>OFHU01004604.1:317500-917500 GCA_900245905.1 Lacerta viridis
GAATGTGTTTGGGGCAGTCCAATTCTGGTGCACACCTTCCATCAACGTGGGACTTGTGGAATGGTGAATTGATCCTGGGACCCAATGCCTTACCAACCCTTACCCCGCCTGTTCATGTTACTAAATATTTGACATGAATTTATCCCATTGCTATTCTCCAGTCTCATGGGTCACCAAATGCACCTGCCTGAGCAGAAATTCTCTCCGAGTCATCCATTGCTTGCTACACCATGCATTTCCGCTTGAAAAGTATTAAACATGTTTTCGTTTTTTAAACGAAGAGGGGCTTACCGGTAATATGCATCACTCATTGGTCTCAGCATCTCACTGTAATGCTGGGGAGGAGGTTGAACCCGGAATGTCCTTCCATCAAATGTCAAGGAAATAAACAACTATTTGACTTTTAGAAGACATCTGAAGGCAACACTGTTTAGGGAAGTTTTAATATTTGATGTTTTATCGTGTTTTTAATATTTTGTTGGGAGCTGCCCAGAGTGGCTGGGGAAACCTAGCCGGATGGGTGGGGTATAAATAATAATAATAATAATAAATAATAATAATAATAATAATAATAATAATAATAATAATTGATGATGATGATGATGAATGGATGAATTAATTGAGGAAAGTTGGTGATTTAGGGAGGGGGTTTCCTGTACAAAGTATGCTGCTTCCGGACAGAATTGAGTCCAGCATTGATTTTTTTTCTATTCATTAAATACAGAAACTTCTGTTTCCCCCCCAAAAAAATGTCACTCAGTGGCCTGGCAGTTTTGGAGCCATCTGCAAATGATGAGTCATGACAAAGGAGTATAGATCCAACAATTTGGAACCAGCCAAGGGAAGCTTTTCAAGCAGCCGGTGCTGTCCATAGGTAAAATGGCATACTGTGGGCTGGCAAAGGGAGATGAAGTAAAAAACTCCCTGCCTTTTGAAAAGCCACTAAACACATTTGAATGCAATAGATGTCAGAAGCTGTTAACGTGCCTCAGAACTAGTGTTAAATTTGGCTGCACTTACTTCCTTTGAACTAAATTGATGCCACTGCTTCTGGGCAGCTGTGTATTTCTGTCTCTCTATGGGAGGAAAACAAGGAACACAAGACTTAAGAGTTATTACTGCCATGTGCCTGTCCGTCCCTCGCTGTGTTAATCCGGCACTGACCACTGTTGTTTCTTCGCCACAGGAAGTGCTTTTTAAAGTCTTTAAGTGCTGTTGAGAGCAAAAGGGTAAATAGCTCTGGAGTGACTTTTAAAAGGAGGAGAGAGAATGGCAAGTACCAAACAAGGAAGCCCCTGTTTGAGTTCAAGAGAAGGAGCTGTCAACATTTGTCAAAGAGAGATTGCTTTCTTCCCTCCGCTGGGATAACACAACTCTTGATAACACGCCGGGGTGCCCAAACTGTGCACATTAATAAATAACACTATTATAAATTATACATCATGCCACTCGTAATAAGGTACTGGATTTCAGAGGCTTCTTGGAGCATCTAAACTCTGACGCAGGGTTTGGCCTCCAGCACGCTAATGTCAGTCAACATGTAACCTTATCCTGAGTCAGACCATTGGTCTATGTAATCTTCCTTGATTGACAGTGGCTTTCCAGGACTGAGGCAGAGGTCTCACAGCCATTATCACACCCAAGTGTGTATACACATACATACACACACACACAAACATATTGTTATAGATTTAGGTGCCCCCCCAAACCCCAGAAAGCAATAAATGGTAAAGGTAAAGGTAAAGGGACCCCTGACCATTAGGTCCAGTTGCGGACGACTCTGGGGTTGCGGTGCTCATCTCGCTTTATTGGCCAAGGGAGCCGGTGTACAGCTTCCGGGTCATGTGGCCAGCATGACTAAGCTGCTTCTGGCGAACCAGAGCAGCGCACGGAAATGCTGTTTACCTTCCTGCTGGAGTGGTACCTATTTATCTACTTGCACTTTGACTTGCTTTCGAACTGCTAGGTTAGCAGGAGCAGGGACGGAGCAACGGGAGCTCACCATTGAGAGCTATTGACACTGCAAAAGAACTGTCCTTTCCCCTTGTCCTGAGGTGTGAACAGAGACTGGGGGTTTGGAGGGTTGTCAGGGCAACTGGGTGTGAAGTGACAGGAAAAGAGAGTCTTGAGCAAGGGCTACTGGGAAGAAGATGGAAGAAAGACTGTGGTCTAAACCACTGAGCCTCTTGGGCTTGCCAATCGGAAGGTTGGCGGTTTGAATCCGTGTGACAGGGTGAGCTCCCTTTGATCTGTTCCCTGCTCCTGCCCAACTAGCAGTTCAAAAGCTTGCCAGTGCAAGTAGATAAATAGGTACCGCTATGGCAGGAAGGTAAACGGCATTTCTGTGTGCTCTGGCTTCCGTCACGGCATTCCATTGCACCAGAAGCGGTTTAGTCATGCTGGCCACATGACCCGGAAGGCTGTCTGTGGACAAACGCCGGCTTCCTCGGCCTGAAAGTGAGATGAGTGCTGCAACACCATAGTCGGAAGAAAGACTAGGATCCATCTTGGGCAGGCTGGCTGCAGGCCTGTTGGGAGAGATGCCTTGGACTCCAGGGGTGCACTGCTTTGGGGGACAAGCCCCTCTTGTAATGACCATGCTGTAAGATCTGGACTCCCTCCACGCAGACTGAATGTGTAAATAGGTGAATGAACCATATTTCTTAAAGCTATGACAGTCTCCACTGTGCCTCAGTTCTCCAAAGAAACAGGCCATGGGTAAGTGCCTGGAACCCCCTGGGATCTTGCTATCACTCGGCAAAGAGTGGGGGTGGCACCCAACTTTTGTAACTATTTATCTAGCTGTCCACACTCTCTCACACACTTACATGTGGCCTTCTCAAGACAACTACCCGGTAATAAAATATCTAAATGAGGTGATTCTTTGTAAAACAAAAAACAAACAAGCAAACCAGAATTTTTTTTTATGAGGTGCCATAAAGCTGTGAGTGAATCAACAGGATCTCATGCCAAGAACACAAGTCACAAAGAAAACAAGAGGTGGGGAAGTGTGGTGACTTGTGAGGCCATTGTAGACTTCTTGTTGTCATCCATCACTCTCAAGAGACAATGGAGTGCCCTCTTGTAAGGCACCATGACCAGAAGCATCTCTTTGGCTAAGCTAGAGTGAAAAGCATGAGTCATGTGGTGCATCTTACATTTCTGCATTGGGCCTCTGAATAAAATTCTAAAACCATCTGTGTGCCAAAGTGCCTGATTAAGAGCCCACCTATTTATAAATATTACCTTAAAAATATTTCTAGTGATGCCTATTTGCCAGAACCATACAAAGCAGGAAAAGGTGGAAGGGAAGAGGAGAATTAGTCTTTGATTTGTGCTGGATATGTGACTAGCATGTAGTGCAGGTTCTTCTGAAAGATGCTAATCTCTTCCAAATTGAATCCTATTAACAAGGAATCGCTTTCTTCAAAGCAACACAGGGAGGGAAACCTTGGTCCCCCCTCTCCCCTCAAGGATGTGGGAGGGGGTGCCTTGATTGTGCTCAGAGAATACTATTGGAAGCTCTAATTAAAGCGCTTACGAAAGTCAGTCTGTTTTAAATAGAGGATTATGGGGTGGTGGGAGGCACAACTCATTCAAGTATCTATAGACACTCTCAGCTCAACATCCCTCAGTGCATGGAAAAGTTTCTGTGCAACTGAACTCGAACCAGCTTTGCTGCTGGAAACTGTAATTCTTACAACTTCCTATTTCTGTTTGTGCTCACGGAGAACTCTGAAATGATACAGAACCAAGCCAAAAAATAGCTAGTGGGTCTGCATTGCCAAACAGTGCTCTCTTTGCATCTATTGTAGGCCATACATATGAGTTAGCTCACACGAGGCATGATTGACTTAAGAAGATTCAGTATCAGTGCCAAGCTTGGGACTGATCCATCCTTTGGCTCCCCTACATGAATATCACATGTCCACTTTGGTGACTAACTGTTATAAGCAGGGGCGTCGTAGGGTGGGGGCGGGCCGCCCCTCGTGCCGCCCCTAGGCGGGTGTGTGCGGTGCTGCTGCTCCCGGGGTGACGGAGGGAGCGGCGGCGCGTGGGGTGACAAGCGGCGGCCCCTCCCACCACTCCCACGCGCCGCCGCTCCGCTCCCTGCCCGCTGGGCTCAGGGAGCGGCAGCCCGGGGCGAAAGGACAGGGGCAGGCCAGCGAGGGGAATGACACCGCCGCCCCCGCTGAGGCAGCAACCCCTCTCCTTTCCCTGGGACGGCTCCGCTCACGGAGCGCAGCGGGAGAGGGGTGGGTTAACTGGCCCGCGCGGAGGCGTTGTTCCGTGTGCATGCGTCATGACGTCATGCGCACGGAGCGACGCCCCGCCCCCATGGGTGCCGCTGGGCTTGCCGCCCCCGGCAGCACAGTGGCTAGCGACGCCCCTGGTTATAAGGTTGGAGATGCAAGCCTCAAAAAGGAAAAGCACACATTAAACACATTTGTTTTGCTGAATATTGACTTATTATGCTGCGTAAGAAAATGCATAGCTTCTTTTTTATATAGGGCTGTGGGACGCGGGTAGTGCAGTGGTCTACACCACTGTGCCTCTTGGCTTTGCCAATCAGGTGGTCAGCGGTTCAAATCCCTATGACAGAGTGAGCTCCCGTTGCTCTGTCCCAGTTTCTGCCAATTTAGCAGTTTGAAAGCATGCCAAAAAGTGCACCGTAGCACTGCCAGCTAAACAGGAAGAAAAAGGTAACCTGAAAACAAGAAACATTAAACAAGGGAGGGAGGGGAGGGAGGGTGAATCTCAAGAGCCGACTGCCTGGCTATTGTCGGCTCCAACCCCTATTTATAAATGTGATTGGCCCCACCTCAGCAAGAAACTTGGTCGTGAACCTCCAAAAATGAACACTGAGAGGCAAGCCAGCCCCTGTTTGCCAGTAACGCTCCCTGGGAACTATAGCACCACACGTGATCCCGCAAAAGGCACCCACAATGTAAAGTGTGAGTGCTCACTATCTCATATAGGCAAGTGACATTCTATACTTTCTGGTTGCTTGTCCCCGGTAAACAACTTTTCTTTTGTTATATTGCACCTCTTTTGCCTTTAGGAGAAATATTGGGGGTGCCTTTTAAAACACATTTGTCTACACATGACTGTGCTACAGTTTTCAGGTTCGATCCTCTTCCTCCAGGAATGAATCAATTAATGAATCTTCATTTGCATCTGCCATCGGCCATAACAATAAAACAACAATACGGTATACAAAGAATAGAAAGACAATGTTGATTATATAAAATACATTTCAGTGTTTTGAATCAATAGTCAAATAGTTGGTTCTTATTCTGATCGCCCCTGCTAAAATCCTTGCAACCTTTGCAGTTACCTGCTCATCTTCCTCTAGGTCTTGAGAAGTTGCTCCCATGTCTGTAATCATACGAAGATGTACACAAACCCACTTTCCTGCCTAGCCTGATGGGCTTCAGCTGAGAGTGGTTTTGGCAGCCACCCCTGGGAGATCAGGCAGGGCTACTGCAGTAATTGAAAGCACCTGCAAACCACTCTGATACCAGAGAGAGGAACCATCATGGAGCTAACTGCAACCTCGGGACACCTTTTGTACATCCTCTCCCTCCATTGGTGGAGGACAGGATTAATTGGTTGTGCTCAGAGCCAATTAAAAGAAGCAGCAGCAAATCATTCAGCAGAACGGCTCAGCTGTTGGGTTGTCTAACCCCCACTTAATCTGCACGATCCTGTTGGCTGTTGGTGTTCACCGTTAGTGATGGTAGCTTTTAATGAGGTCAATTTAGTCACATTCTGACCAATATTCAACAACTATGGTTATTATAGTTAAAGAGTTATCCTAAGACTTGCCTTCTGGGCTTTTGGGCCTGTTTGTTGGGTAAGTATACTCTTGGAGTCAAGTTTTTTTCAACTGCTTAGAGTTGTGAGATCCTGAGAAGCGGGTAAATGAGAAAAAGGTATCTCCCATCTCACCTGAAAGGCTGGGGCTTAAAGAAAGAGTAAATTCTATCCCTCTCCCATGGTAGAATGGTCTTGCCTGTTTTTAGTTTCTGTTGCATGTCTGTTTTTAGTTTCACACAGTTTGTCGCCCTGAAATTCTTTATACATTAATTCAACAAATATGGCCCATGTTACCAACTTCATCTGTTTCTTGCCTTCTTGTTTCCTGGATTAAGGTCATCTGATGGCAGCCCTGTATAGGGAAGCTTTTAAAGGTTTAATGTTTTACTATGTTTTTATATATGCTGGAGGCAGCCCAGAGTGGCTGGGGAAACCCAGTCAGAAGGGCGGGGTAATAATAATAATAATAATAATAATAATAATAATAATAATAATAGGCACACTTGCTTCATCATCATCAACATCATCATCATGTTTTTAGATATGCTGTAAGCTGCCCAGAGTAGCTGTAAAAACCCAGCCATATGAGTGGAGTAATAATAATAATAATAATAATAATAATAATAATAATAATAATTTATTAGAAAGCACACTTGCTACTTTGGCTGAATCTAGACATATTTTTAAAAATGCTGTGAAAATCCTTTCTTTAAAAAGTTGTAAGGGATGCGGGTGGCACTGTGGGCTAAACCACTGAGCCTAGGGCTTGTCGTTCAGAAGGTCAGCGGTTCGAATCCCCGCGACGGGGTGAGCTCCCGTTGCTCGGTCCCTGCTCCTGCCAACCTAGCAGTTCGAAAGCACATCAAAGTGCAAGTAGATAAATAGGTACCGCTCCAGCGGGAAGGTAAATGGCGTTTCTGTGCACTGCTCTGGTTCGCCAGAAGCGGCTTAGTCATGCTGGCCACGTGACCCGGAAGCTGTACACCGGCTCCCTCAGAGTTGTCTGCGACCTAATGGTCAGGGGTCCCTTTACCTTTAAAAAGTTGTAGGGTATATATGGAATGTGCCATTAGCTCATCAGCACCATCTAGTGTCACATTTGTATAATGCACTTAAAGCACACTTAAAACATTATATTTGCAGCTGTATAGCTGAGTCCTTTGTTTCCATCCCACAGCCTATCAAAATAGCAGCACTCAGGATGTAGCTATGATTTGGTAAGTACCGGTACAATCAGTTCTAGGCATAGTTCTTGGTTACAGCAGAGCTGCAGGTTATGTGTAAAAATAACAATGTGTTCAAACACGATGGTGTGTTAGCTACAACAACAAAGAGTCTTGTGGCACCTTTAAGGCAAACTCTTGTTGCTTCTCCTGCGACAGCTTGGCAAGGCTAGCTACACCACTGCAAACGGATCTCTGAAACACTTCTCATTATTTGCAGACAGGCCCAGTCAGTGGTAAGAAGTTCATAAATGCATAACCTTATAATGAAGTAAGCAGCTTCAGCTAAGTTCAGCTAAGCAGAACAAGAAGTAATGAAATAATGAACCTTTTGGACATCAAGCACCGGCATTCTGCTTTCCACAATAAGCCTGCAAGGGAATCCTTTGAGAATTCTTTTCTTCTCTTTCATGTATTCATGCAGTGGCTTCCACCTGATGTAACACTTCTGATGGAAAGGCTACCATCAGGCATGTTGTGCTGCTAAATATTCAAGAAATCAGAGGAAGCCTAGGAAAAATCTAAGGTTGCCTTCAAAGCTAGAGCCAGGGCTATTTAAAAGCTGGAATTCACCAGAACTCAGTTCCGGCACTCAGGTGGGCACCATAGCCATTATAAGAGAACAAGGGAGGTGTTCATGATGAGTTCTGGCACCTCTCTTTCTAGAAAAAATAGCGCTGGCTAGAACTAAAGGGGCCTGAAAAGAGCATCTAAACCCAGCAACCTGACTATTTCATGCAAATTATCCAGTTGATTCACATTATCAGGAGAACCAGCAGGAAGATGCTGGATTAGGAAGAGAATGATTTTTGGCAATCTGCATTGGAATTCAGCAGCAAAGGGATTTTGTGGTAGGAACCTCTGGCTGCTATGGGCTGAGATGCTCTAGATCTACAGGGGCCAGGCAGAAGGTCAAAAGAAGGAGATTGTTGCTTAAGATAGGAAGAGCTAAGTGCCAAGGGAAAAGCGGTGGGGCAGGAAATAAATGCTAAAAGATGGTATGGTCAAGAAGAATGAGGGGGAATAAGAGAGCTTTAACAGGGATGAGCATGAAGTTGGTTGTAAACCATGGACTAAGTACTTTGGATCCACCTGAAATCCATGGGACAAATTGGTTATGACTTAAGTCACACTGGCTTCCTCAAACTCGGCCCTCCAGATGTTTTGAGACTACAATTCCCATCATCCCTCACCACCGGTCCTGCTAGATCATGGGAGTTGTAGGCCAAAAACATCTGGAAGGCCGAGTTTGAGGAAGCCTGCATTAAGATCATACGAATGCCTCTAAGCTTAGTCATACTAAGAGCAGAGCCATTGCAACAAATGGAGATGACTAAATCAGAGTTTGCATTGTGTAGGTACAATCCAAAGGCATTTCCTCCAAGGAAACTATGTGTAGGATTGCAGCCTAAAGCTAAATCCAGCAGCTCTACCATTTTACCATATGCCTGCCTCTAATAGGGAGAACCAAACCAAGTTTAACCCGGACTGGGGTTTATTATCTTTGACTTTGGAGAGGTGACAGTAAAATTCACACAATGATTTGGAATAACCAGCCAAATATTTGCCCCTAGTCTCAGGGGCGTAGCAAGGTAAATTGGTACCCTGGGGCAAAAAAATTCTTGCCCCCCCCTTGCAAAAATGGTTTTACGTTATTTCATATTTTCTTACAAAGGAATAATAACAAGTAATAATAATAAAAAAACTTTTATTTATATCCCACCCTCCCCGGCCGAAGTCGGGCTCAGGGTGGCTAACATCAGATACATAACATTGGTATAAAATCAAACAATAATTAAATTACCTCCTAAAAACATCTCAAAATCAAATTAAAGTCTAATTAGATGGCTTTCCACAGGGTTAGGGTTGGGAACAGTAAGTGCTCCACTGAACTGAAATTTCAGCCTTCACGACATAGGAAAACAGCCAAGTGAACAGCTATTTTGGTGGAGGAGGGTCAAGATATTAACCGATATGCATGAAATTTCATATATAGCTATATAATCCCTAGTATAGTAAGATAAGACCTTTGGAGCAGGCATTTAAAAAAAAGTTTTTTATGAACCGCCCTAGTAGGACAGTAATTGTTCCTTGATAATTTGTCACCCCCTCCATTATGGAACCTGTGGCGGCCCTTGCCATGCCCCTGCCTAGTCTCTCATAACTGCATGAAATAATCTTACATTAAATTCACCCAGTAGAGATTTCACTTCACAAGGATAGCAATGCTCCCGTGATCATTTTCGCTGCTCCTTATAAAGCAGAATCCACCTTCTCAGTTCACCCCAGAAGATTGCTTCTGAGAAGAATTTCCATCCCTACAGCTCTTGCCAACGGTTTTCCCTGTATAACATCCCTCATGCATCTTTCTGCCTTGTTGACTCTCCATCTCATTAAATTTCATTCTAAAAGACAGCTTTCCTCCCTTGCCTACACATCTTAATTTCCATGTCCCTTTGCGCCAATTTATTATTTAGCTCTGACTGTATTACTGAATGATGTGAAACATTTCTTTTTCTTTTTAAGCTTATTCATTATAAAAAAAAGCACTACCGTGATACGAGTTTCACCCAACCCACCTCAAATTTGGGTTGTTGTGACTACATTTTATCTGCTGCCGCATTCAACACAAATATGAAGAGTTCTTCTCAAGTGAAAATAACTGTGGGAATTTTGGGAGAAGTTAAAAAAAAATCTCAGTAATATTTCTCAGAGGGCGTTCAGCACATCATTGCCAGTGATGTGGGATGGATGTCCCACCCCCCCCAAAAAAATTCCATATCTATCATTCTCCGCATAATTTTTCTCATTTCTAAAAAAAGTATTGTTTCGTAAAATTAACAGCTAACATAATAAATTAATACAATCGTAGTCAAATTGTGCAGTTTCAAAGTTGTGATTAACTCCCCACCCCCCGAAAACTATGCCTAGGAAGCATGCATGCACACATAATGAGCATAAATATATTACATTTTAGGCATGGTAAAACTAACGTATTAACAGTTTTTCTGTGCCTCCATTATTTTTCTTTACATTTCAACAACGTAAAGAACGATGTGCTATGCTACTGAGTTGTTATGTTTTAAAATATATATAAGTATTACAATAAAATTATTTCCGAGTGAATTCATTTGAATATAACATTTAAATGACGTTATATGCTCTATTCTGTTTTTAAAAACTAATCAAATGTTTCCTTTCAAATAATTTTGGCTATGGGGAGAAAACTTTGAGACATTTGCTAAAAGAATGCATCATCATCATAATCTTCATCATCATTAATTTTAAAAAAGTTTGTTAAATGTAAGTTAAGCAAAGTGGATCAGATCCTGATCAGTTTTTGGCAAGGATACAATAGCCAGCCAATGTCAACCAATAGTATGCAAAACCATTGAAATGTTGACTAAAATGAAATTCTGAGCTAATATTAGGGGATTCCATCACTCCTTGAGGGATTTGAAAGAAGCCAACAGAATTTTCCTTTTAAGAAAAAAGATAGTGACATTTGAAAGGAGTGGCACATTCCTAAACGATGTAACGGGACTGTATCTAAAGAGAAGTTCAGTGTAGAAGTTTTGTTTTGTTGTTGCTGCTGATAATTTTTATTACAGTAGTTTTCAATTACAACAATCCAATAATAGCCTCATTATAGCAATGCCAAATTATAATACAATTAGTAATACCAATCATCAAGATGCCAAATTGTAAAATTTAGGTTGCCCCCCCCCCCGCGTGCTAGAATTGATGGTTTGATGATTTACTTTGTTTCTGCATTCCAAAATCTTACAAATTTCAGTTTCGCTCCAGTCCAATCCCTTATATCGCAACTGCAGTTTTAACAACTTCCATTTGTATTGACACACTTAAGTGATTTATACACCTACAGATGAAGCATTCAAACTCTCTCCTTCCTGTGTGTGGCAATTATTCTGTCCATAGTGCTTTCTTCCTACCCTTGTAATATATCAGGTCTATCTTTTGTCAGTTGTTGCTGTTTTCTCATGTAAGGTCAGGGAAGGCCCCCCCTCCTTCAGGTTTCATTTCTTCACTTTGGCCATTGCATGATTTTAAAGCAGAGGAAAGGCAATAGGTCTCCCTGGTGAGTTGCATTTGGGGCATGGAGCAGGAAAAGATTCTGCAGCTGTTTTGGAGTCAACGCTTCAGAATGGGTTGGGAAGCTGATGGGAAATCTTTCCCCCACCTGTTTAGAACAACACACACTCTCTCTTTCTCTTTCTCTCTTTCTCTCTTCCCCCCTTCCGATTTCTCCAATTGATTAACCCTACACTGAAGTTTCGCAAAGTTTGCAGGGCCCTTAACCTTGCACTCCCCTTTCCAATGTGTGAAGTGCCCAGCTTTGCTTCTACACCCTGCCTGCTGAATTTGCCAGGTGCTATGGTCTAAACCACTGAGCCTCTTGGGCATACTGATCAGAAGCTTGGTGGTTCAAATCCCTGTGATGAGGTGAGCTCCCGTTGCTTGGTCCTAGCTCCTGCCAACCTAGCAGTATGAAAGCATGCCCAAAAGTGCAAGTAGATAAATAGGTACCACTGCGGTGGGAAGGTAAACGGCGTTTCCATGCGCTGCTGTGGTTTTGGTGTTCCGTTGTGCCAGAAGCGGCTTAATCACACTGGCCACATGACCTGGAAGCTGTACGCCGGCTCCCTCGGCCTATAGAGCAAGATAGGCGCCGCAACCCCAGAATCATCTGTGACTGAACTTAACTGTCAGGGGTTCTTTACCTTTACCTTTAGATAGGTAAAGGCACCCTTGACTGTTAGGTCCAGTCGCGGACAACTCTGGGGTTGCGGCGCTCATCTCACTTTATTGGCCGAGGGAGCCGGCATACAGCTTCCGGGTCATGTGGCCAGCATGACTAAGCCGCTTCTGGTGAAACCAGAGCAGCGCACGGAAATGCCGTTTACCTTCCTGCCAGAGCGGTACCTATTTATCTACTTGCACTTTGACGTGCTTTCAAACTGGTAGGTTACCTTTAGATAGCAGCTTACAAAAAGAAGAGAAGTTTGGTTTTGCTTTGTGTTTTGAAAGAAAGAAAAAAGGCAACCCTTTTTAATACTTTGGCTTAGGCGTACTTATTTGAGACACCAACCCTTTTGAAGTATAACAGTTCCCTGGGTTACTAGACTCATAAATTCCAAGCCTTTATGAGAAACCTTTCAGCACGAAGAGCACCTTATGCCCGATATGAGGAGGCTATTTGGAACTTAGCATAATGCACAAGGATAAGATAAATGCAAAGATTCGCTGCTTGGGTTTGCATTTTGTGCAGTTTATTATTGCAATCTGGGAAGTCGTGAACCATTAACGATGTTCTCTGCACTTCCACAAGAGACTCCATTTTATAAAAAAAACTCACAAATTACTTTGGCTTAGGTCACTCACGTTAACAGCCTATGATTTACATATTTCAGTATGCTGCGGAGTCAAAATGAAGTCGACGTGATAGCAGGCTTCCTTTCTGCCTTATTTCCCACCACTCCCTGTGGTGTGGGAAATTCATTTCATCTCATTTTAATCATTCTCCTCGATGTAGGCAGGTAAACAAGTCTTAGAAAAGCGTGGAGATAAAAGACAGAATAAACACAAATAAGGTCAGTCGTCCCGCACCCCACTTAGTACAAAGCAAACATAGGAGCTTGATTGAAGTTACTCATTAAAGCAATGCCACTGAGCAGGTAAAACCTGAAGGGTTTGTGCTAAGTTCACACAGGAGGGTTATATTCCGTTTAAGACTTCTCAAAAACAATCTAGATCTCAGCCCTCAAGGGGGGAATGATAACACTCAAAAATAATTGTTCGGAGAAAGTACAATCTCGGAAGAGATGTGTTAATACATTATAGGCGTGTGCTGAAACCAGCATCCATCTGCCACAGCTGGGTTGGATCAGAAGAGGAGAAAGAAAGACCCAGTCCAGATTCAATGCTCACAATTGTTCCGTGTTAACCACTTAAAGTCGTCGCCCCCCCTGCTTTTTGTGTGTGTTTTACGTTTTCCTCTCCCTTTTGCTGCCTATCCTTTTCCTAGCCCAAATGTGTACTATATATTTAAAGCAGTGTTATACCACTATAAAAATTGTGGCTTGCCCCAAAGAATCCGGGGAAACTGTAGTTTGGTAAGGGTGCTGAGAGCTGTTAGGAGGCCCTTGTTTTCCTCTCAGAGCTACAATTCCCAGAGTGGTTTAACAATTGTTCCCTCTTCCTAGGAATGTCTTGAAAGTGTAGCTCTGTGAGGGAAATAGTGGCATCTCCCAAAATTTCACAGCAAACTATACATTCCTAAATTATTTGTGGGGGGCTATGACTAATATTATAATTATTTGTGGGAGGCTAGGATGCGGGTGGCACTGTGGGTTAAACCACGGAGCCTAGGGCTTGCCGATCAGAAGGTCGGCGGTTCGAATCCCTGCAACGGGGTGAGCTCCCGTTGCTCGGTCCCTGCTCCTGCCAACCTAGCAGTTCAAAAGCACGTCAAAGTGCAAGTAGATAAATAGGTACCGCTCCGGTGGGAAGGTAAACGGCGTTTCCGTGCACTGCTCTGGTTTCGCCAGAAGCGGCTTAGTCATGCTGGCCACATGACCCGGAAGCTGTACACCGGCTCCCTCGGCCAATAAAGCGAGATGAGCACCGCAACCCCAGAGTCGTCCGCGACTGGACCTAGTGGTCAGGGGTCCCTTTACCTTTACCTTTTATGACTAATAAATTGGCATAACTGTGTTTTAAATGCACAATGTAGGCGGGACCTTGGATAGAAAGCACCTCAGAGCAAGTATCTGCCCTTCTGGGAGTATTGATCACTGGGTTCATTGATGGCACTACCTGTATGTCGCTTATGGTAATACCATAGAACAGCATCGAGGATTTAGAGTAAAGTGTCTGGCTCCCACACCCTGAAAGCCTTATTTCATTATAAAGCCTGAGATATCTATTGATCATAAGATCAAGATAATTTGTCATTTCATTAGGAAACACGGCATGGAAGCCCTACCTAGTTCCCAATTAATCTGGCAAATGTTCAGGACCTCCTGATGAGGATGAGAGGAGAGAAAACATTTTACACTGAAGGACAAGGGATCCTGTTTCTGTAACCAATTTGCCTGTGTGCTCATCCAACGCAAAGGAAGCATTTCTCCTTTTGGCTATTTCAGGTTATGTCAAAAAGTTCAAAGCGGTTGCCAAGTTGGTCCAATCCGTTTTGTTACACCTGATGTTAGGGGATTTCAAAATGCCTATTAACTTATGTAACTAAGGGCAAGGTTGGCAACAGATGTCTGTTTGACAGATTGAAGTCTCCCTGGTGAAGCCTGCCACCCAGCAGAAAAACAGTCACTACTGGAGTCAGGGGGGGGGGGAACAAATCAGTGGAAGACAGTAAATGGCAGGAGATCTGTGGTTGAAATGGGGGGGGCTACGAACTTCCACTCTGTGTGATGGTTTGTGGCATGTGTACACTTAAGCGCAGCTGCTTGTTTGTAAGTGAAGTATTTGTGTGTGAACTATGGGCTGCGTTCCAGGATAACATGGGTATAATAACAAAGAACCACACTGCATGTCTAATGCTGTCTTTGAACCATTGGGCAAAGTAGGAAAATAATAATGAGCACTCACACTTTACATTGGGGTGCCCTTTGAGGGATCGCACGCGGTGCTACCGTTCCCAGGGAACTTAATGGCAAATGGGGACTGGCCTGCCTCTCAGTGTTATTATTTGGAGGTTCACACCCAGCCTCAGTAGTCAAGTTTCATTGCTGGGAGGTGGGGCCAGTCCCATTTATATATAGGGGGTGGAGCTGACAGTAGCCAGGCAGTCGGCTCAGGAGATTCACCCACCCTCCCCTCCCTTAGTTTAATGTTTTCTTGTTTGCAGGTTAACTTTTTCTTCCTTTTTATTGGGCGCTACTGCGGTCTTTGACTGGTTGCTGTTGAAGGACCAGGAAGAAATTTCCCTGCATTAGCAGGTTTTGTCTTCCACATAGCAATTCATCACAACTTTGGCGGTTATGGCCTTGGGTGGAATCCTTTAGTCTTTTCTTCCCTATAATGGGTGTGTGTGTGTGAAGTGGTGACTCACCCCCAATGGTGTTGATTCCAGGGCCCCCTCTTTTTTTTTTTAAAAAATATTTTTATTAAAGATTTTCTTGATTTACAAGGTAATGCAATGTCTCTCTCGTATTTTTCCATATAACATTTTTACAAATCGGTTGTTGTTGTTGAGACATTAGGGAGAGAAGGGGGAGAGAGGTGGGTGGGATGGGGAGATGGGTGGGGTAGGGTGACGATGTTTCTGTTTTACTTAATATGTGTAGGGTTTGGTGTCAGCGTTGTCTGTGCAGGTTCTCTGTTGCTCGCTTGTGCTCCTTTAGTGGTGAGAGAGGTCGGGGTTGGCGTGGGGCGTGATTGTTCTTTTGCGGTTGGCTGTGGTGTTCTTTGGTCTCCTATGTGAGTGGGGTGGGTGGGGGTTATATAATGGGTGTCACTGGCCATACACCGAAAGGCTGTCAGAGAACTACCCTGCGTGTGGGGATATGGGCTGGGCTCCCTGCTACACTTACGTCTTGCAGTGCACCCCTATATCTCATTTACCCTGATGAGCCCCACTTCCCCCCTGGGGGCTGGGGCTGTCACGGCCTGGTCACGCAATTAAAAAGCAGGAATGAAGCTGCAATAACAACCAAAATGGCTTACCTTACATGGTTGAAGCCACAACGGCTGTGTTACGTGCACATTAAAGCACATTAAAGCAAAATGTGCTAAGTATTATATAACCACATTACAGACATCTCCCCAGAATGGTTTGTGTAATTCAGTCAGTTCTGGCATGACTCCACTATCTACTGGTCAGTTTCTGGGATGAGTTCAAAGTGCTGGTTTTGGCCTATAGATCCTTAGGTGGGTCAGAACTCCAGTACCTGATGGATTGATCGCCTTCTCTCACATGAACAAATCCAGACCTTGCAACCGTCATCTGAGACTCTTCTTCATGTGCTCCCTGTGCAGGAAGTTCTGAGTGTGCCAACACAGGAACGGGCCTTTTTGTTGTAGCCCCCCCACTTCTGGAATTTGATCCCCAGGGAGGCATGCCAGGTGTTAGGCACCAAGCAAATACTTTTCGTTTTTCCTGGGCTTTTGGCCCTTGGTTTGAAGGACATTGAGGCATCTTTTAGTATGATGGGGATTGTTCTGCCTTTTTATTTAACAGTTTTTTTCATCTGTTATTTGAATTGGGTTTTTGCATTTTTATTCTTGTTTTAATGGGTTCTTACGTAAGTCACATTGAATTACCTTCACCCACGCGCTAAGGCATCTTCTTTCTAAGCAGTAAACAGTAACACATTCTACACAGTGTTGTGAGTTGGGTGGGTGTGTGTGTGTGTGTGTGTGTACGTGTGCGTGCGTGCGCATGCCTGAGCCCTCTAAGTCCTGGACCCAGCAAGTGCTAAAAGCTAATCAAGCCTTCTAATTCTGGGAAACAACCAAACTAGGTTCCTGGTTAAGATGATGGGGCGTTAATGCTGTGAACCCCTCCATCATAGGTTCATGTTGTATATATATGTAAATAAACCATATATTATAAAGACACAGCAATATCCACTGTGCCTTATTTCCAAAAGGGAACGTGCACCCTGAGTAAGTACCTAGAACTCCTGGAATTTTGCACCACTTGGAGATTGGGGTGGCTTGCAACACTGGTGTCAGAAGTGGGAGGTCCAGATGGGCCTTTTTTGCAATGGCTCCCCATTTGTGGAATGCTTTCTACAGGGAGGTTCACCTGGCACTTTCACTATATGTATGTGAGCTAGAGGAGCAGCTGGTTCCTGCTGAATTGGTTGACATTAAAAAAAAACAAACCCTACTATTTTGCCTCTTGGAAAGATGGCCTTTTGGGGTGTGGGCCAGTCCCTACACTGGATGCAGCCTTTAAAGCAGGCCCAGCAGCAAGGGTCACCCAGAGCCCCATGAGTTTTTTTGGGGGGGAAGAGCCATTGGGAGGCTTTGTTTGGGCCCATGAAGTGTTTGAGAGATGTTGGTAGGAAGCAGAGTAGTAACAGAAGTAGCTGTTAATTTGCTTAACTGGGGATGCTGTCAATAGTTCAATAGTTCAGGACAAAGAGCCGTGCAGACAACCACACGATGTACAGGTGGGGTTTGTGCTGTTTTCTGCTGCAGGGATCTTTCCTGCAAGTTTTGGCAATAGTTTTTGAAATGCTGTTGATTTGTGCTTTTTTGCATGTCTCTGGTACTGGGAACTGCTTAATGATTTTGAGGAAATTGCGTGTGTTTGAAAGCTGCTGTGTGCTGCAGTAGCACAAGAAAAAGAGTGACACTTGCACCCTGGCTTCAACATGTCAAAACTCACCATTTGAGGCTGCCAAATGTGGGAGACTGTGTAACCTGCTTTGGGATGCAGAACTGTGACTATCAACTAAACTAAAGCATGGCTTATACTATAAACTAAACTAAACTAAACTGAAGCATGACTTATTTTCATGTATTTTAATCTCTGTTGGAAGCCGCCCAGAGTGGCTGTGGAAACCCAGCCAGATGGGCGGGGTACAAATAATAAATTATTATTATTATTATTATTATTATTATTATTTTATTATTATTATTTGAAGCAGTAGAAAAACTGGAAAGGAGCAAAGCAGACATGATCTCTTCTGTGGGAGTCTGCATGTTTGCTTGTTCCTGCAAAGCCATGGCTTAGAGCATGAGTAAGCAAACTAAGGCCTGGGGACGGATCTGGCCCAATTGCCTTCTAATTCCTGCCTGCAGACAGTCTGGGAATCAGCATGTTTTTACGTGAGTAGAATGTGTGCTTTTATTTAAAATGCATCTCTGGGTTATTTGTGGGGCATAGGAATTCGTTCATCCCCCCCCAAAAAAAATATAGTCCGGCCCCCCACAAGGTCTGAGGGACAGTGATGAAAAAGTTTGCTAACCCCTGGCTTAGAGCAGGGGTCAGCAAACTTTTTCAGCAGGGGGCCGGTCCACTGTCCCTCAGACCTTGTGGGGGGCCGGACTATATATATATATTTTTTTAAAAAAATATGAACGAATTCCTGTGCCCCACAAATAACCCGGAGATGCATTTTAAATAAAATCACACATTCTACTCATGTAAAAACATGCTGATTCCCGGACCTCCGCGGGCCGGGTTTAGAAGGCGATTGGGCCGCATCCGGCCCCCGGGCCTTAGTTTGGTGACCCCCTGCTTTAGAGAGTTATGTTTGAACCGAGTCAGTTTCTTGCATTTACTTACAACTTTTTTGTGATCCTTCAGCCCCGTTCTAATTTATCTGCAACTTGTAGGGAACAATGGGGCAGTGGCCGCTGATCTCAGCAATGACTCTCTGTTTTCTCTCCATGTGCTTTTGTTCATAGACAGCTTGGCACACATTAGCAGTGACAGGGAATAGAAAACAAGTTTGATGTCTGGAAGATACCTATGAGGATTCAAGCATGGGGACAGATGGGTACCAAATCTCCATCATCATGCGGCATCACACAAGTCAGCAAGAGAAATGACGTGGTGAGTCATGCATTTTATTCTTGCCTAGAAATGGATGGAACTGGCATTTGCAACAGATTAGCTCAGTTTAAAATGAACCAATGCTAGAATTTATGGGCAAATAGGATGTTCTGATAAGCCTGAAGAGTTACTTTGCTAATTTTACATTTAGTTAAACATGTGCAGGTGTGCACATGGCAGCTTAAAATAAAGTTTCCAGAAATTGGTTATCAGAAATAAAAGTTTCAGATCTGCAACACCAGCAGAGCAGGTTGTTGTTGAAACGTGCATAGGATTTCACTTTTCTAGTTAAAAGAGTGATTATTATTAGAATTAAGAGTTGAAAAATATAAAAGAAAATAACTTATTACATATCAAAACATTACTGCTCCTACTTTCAGTGTTTAGCCCCACCTGCAAAGGAGGTGAATTGGTTGTAAATTAATACAAGATTTCAGAATGGTTGCTGTGGATATAAGGCATACACCATAATCTACTGTTTCCGTGTTTTTTTGTCACAGAGGTGACTTGTGTATACCTTGATTTTTCACTTTTTTATCCAACATTCATTCTTATATGTCTTCTTCACAGCTCTGGGAGGGCTCTGACAGGGTTCTAGAGGTCTCTGGCTTCCTTCTCAAAGCCTAGTTAGTGCTTTCCTAGCTTTGGGAAAGAAGCTGGGAGGGCTCTAGGAGCCTGCCAGAGCATTGTACCTTCTTCCCAGGCCCAGTAACTTGCTTATCTGCTTTCAGGAAGGCAGCATGAGGGCTGGGCAGAGGGCATCAACAAGGCAGTGTGCGGCCTGCAGGTACTGGGTCAAAGTACTATTATTTTGTATGAAGAGTTGGACTGCCCTGTTCTGGAGATTACACTCTTGAACAGAGCACCAGCAGAGGAAAGGAGTGTTTAATTTTTCTCCCATTTCCTCCCCACAACCCTCCAATCTGCTTTCCTACCCAAGATATGAGGATCTCTCTCTCGCTCTCTCTTCCCAAGGAGTGGGGGAAAGCAGCCGTATTTTGGGTGCAAAGATGAAAGGGAGAGACAGGTATTCGGCAAATCCCCTCCCAGTCTCCTGCCCAAAGTTGCAGCATCTCATAATTATTTCTCCGACTGAAAGAAAATTACTGGCAGAGTATCACACGTAGCCTGATTTTTTAAGGGGAAATAAATGAAGGTCTCTTTTTCTGTCACTGACATGCACCCGGAACATATTTCTCAGAAACGTATCTGCACATCTGGAATTATCTCTGCTTCTCTGATGTGCTAATTAATCTTATTCCCTCTAGCGATTAAGGCTACGTTTCAGTAAGGGGGCAGTGGGGGGGTCTTCTCTGCTGAAGGCTATAGATTGGCTTTCCTTTTGTGTGCTTTGTCTTCAGTGCCCAACAGTGGGACCCAGCTGTGCAGGCAGCTTGCTGGATCACAGCTATTTTAACACTGGCCATTTCAGACCCCTGCAGGCATCTCTGAAGTTCTGAGCTTTCGCTCTGATCTAATAAATGGACCTCTATATCTAATGTGATTTGCAGATCTAAGCAAAGGGGGCTTGCTTATGCAGAGCTAATGTGAAATTGAGCGTCAGTTCAAATTTTAGCAAGATTTTGAAAAGTGTATTTTTGAAAAATTCTGAAAAAGTTTAAAAATAATAATCCCAGAATATACGTGTTAAGTGTGTATCTGAAGAAGTGTGCATGCACACGAAAGCTCATACCAAGAAGAAACTTAGTTGGTCTCTAAGGTGCTACTGGAAGGAATTTTTATTTTGTTTTGACTATGGCAGACCAACACGGCTACCTACCTGTAACTATACTTGTTAAGGTTACAGGTGGGTAGCCGTCAAGATATTTAATTTTATTTATCTTCTGATAACATTACTATGTCTACATGTTTTCATGTCTGTTGACTGATTTTTATATTGCCTCCTCCATTAAAAGAGGGCACGTGTTGCGGTGCGACCGGCAACCCGACCCAGTGTTGTGGGGGTAATTGGAAATCATGGCCACAACCCCTGATAGGTCGGTCCCGTGTTGCTGGGGTGAAATCTGACCAATGGGGTGTCGTAAAATACAGCAACGCGGGACCTATTTAAGCCCATGCAAGGCTACTGAGCTTCCTCTTTGGGGCTTTCGCATCGGAACACCCGCCCACCTCTCCCTATATTTAGGGCTTGCGCTTGACCTTGCTATGCCGCCGTGTGTCGTCTGTCATTGGGACAGGGGCACGGCAGGAATTTTCCCCACTTGGCTGATTGGCTGGTGCCATTTGGGTTTCACCTGCTGCGTAGCAGTTAGTCACAACTTGTAAGTTGCAGATAGGCTCTGGTTCAGGTGATAGGCATGGGGTCCGGCCGGTGCCCGAGTCCAGGGGACATCAGGACAGCTGATAGGTACCCCTAACAGCAGCTGTCCCTGGTGTTCATCCTTGTCTGTCCCATGAACATGGCTCTGGGACAGTTCTGCCTGCAAGGGTGCAGGGAGATAGTCGAACCAGAACCTATGCAACCACTCACTTGGTTGTAATCAATAAAGTTGTGGCCTAAATTCTGCCAAAAACCAAACCAAATATCTGTCTCTTGTGTGAATTTATTTGGGGAGGGTTAAAGGTCTAAACACGCAACTGTATTTTCTTGCGAATATCATTTTATGCAAACTGCTCAGAGAGGTTTTTCTTGTTTTTGTCAAGCAGTACATATATCTTATTTAACTTGCTAAAAGACTATACAAAATAAAATAAAAAAATTCCTTCTAGTAGCACCTTAGAGACCAACTAAGTTTGTTCTTGGTATGAGCTTTCGTGTGCATGCACACTTCTTCAGATACCAGAAGATGTCCGTCTGTACATGTGCAAGTTTCTTGGTGAGGTTGATGGACTTCCATTTCATGTGGCTCATTGTGGTGCCTTCCATAGTTCCAGTTACAGGTAGGTGGCCATTGGTCTGCCATAGTCAAAACAAAATAAAATAAAAAATTCCTTCCAGTAGCACCTTAGAGACCAACTAAGTTTGTTCTTGGTATGAGCTTCGTGTGCATGCACACTTCTTCAGATAAAGCTCATACCAAGAACAAACTTAGTTGGTCTCTAAGGTGCTACTGGAAGGAATTTTTTATTTTATTTTGTTTTGACTATGGCAGACCAACACGGCTACCTACCTGTAACTATTACTAAAAGACCGACTGCAGAGTGGCAGGAAAGTGCAGTCTTCCATCTCCTACCGGTGAATAGATTGCTGCAACCCACAACATGGTGGCAGAAAGGGTCTACTGGAAAGGGTATTGATAAGAAATGTTTTTTTCAGAAATCTGTTTGTTTATTTCCACTTCTTGTTGCTGGACTTCTCTAATTTGGCAGGCAGGTACACGATGCAAATCTCAGGGGCCCAAGCTTGAAATACAGCTCAGTTGGTAGAGCATGAGTTTCTTAATCTTAGGGTTGTGGTGACAAAGAGATAAACAGTGATATGACTTTCCGAAGACATTTGAAGGAAGCCCTGTTTCAGGAAGTTTTGAATGCTTGATGTTCAGTTGTGCTTACATATTATGTTGGAAGCCTCCCAGAGTGATTGTGGCAACCCAGTTACATAGGTGGGATATAATGAAAAAATTGTTGCTGGCATACTATGGTGTCCTGGTTTTTGATTTGATCCCGGAATGTCCCACTTTCCCTTAGAATGGCCCTATTTTCAGTGGAGAAATGTTGGAGGGTATGGAGTTATCCGACCCCCAAGCTACCGTATTTTTCGCTCCATAAGACACACTTTTTTCCTCCTAAAAATTAAGGGGAAATATCTGTGTGTCTTATGGAGCGAATGGTGGTCCCTGGAGCCGAATTGCCCAGGGGCCAAAAGCAGATAGTGCTTTTTATTTTACAAAGAGAAAAGGGGGTGTTGAAAGGACCCGCTCAGCAGCTGATCAGCAAGAGATCGGGAGAGAGATAAGAGTCCCGGCTCCCTTTCAGCCCCGCCCTCCATTGTTGAATGTGCTGCAGGTTGTTTGTTTCCCCAGCTACACGTGACTGGCTGATTAGATTATCTGCCTGGAAAGTGTAGAAATAGCTCCCTTTCCTTCAGAAGCTGCAGAAATGTGAGTTAAACCCCATAAAAATGGGGCTTTTCCTCTTTGCTTTTTCCCCTTTGCAAAAGGAGCTTTGCTTTTCTCCCTTTGCAAAAAAGCTGCAAAACTTTTAGCTGATCCTCAAAAAAACCCAAAAAAAACCCAGGGCTTTTAGAGGAGGAATACCAGAAAAATATTTTTTTTTCTTGTTTCCTCCTCTAAAAATGAGGTGTGTCCTATGGTCCGGTGCACCCTATGGATCGAAAAATACGGTATATGAAGGGATAGGGAAGTTTTTTTAAAAAAAAAGTTTAATGTTTTATTATGTTTTTATGTATGTTGAAAGCTGCCCAGAGTTGCTGCGGCACCCCAGTAAGATGTGTGGGGTATAAATAGTAAAATTATCATTATGGAATGGAACGTCCCTATTTTTATCGGAGAAATGTTGTTGTTGTTGTTGTTCTAGTTCTAAGGTGCTATATAAAGACAAGGTTTACTCTGAAGAAGAGTGAAGCTCTTTCTCCCACAGAAAATACTTTTGTACGCAGTTTTTCAGAGTGTGTTGGGGGATGAGAGTGTCCCCACATTTGCTGTTGGCATATTCAGGGAAAAAAAACAGTGATAGTGAAGAGTTGAATGAGTGAAGACAGATGCAATGGGCATTATCAGAAGTGAAGTGAGAAGGGGAAGTCATCCATGTAACAAGCTTTGGTGCATCCTCATAATCATGTTTATGATCCCATAAGTCAAAGTGAGGAAACTCAGTAAGGTCACTTGCCAACCATGCTCAGAGAACAGTGAATCTTGATTGATGGAAACAGGGGAAGAGATACTTTGTTCTTAGCAGATTACTCTAGGCTTAAAAGTCTGGGAAGTTCATTGATGAGCAATTTCAATATGAGCACATTATTCAGGATAGGATGGAAGGATGGAATAAGATTGAGATACATTTCTTATTGGGTGATAACACACATTTTAACCTTATATGTGTGCAACTGGTTTATCATATGAACCACATATAATTAGAGTTTGTTCTCTGATGATGACATAGAAGAATATAAGCAGTTAATCCATATTCCTGCCTTTACACGTGAATGCATTTTCTTCCATATTCCACGTAGAAAGCACACAAATGGGTGACCATTTGAACATGTTATATTTTAATTTGCAGAGACAAAAATGACAAGCAATTTATTTACATAAAACTGTACAAAAGCAAATTAAATTATGCAAAATCTTTCATAAATAGAGGTGGACTAGCGTTGAATACATTTTTGCCATGTTTCTTTTTTTTTTTTTTAGCATAGTTGCGTGCATAGTGACTCATAATAAACAATGATAAGTTGTTCTCTGCTTCACTATCAACATCCAAGTTGCAGAACAATAGTCAATGATTAATATTACAAACAGATCGTAACCACACTGAATGTAAGTGCTTCGAAATTCAGGACAAGAAATGTCTGAAAGTGTACCCCAGGTAGCTGAAAAAAATGATTCCTTCTTCATTATACTATGCTCTTCAGGCAACTGCTCAACATTAATGTTGGTACGAGGTTCGTCTCTACCATTGTCCATCTCCTTTCTTTAAGCGCTTAAGGAACCAGTGGATCTTTTATCAGTGATGGAATATAAGCAAAACTGTTATATTCTTCAACTCTTCCAATGCCGTAAAAGTCTTTTAGTGATGGCTGCATTTATGGTAGCTTCGTTTTGCCCCCTCTCTTCATTTTCCTACATCTTTGTGTTTTTTCCTACGTAACAACTCCCCAGGGTAGTCTTTCAGCCAAGCACCTTCAATCTCTCCTTTGAGTTCTTCCCCCACAGAAAAATAGCATCTACCTTGTTTTCTGAAACTCAGGCAGCAGGCCAGTCAGAAATTAGATTGACTAAATATTAGCATAACTGGAGGTTGGAATGAGCATTAGAGTTTAGACTGAAGTTAATACGACGTTTTCTAATTCGTATAAAGTTATATAAGTGATGCGTCAATCTCTAAATGTGTCCAATGTAAAAGACATGCACAGTTTCTTTGAGCTTCTTGTGAAATTAAAAAGCAAACAATAGGAATCGTCTCATGAAGTGAAAAAACAAACAAACAAAAAACTGCTAAAAGGATTTTTTTCCCCCAAAAAGCAATAAATCAACAGTGTTCTACCAAATAGACTCATAACATCTTGCTACTGAGACAAATATAGTACTTTTTTCTTCTCAGTTAACAAACGTCCTGTTCCAAAAGCACATTCTTGTTTTTAATAATGAATTATATTTAAGACTGGTCCATTATCTGAGTTTGGTAGAAGGCATTTTTTTTAAATATATCATCTTTTATTTCTCAGAAAATAAACATGGTTAAATATACAGGTTCAAAAAATGTGGGAATAGCCCATAAATTTTTAGTGTCTAACCCCAACCACCATGTTTACCATAATAACAGGTATAAAAGGCACAGTTGCATATTTTGCATTCACTCTAAAAATTTTCACTTTCATTTTATTATTATTATTATTATCATCATCATTTTTTACAAAAGCACTCTATATATGGAGTGTCACCAGATTTAACTAATTTCAAATGGGGAAAAAACCACAAAAATATATTTGTGTCTCATGCTGGGTCATAAGAAGTAATTGACTATGGTCTGATGGCTAGGTTTTACTAGAATTACTGCAAATACATACAAGTACACTGTATTTTTTTGTTATGCCTTGGTGCCCTTCTTAGCTCTATGAATAAAAAGGAAATTTCCTCAGTCACAAGATTCACTTGTATGTAGCGCACAAAATGGGGAGTGACTTCTGATCCATTTAATCCTGAAGGCCTTCTCTGATCTGTATTGGCTTTCTAGAAAAGTTAAAAAGAAAGTTTGTTTAGATCTGCCTTATCTAATGGTTCTCAAGCGGATATTCAATATATAAGGGTTTTATTTTTAAAAAATAGTTCTCTTGACCAGTGGGGTGATATGACTGCATTTTCTGTTGAAACCTGCAAGAAATGTGTAAGTTTTAATGTAAATGAGAAGCCTTTTATCCTTAGCAGATACTGAAAGGTTATACAATGCAGTAACCGATTTAATCAGTCTTCTAACGAAGTCAAATTTGCATCTCTGAATTTTCTTTTAAAAAAGCAACTATGCATTAGAATGATCAATCACTCCTAACCTCTTTTTAATTCCCCCCACCTTTATAATATGTGCCCATTTGTAACTGCTACACAAAAAAACTAATTTCAAAATAAAATACAAAAAAGTAAGGAAATGTACAATAAAAAGGGCACTTTGCTATAGAAACTTGAAAAGACAAAAGTTGTGATGAGTTTGTACCAGTTGTTCAGCTCACATTTCAGACTGTTTAATATTATACCCTATGTCATTTTTTTTAAAGCAAGAAACTAACCAAGCTATCTTGTCACTACAATCTACTAGAACCATCTAGTCATGCTTTAATGCCAAGTTAAACAACCAGAGGGGCTGGTTTCTGTCTTTGCACCCCTTCTCAAGCTGTCCCCACTGCATTGACCGATTGTCAGTTTGATTCGAATGTCCAAGCTCAGCCATTCTTTATTACTACAACATTATCAATACAGAACTAGTTCAGATTCTACACACTCTGTAACTCCTTATTGCACAAAATATACCTGGTCCATTTTTCCTATCCACTTTATATATAGTGCAAACTATCAGAACTGTCACAGCCCATCAGCTCTGCACCATCACGATCAGGTTTGGATTTTTTAAAATTTATTTATTTTTTTTCAAGCTTGTCACAAGCAAAACTTGTTTTTTTGCACAGAGCATGTCGGTGGTGACATCACTCAAGACTACCAGTCGCCTTGAGTCTCAACATTGGTTTTATATTGCACAGGACTCAGCTTAAATGCACTTGTGTATTAAGAAAACCTGCATAATACCTTTGCCAAGAGCAAATGATTAACCTGGAACACTGATAATCGAAGGTTTAGCATCCACTCTCAACAAAGTTGATGGCATACTTGACTTGAAGCATGTTCTTCCCACTGCTCTCTCTTTTTTTTTTCAGATTTCCCTCTCAACGTGTCTTTGGAGCTCATCCTGAATGGATATGAAACCTTCTAAGGAAAACGAACCCTGGGACGGGAGCATCTTGTGACACTCTGTAGCTTATGATGTGCCATGCTGTCACCAGCTAGCTCGTGTCACCAGTTCCTCCGGGGATTCAGCTAAAATCCATTTTGAAACGGCTACGTCATCTGGGTTGCGGCATAGATTGCTGTGCAAAATGTGTGTGGGAAAATACTCTTGCGTGTTTGTGTGCGTCTGTGTCAGATTTCCTAAGCCCAAGACGGATGATCAATTCTCCTGATCCACAGTTTTTTTTTTTTTCTCTTTGGCCTTTTAGTTACTGTGGTCATTCAAGCTAAATGACGGTCTTGTAAAAATGACACCAGTGTAGCAGTTTATCCTTAGGATGCCATGATATACCGCCATATATATATATGCTGAAGTTTAAAATGCCACAGAAAGAGAGGAGGAGAAAGAGGAGGAGGATAATGTCAGAGAGTATGAAAGCACAGGCAGAGATAGTAGTTATGGGTAAAACTGAACAGTTCATGATTATAGGGAAACATGTCATATTTTGGATTATAATCTCAGACTGAACATGTTTTCTGATCTTTCCAGCCACACAACAGGATTAAAGCCGAGATCTTCAAAAAGTGCTTCTTTAAAAGAAAAAGAAAAACCATCCCTTTATATGTTTAATTTTGAATGGTTTCTGGAGGCATTATCTCTCTGATGGAAACCAGCAATATTCAGGTGGTATCCTGGGAAAATTATGCGTATGTAATAATTCTCACACACACCCCTCGACTTGCAAACAAGCCAGTTAACCACCAAATGATAACCAGAGTGACTTAAGCAATGCTTCAGCAGTGGGGGCGGGGAAGGGATGAGGGACAACAGTTCCTGCAGTTCTTTTCAATGTCAGACTTGTTACCTTGAAAGGAATTTACAACCATAATTTTAGGAAAATAAAGATTGGTGAGCAGGGAATTAGGCATGCAGGAACAACAATGGTTTCTACATTGTACAGTATAGTCAGGCAGACAGGATACGCAAATGCCTGGCATGGAGGCAGAAGTGGCAGGCCAAGCTCTTGTCTCTTTGGTAGCCCCCTCTTTTTCAATGGACTTTCCTTTATTTTTGAGTTAAAATCATTTTGATTCATAGGTGTGTGTTTTTTTTGCCTTGCATCCCCTTCCAATACATGAGAGAACCGTATTGTTGCTGCTTTGTCGCCTAAAGGTAAACTTCTCTTCTAGTTAAAGTGTTGACAGGAGATGGCTTGTATTCCCCTGTCTGTGTGAGGGGAATATCCTCTGGGTTGGCTTCCTCGCTTTTGCTGAAACTAGCTGCGCTGAAGGTATCATACGATGAGGTCAACTTTTTATTAAGGAGGTTTCTGTTGCGGTCACCCATCAGGGAGGCTTCTCCATTGGCCAGCTTCTCTTGACTGCCCCGTTCATCAACAGGCATGAAAGTGGAGAGTTTTGGCTGGCTCTTCTGCTTCCTTTCGGGTGAAGTGCGGACAGGCATCCAGCACGAGTCTGAATGGCCGTATTCATCACATTCCCGAGTGCACTTCCCAGTCAGGGCTACATCTGGTAAAGGTCTTGAATCTGTAAACAAAGAACAAGAAGGGAAGCTTTAAGTTTTGGTTCTCGAGTGCCAGCCAAGAATGAAAATATTTTTTTTTAGGAGTTGGTTTTGCATTGTCAATCTGTTTCCTTAAATAAAATACAACGCAGGTATCTACAAATATCCTCTTGAGATACACTGGTAGTGTTAGGATGACTTATTTGACTCTCATTGGAGTTCATCAGATGCTTCACCGAGGAGGAACAGCTACATTTGTCTACCATTTCAACTTGGGCACAATCTAATAACCTAGGGATGTGTGAGACTTTCCTCAGCAATTTTTGGCGTCTCATCAAAATTCATTCCGATTCTTTCAAAGCTCTGTGGATGTTCTGACTGAGGAAGCACACTCATTTTCTCTTCCACTTTTGGTGCATGTACAATTTTGGTGATTTTTTTTTTTAAAAAAAGAAATTCAGTGGTTCCAATGAACACAGAGTGTTAAGATGTGCTCACAGAACTTGGACCAATCAGGCGGCTATAGAATACTCTTCATATCGGGGACATTTCGGAATTCAGGTTGCACATAATGTCCTGAGAAGAGAGGAGATGGAATCTCCAGTTCACAGGGAGCTCAGTGTATGCCTGGTACCTGTGTAGTTATGGGCAATAGTTTTGTTAGGAATGGGAAACCTCTAGCTGTTGGGCCAGATTCTGCCTGAAGAGACTGCCATCCTGGTCAATATGAGTATGCAACATTTTTAAAGGTCCCATTCACCTTTTTCTTAAGCCTAATTTCCATGTGCCAGTGGGGATCTAATATTGGGGAAGATAGCATATGGGAAGCGAAGAGCTAATTCTCTTTTTCTCTGCATGCTGCCACCCATGTGGTAAATATAGGGCTATGTAGTTTTAATTAAGAACTAAGGAGGGTTGAACTAGAATCCGGGGTCAAAGTTTAGGTGCCAGTGTGACTGGGAAACTGGGTTTTTGCATCTCCAGCTTTTTCTGCAGCCACATGGCATTTAGAAATGTCTTAAAACAGGGGTACCCAAAAACAATTTTAAAGAGGGCCAGATTGGATGAAGTGAACATGTGTGAGGGCCAACCAAAGTTGTTGGTTGTGGAGCTTTTTATGATTGAAGTTGTTTACCCCCCTTTTTTTTTAGGATTGAGGTTTGTTCCCTAAACCCCCCTTTGTTGAGGTTTTAGGATTGAGGTTTTCCCTAAAGTTGTTGAGGTTTTTTCAGGATTTTTTCCCAGGACATATACTGCCACAGGGGCCGGATTAAAGTGACCGGATTAAAGTGACCGGTGGGCC
The DNA here is from genome assembly GCA_900245905.1 of Lacerta viridis. Classification (NCBI taxonomy): domain Eukaryota; kingdom Metazoa; phylum Chordata; class Lepidosauria; order Squamata; family Lacertidae; genus Lacerta; species Lacerta viridis. Next base: position 347,055 of record OFHU01004604.1, read on the forward strand.
GGATTAGGTCCCCAAAATGGACTTCGGACATGCCTGGCTTAAACAAAATGAGAGAGAGAAAGCCAAATAACTTAATTAATTGGACAAATATCACAATGCAAAACCTTCCTTTGAATCATTATAATATATGGCTTTTATCTTGCAAAGACTGGTGGCCATTTTGAACAATTTTTAAACATCTACTCCCAGACTGCAGTTAACCCGCATCTGTGGCACTCTCCTGAGCAATGGATTAATCCCTCAGTCTTAGTTAAAGTGAGGGGTGCATCCACCACCCAGGAGATATTGACACAGAATATCAATTCAATTGAAGGTGATATTGTAGAACAGAATGGTAGACTATGTGGAACTAATTGTTGAAGAACAAGATCAATGTAGGCCAGTCCGATGTAAATGGTAACAGCCATTCAACTATCTATACAATTAAATGCACACAAGTCTTTACAAGATTCCAAACTGTTTGCATATGATGCGTTAAAAATAGAGAGAGCAATAAGAAATGGTTAGGAGCACACAAACAACAGCTCTAAGCGATGACGATGATTTGCATTTGCAAAAAACAACAACAACAAACCCCTCTATGTGTTTATGTAGCATCTGACTGTAGGAGTGTTATCTGGTTGGAAAGTGTTTTGTGAGTGTTATGTCATTTTATGAGATTGCCTCTTGATCTGACTATATAGTTACACATCTTTCAATTAATTCAGCTGAGGGCTCCTCAGAGGAAAAGGGGCAGCTAAATCTGTTTCACTGATCGCCCCTTCCTGCAGAGCAGATTTAGAGTCTGTGCAGAGGCGGAAGGGGCGAGAGATTCACTGGACACTGCCACCTTTCTCCTGTTCTGATTGTTCTTTCCATCCACACTTTTTTTAAAAAAAATATGTGTTTGTGTGTGTACCTACACGACCACTTTCATCTCACCCATGACAGAACGCCCCTTCTAAAATTATTCCTTTCATGGTATGGACAACATAAAAGCAACAGTATCTTATTCATATGCAAATTTATCTCGATTTAAATGTACTAAATTGATCAAGATTTCTTTAATCAGGTAACAGTCCTAATTGCAACTGAATGCTAATTTAGACGTTAGATTAACACACACACACACACACACACACACTCACTTACTCACCCACCCGGTAACATACAAAATATATGTTGATACACTCAGTTTTCAATCTTCTTCTGAATTTTAATGTGCTTAATTTTAGCTGCCCTTCTGTTTTATTAAGGGAAACACTTCATTCTCTGTTAATTGCATATCTTTGGTCACATGGGTAGGAAACTAGATATTTGTGCAGATAGCAGCGAAGCCTATCTAGTGGGCCAAATAAGAATAGATGTGGGTGCAGGTTAATGGCATCCTTCCTTACTTGTACAGCAATTGTTCACAGCATTGTAATAAAGTCACAGAAATGTAGAGTTGGAAGCAACACCCCCTGCAACGCAGGAATCGAATTCACATGGGCCCTTAATCAGCTCCAGTTAGATGCAACATGGTTGTGTGCATTGAAGTAGTGATCCTGGGTAGCAATGTGCGTACCCATCAACAGACACACCCACCCTGTTTAGCGGGCTTCAATTGAACACAACTGCATTAATTGTAAAGGTAAAGGTCCCCTGGACAGTTAAGTCCGGTCAAAGGTGACTATGGTGTTGTGGCATTCATCTCACTTTCAGGCCAAGGAAGCCGGCGTTTGTCCACAGACAGCTTTCTGGGTCATGTGGCCAGCATGACTAAACTGCTTCTGGCGCAGCAGGGCACCATGATGGAAACCAGAGCACACGGATACGCCGTTTACCTTCCCGCCGCAGCAGTAACTATTTATTCACTTGCACTGGCATGCTTTTGAACTGCTAGCTTGGCAGGAGCTGGGACAGTGCAATGGGAGCTCACCCTGTTGCAGAGATTCAAACCGCCGACCTTCTGATTGGCAAGCATAAGAGCCTCAGTGGTTTAGGCCACAGTGCCACCCGCTCCCCTGGATCAGTTGTATGCGAGGTTCTCAACCCAGCAACGGATGAATAGTCTGGAGCTTCTTTCAGTATAACCACTTTCCCAACTGGATTAGCGTATTCATGTTTAAAAGGCAAGCTCTGGTCACAGCAGTGCGATAGCAGCATGGAAACTGAGCAAAGGGAGCAGCAGCTTTGGTCAAGAAGTAGAACGTGTCTCCCCCAAACCATCTTGTGAACAAGTTCAAAGATCTGGATCTGAAGCCTGACCCCAACATGGCTGTGGATTATCCACGCATATGCACAGCCATTATTGCACTACAGTGGTACCTCGGGTTAAGAACTTAATTCATTCTGCAGGCCTGTTCTTAACCTGAAACTGTTCTTAACCTGAGGTACCACTTTAGCTAATGGGGCCTCCCGCTGCTGCCGCCGCACAATTTCTGTTCTCACCCTGAAGCAAAGTTCTTAACCCGAGGTACTATTTCTGGGTTAGTGGAGTCTGTAACCTGAAGCATCTGTAACCTGAGGTACTACTGTACAATAAACTAAACAAAAAAGACACCAAGGTGTTTTTTTAAAAAATAAACTCACTACTCAGTACTCAAGTCTCTTTCACACAGCAGAGTAGAAATTGGGTCCCTGCAAGAGTATGAATCCTACTTCATCTTAACTACCAGTTCAGAAGCAAGTAACTTGTACAGAGCAAGTGATGGGTATGGCAATGGGATATGCCAGCACTCCATTTATGGCATGGAAGTGGGTGTGTTTTGGCCTACTGCCTTTCATCCTCTGCCCAGTGACATACTACTGTAAGACTCTGCTCACCAGGGCTATAACCAGCTCTATGATAATGCTATCTCCTGTTTCCATTTTCCTTTTTCCTATTTTGGTGGCAATGTACCTCTTTTTTAGTGTTATTAACTATGACTCTCCTATGCTGGGGATGGCAAACTTTTTTCAGGGTGAGGGAACCTTAGATGGAGAGGACCCAATGCAAAAGTGTGCCAAGCAAGCAATGTTACACACAAAATGTCAGATGCTTCTACTCATGTTCACACACATACACTAGGGGAAAAAAATACATAAACCTACATCCTTTATCTTTTCAAGGACATATTCCGGCGTAGATAAAACAGTCAAAGACCAGGACCAGTATTGCATGTAGCCTGAGGAGATAAGATGGTCTAGGGCAGTGATGGCCAAACTTGGCCCTCCAGCTGTTTTGGGACTACAATTCCCATCATCCCTGACCACTGGTCCTGTTAGCTAGGGATGATGGGAGTTGTAGTCCCAAAACAGCTGGAGGGCGGAATTTGGCCATCACTAGTCTAGGAAGAGGGACAGCTGAGGGCCTTATAGGGAAGGGACATTTAGTCTCTGGCTCTGGGTTCCCCACTGCTAGCATATACAAGTGAAACTCGAAAAATTAGAATATTGTGGAAAGGTTCATTTCTTTCAGTAATTCAACTTAAAAGGTGAAACTAATATATGAGATAGACTCATGACATGCAAAGCGAGATATGTCAAGCCTTTATTTGTTATAATTGTGATGATTATGGCATACAGCTGATGAGAACCCCAAATTAACAATTTCAACTTTGGGGTTTTCATCAGCTGTACGCCATAATCATCACAATTATAACAAATAAAGGCTTGACATATCTCGCTTTGCATGTCATGAGTCTATCTCATATATTAAACTCCAGTAGTTAATGAAAACAATTGCTTACATAAAGGGACTATTCCACGATATTCTAATTTTTCGAGTTTCGCCTGTACAAAGAGCACCCTCTCCATATGTCACTATTTTCCAGGAACAGTCCTGGATTTACAGAAACCATCCCAGTTTCTGATTTGATCCTGGAATGTCTCGCTTTTCCTTAGGACATCCCAATTTTCATCAGAGAAATGTTGGAGGGTATGGAGTTATCTGACCCCTGAGCCATCTGAAGGCAGCCCTGCATAAGGAAGTTTTTTAAATGTTTCATGTTTTATTGTGTTTTTTTATATATGTTGGGAGCCATTCAGAGTGGCTGGGGCGTCAGGCGACCCAGTCAGATGGGCAATATTAAAATTGTTGTTGAATAGGACGTCCCTATTTTCATCAGAGAAATGTTGGAGGGTATGGGAGAGAGACATTAGCTCAGACTCTAGGTTCATTCATCTACACTTGTGGCTTGACAGCACTTTAAGTTTTTGCTGCTGCTTTCTTTTTCCTTTTCTTTTGGAAGTTTGGCTTTCCAAGGGCTTTTGAATTCAGATTTTTTTTTTTTTCTGAGACACTGACAGCTTTGTTCTTCTTCCTCAGTGATGGATAACAGATATATTGACATTTGTCAGGCCTTCTAGTCTTAAACCGCTGTGGCTAGGGAGTGGTATACAGTATGCCGAGAACATAACAGGAAAGCACTGCTGTTCATCATAGTAAACCTGGAATTACTTTCAGACTCCCCAAAGGTAAGAAGCTGGGATAATAATTTATTACTCAGGCACACATGATGCTCTTTGATTTTTAAGCAGGCAAATCCTCTTAGCGATTTTTTTTGAGAACAAGGCAAAACACATCCCTGCCATTACTCCGCCTCTTAATAAGCTTGTTGATGGAGTATATAATTCATTTTCAACTGATGACCATTTAGAAAACCTGGTTGATTGTGGTTGCTTATTACTGGCAATAGTACCACCAGGAGAAATCTTTTTAAAGTCACTCACTCACTCCTGGGAGAACTCCCAGCAATTCCACATCTTAAGCTAATATTGCAAGGTCAGAATTCGAAGGACCACACGTGCGCATGTGGGGAGCTTTTCAGCTGCCCTTTCAATCTTTAACCACCTGTGCCTCTTGGATAGCTGTCGCTGAAAGTCAGGAGAACCTCTATTTATGACCGCCTCTATTTGGGCCCGATCCAAGTTGCAATTGCGGCAAACCTGGAAGCAAATACCGGGTTTGCCACGATTCACGCATGTGCAGAAGTGGCTTCTGCCGTTTGTGCATGCGCAGAAGTGGCTGCCTCTGCACATGTGCAGAACGGCGCTTCTACCAGCGACCCGGATTGACTTATGGAAGGACCTCCGGAACTGATTACATCCATATATAGAGGTTCCACTGTATTCCATTTGGAGGGAGAAAGGGCCAGCAGAAGAAGCTAGCAATAAATCCATGCACACACATAGAATCATAGAGTTGTAGCATTGGTAGGGACCCTGAATGCAGGAATATGCAGTCATCCCATATGGGGATCAAACCTGCAACCTTGGTGTTATCAGCAGCACCTCTAACCAACTGAGCTATACATGCACACTTGTATGTATACACACACACACACACACACGCACACACACACATACACTTTGTGTGCATGCAGAAGTGCTTTGTGAACATTCATGGGCTTCTCTGTAGTCTGGCTCAAATCTCACCCTTTCTTTCCTTCTTTTGGAATGATGGGTGGCATTTGTAAGCTGAATTTGGCAGCTTACAAACTGCTATTGAGAAGAGACAAGGGTGGGGAATCTTCCTTAGCACAAAGGCCACCTTCTCTTCCCAGCGGCATTCCAGGGGCCACATGTGAGTTGTAGGTCATAGTGTCCCCAGCCAGGCCACCCCTCGGAGTTGGCTTTCCAAGAGCTGGCCTGCTAGGTCATAGCTGTTCCTCTCAAAGGTGCCATGTGACAGGTATTGAGTTAATAGTACGCACATTACAAGGGGCAGAAGCAAAAGTGAGCTGAGCAATAAATGTCAATGTTACCTTTGCACGGTAGACTAGTTTCTACACCAACCCACACTCGTATCTCCTCCTTCCAGGCAAACAAGACTTGAAGAGGGTGTAAACGGGGCTGGTGAGGGATGTGGTTCAGGACTGTGTGTATCTTTGGGAGAATCCTGAGGGGCAGACAGAAAAGCCTGGAGGGCCACATGTGGCCCCCAGCCTAGAGGTCCTTCATCCCTGTTGTTATAGAGATGGGAAAGGGTACAAATCAGTTATAATGGGAGGAGGACATCGCTAAGACAAGGATCATAGAAGACTACCAGGACTCAGAGAAGGCTATAGATTTCTAACATGATCTCTGAGGACATCTGTGGCTTAAGTCCACCTGTGGCTGGTTACTTTGACACGTCTTTCTTCTTCTGACAAATGTTAGGTTGATTCCCCTACTTTTGAAGCCATAACTGCTCTCTTCTGCTCCCCTCTTTCCCCAAAGCCATTCAAGCAAAACTGTCAGATAGTAAGTTCAAAGCTATCCTTTGGGGCTGAAGTTCTCTTTGCAGCTATAATACATCATCTCAAAATATCACAGTTGTCTTTCAGGTTCCACCTCATCTATATTTAGGTCCTGAACCAGCAAAATAACCTAAATGTATGATCTAACTAGTAGATCAAAAAGACATGATAGAGAGACAGAATTCTGAGCAGCGCTAAGAAGCTCAGGAGGTGAAACGGCCTGCAACTAATGGTGCAAAAGCTGTTATAGAGAAAACCTAGAGAAAAGGTAAGCCAGGGAGAAACAACAAATGCCAGTTTGTGGCATGTTTGCTCCATCACTACAGTGCTTGAGATCTAACCAATTTTTTGGTTCCAAGATTGAAAGATGCTCCTCTGGAAGCCTAGGTTGCCCTAGCAACCACTTGTAATTGTTCCCAGCCATATGGTACAGATAAAGAAAGTAGGAAAGACCGAATCTCCATGATTATGAAATCAAGTGGTTGGTGTGAAGCGTCTGGACCTGGGTTCCAAACTAGGTGCTAATATTACTCTCAGTCTACATCATGCTCATTCATGGACATCTCAAAATCCTTTCCAATTTTTTGTTGTTGTTTACAACAGTTCTGTACATTAGGCAGAGAGACCATGATTGAATTCTGGAATTCTTCAGAATGAAGGTCGTTGTGCTATTTAAAAAAAATGCCCCCTTACTTAGAAAGCTCTATGCATGTATTAAGATAATCCATCGAAGAGAGGACTACCTCTCTCTCTCTCTCTCTCACACACACACACACACGTGCTAGCTTATTCCAAGTGAGAGGATTTTATGTGGGCCAGGGCTGAAAAAGATTCCCTCCTCCCCCCTTCTGCAGTTTGAAGTGCTAAACTCCAGAAACCTATCATCATATTTTGTGTAATGTACAGATCAGCTCTAAGTTTCATTAATAGGCCCATTCATGCAGGACCACTTACCAACTTGAATTTAACCATAAGCATTAGAATTTACTGCAACCTTCACTTAGGTTCACACTGAATGCAGTACAACCTATGAAGATGTCAGAATATTTTTAAAAGGGCATCCTTGAGGAAGAGGGACAGATGATTCAAGCTCAATGCAAGGAAGTTTGTATTTAAGTGTGTTGTAGCACTGAAGTCCCCTTCTGAATAACCAATACAATGACATACCATGTAGGTTGCACAGACAGGTTCACCCTTAAATTAATGCAATACGCTTTCCATTGTTCACGTTCCTAATTCAATTTTGAATTCTTAATGATGCTTAGGATTAGATTTCATGCAATCTACCCATCCAAACCAGTTTCATCTTCTAGGTAATTAAATACCCCCCTTCTGATTACCAGTTCTAATTGAAGGAATGAAAATCGCCACTGTTGTACAGTGTGTCTTGCTTCTAACTACTGTACTATCTAGCCACAGTGAAAACTAACAAGAGTTTGGACTTCAGTTTCAACAAAATCAGAATATTCTATGTAATTAAGAGCAGAGGGCCTTCCCCAGACCACCCACATTACAATACCTGGAAATTGCACATTTTATATAAGCCAAAAGTGTATACTGCATAATTCAATAGCACTGAAATAGTGTATGTTTCAAAAGTAATGATTATCTTAAATAAAAGTAGCTTTTTCCAATCTCATTCTTATGCATGCCTTTTGTTTTGTTTTGGTCTAATAGAGAAATCATTTCCAAACTTAGACACTTCATTGGAGACCACACTGCTAGCTGACAAGCTTAATTGGAGAAGATGTGTCACCATGCCTGTCAGCAGTCAGTAAATCGTCAAGAAAGATTAACATTCCAATATTTGTTGCTGACCTTAAAACTCAAATAAATACATTTCAAACACGCTCACGCAGAGGGTACCTTAGCACTAAATTGGCAGAACCCAGTGGTATAGGTTTGGTTGTTCCAATTTGGTATTCTTTCTGTCAAGACTGCTCTGTTTTAACCCTTAAAAACACCTCTGAGTTGGTTGGGTATGCTAATGAAAACACAGTTCAGAAACTGAGCTGGTCAACTTGTAGTTCCTCATATTTTACAGAAATTCTCACATCCATGAGGATTTGCAAAGAATTCTCTCAAAGGCACATGTGAGAGGTAGGCTTCTCAAACCCATTTGATTTGCAGAAATAACTATGTACTGAACTTTATCTTTTATCACTGAAAATCTTAAGGGACTCCCCCACCACCACCAAAAGAAAAAAGAAGAAGGAAAAACTCTATTGGCCTTTGACTCTAGGACCACTTTTGGACAGAGGTATTGTACTATTTCATGTTTCCAGAGTGGTTGCCTCATTATAGGCCTTAGTAAGCTACTAATTAACAGCACTCCTACAAAACCTTAGACATTTCTGGCACAGAGGCACAGGAACAAAATTTGCTGATGACATGCATAAAGTACAAAATGTCAGAAATATTCAACATAAAGCAAAAGACTAAATTAAAGGAAATTTGAACACCTTAACTCCCCATGGGGGTTGGGATCTGATTCCTGGTACATCATAAATCTCTTTCCAGGGCCAGCTTATTATTCACTGTTGCTTGAGATACAACAGTAGAGGGCTACCCTATTCATTAACACTGCTGGAGAATTTAGGGCATCCCACACAAGCAGAAGAGATGAAGCAAAGGGGGCAGTGAAGTATTATGTAAATCATGGACCAAATCTCTTAACTCATTAAGGACTAGTGTTCACCCCCTTTTCAATTTCATATCCTCTTTTGCAATCTTCTAAGTTACCAGTGTTCAAGTGTAATTCAGTCTCCAGAAAAGCTTCTTCCAGACGAATCACCTTGTACAGCATTTATGCTATCATATTATAAAGAAACTGTTCTTTTAATTATTATTTCTAGAATGTATACACTGCTTAATTACAGGTGTTTCTAAACAATGTAGAGGAGACTCAGTACAATAAGACTGTAAGTTAAAACTATAAAATCAGGATTCATTTAAAAAGCCTGCCGAATAATGATAATAACAGAGAGTCTACAGTAAGCGCTGGAGGTTCAAAGCAAGGTGGCCTGTCTGACCTCATCTAGAATGAAGTTTCATAAAATTGGGCTTACAATACTCAACCCATGGCTCTTGGTGTGTACGAGCCATGCATTTGCACTATGGAGAACCACTAACAGTGATGCCCCCCAAGACCTCAGTGAAGGGATCAAGTGGACCTTGAGGCATCCTGTGCCCAAGTTGTTAAGGGTCTGGGTCATACAAGCACCTTGAATCTGGGCAGCCAGTAAAAGCTTTTGAGCACTGGAGTTATGTGCTGGTGATAAGTCTGTCCCCATGAACAGTTTAGCCACAGCACTTTCCACCAGCTGCATGCTCTGGAGCAGGACCAAGGATAGCTCCGCATAGAACACGTTACAATAATCAGATCTTCTTGAGAGTACCAATGCATGAATCACTGTGGCCTGAATAACTTTGCACATTGACTAACTTGATAGAGAAACCTGCAGAGAGCCTCTTCTTTATGTCAGAGTGCTAGTTTCACCTGTTCAGTAACCTGTTAATGATTAGAGGCTGAATCATTTCCCCCGAAGAACAAGACGGATGTGCAAAACAATTTGACAAGCAATTAGTTAATAATTTTTCTCACACTGTTTAGCCTGCTCTTTTCTTTTGTGTCTGTGTAGGAGATAATGGCAGGAGCTACCCTTAACAACCTGCAGAATCCCTGCTTAAGATCCACAATGTGTGTTTGGAAAAGCTGTCTGATGTGGTTAGCGGCCCCACACACCTTTGGATGTTGATGATCATCATTATCTTAATCTTTTAGTCACTTTACACACACACACACACACACACACACACACACACACACACTGGACTGAGCAATGGGAGCTCACCCCGTCGCAGGGATTCGAACCGCCGACCTTCCGATCAGCAAGCCCAAGGCTCAGTGGTTTACACCACAGTGCCACCCGCATCCGCATTACATCAGGGGTAATCTGACAGGGACCACATGCTAGCAGTGGACAGAACCAGACTTAAAAGTTTTGCATTCTCTCTCTCTCTCTCTCTCTCCCCCCCCCTTTTCTCACATACTCTATCCCTCTAATCGCTGTTTCTAGGGGCCTGAACTGATCACTTGCATGGGCTCCATGGAACAGCAGGCTAAATGTGCATACCCTCCAATAAAATAGGGATGTCCTATTCAATAATAATAATCTGCCCATCTGACTGGGTTGCCCCAGCCATTCTAGATGTCTTCCAACATATATAAAAACATAATAAAACATTAAACATTAAAAAAAAAAACTTCCCTACACAGGGCTGCATTCAGATGACTTCTAAAGTTTGCATAGTTATTTATCTCCTTGGCTTGGTGATCACATAACTCCATACCCTCCAATGAAAATAACCATGCTCTACCATACCCTCCAACATTCCTCTGATGAAAATAGGGATGTCCTAAGGAAAAGTTGGACATTCTGGGATCAAATCAGAAACTGGGACAGCTTCTGTAAATCTGGGATTGTCCCTTGAAAACAGGGACACCTGGAGGGTCTGCACATGGCTGTAAAGCCATAGGTTGTCCACTTCCAATTGAATATATCCCCACCCCCAATCTTTTCTAATCTAATCTCTGGCATCTGCAGTTAAAAATGATCTCCGGTTACAGTATTGGGAAAAGAATCTCTGACTTTGCCCTCCAAAGTACATAGCAATATGCTTAGCCAACTGCCACAGCAAATGGCAGCTTCATGAATTCATATGGAAAACATTGCACCATTATTTGAATACTCCGCTTGGTAATTTTTATTTTTAATTAATGAGAGAGAAAAAAATAATTGTGAAATTTATGGGAAATTATCATTTCTCAGACAATATAAGGGAGGTAAGACCAAATCCTTTAGGCTGTATTTTCGCACCAGTAAGCCAGATGGGAATACAGCCATGTCTCTCCCCCACCCGGTCCCACCACTTTGCTGAATCGCAATTATGTGAGCTTGCTGATACTATTTCTTTTCTGTTTCTCTTGATTGCTTTGCATAGCAGCATGCAAATGAACATGGTTGTTTATATGCACGAACATGTTTATGCAATTTTGGGATGGCTTTAGCTTTAGGGCTAGAATGATTGCTTGTTATCACTAAAGCAAGGCTCCCAACACAGTGAGGAGATTGTAAAGTTCACATTAACCTAGAACTAAGTCGCTGAATAGTATTTTTTTATTTTTTTAAAAAAGAACCAAAGAATACAACGATTTATGGACCTAAAAGCTATATTGCAACAACAGCAACCACTTAACATCACAATTCTCTCAACTTCGCTGTGTAGTCATAAACAAACAAATAAAACTTATATGAGAATAAGTTCACTGTTGCTGGCCTTCCTAATCCCTCACTATTGTATGCATTAGAAATTTAAATAAAGGAGAAAAATGAAAAGGGAATATGTACAAAATTGTCACTATACAGAATTGTCCCAGATTGCTGGGTTCTGAATTAGCTCTACTTGTTTGCAGAGTGGCACTGATGCATTTCCCTTCCTCCCTCCCCCCCCTCTCTCTCGATTTCATTTCCAGACTTTGTACTGCAGTTTTCAATTCACATCCCCCCCCAACTCCTTGCCAATATGCAGAAGTGCATATGTGCACTGATTAAAACACTTTCCAAAAGGAATCTTGATGCAATCACATCAGGAATCCTTTTTGCTCAGTGTTTTAATAATTATGCATATGCACCCATGCACATGGTAACCTGCCTGAAACGCGTGCATGCACACACACACACAGACAGAGAGAGAGAGATGTGACAATTTCTGCATGCACCAGCTCAAAAATTAATTATAAAATTATCCACGTTCTCCAAGTAGGGAAATAGTAATGTGGAGAAGAGTTATTGCACATTTATTTACATAACATAAGCAAGTGGTTTTCTTCCCTAAGTACCTAGCAAATTTGTCACATCAGGCATCTTAGGGCTTCAAAATCCAATTTGCAAGGGAAGGTGTTAACAACCCACACACCCCACTCTGCTGAACAGCTCAAGGGTGCAACAGCAGCATAAAAAGAATAACTTCATTGCCAACTTTAGTGCTATACAACAGGCACTAGTAGATGTATTCTAGTATATGTTTAGCACATGCTTGGTCATCTCAGTGGTGAGATTTATGTCATTTGTATTCCAATCATCATGAGTTTGGCTTCATGGTCTTCAACTCCACTGAAAACCACGAGGCAGCACAGGCTCCATGGCATCAAAGAAGGCACTCAGGAGTGAGTGAGTTGATGGCTCCATCTTATCCCACCATTCTATAGTGACCACCAATAGGTCACCCAGCTTTTCTGCCCAGAAAGTCTCCCAGAGCATTCAGGAATCTATCAGATTCTACAAATCTCTGGGAGCATGCCATCTTGTTGGTCTGACATGCATATAGGATGAAAAAGTAATTGTCAGATCAAACCTTACCAAGAAATGAGGCTTATTCCTACACTTGTCCCCTGCCCCATATAAAAACGCAGACCTTCCACTCCATGCTCCATTGCAAAGTTCAAATGATAAGCATGCCCTGCTCTTTTGGTTGGACCAGTGATTTATTGAGACAGCCCCATGATGCTAATGGAAGCAATGAAGTCCTCTCAGGGCAGGCAGCCTCGGCATGAGTGTTGAAATCCACAGTAGCTCTGTGGTTCCCCAATATTATCCCCAAGAGCATCTCTGCCAGCAGACAGAGGAAGTCTGCTCAATTTTATCCCCAATATTATCACCAAGAGCATCTCTGCCAGCAGATAGAGGAAGTCTGCTCAATTTTACAGCACACAACCTTACCATACACTGAAATGAAATTAGGGATATTGGCTAATTGGTAATGGGGGGGGGATTAGTTCACACATGGATCCCATGTCACACATTTCATTGTTGCCATACCCCCCACCACCACACAGTGCCTGCAGAAGCCCACTTTCTTCATGGCTGGCTTTGTCAACTTAGAGTGCTCTCACATGGGGTGGTATGCAAGCAATAGAAAAAGACAAAAGGACACAAACTCACAGCAAAGGCCTCCAAGAAAAGATAGATCTATAACACCCCCTTGGTTCCCAGCTCCCCTTAGGGGGCCTTTCCTCTCCCAATAGCTATTTGTAGCTCCACGGCAGTTCTTTTTATATATTCCTTCCCTCAGCATTTGAGCCTGTCAAATAATCCGTTTCCTATCCCAGGTGTGTTTACTGTTGCCATGGCACATATTTCCACTAGCTTCCCCTGAGTCGCAGTGCCCATCAATACCTTCCAGCCCTTAGAATCACTTTCACCTCTATCCCCTGGCTTCCCCAGGGCAGTAATGTCTCTGCATCACACATCAGAATTGCAGGTCTTCTTGGTTTAATTTCTCTTATTCTTTTGCAGAAAAACCACTGCGTGTATTTTTGTCTTATCTTGGTCGGAATGAGCAGCCTCACGCTATCCTGTTTCAGTTCCACCAGCATTCAGTCGCAAGTATATTTCTTCCCATTTATGCAGAATACTTGAAAGAACACACCAAAAAGTCTGCATTTATATCATATACCTTTCTGCCTGCACTTTTAAGACAGAAGACACATTTTAATGATGCCTTTTCCTCACATATTTTGTAAAATATGTACCGTATTTTCCCGTGTATAAGAGTACCCCTGTTGTTGTTTTTTAACCCAAAATTAAGAAATCAATATTTTAAACATCAAACAGAACAACTCTCAGCTTTTGGGGAGCAGGTCACCCAAAGTTGTTGAGCTTTGTTGAGGGAAGTTGGCCAAAGTTATGGTTGCCATATTTCAAGAGCCCAAGCCCAGGCATTCACCATCCGTGTATAAGATGACCCCTAATTTTTGACTACATTTTTTAAAGCAAAAATAAAAATAAAATCATCTTATAAACAGAAAAATATGGTACTTTTGTGTGCACCTTTTCCACACCCAATCTTTATTATGAAATCCAGAGATGTGCATAACCCAGGGGTAGGCAACCTAAGGCTCGTGGACTGGATGTGGCCCAATCGCCTTTTCAATCCAGCCCGCAGAGGGTCCAGAAATCAGCGTGTTTTTACATGAGTAGTATGTGTGCTTTTATTTAAAATGCATCTCTGGGTTATTTGTAGGGCATAGGGATTTTTTCATTCCCCCCCCCCAAAAAAAATATAGTCTGGCCCACCACCACATGGTCTGAGGGACAGTGGACCGGCCCATGGCTGTAAAAGGTTGCTGACCCCTGGCATAACCTGAATGAGAGCTGAATCTGATTGGCAAGCAAGTCTAGGAGCACTGGGTGGGATCAGTCTGCTGCAAGAAGCACATCAAATGAATTCCTGTATCTCAGTTTACTGAAAAAAATCATGGCAAGTTTTTGCTTCATCTTCCATTATTAAACATACCATAATATGAGGTGCTCTCCAGTGAAACCTCAGAGTGTTCACCAAGGGCCTCCATTGATATTACTCTGCAGATATTCCAGACCCCAAGGTGGCGACAGTCTTTGTGTGATGGAGTAGAGATGAATTTTCCTACTGCACACCATGCATAACATGCGACAGCTATGTTTCACACAAAGGTCCTTGTGAGAGACATCCTGATTCACACCATCTTCCTGCTCTTTTTTTTTTCAAAGTAAAAAAACCTTAATAAATAGACCTCCATGTGAAGCAGCACTTGTTTTGCAAATTATACCATGTCAGGGGTAAGGCAAACTCTCATTCCACCATGTGTTTGACCAGTCATAGGCAAACTCAGCCCTCCAGATGTTTTGGGACTACAACTCCCATCATCCCTGACCACTGGTCCTGTTAGCTAAGGATGATGGGAGTTGTAGTCCCAAAACATCTGGAAGGCCGAGTTTACCTATGCCTGTATTTGACTTTCTCTGCTTGGGCAAGTATTTGACTTTGAACAGGGTCTCATTCACAAGCAAAGAACTTTGGTCTTGCACAGTAAATGGAAGTATGGATGACATGCTGTGTTGAAAAGCACAATGGCACCCGTAAAATCTCTGTAGCTCAGGCCATGCTACAAGGAATGGACAAATTAGGGTGTTCAAGCTATCACAATGTTCCTGGAAACCCATGTTTCTTAATTGCAGCAATGTAGTGCGTAGCACCCAGTTAACACTGTGGCATTATTCTGACAAGTCAAGACGCTATTAAAATGCTAAAGACATGTTTGAAAGCTAAAGACATGTTTGAAAGCATCGGCGACTTCTTTCCTATCACCTCAGGCAAAACATCGTTAAACGGCTACTGAACATATCTCAAGAAGCATTTCCTGCCCCAAGGCTTGGACCGCTGTCATTCTGAATGTGGCATTATCGAATACGGCAGAGATAGCGCATGCCAGCTCTAACACAGTCTCGCTGAATAAAGTCAAACACAAATCTGCTACCGGATATGTACAAATTGCATGGCAGTCAAAAGCACTGGGCTTCTGCTTAAAAAATGTAAGAAAACAGATTGGAAATAGAAAAGGACCTGGAATTGTGTCTGTGTGGAAAAGGGGGGGAGGAGGAGGCAAATGTCACACAGGCTTCTTTATCTGAACAGCCAAGAGAATGTCCAAAACCTTTGGTTAATCAGAAGTTCAGATAAAAGGCTATTTACATAGGATTACACAGGGAGGCATACATATGGGGGACAGGAGGACAGTCTCAAGGGCATTTTTAAGGTCATCCCAGCTCTCTCCTAACACTTAACATCACCTGGGATGGGCCCTGCCATTGAACAGATTGTGAATGCCATTTAAGGGCAGATGGCAAAATCTAAGGCAAAAGTATTGAGGAATCTCCAGCCCACAGAGCCATTTGATTTCCCATAAACCATGCCCACTTGCCCCACACCTGATGCCATCTTACATATTAGTATATGCATCCCATATACTGGAAGCTATGGGAATCAGAGTGAAGGAAAGGTGGGATCAGGTGTAATTATTTCTTAGGAGCAGCTATGTCTCATATCAGGCATAGGCAAACTCAGCCCTTCAGCTGTTTTGGGACTACAGCTCCCATCATCCCTAGCTAACAGGACCAGTGGTCAGGGATGATGGGAGTTGTAGTCCCAAAGCAGCTGGAGGGCTGAGTTTGCCTATGCCTGTTTCATATTGTGCATCAATCTCTCTAAATGTGGCCAGCTACTGTGTTGAACAAAGCAAAACCCACCAGGAACTGAACACAGGCATTTTGTAATTTTCTTCTTTCGAGTTTGTGAGATGGCATCAACTTTTTTAAAATGTTTTTTTTTTCCGAGTTTGTGAGATGGCATCAACTTTTTTAAAATGTTGATGCCCATTTTACTTCACTCGATATTACTTTTATTTTCTTTATTTTATTCCTTCGTTGTTTTTTTACCCACCTGAATAATACGTTCTGTGTGCTTCTTAGCTTCTTTCTTTAATGCTGGTCATTGACCATAACCATAAAGTTTTGCTTTGTTTTGAACATTCTTTTAGCTTCCCTTAGAGTTCTTCAGATGTTTCTGTGAAGGAGGGACCTTCATATTTCCACCTGATGTCAAATTTGCTGGCAACTAAAATGGCAAGCTTTTTCTTCTGGGAGCTATGCATAAGCCCTCTCTAGTCCACTGTGTGAATCAGAGGATGTCATTTAAAAGCAGCTGTTTTATTCTGCAATAAATAACCATAATGAGGCTTTGGCTCATGTTGTCTACTTTACTCAAATGGCACATCAAAACAGCAATCAGGTTTAAATGAGCCTCCCAGTGGGCACAACGTTGAAAAGTCCAGTTATAAGGGGATTTGAAAGCCCCATGAATCTTGCTATCCATGCATGAATCAAACAAATAACCTAGTCAAAGGAACAACTGAAACAAAAGCGTAGAAGAAATGTTAAGAGCCATGGCCTCAGGGCCCAATGTGGGGATTTAATCGCCAGTGTTACTCTCCAACCGAGTTTGGAGATGCTACTTGTACATTTAGCCACCCCAGTTGCTGAATGAGCTTCTGGTGTCTAATGCATTTCCTACCTCTCCTCACATTTCCTCAATTCCATACTTGTAAATCAAAGGAATTGGACTGGGTTTTTTCCTTTCTTACTTACTGACTTTGGGGCCGTCTTATGCCCTTTCTGACCTTATTGTTCTCCTAGTGTACAAGACTGCCCCCATTCATCTCCTTGACACTTGATTGAGAATTATTTCCATTCTTAGCTTAATTAATGAGCTCAACTGGAGTCTTTAGCCATTAACCTGCTGTTGGGCAGTTAAAGGAAGAATTACACTTTTATCTGTCGTAAAATTCTGGCTTATGAACACAGTTGAAGCAAAGGAAAGTACATTCGCTATTGGCTTCCAGCTAGGCTCTGTTAAACTGATCATAAAGCTGCCTGGCTAATTAGCAAATGAATACAGAATGCTTCCTCATATATGTTAGCTATGCCCTTAGTAAAATAGCAACAACCCACTGGGAGCCTTAAAACCATGTAAGAATAGTTTTAGTATTTATGTGTTCAAAGAGTATACTTTGTTGATCAACTAAGCCAAATAGCCAAACACCTTCTGTAATCTTGAGGACCATGGTCTGCGAGGAAATACAATAAGTAACAAAATGGCCATCCAGCAGTAAAAATGTATATGGAAATGTGTTCTTAAGGGCACATGTAGCTGAGTGATGCTACAATTGGATACCTAGTTTCTTAAGAGTAGTCTCTGACTTTTGCATAGGATTGAGGTTGTCAGTTTGCATTTCTTTCTCTTTTTTGATATATCTTTATTGTTTAAAAACAATACATTTATCGGACAAATAGAGTAACGAAAAGGCAAAAACAAATAATAACCATCTTACACACTAACTAACAAACAGTATAAAACACACACAGCTAATAACCTATCTCGTTTTACAAGTTAACATAACTTTTATCTTTTGTGTACCTTCCAATGGAAATATTTTTCATAACCTGTAGAGAGAACAAATTTTATAAAAATGACTTCCAATTAGTCTCACTGTATTTTGTTTAGTCCTTGTCCTATGTCACACAGTTGTCTATTTATTGCGTATTTTCCTTATAAAGGTAAAGGTAAAGGGACCCCTGACCATCAGGTCCAGTCGTGTCCGGACTCTGGGGTTGCGGTGCTCATCTCGCTCTATAGGCCGAGGGAGCCGGCGTTTGTCCGCAGACAGCTTCCGGGTCATGTGGCCAGCATGACAAAGCCGCTTCTGGCGAACCAGAGCAGCACACGGAAACGCCGTTTACCTTCCCGCTGGAGCGGTCCCTATTTATCTACTTGCACTTTGATGTGCTTTCGAACTGCTAGGTGGGCAGGAGCTGGGACCAAGCAACGGGAGCTCACCCCGTGGCAGGGATTCGAACCGCCGACCTTCTGATCAGCAAGCCCGGCCTAGACTATGTGGTTTAACCCACAGCGCCACCTGGGTCCCTCATCCTTATACTTCCTTTTCCTTATACTCATTTTCCTTATACTTCCTTACTATTTTGTAATTGCACCGTACCAGGTTAAGAGAAAGAACAAGGAAAAGACTGAATGGTGGAAAATTAGCACAAAGGACAAATTCAAAGATAAAAGGAAAAACAAATACCAGAATCCTAGAAGTGAGATCTTCAAAAGTAATTTGGACTTTTACCTAGGGCAGCAAGTTTGCATTTCTTAGTGCAGAAAGTATTGATCTGATGATGTGTAGAGATCTTTCCTATTCTACTTAATTCAAGAGGGTTCTGGAAGCTTCTCTGTGTGAAAGAAACAAGCAGAAGGTTCATGATGTTTGGGTTATTCCTTCAGAGAAGCTGAGTACAGCTGGCTTAAACTGGTTCTCTTATCTCTTCTGTCAAGGTCATGCTGACTATAAAAGTAAGGCCAGAAGAAGCCTGGGTTTCACTTTTCCTTTCTATCTCTTTTCCTTTTGCTGTGTTGTTCTGTACATAGTATGCTTAGTGTTAAGGTTTAGACTTATTAGTAAGTTATTGTAAGTTTAAGTTAAGTCTGCTGCAACTGGATTTCTTATGGACAGTGCCAATCCTGAATGTATTGGATTTGTGACCATTATGCTCATTTGCCTTCAGTAGCAGTAAAGCTCTGCTGGATGAAATACAATTGCCTCTGGTCTATTTTGGGGGAATCCTGCAATGTGTTTAAGTTTTTATTCTACTAACTATACATTGGAATCTGCTCTGGATCAATATTGAGTAGAATTTCCATGACAGAGGTGACCATACATTTAAAATACTATTATACCACTTTAACAGTCATAGCTTCCCACAATAAAATCTGGGAACTGTAGTTCGTTAAGGGTGCTGAGAATTGTTAAGAAGCCCTTATTTCTACCCCCCCCCCCGTGAAATTCCCAGAGTTCCCTGGGAACAGGGATTGTTATACCATCCTGGCTTTAAATCTATGGTGTGGATGTGGCCTGAGTATTAGTGTTTGGTCATTTTTTAATGCTCCAATTCCATAGCGGCTTTGCTTCTTGACTGCTATGTATGCATTAGTGAGAAACGAAGATGGGGATTGGTGCAATAACAGATTATATCAGAAAACCATTTCTTCGTGAAGCAGCACTATTCTCTGACATTCTTAAAGGAAAGAATGGGCCACTGGTCCCATCACCTCCTGGCTAATAGAAGGGGAAGAAATGGAGGCAGTGAGAGATTTTACTTTCTTGGGTTCCATGATCACTGCAGATGGTGACAGCAGTCACGAAATTAGAAGACGCCTGCTTCTTGGGAGAAAAGCAAAGACATCACCTTGCCGACAAAGGTCTGTATAGTTAAAGCTATGGTTTTCCCAGTAGTAATGTACGGAAGTGAGAGCTGGACCATAAAGAAGGCTGATCGCCAAAGAATTGATGCTTTTGAATTATGGTGCTGGAGGAGACTCTTGAGAGTCCCATGGACTGCAAGAAGATCAAACCTATCCATTCTTAAGGAAATCAGCCCTGAGTGCTCACTGGAAGGACAGATCCTGAAGCTGAGGCTCCAATACTTTGGCCACCTCATGAGAAGAGAAGACTCCCTAGAAAAGACCCTGATGTTGGGAAAGATGGAGGGCACAAGGAGAAGGGGACGACAGAGGATGAGATGGTTGGACAGTGTTCTCGAAGCTACTAACATGAGTTTGGCCAAACTGCGGGAGGCAGTGAAGGATAGGCGTGCCTGGCGTGCTCTGGTCCATGGGGTCACGAAGAGTCGGACACGACTGAACGACTGAACAACAACATCGGAGGTTCTCTTCTAGGTAAGAAATCACAGCCTCTTCAAATGCATCTAATGTCCAACATATATATCTACATTAAACTAGGAAAGCAGTTTAAGATCATACATTTAAAACACATAGCTTCTTGCAGAGAATCCTGGGAATTGTAGCTTGTTCAGGGTGCTGGAAATTACAACTCTGCGAGGAGTAAACTATAGTTCCCAGGATTACTTGCATGAGCTTTAGATATATGTTTTAGCCTAAGATAAGGTTCTAGACAGACAGGTTTGCAGAGATATGTGGCATTAGCAACAATATCATTTAGAAGTTATGAGCAATATATTTATCGTAACATTCAAATCAGATTAATGGACATTGAAAAACAAAACACCAAATCAGCTGTAAATAGAATTTGCTCCCCTAAGTTTTATGGTTTAAATACAATAGATTACAGAGTCACTTATATTTCAAAATTAATAATTCCAGTCCTTTATGTTAGCCCAACTGAACGTTTTCTGCTCAGCTTTTGTCAAGGGCACATATTTACGGTAAACATCCCCAGAAACGATAGACATTGTGGGTGTTTTTTTGAATGTGCCAGATACAGTAAAACACATTCTTTTCTACTGTCCGTTGTACAAGCGTGTGCAATCATAGCACAATGAAAATATCAGATTCTATCTGTCCGATATTAACCCGGAAGTAACTGCAAAGGATGGCTGAGTTTTTATCAACATTATCTCTCAGAGTGGCGAATGGTGGGAAGAAACTTCAATGAAAATCCTTATTACGTATTTTTACATGGCTGTTTATTTGTATACATTTTAAAATTTTATATATGGATGTTTTATGATGGCCTATATTTGTGATTCCTAATAAAGGTTTGGCGAAGTAAAAGTAACAACAACATCATTGTCCATGAATGTTTTATTGCCCAGGTGTAATCTAACTTCTAAGCATATGGTTGCTAATGACAGAGGTTTTATAGTACAGAAGACTCTCAATTTATGCTGGGATTACATTATGGGATATGATCAAAACACATTGGGTTCAATCGCAAGGGGGGATTGGAAAAAAAAATTCTTGGATGCATGCCCCCCCCCATCCCACCTACTTTTGAGGGGTTTTTTTTAATGTTGCCAAGCTCACAAAGCTGAATGCACACAAGTTAAACGTGTCTAAATGTGTGCCGAGTTATGACCTTTGGATTCGACTAGAAAAATACCAACGTGTCAGGGGGAAACATAATATATGGGAAATTATGGACACAAAATCCACACAGATATAATTTTTTTCGGCTGTTTTATCTCGCTTGGGAAACAATTCAGTGGCGTGAAGGGAAGAGGAATGAAATACAGTTGGATAGAATGACGGACAACATCAGAGGGGAGATGGGAGACAACGAAGGGCTGTGGAAGTCAATGGAAATAAGAGGCGGACTAAAATTCCTGAAAGCTTGAAGCGTGGGAAGTCTTAAAAATTAATAATTCGGCTGTTTATTTGGATTATTTGATATTTATATGTAAAATTAAAATAGTTGATGTGATTGGTGTAATTGGAAAATCTAATAAAAATGATTTGGCAAAAAATGTGTCTAAGTTATGAGTTACCTATACTGTGTTCTTCCTATACTGTTGTACCCCCAGCCTGAAATCTGATTTAATAAAGAAATGTTTTAAAGAAAGAAACATAAAATTGGATTTAAAAGACAAAGTAGCAACTTTGGGGGTAGGCTGGAACATAATGTTTAGCTGTTTTTAGCTATTTCATGGAGATTTTAAGTGGGAAATCAAAGTGGTTATTTTATTTTATTTTATTTTTAAAAAGAATGAATAATTATGTAATTAGCCCCCAAAGCAAAGTCAAAATCTGCACTTCAAAGAGACCATCCTGCATCTCTAATTCTGCATTTTTATCTGTTGCCTGTAACAGACACCTCAGCCATTTCGAGACTTTGGAACAGCTATCTTTGACTTTGCTCTCAAATGGAAGAACAGAAGATCTAGCTGGGAAGGTGGGTGGCTTCCTGGAGATGAATTCCTAGTCACTGTAGTCATTAGGACCACCCCAACAGGAAAGAAGTTGTGGTTTAGGTGACATTCTACCCAAGCTCTCACAGCTGCTGTAATGCTATATGAGTCAAGCTGTGGTTGAAAGTGATATGAACCTTCGCCAGCTGCAGACCCAATTGAGGGTAAGAAGCCCAGAATGTGGCTAGCAATTGAAGACACCAGGCTAAGCTGTTCATATTGCAGATGAGAGTTATTTGAGGTTCCTAGAAACATCTGTCAAATAAAGACTGGTGTTTGCTTATTTGTAGTAGCTCATTTGAATTACCCTGCAAACTTATGGAAATGTGATATTGGCTTATACAAGTATTGGTTAATAATATTAGTAAATACTTACATTAGCATTAACAACCACAACAACAACAACTTTATGGCCATATTTTAAAAAAAATGGTCTTCTGGCAACTCACAACATGTGTATAGAACAAATAGAAAATACACAATAACAAATAAAATGAATTAATTTAAATTAAAAGTGATTGTGTATTAAATGCAAAAAAACTGTCATAAAATTCTCTTTATTCCTATAGTAGCAAGAAGATCACCATAAAATACCCCAACAACAAATACCACCAGCAGAAAACAACAACAACCACCACCACCACCAATGCCTTGGAAGCCCCAAAGCAGCACACAAAAATATTATCTGCAGCATCAAGTGATGTCTTGCGTGTATGAATAGCCAATCACAGATTTAATCTCATAAATACAACTTTCTTATCAACTCACATGTAAGGTTGAGTCTCAGTTGAGTCAGTTCTCAGTTGAGTGAGTTCACACGTTCTACTGGCAAGTCATCAATAACTGAGAAACAGCAGTGCATGCTTATCTGAACAAGACCACAATATCCCAGGGTAGTTCACACATGTAAGATGATGTGTCTTCTAATTAGAGATAAGGCCTTGCATTTTCTTTCCCTTTTTTCTTTTTAGAAATGAACTACAGCTGCTTTTCTCCACAGTCACTGGACCACAACACAATCCTATACATATAACAGTTGGAAAACCTGAAAAGAATCAATCAAAAACCAGACACTGAGGCGCCAGAGGAGTTTTCAAAAATGTCTCATCAGCATTTAACATTTTCTGCTGCAAACCAGGTCAGTTTGGTTCAGTTTATAAATAAAATCTGCAAAAACATCACTGTTCCTCTCAGCTCAACAAAGCCTTTGCTGAAAATAATTTTGTGTAAAACAAATAATACACCACCACTTCTGGAATCTGAGGTCAGAAGTCTGCACAGTTTAATGGTTAATCATACCAAATTGCATCAGTTGCATCTACTACCACTTAAATGGAATGGAGCTCTACTTCATCTTAACAAATTAAATAGGTAAATTCTATATCTATCATCTATCTATCTATCTATATCTATCTGTCTGTCTTTTGTTTCATAGCAAGCTGAATATTTTCTTTGTTAAACAGAGTCTCTTTTCAACTACAGCAGAAAAAGGAAACACAACTGATTTGCCTTAATTACAAGTCCACTCACCCTTTCTGGTGCAACAGCATTTCAGGATGGCAGAGGCTCCTCCATGGCCCTGATGTGGCAATCGCATTATCAGAGTCCCATCCAAATAGGGGGTGTGGGCATAAGCCTGCACCACCTATCAGAAGTCAGATCCTGGCCTGCATCCCAGATTGGCAAATAGGCTGGGCTGGGGGGCGGAGCCAACGGAGCAAGAAGCCTTCCCTCGGGTCCGCTCCCATGTCATTTAAACAGACCTTACCTGCTTTTCCCTTGTCGGGTTCCCCATCCACTCTCCCTCTGTTGGTTAAGGACTGTCCTGTGGCTACTGTGGTTGCTATTTTATGGGGCCGAATAGGAATTTGTCCACTGGGACAATGTCTAACCCAGTGGTTTTGCCTACCTAAATAGCAATCATGACAACTAGGTTGGGCACTGGGGCAATCCTTTGTCTTGGATTCCCCAAGCTCGGTGGCAGCAAGACAAAAGAAAATAGGGACATCCCAGGATTAAATCAGAAGCTGGGATCGTCCCTGGAAAATTAGGACGCCTGGAGGGTATTATATTCTCTGTTGATGACTTTTGAAACATGTGTAGATGTGTTCTACTCCATCACTGATTGACTAATAGATTACAACTTCCTTCTAAGATGATAGTCCCCAACTCCTTAGCATCTGCACACTGTACACTTATTCTGCCACATAATGGTCAAGAAAACTGTGCGTAAGAAAATTCCTGCTGCATCTGGCCAAGGATTAGTTCAGCACCCCCCCCCACACATAGTGGCTACCAAGAAGCATATGGGAGGCCTGCAAGCACTCTCCCCACCTGTAATCCCCAACAAGTGGTATTCAGATCTTTTCATTATGGAGAACTAGCCATTTACATTTTTGTTTGGGTAAAAACATAACAGGAGAAGTCTGGAAACATGGTAGCAAGGTTATCTCAACCAAGTGTTGTCCCCCACAACCTGTCCATAAGGATTTCAGCATTCTATTATAAAAATTAGCCATCCCTCAAAGCAGTTAAGTTTTTCACCACCTCTCTCGGATGGGACTGGACACAAAGATTCGCAACACCTTCTTGTTCCAAGGTAAATAGTAAAGGTAAAGGTAAAGGGACCCCTGACCATTAGGTCCAGTCGCGGACAATTCTGGGGTTGCGGTGCTCATCTAGTGTTACTGGCTGAGGGAGCTGGCGTACAGCTTCCAGGTCATGTGGCCAGCATGACTAAGCCGCTTCTGGTGAACCAGAGCAGTGCACGGAAACGCCATTTACCTTCCCGCCGGAGCGGTACCTATTTATCTACTTGCACTTTGACGTGCTTTCGAACTGCTAGGTGGGCAGGAGCAGGGACCAAGCAACGGGAGCTCACCCCATCACGGGGATTCGAACTGCCAACCTTCTGATCAGCAAGCCCTAGACTCTGTGGTTTAACCCACAGCGCCACCTGCGTCCCCTATGAGGTTAATAGAAGCTTTGTCAAAATGGCCATGAGCAAAGAACCGCAAAGGAAGTGAAAGCCTTGTTAATGTGTCTTAAATTCCCTTCAAATTGGGGAGAAAGTTAAGAAACCTCTCCATGCCCTGCATGCTAACGATCCTCTAAATAATGCACAGCGCAAGAGGAACTGTATGCGATACTTGAAGAGGGAAGACAAATATCTTGAGACTTCTTGTCTTTTTAAGTAACTGTCAAGAAAAAGTTGCTTTGCTGAATGAAAAGTAGCAATAACCTCAGGGATTTATTTAGCCTTCATGCCATGTTAAGATGCTTCATTTAGTTATGTGAAATCCTGCCGAGTTTTTCTTTTTTTAAAAAAAGGAGCTTAATTATCTGCCCATGATATACCTGTGCATCGGAGAAATACACAACGGAATTTAGTCTGAGCGAGAAACCTGAAGTTTACCGCCAGGTTTCAGAGGTTGCACAACTATGCAATGAAATGAAAAGTCATGTTAGAAGTAATTTATTCATGAATTAGAAGGCATTTTAGGCTATGCACGTACTACGCCTGGAATGAATCTTCTCCCAAATATTCACATAAAAATCCTCTTCTCAACCCCCTTTGTGCCCTCATAGTTCCTCAGATGCTTCGGCACCTCCAAATTCACCTACATTGTTTTGCTTTAGTGAAAAAAAAATCAGTGGCAGTCTGGTGCAGAACCTTTTTGGGTCATAAAAAAACCCACGCCTGTCTTCTAGACCTTGAGTAGAAGTTTCTCAGATTATTATATTATTATTATTATTATTATTATTATTATTATTATCATTTTTTTTAAAAAAACATTGATTCAAAAAACCCAAAGAAGTATGAATATACAGGTGAAACTCGAAAAATTAGAATATTGTGGAAAGGTTCATTTCTTTCAGTAATTCAACTTAAAAGGTGAAACTAATATATGAGATAGACTCATGACATGCAAAGCGAGATATGTCAAGCCTTTATTTGTTATAATTGTGATGATTATGGCGTACAGCTGATGAGAACCCCAAATTAACAATTTCAACTTTGGGGTTTTCATCAGCTGTACGCCATAATCACCACAATTATAACAAATAAAGGCTTGTCATATATTAAACTCCAGTAGCTAATGAAAACAATTGCTTATATAAATGGACTTTTCTACGATATTTAATTTTTTGAGTTTCACCTATATGATTCCCTATGGTGGTGGAAATAGCAGGGAACTCCCTTCATAAATGCAGTCTAGTCCTAATTGGACACTTGCAGTTACCACTTTGAGGGGTGGCTATGTCTAACTATGACTCCTTTCATATAGCAGTGTATTCCATTTCCAGATTGTTTCCCTAACTGTTAATATCCACATTATATTTGAGCATTTACACAATGTAAAAACTACTTCTGAAGCTATAGTGAAATATTGCAAAACTATAGTGGAATATGGAGCATGTTTAGCACTCAGTTTCCCCATTATTTGCAAATAGAATTTTGGTTTGTTTTTTTCCTGGAAGCACACAACATGGAAATGAGCACTATATTCTGTTAAAGTTCCAGAAATGAGGAATATAAGGTGGAACATAACAGTTAGGGGAGAGTCGTGAAATTGGAATAAACAGCCATGTGAATGGAGCCAACATTAAATTAAGTCAATTTTCCATTTAACAAGCACTTGACAACCAATAGAGAGGCATACATTATGGAGGGTTAGTATTCAACTTAACCCCCTCCTGCAGTTGTAATTATGCAAGGCTTCTGTCCTGTCCATCTGTCAAATTTCTGTTCTCAGTTATGCACACACAGACCAACTGAGTTCAGAAACAGGCTAGTAGATATTTATCTTGTTTGGAGAACTGTATTTCAAGAGTATGAAACAGATCCGATAAACTGATGGTTTTTATGGTGGCAAATCTGGTTGGATCTCAAGTAGACTTAAGAAGAAAATGTGTGGATTTTTTTTTTAAAAAAAAAACCTATGAGGTTTCTTTTATTGAAAATACTAAAATAGATAAATTAATAATGATGCAACTTAAGAATTTGTCAGCAGGGGCATCTCTCATGATTCCGTTGATGCGCTTGGGGGGGGGGAATGCACCAAAGGCTGAAATAAATGCCTTAAGATCAAAGAAATGTAACTTTTGAATGTGAATCACTTCCTACTTCCTGCAAACAAAATTCCCCCCCCCCACTTCTTGTTTATGACCTTTTTAACAAAGAAACTTTTTGTTGCTGCTGCTTGTTGAAATCGAGGCTGTGCAGCCCATCTGGTTCTTAGGCACAAGACATGTGGAAGGGAAATAACCCTTTGCACACATATGAATGCACATCTGTAAAAGTCTAGACTTAAATATCATAACATTGTACTTACCGTATATACTTGAGTATAAACCTAGTTTTTCAGCACACTTTTTGTGCTTTAAAAGCTGCCCTCGGCTTATACTCAAGTCAACCATTCCTTAAGAAGTGTACAAGAACGGTGGTTCTTTACTCTCCCCAGGCAGCTTGTTCCATTCCTGAACTGCTCACATAAATGCAAACTTTAGACCCCAGAAGGCAGAAAGCCTATCAGTTAAGGAAGTATTAAAACCCCACAGGTGCTCACTTTCCCTGGCTCCTGCTTAAACAGGACAGGATCCCAGCCTTCTCTGTATAACACAAGGGAACATTGCGCTGTGGGTTAAACCACAGAGCCCTAGGGCTTGCTGATCAGAAGAATGGCGGTTCGAAACCCTGCGACGGGGTGAGCTCCACAGCAGCAAAGGAGGAAGAGGAAGGAGCAGCCCAAAGGGCTGCTTTGGGCTGCTCGTTCCTCCTCTACCACAGTGGCAAAGGTGAACCGGCTTATACTTGAGTCAATAAGCTTTCCCACATTTTTGTAGGGAAATTAGGTGCCTCGGCTTATATTTGGGTCGACTTATACTCGAGTATATACAGTATTATTATTTAATTATTATTTTGTGCCCCAGCCATTCAAGACACCCAGATGAGATATACACATTGATTATATTGTAAACCAAATTAGGAAAGATTCCCTAAAGGCAGAGCAAGTGGTGTCAGAACACACAGATACTCTTGCAAAGCAAAGCTGATCTAGTAATTGGCATCTCACTTGTAATCATGGGTGGGAAGAAGAAGAAGAAGAAGAAGAAGAGGAGGAGGAGGAGGAGTTTGGATTTGATATCCCGCTTTATCACTACCCGAAGGAGTCTCAAAGTGGCTAACATTCTCCTTTCCCTTCCTCCCCCACAACAAACACTCTGTGAGGTGAGTGGGGCTGAGAGACTTCAGAGAAGTGTGACTAGCCCAAGGTCACCCAGCAGCTGCATGTGGAGGAGCGGAGACGCGAACCCGGTTCACCAGATTACGAGTCTACCGCTCTTAACCACTACACCACACTGGCTCGTGGGAAACATTGTGCATAAACATAAACAGTCAAGTAGCATCAAGTGATTTATCTGTTGCTGGACATGGCCACTTCAAGCTGAGGATCAGAGAGGGATCAAACCTTATGAGTGCTCCAATGTATCTGAAAAATATAATAATAGCTTTTCCTAACCTTACGTCCTCTAGATTTTTGGACTGCAACTCCCATAAGGCCCAGCCAGCATGGCCCATGGTCAGAGATAATGTGAGTTTTAGTCTACAACATTTGGAGAGCATCATCTTGAGCAACTGTATACAAATATACAAGGTAAATGTAAAAAGGTAAATGACCCCTGGATGGTTAATAGTCAAAGGCAACTATAGGGTTGTGGCGCTCATTTCGCTTTCAGGCCAAGGGAGCCGGCGTTTGTCCACAGACAGTTTTCCGGGTCATGTGGACAGCATGACTAAACCACTTCTGGCACAATGGAACACCGTGGCAGAAACCAGAGCGCACAGAAATGCCGTTTACCTTCCCTCCACAGTGGTACCTATTTATCTACTTGCATTGGCCTGCTTTCAAACTGCTAGGTTGGCAGGAACTGGGACAGAGTAACGGGAGCTCACTCTGTCGTGGGGATTCAAACCACCAGCCTTCTGATCAGCAAGCCCAAGAGGCTCAGTGGTTTAGACCACAGCGCCACCCGTGTCCATACAAATATACAACTATGCTCTCAAGGAGAAAAGTCCTAACCATGCTTTTTCTCTTTTGCGCTAATTTTGCATCTGCAATGCATTGTTGTTTCCATACATGTAGTAACTGACAGATACGATTTTCCCCAGCTGCATTCCGAACTGCTGCAGCCTAACAGCTCATAGATCATGTGAGGCCAATGGGCACTTAACTTGCCTTCATGTAAACAGGCTGTATGTCTTTGTGTCAGATTCTTTTTTTTTTCCTTTTTCTTTAAGTGTTTCATGTTTATAGGGCTTTTACTTCAAAATCTCGCCTAGTCATGTATAAATTATGTGTCTCACAGACCTGCATCCCAGAAGCTAAATTATTACTTCTAGGATACATCATGGCAAGCACAGATCCAAGATGCAGTCATAGCTGCTCCCAGGAAAACCATCTCCTGCCCCTGTTTTAGGGCCCTTGTCAAACCTCCAGTTGTCTCCTACTGTCACTTTGATTGACCATAAAGCCAGGTATTGCAACTTATGTTCCATTTGCTACCAATTAACTCTCTCCTGGACCTATACTTAGTACTCCTTAGACAATTGCTGCAATTTGTCTACCCAGCCACAGATGTTTCAGCTACACATTTCAGCTGATCCTAAATGTTAAATAAATAAGTACAAGGGGGGGGGAAACAAACAAACTATTCTGTGCTATTCTGTGTGGCTGATTGGGACTGAGAGTTATAAGGAGGGGAAATGAAGCAATCTTGAAAAAGGCATGTATGGTGGGGAAATTGTTTATATATTGTTATGAGTTGCGGGGGGGGGGGAGTTGGCTGAATGCCGAGACTCTTCTAATTCCTGGATCCAACAAGTCTTAAAATCTAGGCAAGGATTAAAATTCCTGGAATAGCGAGGCTAGCTATAACAAAGGAAGCGACTTTGTGCCTGACATCAAATGGGTGGCCACCCTCCCACGACTCGCTGGTAGTGGAGAGTGGAGAGCTGAGTTATGTGAGGTAGAATTTGGGAGCGAAGCTGCAGGCTGGGAAGCCAGAGAGAGAGAGGTAGCCATGCCTGATTTCCACTTGAATTCCAGGCTGTGGTGCCATTGTAGGCTCAGGATGTGTATATGTGTAAATAAACCACATAACATAAAGACACAACAGTCTTCGCTATCCCTCATCCCCAAGGAAACATGAACCCTGGGTACGCATCTGGGACTCCTGGAATTTCACACAACTTGGAGACAATATATTCTAGGGGTAGGACTTCCATTGGTCTGAGCAACACATCATTTTATTGATTTTTTTTAGTTGTGTAAAAGTAAAGGTAAAGGTAATGGGACCCCTGGCCCTTAAGTCCAGTCACGGACAACTCTGGGGTTATGGCGGTCATCTCGCTTTACTGGCCGAGGGAGCTGGCATTTGCCTCCAGACAGCTTCTGAATCATGTGGCCAGCATGACTAAGCCACTTCTGGCGAACCAGAGCAGTGCACGGAAACACCATTTACCTTCCCGCCGGAGCGGTACCTATTTATCTACTTGCACTTTGACGTGCTTTCGAACTGCTAGGTTGGCAGGAGCAGGGACCGAGCAATGGGAGCTCACCCCGTCGCGGGGATTTGAACCGCCGACCTTCTGATCGGCAAGTCGTAGGCTGTGTGGTTTAGACCACAGCGCCACCCACACTCTATTGTGTGTACTGAATAATCCCTCCTTCTACCTGGCCAATCCCCGTGGCAGCCAGGATTGGGTGGCTGCTAAGTAGGTGGAGTTCACAGGTATCCAACCTGGGAAGGTGGTGCCAGACCCCAACTGCCAGGAGCTGCACCGCGATCCAAGGTGGTTACTCGCGACCACGCAAAAGGCGCACCCCATTTGATGTGGGGAACGCTCATTCCTTTCCATTCTCAAAATAAAATAACAACAATAACAACAACAATAATAAAATACAGTGGTGAGCAATTTACCTTTTGTAAAAGGAGACCATATGTTGCACAGAAGTATTGTCAGAAGTGCATGCACCCCGCAGAATATATACATTGCTGACTGAGCTAAGATAAAACGTTGCACTAATTGTGTGCATGTTTTAATGAAGCAACTGCTTTGACGTTCAGATTCCATATTACTATAGGACCGAGACACGTTCTGCCACCTTACTGAAAGCACACTTGAGATATTATTTCTCTTATTCTTGGGAATCAGAACATCAAACCATAGAATGGATTTGGAGATGCCCTCTTTTCAGAGCTACTTGCGTGTGTAAAATACTGAGACCTTGAAAAAATACCAGGGTGGTAGGGTAAGAGGAGACTTCACTTTGCACCAGGAACACCAGTCCAAAGGTTCAACGCATCATATCCATGTGTATATATGTAAAATTAATTTTGTCCCTGTTTTGATGATATACACAGTGACCTGAAAGCTTTTAAACCATGTCTTTCTTTTTTTAAACAAAAAAAAATGCATTCCTTATCACCCTTTGCCACACAAACTCGAGACACCTGTGGTTGGATGTAATTTCACAAAACATTTCCCTGTGCAAAGCTATCTCCCTACTGTGGCCTACCAAATTTTCATCTACGCATCACAGCTGAATGAGCAACGACTATTACACATTGTTTTGCACAGCAACAGGAGTATGTTATGATGTTTCTCCCCCCCCCCCTTTCTGAGGTTTTTTCTAGTCACCAAGAGCAGGGGCAGACAAGGCAGGGAAGGAAAGAGGTGAGCACCGACATGCGAAAATGAATCACTGCTTCTCATGCCAAATAAAGTCATGATGAGCAGTTTTTTGTAAATCCAGAATTATAAATATAAATAAACCAAGAGAGGGAGAGAGGGAGACGGTGAATAGCTCGTTTCATTTACATTTCATTTGCAATTTGCAATGCCCTGGCATCCCATAGAAATCCCATAGAAATGACGAAATATACAACAGCAATCACATTGCTTTCCAGTATTTTTTCTTAATATAAAAAACCCTTTAGAAATTAACAAAAATTGAAAATACGTTTCACATACAGTTTTAAAAGATAATAATAAAGTACCTGCAGATAATTAAACCGAATCACTCCCGTCAATCAAAGCCAGTTAACAATTTGATCCAAGAAAACCAGTTTTCCAAAATTAAGATTAAAATTGAATGCACAAAGTATCAGGTATCAGGCAACAATTAAAAGTAAGCAGCTGGTTCCATCTCCCCTGTCTCAGGTTTAGTTCCCAGCATCTCCAGGTATGGCTGGAAAAGACTCCTGGTTGAAATCATGGGAAATTAATGCCAGTCAATTTAAACAGCTATCTGCCCCCACTTCTGTGGGCCAACTCAGACAGGTGGGTGGGACAACCCACCTGTCAATCATCTGACATCAGGCCACATTGGGACCTGTGCCAGAGGATCCCCAATCCTCGTGTAGACAATATTGTGCTAGTTTGACCAGCAGTCTGATTCAGCATTAGACAGCTTCCTATGTGCCTATATAAGTGGGCCTTTTAACATGACCCAAAGTTTGGGTTTGCACGTTTACAGTTGGCAATATCAAAATCACCACTCTTTCCCATGGCTGCAGCACTTCCACCTACATTTGGTTAAACAAAACAATACTGTGAATCTGCACTACTGGCATGTGATAGAGAAGAACACAGCGGGGTCTTTTTTATAAAATGTATTTTTATTAAAGATTTTCTTGATTTACAAAGGTGTGTGCAATGTCTCTCTCTCTCATAATTTTTTTTCATGTAACTTTTTTAAAAAAAACAAATCTGTGGGGTCTTTTTTACACAGATTTTTGTTCTTGCTGGTGAAAAATAACAAACATGCAACCCTTTCACTTGTAGCCTGATATAGCATGGTACAAGGAAATAGGTACTTTGTGATTTGGCCAACTCTCTACACAGCTAGCTCTGTTGAGGCAAAACCAACAGAGTTTTGTGGCAACATGGACATTACAGCAGCATGTGTCATTCAAGCAATGATCAGTAATTTTGGAAATAAATTGGACTCTTTAGGCTTAAATTAGGGTGCCTGCATGCAAAGTCATTTACTTCCTTATTTTCCATTCAGCTGTCAGAATGACCACACACAGAGTGTCTGGGCACTGCATATTTACCTGACTGGATGGAAATCCCATTGATCACAGTGGGACTGAGTTCTGAGAAAACACAGCTAGGATTCCCTGGTCATATATTTCTCAATCATCCATAAAGACTGCTGCAACAACATCTTTGATCCATTTCAGTGCCTTATCATATAATCCTTTCGTCTGAGATTTATTGTATTGAGTTCACATCCGTAATCTCTTTCTAGTTAATATCAGCCAAATCTGGTTGGCTGGTCAAATTATTGCTAAATTATGATAGAAGACTGGGTCAACTATCTAAGCTTCAAAAATTAAATCTAAGCGCATATTTATGCCTCTGCATTTAAGGTCACTTGCTGGAAGAAGAGCCTTTTCTGCTTTAAAATATTGAACCCTGGATGCAAAGAGATTATTGAAACATAATATCTCACTTCACAGCTGACAATATGCTTCAAAGGAGACTTAAAAGTTTTAGAGAAAACACTGGAGAGAAACTGTACCAATTAAGTTCTAACAGATTAAAAATGCTGTGGATTTGTATTTTAGACTGCCATCTGTTCAAAAATTCAATAGATAAAAATATATTTCAACTGTTCTGGAGAAGAATGATTACTTGTTCTGTGAGGGTTTTTTTCTTTTCTTTTCGCAACGTAGATGCTGCTTCTCAAGCACCTTAAGAAAAGCTTATCTCAAATCCCCTTAATTATCAAAATAATATTTTTATTGCATTTAAAGGCTGTAATTTCAAAACGGATTTATACTTTTAAAAAAAATGTTTATCACTGCCAATCTAATACTGAAGCCAAAATCCAAAGAGTTCCATGTAAGCACCTAAACAACATTCCACACATGCTCAACAGCTTTAGAAATTGTGACTTCTAACTGCATCTTCTCAGGCTGTGTTTCCAGAGGGTTCCATAATACAGTTTTCAGCATGCATAAAGGACTAGAGGACAGGAATGCTCTGAAAAGTCCTAATACACCATGCGGGCCAATTTAATGTAGTGGTCCTTGAATGCTGGAGTAGGATCCAAGCTCAAATTCTGATTCAGACATGGAGCTCACCATAAGCAGGGTGGGGAAACCCATTTAAAACACACTGAGTTCCCTGGATGAAAAGTGGGATATAAAGGTAAAAAATGAATAAAGCTTTTATCTCATTGTGTAAATACACAAGCTTTTACTGATATTATTATTATTATTATTATTATTATTATTATTATTATTATTATTATTATTATTTGCAGGGAGTCTTTCCAACTATGCTCTGCCATTCACATGTTTTGCAATTTTTTTTTCCAGGTGCTATCTTATCGGCGAGGCTTTATTAAGCTCCCGAAGCCTCCTCTCGTCACAGAACCAACAACCACTTTATTTATTTTAGCACAAGGCACTTTGGCTGGAATCCAACACAGACTTAAGCTTTCTGAAGCCCAAATCAATGGTCTTAAGCACACTTAACTCTGCAACAGGTTGTCACTTTTGTCATTTGCACAAGACTGACCCAATCAGTCTTCCTGGACAAAGTGGAACATACCTAAGGCGCAGCTTTGATGGAACACATTAAATCATCAAGTCAGAGAGTTCAGAAATCTTGTCAATTTGGACTTCATTAGCATTTCTAAAATAACAAATGAGTTACTTCGTCCCCCATGAGATTCAGTTGCTTCTTTTATTGAGATTCATGCCAGGAGATGATTGGAATGAAATCGATGAAACATTGCATCAGTTCCATGGGTCTGATCTGGGAATCATGGACATATTAAACAGAGGCTAGTTCTAACTGAACAGGTGGGAATGTGCATTTACTTAGCACCAGGGCTTTTTTTTTCCAGTGGGAACTTGCCATAACTCTGTTCTGGCACCTCTCAGGTGAGTACTGTTGCCATGATATGCTTGTCCAGCAACACATGTTGAGCTCAAAGCGGCACACAACAGCATTAAAGACACCGACAAGCATTGCAATTGCTATAATATCAAAAACACTAGCATATAATGCAAGTCACATTTGTCTATGTTGTTGCAGAGGAACATTCTAGTACAGTGGAACTTCGAGTTTCGGATGTAATCCCCCCCGGAGGCACATCTGCAACTCGAAGTGTTCGCATCCAGGTGCCGTGTGCGTGCATGCGCGTGGCACGATAATAAAAGCTTTATTCATTTACGACCTTTATATCCCACTTTTCATCCAGGGAACTCAGTGTGTTGATTCCAGTTTGCAACACAGGGGTTAATTGTTATGCAACATGAGGTATGACTGTACTATCCAAGTCAAGTCAGTACCAGCACCAGTGAAATCGCTACTGGTCTGGGCTATGCTGAATCAGTTTCAAGTCATTGTTACAGAACAGTTTTATTTCCTTTGCTTCCTTTTTACACATTTTCAATACGTTCAATCACAGAGCAGCACAAAACCTATGAGGCAGGAGAAGAACAAAGCAAATAGATCTCACTGCTTGAAAACAGATATCCTCATGGGTGAATTTACTGCAGTTGTGCATCATATTTTGAATTCTTTTTTCCTCAACTATTCATTGTTAGAACGAACCCTTCCTGGCAAACCTTTTGGGGGGAGGAGAAATAGCACATTTAACCACCCCAAAAGGGAATGGATTCCTGCTCCACTTATTTAACCTCATGAGGCGGTCAAAGGTTTTCCATTCATGGTGATGAAAGGGTCTCTCCTCAGTTTCCTGGAATGCCTTGGGAGTGAGACCACATCACATTGTTCTGAAGATAGTATTTTTGGGGAAGCTGGGGAAGGGGAGATGTCATCCTAACTTTAAGATTTACTGGAAGCACGAAGAAAGGTTTGATTCTGAGAAATAGTGGGATTGTTCACATTCAGCCCTGACACATCTCTTGCTGCCGCATAACCTGTTGCTTTATGGAACTGTTCTGCTGAAGATGCACATAGTGCCAAGTTGCGGTGGGAGAGCACTGCTAGCTGGAACAGTGCCCCAGATTTCATCACATGAAATTACCACACAAAATTCACACAATTTTCTGGGCTGCAGATAGATTTTCTTTTCTTTTTTGTGGAAGCAAATAACTTGGTAAACTTCCACTAGATTCTGCTAGTTTTCAGAAGCGGCTTTCGCATCATGTGAAAGATCACATAAAACATGGGAAGGATCGGGTAAGGAAAAGTCATCAAAACAGAATAAAAAGCTGTCTGAATGCAGGCCTAAGCAGGCAATCATCTGGGATTAAAGACTCTGCTAGATTTTCACACCGTGTCCACGATCATTTCATGCAGGAAAGGCAGAAGGAGAAGCTGGTACAAGAATATTTCACACACACAGAGAGAGTCACTTCAAATTATACACCGCACACATCCCTTATGACCAATTAAACATTTTATTAAAGAACAAACGATAGTTAATATGAACATAAAGCCAATATTTATACTTATGAGAAGCCTACTTATTAAGATTTTAAAAAATTCTTTGAAAGGAAACATTAAAGTGAAATTTAAAGAGAAGCCAATGTTTAAATCAAAGCAAGATCTAAGGAACTGAAATGTGATTTATGTAGCGTTTTAAATAGCTACTGCAGATAATAAACCTGACTATTATTCAAAATAGTATAATTGCTGCCCTCCTGTAAAATATTCTGCTTTATTGTCAAATTGGTGTACACTGAGCTAATTCAGAGACAGTTATGCAAATCCCCCATATAGAAATAACAGTATCCCAATAAGTTTTGGGTAGGGTCACTTCCACAAGATTTTTCAGGTAGTCAAGGTGATCCAAAATGCTTACTTTACAGTTCCATCTTAATCAAGGTTTTTAATTAGAAGGTTCTTCCCTACTGGAACCACACTGGAATCTAGGGCATCTTGAAATGTGTATCAGGTGATTGCAAATTGCTCAAAATGTACATACAAATCATTCTCAAGGCTAACGTTTAGCAATGTGAGGGTGTGCCCTCCATGTGTCCCAGATTACATGCAGTTGTTCCTCAAGAGCAAATCTATTTCTGGTCAAGTCGTTTGTTTTACTCGTGGAATAATTACTGCTCTAAACCAAGAAAGGCCAACTTGTGGCATAGATCTGATGGAGAAAATAATAGTTTCATAAAACCATATCATGTTGATTGTTCCATGTTCTTTTGAGCCTATGGCTAAACTTTTAAGCCTAGCTAAAATGAAAAGGCCTGTGCCTACCCTTTACAGTATAAAACAAGTTGCCTTTACATATATTATGAAGCAGATGTTCGCCCCAGAATTATGAAAAGAACAAACTGATAAAATCCATGGGGACTGTTGCATGCATGAAAAGAGAATAGGCTAGTCAGGGCAACTGTGCTTCATCTTGAATTGCTTTGTACATAGATAAAAGAGGACCTTGGGATAAATTTGCAGTCAAAAGTCTTAATAAAGAAAGACAATGAAAAATGATTATATGTAATCACATGATATTATGATGAGGGTTGATCTGAGCAGCTGATTTTGATTGGTTTAGAATGACAGCTGTGGGTTGTACCTGCAGTCATGTGAATAGTTGTTTGTAATCACATATCCTCCAACATTTACCCAATGAAAATAGAGACACCCTATTCCATAACAACAACAACAACAACAACAACAACATCCTGCACATCTGACTGGGTTGCCCAAGCCACTCTGGGAAGCTTCAAATATATATAAACACAGAATTACACATTAAACATTTAAAAACTTCTCTTTACAGGGCTGTCTTCAGATGTCTTCTAACGGTTGCATAGTTACCGCCTTCTCTTGGGGGTTGCATGGCTCCATACACTCCAACACTTCTCTGATGAAAATAGGGACGTACTATCATACCTTCCAATATTTATCCAATGAAAATAGGAACGTCCTAAGGAAAAGTGGGACATTCTGGGATCAATTCAGAAACCAGGACGGCTTTTGTAAATCCGGGACTGTCCCTGGAAAACAGGGACACTTGAGGGGACACTTGTCTTCGTCTTATTCCAAGGAAGATTAAGCAGGCCCTTTTACTCAAGATGATCAACCAGTATATGTTACAAACATAAGCAAGCAAGGGAAGACAAAACTGAAAGTAACCTGCAACCAAGGAAAACCACCCAACCCTTGCTCCCACATCCTCCTTAGTACTCTTTATTATCAATGAATTAAAGGCTTTCCAACTCCAATTTCATCTGATTCTCAAAAATCAAAAAGGTGTCCAGCACAAAAACCTTTGAACCTATGATCCTGTCACTTGGCTTCAAGTAGAGGCTTGCCTGTACTGATAACCTTAGTAGCTATTATGAGGTATAAGAAAGCAACCACACCAACTAAACTACTTTCCACATAACAATTTAATGCTAAAGCGTGTTCTCTTTGCTGGAGAGCACGTGTTGCGGTGGGGGCCAGCAAGACACCCCTTTGTTGCTGGCGGGTTAGGATAGATGGTCTCTTGTAATTGGGTCCAGGGTGTAGCTGGGGAGATTTGTATGTTGCAATTTGTTGATTGACAGCCCAGGGTCTATATATTGTCTAGCACGCTGCTCATTCCCCCTCTTTGCTGCGTGCATTGGATCTTCCGCCCTCCCTCCCTATTCCTAGGCCTCTGCGTATGACCTTGCTATGCCTGTCATGGGGTCGTCTGCTCTTGGGGCAGGGGCCTGGTAGGAATTTTTCCATTTGGCTGAT
Organism: Lacerta viridis; assembly: GCA_900245905.1. NCBI lineage: Eukaryota > Metazoa > Chordata > Lepidosauria > Squamata > Lacertidae > Lacerta > Lacerta viridis. Next base: position 386,132 of record OFHU01004604.1, read on the forward strand.
TGGCTGGTGCCATCTGGTTTTCGCCTACTGCGTAGCAATTAGTCACAACTTGTAAGGTTGGCGGTTAGGCATTGGTTATTATTGGTTGGTGGAGGGGTCAGAATTGACGGTGGCTGCCCCTCCAATGCTGCTGCTGCGCGGGGAATTCCGTTAAAGGAATCCAGGGGCTCGCTATGCTTTTGTCCGTATCCCCCGGTCGGGGGCCAGGGCCACGCAAGAGCCCCTGGGAACATTTGGGGAGAGGCGAGGGCCAGACCCCCGGCTCCAATTCTCTCCCCAAATAGGGTTTTCCCCTTACTGACAAATGTCAGTTCTGTCCCTAGAGTGACAGATAGTCTGAACCAATGCCTAAGCAACCACTCACGTAATTTGTATTTGAATAAAGTTGTGGCCAAATTAATGCCAAAAACCTTAAACTTAAATTCATGTCTGAAGTGTGAATTATTTGAGGGGTGGTCTGGGGACCTCAACACGCAACTATTGAAGACTATTGAATGCCATCAAAGTGCATAGAGAAGGAGTCAGCAAACTTTTTCAGCAGGGGGCCAGTCCACCGTTCCTCAGACCTTGTGGAGGGCCAGACTAAATTTTGAAGGGGAAAAAATGAACGAATTCCTATGCCCAACAAATAGCCCAGAGATGCATTTTAAATAAAAGCACACATTCTGCTCTTGTAAAAACACCAGGCAGGCCCCACAAATAACTCAGAGATGCATTTTAAATGAAAGGACACCTTCTACTCATGTAAAAACACGCTGATTCCCTGACCGTCCACAGGCCGGATTTAGAAGGTGACTGAGAATAATAAGGCAGAACTGAGAATAATAACTGAGAATAATAAGGCAGAAAACATTCCTTTTAAATTGGGTAAATTTGGAATTTTATGTGTTGGGAAGACTGAGTCATAAAACAAATCCTTTTGAGTATTCACAGGGCTGACATACAAAGTTAAGGACACAAGGGAAGAACAATGAAGCAAGTAAGAGGTGAAAGAGAATCTTATACATTTAAAAAATAATAAATTGGTCTAGCTATGGCTGCAATGGTCGCTGTATTAGCAGGAATGGGTAGCTGGGTAGGAATTTGCCCATTAGGCAAATTGGCAATGGCCTGAGGGTTTTGCCTACCTTATAGCAATCATCACAACGTTGGCAGTTTAGGCACTGGGTAACCTAAGTTTTGTCTGGCCGGGGGTTGTATTTTTTAGCAAGCCTTTCTAACAATTATTTCGGTTTCCCTCAATTTCTAATAAGGAAACCCCTAAATCTTGATCTCATTTTACTGTAGTGAAAATTGGAGTGACAGCCCTAGATGCAAAGAATTTCCATATGCATAAAATTATATGAACAACAGACATACATTCCATCACCACCACAGACACAGGAATGGGCCAAAAGGTTTTGGGCTATTAGGGAGGATGCCACATACCAAATTTCATCAAACAGCTCTTTTCAAACCTGACTGTTTATCCCCCTTTACTGACAAGCATCACAATGTAATCATAAGACCTGTCCAAGAAAATTAAATCCAGATTTGTTGATCATCTACCCAGAACTGTTTTTTTAATGTATCTACTCAGGGTCATCTTATCTCAATCTGTGTCAAAAACTAAACTCATACTGTGGACCAAATTGTCTGGATTTGACCTGGGGCTGGGTAGAGCAACCACTGCTTTGAGGCACTAATAAAAAACACAGAAACTGGATGAATTATCTCCCCTTTCAAGCACAGGTTTTCAGGTATGCAGCCCTAATTCATAGGAATCTAATCCATTTTGTGGTCTCAGCCTCTTAACTCTCTAAGTCCCATTTAAAAGTTGTCCAACTGAATTATTGCTATAGCTTTTTGGTTAATTCAGCATGTATTAATGAACAACTCCCCTGCGTATCAGGCGCAATTTAGCTTACTATCACCTTGTTCATTCCAGATTAATAATATGAAGTCCAGTGTCATCAGCTCCCATCAAAATATTCAAACTCCTTAAATAAAGTCTTTTAACATAAATTCAAGATGACAACTGATTATGGATCTGTCAGCTTGATCACCCAGGCTCGACACTTGTTTCGAGACGCATTTCAAGTTTGCTACTTTCCATAATTGCAAAGATGAAGCCCTTGCATATTTTTTTTCCAAGACATGCTAGCTGTGAGCAAACAGGATTGTCAGTCACTTATAAACACACACACACACACGAGAGAGAGAGAGAGAGAGAGAGAGAGAGAGAGAGAGAGAGAGAGAGATACTAGCCAGTTCAGTGACATGCATTTTAAAAAATGCAAACAGTGTATCTGGAAGCACACAAATGATTTTCACCAAAAAACTTATAATGGAAACAAGTATGGAGATGCCAAGGTCTTGAAGGAGCCTTGTGAACAGTTTGGAGATTAGACAAGGAAGAGGAATTCTTTGCAGCCCAAGGGCAACATATTTTTATAGGCAATCTTATGGGGAGCTGCATCTGAATGGACCTGTAGATACTATTGGACTCCAGCTCCCAGTCATCAGGGCCTAATTGTCAGGGATGATGGGAGTTGTAATCACAGCTTCCTCACCTCTGATACAGAAAAAAGAAGACACATTTCAGCCAGCCAAAAATACCCAAGGAGGGACATGATGGGTGTTTCTGGGGTGATGGTAGTCTCAAAGGCCAAATGAAGAGGGCTGGAGGTTTTGGCCTATGAGCTGATATTCCCTACCTCTTCAGAAAGGGACCAGAACTTGCAATGTTCTCACAGAATGCCTGCAAAGGCACATGGGACTCACAACACTTCTTTTGCCACATGCCATTTTCCTCCTCCAAGGCCCAGCCTTGTGTTGACCAAGGTGGAAGCAGGCAGGGTGGGTTCTCCCACGTCCTTGTGGAATGTCCTTCATACCAATACAGGGGATTGGAAGTTCCTGAATCCCCAGTGGGAAACTCATGCTGTACGTATCGTTTCAAAAGAGGAGGAGACAGGACTGAAGCATGCCGTGTCCAGTTTTCCACTGGAGTGTCTGGGAAACTTCCCTGATGGGAAAAGATGCTCAACCAGCATCTCTGTTTACAGATGCCTCCATCACTGTATCACCTTGTCCCAAAGTACATTTTGGAGCCTCAAGTCAGGAAAATAGAAAGGTAAAGGTAAAAGGACCCTTGACCATTAGGTCCAGTCATGTCTGACTCTGGGGTTGCGGCGCTTATCTCGCCTTACTGGCCGAGGAAGCCGGCGTACAGGTTCCGGGTCATGTGGCCAGCATGACTCAGCCGCTTCTGGTGAACCAGAGCAGCGCACCGAAATGCCGTTTACCTTCCCGCCAGAGCGGAACCTATTTATCTACTTGCACTTTTTGACATTCTTTCGAACTGCTAGGTGGGTAGGAGCTGGGACTGAGCAATGGGAGCTCACCCCGTTGCGGGGATTTGAACCGCCGACCATATTTTAAATGTATTTTAATATTTGATGGAAGCCGCCCAGAGTGGCTGGGGAGACAGCCAGATGGGCGGGGTACAAATAATAATTATTATTATTATTATTTATTATTATTATTATTATTATTATTAGCAAGCCCTAGGCTCTGTGGTTTAACCCACAGTGCCACCTGTTTCCCCAGAAAGGCAGTAGAGATGGCTTATATGATCAAAGTCAGGATAAACTGTGAGCATGGCTGTCACCTCAGTTCTGCTCATCAGCATTTGAGCTGGGCTTTTTCAGTCTTGTTTGTTTGACTTATATACTGGCATTCATCATAAGATCTCAGGACTGTTCACAAGATAAAGATACAAGATAAAAGCACAAATATACTGTTAAAACAAAGAAACAAAAAGCAATACCCTCCTTTTCATTTCCTGCTTCCTATTAACCGTTCCAGTCACTAGAGAGACAATACATAGCAGTTTTCCTTTGCTAAAGTAAGAGAGATATTTAGCTCATGGAACTCTTCAACTACAAAACAAAACACACTTTTTGCCAGATTTCAAATGCCAGACATCCGTCTATGAACTTGTCTAAAGTTGGCTTCGTAAATTTGTCAGAGTCATAACACATTTTTAATCTTAAAGGGTTCAGCCTTTGTTCCACATCTGACTTATTCATTGTGATATGAAATCCCACCTAATTTTGATTAAGTTTCAGCTATCTTGCTCACCTACCTCTTCCCTCAATACATTTTAAACATTTCTTTGACTTAATTTATATTAGCAGTTCACTGGTATCAGTCTTTTTCTGTGTGAGAGTAAGTTGGGACAAGGCCAAATCAATGAAAACTGAATACCCAGAGGCGTTCAAAGGCTCGCAAGCAGGTCAAGTGTTTAACTTAGCCATCTGCCTGAGAAACTACAGTCATAATTGTGGTGGATGTAATCATTTATGCAGGGAGCAATCCTCAAAGCCAACCCTTTCCAAACAAGAGCATATTATTGGAAGGCCCTAGTTGGCTGAGATTGCAATATTGTAACCTCAGGTTCTTAAGTGCACAGAGAGGCTGGGAGGAAGAAGCTGATTGACTCCTTTTGGGGATTATGGAGACAGGGCTCTCTCTAACCTACATGTGTTGGTGAGATGGTAGCCCCCTTCACATGTTAACTGTGTGAAGGAGCTCCACACCATTTAAAGAACAGCAAGGATGTGGGGCTCTCCTGCCCTGCCTCCAAGATCTATGTCTTCAGTGTGGACATCTGAGAAGCGAAAGTCTACACAGAGATTTCCATGTGATTAGGAATCCTAGTCACTGCAGGATTCCATCTCTCACAGAGGTCTACACATGTCAGGTAAAAGGTAAAAGGTAAAGGACCCCTGGACGTTTAAGTCCTGTCAAAGGCGACTATGGGGTTGCGGCTCTCATCTCGCTTTCAGGCCGAGGGAGCTGGCGTTTGTCTGCAGACAGCTTTCTGGGCAATGTGGCCAGCATGACTAAACCGCTTCTGGCACAACGGAACACTGTGATGGAAACCAGAGTGCATGGAAATGCTGTTTACCTTCCTGCCACAGCGGTACCTATTCATCTACTTGCACTGGTGTGCTTTCAGACTGCTAAATTGGCAGGAGATGGGACAGAGCAACAGGAGCTCACCCCGTTACAGAGATTTGAACCACCAACCTTCTGATCATGAAGCCCAAGAGCACAGTGCTACCTGCGTCGCTATGTCAGGTAAAGATGGACAATGAGAGGTTGGACCTAAAGAGCTGTGTGACACTGCTGACTCTGCCACCCATGTGCAAGGACCCTGTTATGGGGACTTACTGTGTGCAATCTTATGTGAAGACAACTGGATGTGTAGACAAATTAAATGTGCCTAACATTATTTGCGACATTCAGTCCTGCTTTATACAGGGTTCTTGGTAAGGTGAAAAAGAAAAAGAAAAAGACATTCAGTAGTTCCCCATTTGTCTCAATATGCCTCCAAATAGATTTCCCCTTTGCCATGCATTTAAAATCCTAAAATAAAATCCCACTCCAGCATTATAGCAATAAAAGCAACCCAGGGTAAGATTACGCACATGAGAAGGCAGCAGTATGGAAAGGTTTAGCTCAGTTCTCACTAGCTCTCATTGAATTCCATAGGATTAAGTAAATGTTTTCTAATCTAGGATGCACCTTAGAGGTCTTAGGTGACAACTATCAGTAGAATTGACATAAGGACCCCCCCCCCAAATCCCAGCATGAACTGACCACATACACCACAAGTTAAGACATATCTGGTCTACTTCCATTGTACAAGATGTTCAACATCCCACCCAAGTTTTCAGATGCATACATAATAATCTATTTAATTTATGGTGATATTTAGCAAAAAATAAAGTTGGTTATATCAAGGTATCAGTTACAGGTGGGTAGCCGTGTTGGTCTGCCATAGTCAAAACAAAATAATAAATTCTTTCCAGTAGCACCTTAGAGACCAACTAAGTTTGTTCTTGGTATGAGCTTTCGTGTGCATGCACATACCAAGAACAAACTTAGTTGGTCTCTAAGGTGCTACTGGAAAGAATTTTTTATTTTATATCAAGGTACAGTATGTCATATATGATTCCAATTGCCACTTCTAGGTTATATTTCCAAAGATGCAGGCTGACTTTCTAGGTCAATAGAAAGCTGAAGCAAAAGTCTTCCTTAATTATTATTTTTTAATGCCGTAAATCAGAAACACTCTGTTTCACATTCCAAATTCTGTCTAGACTCTGATTAAAACTGTAAAGAATTATTTCATATGAGGAGTCACTAAGACATTTTCAACTTAAAGTGCACACCCGATAAATGTCAGCTCAGGTATCAACATTATTGGGTTATCCCTGGAATACACTTACTTCAGAGCTGTTCCAGGAACTCTGAACTCTCTCTCTTTTTAAAGTAAAATCATATTTTAAAGTAATGAGCTGTGGACTGGAGCCATAGCCATCTCCACAATAAACATGGCTAAACAGAGCCAACTGGCACTCCTCACACTGCATTAAGTGAAAAGTTCAAGAGCCATTGTAACCCAACACTTGCTTAACTTCAAAGTCAAATGAGAAAGTTAGGAATTATGACCTCAGTTGAACAATTTAATCATTTCTATTCCAAGAGAATATTAGACTTTCCATTACCATATTAGGAGATCAGAAGTCTCCTTTGTGCTGTTTTAGACTTTGGAAACTTCTACACAGCTGGATATGCTTGGTCAAACACAAATCAAAAATCCAAAAGTAATTCTGAACATATAATGGAGATATCTCAGTTCATTTGGGGGTTTCACTGGGGATTTCTAGAACTGCCCATTTCAGCATATCATAAAAATATATGGGCACGAGCCTGCCAGAAATAAGCACATTTAAGTCCCATTGATTTCGACAGAAGTGTTAAGTGTGTTTTTAAATTTACAGAGGTACATTAAGTTCAGACATGCTTCAATCATGTATCCGAAAAAAATGCCTTATGTCATTTCTATATTCATATATTCTATGAGTATATTCTATATTCATCCCATTACTCAGCTAGCCATGAAAGGCATGAATGCGCTAAGCAAAGAATAACCAAGAATCTTGTGGCACTTTAAGCAAATTTATTATGGCACCAGCTTCCAGAACCTAGAGTCTATTTTATCAGATGCTATATTGTATCATTTCTTGTATCAGATGAAATGGATCCCAGGCCACAAAAAACATATGCCATAATAAATTACTTTGTTGGTTTTAAGGCACCACAAGACTCTTTGCTGATTTTGATGAAACAGACTGACATGGCTACTCCTCCGGGAAATGGCCAAAGAATATTAGATTTAAAAACGAAAGAGATAAACAGGTTATTCTCCACATTTTTTGGGGGGGGGGAGCAGAATAGATGCATGTCAGTCATCCAAAACTTTGGAATGGAGCACAGAAGATCTAGTGTCACCTGCAGTCCTCTTTAAGCTTGCACCAAGAGCATATCTGATTCAGAGGATGAGAGCCAGGGACACCTGAATTCCGAACCATTCTAGCAGGCCGGTTCTGGCCCAGCTAGTCGATGCAGGTTGAGGGTGCTGGAAATGTTGCCAACTGGTGGTACTGGAAATAATTGGGGAACCCCAATTTTGGCATCCTCAAACAGCCTGGGGACACTTCAGAAAGAACAGAAAGTATGTAACCAGGTATGGTCAGTCAGTAGAGCATGAGACTTAATCTCCTGGTTGTGGGTTCAAGCCTTACATTGGACAAAACGATCCCTCACATTGCAGGGGGTTGGAACAGGTGAGCCTTCCAACTCTATGATTCTATGATACATCAATTCATTGCAAACGTTTTGACCACAAAAGACACACTAAAGTTCCTGGTGAACAAACTTAGTGGAAAAGTAAATGTTCTACTAAGTAGAGCTTCTTGTTTTGTTCTCTGGTTATAGAACAATATGGAATAATAGTTAATGTTCTTCACATTGCAAGCTCTCTGGGCAATATTCAAATGCACCAGCCCTTACGCATAGGGACTACCAAACATAATTTTATATTTCAAATAGGGCCATTTTGTGCACATCTACTTGGAAGCATGCTCCTTTCAAGACTTTCACCCAGTTAGGCGTGTTGACCATTGAACCCAATTTTCTTTTATTTCCTTTTGATCTACCTGCCACCCTTTTCGCCACAAGTTAATATGATGTGCTTGAACCATTGGCCTCCAATCATTTCCAGGCAGCTAAAGGTTTTGTCTTCTTAAAGGCAGAGTCATTCAGAAATGCCATTACCTGGTGAAATAATGTGTCATGGGGACACGTTTCCATCCTTAGCTGTCTGTTAAGTATTCTTTCCCCTTAATTAGACTGAAATCTTTTGCAAGGATGATAGTGGCTAGAGGCTGTATTCCAGTCTCAAAACTCATTCTCTCCCTATTCAGACAACCAAACAACTGCTACCGCAGGTAATAATTATTACTATTGTTCCTCTCAATATATTTCCAGATACAGAAATGTTGACATGTCTAAATTCAGAATGCATTTAACCCATTTTTTATTTAAGTACCATCAACTTTACTTTGCCTCGGCTTGTCATGCAGAAATATAAAGCAGAACATGCACATCCAATCAGCATCCTGTCAAATTAACAATCTGCTGTTGTTATTTGTGAACTAAATTTCTCACAAGAAAGGGTAGGATATTCAAAGGCTTCACACGCTCCCAACAATGGCCTCTCCCAACCTCCAAACACACCTTTCTTTGACAGAGCTTTCCCCCCCTGTATTTCTTTATGCTGGCATAATTTTTCCCTATCAACGGGCACTAATCAATCAGTCTGCTTCACCTTAACTGCTCAAACAGAGCAGCCACAACAAACACACTTCTGGAAGCTCCCAATATGTGTGCTCCTGCCTGTTATCCAGATATTATTTGCCTGGAGTTTGCATGTAGACCATGGCTGCCCTTCAGAAACTCAGAGCTCAGCATTTTCAACAACAAAAAAATTGATTAGGCGCAGAACTGCTCCAAACAGCACAAAGGAAATTTTCAACAAATAAATTGATTAGGCGAAGAACTGCTGCAAATTAAATCACAGAACACGACTACCCGTGGATGGAAGAGAATATTCACACTGAAAGATATTGGGTATTTGTGTGAATATAGGGCTTTGGGGTAACAACCACCAGCTGAATTTCACCATTGCAAGCCTGTCCCAGTCAGAGTCTACATAGTACATACCCCATCTACCCGCTCCCAAATAAAATGCCAGAAAAGGGGTGTGCTTTTTACAGGATAGGAAATTATTCACATACACATGTATATCTTCCATTTTGGATCCAGCCCTTTTTGATCCAGCAATAGTTTACTCCCGCAACTTTTCAAATAAAAATAAATTAAAAAATTAGTAAATAAGTACTGAGGGCTGCAGTTGTTTAATGCTAGCTCATTTCCCATGTGTTCGGTTCTCTGTGGTTATTGTTTAATCTGCACAGGAAAAAAAGAAAATGGCCAGAACACTCTGTAACTGGGCATTGTTGACTCAAATCAGGAAGACAAAATCCACACACATACCAAAGCTATGTGTTTCCCCAGGATGGAAAACCTCATCCAAGACCCACAGCTGCACAGAAATCATCTGTATGGGAAGGGAGAAGTTTTTTTAGAAAGAAAAAAGATCCACCCAAATCAAGTTTCAGAAGTGAAACTTGGAAAAGTCAAAGATTCTAACAGATTTAAATTCTGAAATCCTGATGAAGTTTGAATGTAGAATGCTGAATTTCACCACTAGCTTCTAGATCAAGAGTTCTCAAAGGGTGTGACAGGAGAGGATGGCAAGTGTGGCAGGAAGATTCAAGGACAATCAATATTATATTCTGGGATTGATTCAAGTTCTTATGCAGCTGCATTGTTTTATACTTTCTGGATGCCCTGTGATCATATTATAAAGTAGCTGTGTTCTATGTTATGAATCAAGCACTGCTAGGAGTTGTTTCTTGTTGCTTTCCAATGAATTTCTTATCAATAAAGAATTTGGTGTGGCACGAGCAAATTTTTATTCTGAAAGTGTGGCCCAGACAGGGGTGTAGCAAGGGGGGGGGCATAGGGGGCGGAACGCCCCATGTTCCATAATGGAGGGGGTGACAAATTATCAAGGAACAATTACTGCCCTACTAGGGCGGTTCATAAAAAAACTTAAAAAAAATGCCTGCTCCAAAGGTCTTATCTTACTATACTATATAGCTATATATGAAATTTCATGCATATCGGTTAATATCTTGACCCTCCTCCACCAAAATAGCTGTTTACTTGGCTGTTTTCCTATGTCGTGAAGGCTGAAATTTCAGTTCAGTGGAGCACTTACTGTTCCCAACCCTAACCCTGTGGAAAGCCATCTAATTAGACTTTAATTTGATTTTGAGATGTTTTTAGGAGGTAATTTAATTATTGTTTGATTTTATACCAATGTTATGTATCTGATGTTAGCCACCCTGAGCCCGACTTCGGCCGGGGAGGGCGGGATATAAATAAAAGTTTATTATTATTATTACCATTACTTGTTATTATTCCTTTGTGAGAAAATATGAAATAATGTAAAACCATTTTTGCAGGGTGGGGATCATTTTTTTTGGGGGGGGGGTGACAAGAAATTTCCCGCACCGGGTACCACCTGACCTTACTACGCCTTTGGGCCCAGAGGGAAAAAAAGTTTGGGAACCACTGCTCTACATACTGAGACAGAATTATTTCATGAGCCTATGTCCCAAGATCCTTTTGCTGAACAAGCCAGGAATTGACTTTCTGTGTTAAAAATATGGACTTTGCAACTCACATCCTCTGCATGGCCCCAAAGGGAAGGCTGCATCGTATTCAGATTGCATTTCCCCGCAGTGAATTTAGAAAACAACAACCGCTATACAATAGATACAGTTCTCAACACAATTCAGAGAAATACTTTATCAAAGGAAATGGTTTAATGCTTTTGAATAAAATTTGGGACAACTTTTTCATTACAGAAACGGCTTCCGGTTAGGTGCCGGGTAATGGCGGACGGGAGCTAAAGAGCTCCAGTCCCTGGGGGGTTTTAGGGGTCTCCTTGTCTGCGCCAAGGGCCCCTTAAAGCCACGGGAAGAGCGTCCCGTGGACTGCGGCCTCGTGGGTCCCAGATGTGCTGTCTCTGCTCTTGATTGACCCTCGTAAGGGGGGGAAATCAAGTGAGCGGAGCTCCGGCACGGGACTGAAGGGGCGAATGCACCCCCCCAGGAGATCAAAGCAGCGATTCTGCCAGACCTGAGCACCAAGCTTTTCCTGCTAACTTCAAAGAAAAAAGAAGAACCCCGGCCGCTGTAAGTACGGGACTAATTGGATTTACATTTGAATAATTGGCAGCCGGGAGGGATGTTAAAAGGAAGCCCGTCCCTCTCCTTTGTTGTGCAGAGGAGGTAATTAAGTTTCAAGTGGCTGCAGCTGCATCACCAGATACAATGTTGTTACGAAGCACCTTGACAGAGAAGATGGATTAAATCCTTGTGATTGAAGATTTTGGAAATATCTCTTCTGTGGCTTTTGGAATTGTTTTTGGCACCCTGTCTCAGGGAAAATGGCGTTGGAAAACTAGTACGCAAGATGGAAAATTACTGACATTCGACACCCTTTGTCTTCTCCAACCATGCTTGCTTTCGCTTTTAAACTGATTCTAGATCCGGGTATTACCCAGGAACAAAGAACAATCCTTCTGCAATTGGAGCTTGTGAATCGGAAAATGGTCTGGATAGGGCGTAATCTTAAAGAAATTTGTTTTGGAGCAAGAGAAACCAGCCAGATTTGGGAGAATTTTGATAACTTGGAAGCAGACTTCTCCAGGGAGCTGGGGGAGGTGCTGCAGAAATGGGAACTGATTCAGCAACCCCAGGTAAATGGACGGCCCTGGCGTAGTGAGAGACACAGGGCTGATGTTTTGACTGGAGCTACAAGATCCTGTCTCTGGAGTGAGAGTCCAGAGATGAAGGTGAGAAGATTTTTGAAGACACAAGTGGAAGAATATCAAAATTGCGAAATGGAGTTGCTGGGAGAGGAGAGTTGGTGCCTCTTGAGGCTCCCAAGGAGGAGATTTATAAACTATAAAATGTCACTGAACAAGGACAACAGAGGGGAATGTAAAGATGAATGGTGGGGGGGCATGGGAGAGAGCAGAAAAATGGTAAGAAGGGGAATAGGGTGAAAATGATAAAAATTGAATTAGGACGGATTTATGGTACCCTGAAGATAGCGTGTTAAGACTTTAGGATTTTGATGTTAAGTTTTAAGACTTTGATGTTACGATTCTGGGAATTTTGAATTAGCGAAGAGATATATAACTGACTAATAGCAGCAGCTTAAGTGAAAAGAAGTATAAGACTGGTTTAAGAAATATTTCATGATATTATAAGATGTTAAGTTTTGTGATAGTATAAAAGGCTGAATAATGAATTGTAATGTTATAAATGGATGTTACCAAAGTATATTAATATTGAAGGCAAAGGAGGGAAAGCGGGGGAGGTCCCTTTAGAAGATCAGAAACTAGATATTGTTAAGTAGTAAGAGATATTGGTGTTCCAGTTTAGGTATGTATTGGTTTTGGTTTTGTTCTAATTGTTTTTCTTTTGTTGATTGTGTTTATGTAATATGTTTTTTATTGTGTTAATGTTGGTGTTTATGTTATGTTATGTTTTTCTCTTGTTTTATTGGAAAATAATAAATTTTATTAAAAAAAAAAAAAAACTTTTTCATTACAGAAACAATATTGGGGACCGTATTGTGGAGCTGCCTATGTTGTTTCTAGGTTTCTCTATGGCTGTTACCGATTCTCTATATCAATGTATGCATTTCTTTCATCCGTTTCTACATTTTTGTGAACAATACCATTGAGCTACTGATTTCTGCTTCTCATATTCTGTTTCACCAAACACAGATGAGAGAGTCCTCTCACAAATGATATGAGAATACACACACACAGGAAGAGGGAGAGGGAGAGAGAAGGCTGTAGGCTGTTCTGAAAGGTTTCAGCTTTTGAAAAACACAGAATCTTTTACATGTATAATTCAAAACAATGTCTATGAACAGTAGTAGTTTAAGGAAACTCTTCTTCTTCTGCCTTGGAGATGGCAGTTCAAAACTCAGTACATAATTAAATACATATGATGGATTTTACTGAGTGGTTAATGCATGTAAAATTTCCTTTGACAATTCAAATTTATACTCACTTTAGTTCTTATAAATCTTGCAGGAGTATAATTGACTTAACATTTTCTCCAATACAGCTAATACATTACTTTCATTTCTATCTGGATTTTCATACAAATGAGAATTAGGCACGGAGAAAGGAATTAGTGCTACCTGATCATCAATGCTAAAACATCTGGGGAGACGACCAGAATTATGTGTCTTTCAGATGCTCATCTGTAACCATTTGCAGAAATGTATGGTGACTTAAGAGTCTGATTTATTACCGCAAGAAGAGCTATAGTAAGTAAAATTAATTTTACCATTGCAAATGCCCCTGATAACAAGCAGTGCAGAGAAATCATTATGTGGTAACCGACTATTTTTTCCCTGGCAATTATACACCAATTTTCCACTTGCCCCCAAATTAATGGGAAATGTATTCTGCACTGCTGCTGCATGGAGAGAAGGAGAAGAGTAGCTGCATTTCTGATAAGACAAATTTTTTCACTGTTTTGACAACCCAAAATGGAACTGATGCAAATAAGCATTAAACACCAATTAAGGGATTTATGCTTAAGAGAAAAACATACATGGTCACAACGAGACACAGCTTTTTGATTAGCCCCTGTTCTTGCAGGGATTATCTGCACCAACACCTTATCACAAATTAATCCCAAAATAATGTGGATTCAGCATGCTGCTGACACCTGGAAGGTGCACTCAGCAATATTTTGCATGCAAGGATCAATATGAAACGAGCAGGTAGCATAAGCAGTGCTAGGTGGAATTGCTTAGGGCTATCATGAGTCAACCTTAGTTCAGGAACAAATTCACCAGGAGTTCCTAACCTTAAGTTTCCATGCTTTAACAAAAGAAGTTTCAGAGACTGCAGCAGAAGGCTTCAGAGGTGGAATCTGTCACTTTGAAACCTGGGTTCAATAAAGGAGTGGCCAGTTCCCTGAAAAGAAAGTGTGTCCTTTTTGGGGTGTTGATTCAGATTATTAATTTTGCTGTGGCAAGACATAATCCGTGGCCTGTGCCTGGGAATGAATGAATCAAACAAGCACACACTGATAGGATCTTTTATTCTATTACTAATATGGTACAGTCGTACCTTGATTCTCAAAAGGAATCCATTCTGGAAGTCTGTTCGACTTCCTAAAATGTCCGAAAACCAAGGTGCGGCTTCCGATTGACTGCAGGAATTTCCTGCACTTGATTGGAAGCCGCAGAAGCCATGTCGGACGTTTGGCTTCCAAAAAAAGTTCGCAAACCAGAACACTCACTTTCCAGGTTTGTGGCGTTCAGGAGCCAAAACGTTGAAGTCAAGAGGCATTCAGAAACCAAGGTATGACTGTATACCTATTGCTATCCCCTTTGTTTATGGGTATGTATATATTTTCTCTGTACCAGGATTATATACAGCTACCCATTTACAGGTAAATGAATCATTCATGCATTGGGTGGAGTGAACTCTGGCCCATGAAATCTTATGGTGCAATAGATTTGCGATTCCCTAAGATGCCACAGAACTTGTCGTTGTTTTTGCTTAAACAGGCTGTGACACTTCTGGAACACTGCAGATCAAGTTCTTTGTGGAACTACCAGCTCCAGTCTTCTGAGAGAGAAGCATTCTCATTCTCATGACAGCATTCATAATTTTATAAAGTGCTATCTCCAGGTGATATTGCTGCACAGCAAGATAGCAGCGCAAAATGGCCAGAAAAGGTGACACAGCAGTAAAAGATATTCTCACCAGCAGGGCTGGATTTTCTGATTTGCAATCTCCCCTTATTTGATGCAGCGTTCCACAGTGACTATACAGAATCCATCTTTGATAAGATGGCTGTATTCGCTCTACAATCTTGAAAGGGTGATATCCCAGGGAAGAAACGGATCGTGTCTTAAAATAAAGTCAAGGCTTCAAAACAAATGAATCCTAGCAGGCTGTAAGGAAGCGATTTACTCTTGTTTAAAGGTTTGCTGGACCATTTTATTTAGTTTGATATTCTGAAATTAATACACTCGTGAGCTGCTCATGCTTAAAGCATTGGTTCTGTTGAAGAGGCACTTAGAAAAAGTATTATTTCCATAGGTAATTCCCTATCTGGAAGTTGAAGATGGGGTGTGTTATTGAATCTGGCAACTAGACCCTGCTCTGACTTTGTGAACCGGCTTTACCGAACAGGCATTATTTTGCTATGGTGATGTGACACAATACAGGAGTCCTATCATGGGCATAACCGGGGGGTGGGGAGTGGGGTTGCCCCGCTAAATCAAGTAAATAAATAAAAATACTTAGCTAAAAGTAGAAATTGTAGAAAGGTTTTGGCAGATTTTTCAGAGCACTCGAGGTCAAAAGAAAGTACCGGTAATTTAAAACTACAGTTGTTGAGAAAATTTCATTCTGAATCTGGTAGACAGAGCCAGACAGAGGATGGTGACAGGTGGGTTTCCTGCCCCCCAACCACATAAATCCTGACTGCTCCCATGGGTCCTATCCATGATTTTAGATTCATGGGGTGCCTCTTTTGCATATGACAGGTGTCATTGGGTATTGCAGTTATCAAGTGAAG
Source organism: Lacerta viridis (assembly GCA_900245905.1). Taxonomy (NCBI): domain Eukaryota; kingdom Metazoa; phylum Chordata; class Lepidosauria; order Squamata; family Lacertidae; genus Lacerta; species Lacerta viridis. The sequence continues at coordinate 401,791 of OFHU01004604.1, forward strand.
AGGCATGCGTGAATGAGTCCTTTAAAGTAGGTAGATTAATTGGCTAAATTGCGGAAGGCTTAGAAAGTGCTCTGAAACTAAGCAAGTTTGGGACATAATATACAAATTTAATGCTTCAATTTAGCAGCCGTTCTAGAAAGTGTTGCACATACTCGGGGGAGAACCACAGTGGCAGACTGAAGGTTCTTTGAAGTCTCTGCTGCAGTCAGAAGAGGCTAGTCTGCTGAAGAGGCTAGCCCCTTTTAAACTGAAAAACAACTTGCTTCTTAACAAGTGTTTTCAGTAGAAGCCTCAACACTTCATCATTCGTCTTCACACATGAATACAAGCTTTCTAGAGTGGCTGCTTACACAGACCTGGGGTAAGCAGCAGTTGTGGCACATTGTGGGCCCCCAGTCTCCTCGGTGTGTGTGTAAAATACTATTTTCATGGCCAGTCATTAGATCCATCCCCAGCTTCTGAGCATGGTGAGATAGCAGCTTAAAGCATATATCTGACCAGCCCAATCAGAGGCAAGTTGCTGGGCGGAGCTGGGGCAGCAGACTGCAGTGCAGAAGTCTTCACTCTGGTCTGCCATTTGCACCTTGCATGTGTGAAGATGGAGAGCAAGAAGATGCATGCTCAGAAACCAGTTCAACTGATCGTCTTTGGCCTGTCCTGTTGGCATTTTTTATTTTTTATTTTATTTTTACTGCAGCTCTTAACCGACGATGCATGCAGTCACTTTTGTCTAAGCACAAATGCTGCCTATAAACAAACACTTTAATGCCAACCCACAAAATCACTTTCCTTCCTGGCATGTCGTTTCCATATGTTGATGCACTAGGGAGGCAGAACAATGTACACATTCCTATGCTTGGCATTTCCTTGCATTTAACAGCTGAGGAGCAGCAAATGCCTCTGAACAGCTACCTCTTCACTGGAAGAATATGCCTACCCAAATTGTTAGCAAATGATTGTTAGCATGATCTATGCATAAGGTGTTTGTCAACATGCAAACACGTACATTTTTACATTAGCCTTGATTTTTTTTGTGATGAACATGTAAGTATTTAACAGGGAAATGCCTTCCACCCCCCCCCATTTCCATCCCCATGGGGAAAAAATAGTTTTTAAGCATAATACAGATGACAGGTTTCTCAGGCCTGTTTCACACATGTATATACATCAGTCAATAACCTCCATCCTTGATTCCAAAATACATACACTCCAACATTTCTCTGGTGAAAATTGGGACAACTTATTCCAAAATAGATAGATGATAGATAGATAGATAGATAGATAGATAGATAGAGATACACACACTCTCTCTCACACACACATATACTGTACATATACATACACATATACATACATACATACACACACCACCCATTTGACTGTGTTGCCTCAGCTACTCTGGGCAGCTTCTAACATATATAAAAACATAATAAAATATTTAAAAGCTTCCCTGTACAGGGCTGCCTTCAGATGTCTTCTCAGTGGCGGTGCTTCATGCTCCAGCACCAGGGGCGGGAAGCAGGTGGAGGTGGGGCACGCGTTCTGGGGGCGGGGTGCACTGCACGGGTGGGGGGGGGCAGCCAAGATGGAACCCTACTGGGATCGTGCTGCCCTGGGCACCCCACCCCCTATGCCATGCCCTTCCTACGCCAGTGTGTCTTCTAAAAGTTGTATAGTCCTTGGCTCAGTGGTCACATAACTCCATACCCACCAACATTTCTGCGATGAAAATAGGGACGTCCTAAGGAAAAGCGGGACATTCCGGGCAGGGGTGTAGCAAGGTAAATTGGTACCCGGGGGCAAATTTTTTTTTTGTCAACCCCCCCCCCAAGGCATGGGAAGGTCAGGTGGTACCTGGTGCAGAAAATTTCTTGTCAACCCCCCCATTGATTCCCCCCCGCAAAAATGGTTTTACGTTATTTCATATTTTCTTACAAAGGAATAATAACAAGTAATAATAATAAAAAACTTTTATTTATATCCCACCCTCCCCGGCCGAAGTCGGGCTCAGGGTGGCTAACATCAGATACATAACATTGGTATAAAATCAAACAATAATTAAATTACCTCCTAAAAACATCTCAAAATCAAATTAAAGTCTAATTAGATGGCTTTCCACAGGGTTAGGGTTGGGAACAGTAAGTGTTCTCTGAACTGAAATTTCAGCCTTCATGACATAGGAAAACAGCCAAGTGAACAGCTATTTTGGTGGAGGAGGGTCAAGATATTAACCGATATGCATGAAATTTCATATATAGCTATATAATCCCTAGTATAGTAAGATAAGACCTTCGGAGCAGGCATTTAAAAAAAAATTCAAAAAAGATTTCAACATTTTTTTATCAAAAATAAAATAAAAAAAATCCTCCATAATTTGTCACCCCCTCCATTATGGAACACGGGGTGCCCCCCCCCTTTGCTACGCCCCTGATTCCGGGATCAAATCAGAAACTGGGACGGCTTCTGTAAATACAGGACTGTCCCTGGAAAATAGGGTCTCTTGGAGGGTCAGAAAGTATATGCTACTGGAAAGAATTATTTGAGGAGCTTAGGGATAAAAATGTGGTGGGCACATGAAAATCAATACTTGATTACCGTGTCATCAGCTGATGAACACAGGGGTGCGAAAGCATTCACGCAAAGCAGGATGTGTTTTAGTTCTGTTTCCCTTCAGTAGTGTCAGAAAGGAAGCACTGGCCTCTGCAGCTTTGCCTGTACTTCAGAACCTGCTCACTGAAACTTTGTGGCAGAAGGGGATTTTCAGCCATATTTCATTTCCTTCATTATCTGATCATCCTTGGAAAAGGAGGGGGGGACACCTCTCAGGAGTGCGTCCCTGGAGATGGCGGAGTGCTCAACTACCTTAGGTTGTGTTTCTAATGAGAGAACTGTGGAAAGTTGTCTCTAGAGATTGACAGGAAGTGGCAATTGCGGAGATCATTACGCCTATGCTAAGGACACAGAGCAGCCTTAGAAGAATAAACTAAAGCACTGGCAGCCCGTTCCTTCTTGTGCTTTGTTCCATTTGAGGTGGGAGGGGGTTAAAAATGCCATTTCGGATTTTCAGGGGAAGGAAGAGACAGCAGTGTGTGTGGCCGGAGAATTCAGCAAGATTCAAATATCTGCTCTTAGATGCATTTAATTGTACAGTTACAGGTGGGTAGCCGTGTTGGTCTGCCATAGTCAAAAAATAATAATATATATTTCCAGTAGCACCTTAGAGATCAACTAAGTTTGTTCTTAGTATGAGCTTTCGTGTGCATGCACACGAAAGCTCATACCAAGAACAAACTTAGTTGGTCTCTAAGGTGCTACTGGAAATATTTTTTTATTTTATTTTAATTGTACAGTTCACTCATCTCTGTAAAAATGCATTGTATGGACATTGGTTGTGGATTCGCTTGTGATAAGCAGATTTGTAGGTGGCTAAAGAATAATTTCACAGGACGGGGTGGTGGTGGTGGTTACAACCTCACTACAGTATATTATTGGGATAGTGTGCTATCAAATATAATATGATTGTAAATCAAGATGAAAGGCCCAATTATCCCACTGATGATTTGTGGTGGTTTGATGAATGAATGAATAAAGGGACTTCTGCTCATGAGTATGGGTGCAAGAATGTTGAATTAAGCCTATTATCTCTGTAAGATCAGACTAAAGAGCTATCTATTCTGACATTAGTCATACAGCCACTCTGGACCCTGGGTTGTATGGAGGCCCATATGGCTGAAGGTGCCCTCCTCTCTTCAGAAGTTTGCATCCTAAAAGAGGAGGAGAAGCTACTCAGTGCAGCCCTGCTTTCTGCTTAGGTGATGGTGTTAGCTGTGGGCAGAATTTGGGAGCAGAACTAAAATGACAGGTAAAGTATGCTTTCTGTTGGTGTTACAGTATGGCCATCCCAAACCAATTTGACTAGGATCAGTTCCAAGCTTAAAGTGGGGGCATCGAGTGCCGTGAAATCAGTGATTGGCAAGCTTACCCCCCCCTCCCCTACTTCCCATTTGAGATTGTATCTCAAAATTAGAGATAACACTTCACAAGCAAGGAACCAAATCTCTATCCTAGATCAGAGGTTTCAGCGGCAGAAGCGTGTTTGAAAAAAAATTCAATGCCAGCCTCTTTTCCATAACTTATGAAGGTGGCAGCTTGTAGCAGGGTCATTTGACTTTACTACAAGCCATCACAGCTGGGCTATTTGACAGATATCTGTGGAGCGTTTGGCAAATAAAAAATAAAAAAGACATTTCTGTTCCCAAAATTATTTCCAGAGTGGGTTGGGGAAGGATTATGCCATCATTAAATAACTATCACAATTCCCAGTTTCAGCCACAAGGTGGCCCAAGGATGAATAGAATACATTTTTGGGAACCACTTCCCTAATGTATATATTTTTAAAAAGGCAAATCCAGAATGTATTTTGAAAAAAGCAAATCTAGAATGTATTGAAATTCTGTGAGGGGTAAAATACAGTGCCCAGAATTCTTTGAGGGAAAGAATGTGCATTGAATGTCATTGAAAGGTATAGTTGTTCACATCAGGTCTCAAAGGATGTGCCAATTTTGGGTCTCTTTGTTTCCCATTTTTTAATTCAGCTCTCCAATTGTATTGCAGCAATTTGCGATTTTTTAAAAAAGCCTCATAGAAATTCATCACAATTTTAGTGTGACTTTCTCCTAATAAGCCATTTTTGTATGGTTAATTTTTGCAAGCAATTCCCCCCCCCCCAATATATATGCTTTCCCACCAAACATGTTCATTTTTATGCATACTTCATCTTAAAAGATGCATGTTTAGAAACGCTGATTGGTTGGGGAACTGCGTCACAAAATTTGGAGAATAGCAAATTTCGAAGGCTGGCTGTGCAGCTTTGATAGATTTGCCTTTGAATGCAAACAGAACCAAATTTCTCACCCATCCCTAGTACGTCACATATCTCACCTTCAGGGCAAAGAGGTTGGAGACTGCAGACAGGGCAAAAATCAAAGTGAATATAGCGGGGGGGGGGAACATACATGCACACTCAAGTGCAGGTACGTGTGCAACCATATTTCATATCACTTTCTCTCTCTCTCTCTCTTAATGATATAATCAAAACCTTGCCTCCACACTCTTAACTAAAACATGGAAGGCATAATAACAACAGCGAGAAATGCCGTCCACTTAATTTGCTAGGCGGTATTAAATACCTCCGAATCCTGTATCAGAACATTTCATTTCTCGGAACAGACAAACTGAATGTAGACATGAGACAGTTGGCTGACCTTTTATCTTTACCTTCCAATTTAACAAACTGCAGGTAAAGTTAACTGCTTGAGAAACAATTTTGTCTACCACCTGGCAAGATGAATGTTCAATGATATTAACAATCTGGCTGGGCAGCAGTTCCATGTCTGTGTTACACATGGTGTGTGTGTGTGTGTGTGTGTGTGTGTGTGTGTGTGTGTGTGTAAATACACTTGGAAGGAGTTAATTAGCTAACCTGTATATATTTACCTGAATGTATTGTTAGTCTAGAAGTATAAAAGTATAAAAGTGCCTCTGTTAAGCTTTTCTGTATGAAACCGCTCTGTAAAGCTGTGAACTCTGATCTGCATTGCACTGGCAAACTATGACTAAGTGTCTGGAGATAACAGTAGAACTGTCCTTGCAGAGAGGAACTGCCTAGGTCAGAGATAGGATGGCCTTGCTGGAGTGCGCATGAACCAACTCAGGGCTAAAAGTCCTTTTGCCTTATATGTACAACAGGAAATGTTCCTTAAATGGACAAGGATGTACAAGAGGCAGAGCCAGAGAACTGTCTATAAGAACTGTCTGAAAATTGACTTTTTTGTACTTGCTTGGATGTCTGAACACCGCAGGTACCTCTGCATGCAGGAAATAAATCTTTCTCTCTCTGAAGCCAGCAGCCTCAGGTGTCTTTCTGCTTCCATGTTTTCTCACCGGGTGCAACCATGGGAACCCGTAGGGGCAAATAAGGCTTCACACTGTCCTGCTTAAGTCTTTCAGAAGACCTTTATTTATAAGCAGTCTCTTTTTTAAAAAAAGAGGGACTCCTTATGAACATACATTGCATTATTGCATGTTGAGAATGACAGTCCTGCAGCTGAAATACAGGATCTGGAGAATTATGTGGTGCAGTAGATCCTGGACTGTACCATTTCAGACTGCACGGGAGGGGCGTCATATTTAAAAGCTCTCTCACATAAGAACGGCCTGTCCATACAGATGTCTGAGAGATAGCTAGGGTGGAATCTGGGTTTGTTTCTCCTCCCCTGACCAGCTAATGTTGTATCGCTGGGAGATTATTTATTTTAACATTGCCATTTCTCCAACATTTATTGAAGTCTGGATACAGTTTCTCTTGCTGTGTCACAGCTCTCAGTGCATGTTTTGATATGTTTTATGTTAAAACCAAACCAAACCAAACCACAATTTGTTAGCTGCTTTGGATGTTTCAAATTCTCGCCCGCTAATTCTCGCTTTATGTTGTGTGCATTGGTGACCTACTTGCGATTTCTTTGGAGACACATTATTTTGGCATCTAAATTCACTATTTATCATCTTCAATGGACAAACCGTTAGAAGAAGAGAGGGGAAGTAAGAAAAAAAACCAAACCAGAATAGCATTATTGGTGTTGTATAAAGGATGCAAATTAAACTTTGACACAATAAACTTGGCTCGTGAGAGCCAAATCTAACACGAAGCTCCTTTCACAATTCTCTGCCCCTGAAAAATGAGCATATTGGAGAAAGGTTGGAGTGCTCTTAGTGTCTCTGCAGTCTCTCTGCTTAATCCTGTTGGAACATTTACAGCATCACAGGATGTCTCCTTTGAATGTCAAGATTAAGAACATAATCCTCTAAAATTTGGCTCACTTGCAAACTAGTTATGTTTGTCTTTTACTCTTCCCTGCTTTCACTCTTAAAAAAAAAAACACCAAACCATTCTTTGAGTCACCCCCCCCTTTCCCCTATGTCTCAAAACGAGAGTGGCTTCTCTAGAAAATCTCCTATGTATACATATTAACATGTTGAAGACTAATACTTCAAACAATTACATATAAGGCAATGCTCATTTTTTCCTCCTCTGCTGCCTTGGAAAGGATATCAGACTGAAGCGAAAATGAAACTCAACTGGATTGTGCACCATTACATTCATATGATCCTGAAGTCCATTCATGCTGGCATGTGGAGATGTGAACTTACTCCATTGACCAGCATTGTTTTTGTGGTGATGCAAAGCAATACAGTGGTACCTTGGTAGTCGAATGGCTTGGCTCCCAAACAAATCAGCTTCCGAACACTGCAAACCCAGAAGTGAGTGTTCCGGTTTGCGAACGTTTTTTGGAAGCTGAACGTCCGATGCGGCTTCAGCGGCTTCCGATTGAGTGCAGGAAGCTCCTGCGGCCAATCGGAAGCCGCACCTTGGTTTTCATACCATTTCAGGAGTCTAACAGACTCCCAGAATGGATTAAATTTGAGAACCAAGGTACCACTGTATTGTATCCATAACATGAAGTTTGGCCTGTTGCATGATGGCCTATTCACCAGATACAGTGGTACCTCGGGTTACAGATGCTTCAGGTTATGGACTCCGCTAACCCAGAAATAGTACCTCCGGTTAAGAACTTTGCTTCAGGATAAGAACAGAAATCGTGCTCTGGTGGCGCGGCAGCAGCAGGAGGCCCCATTAGCTAAAGTGGTACCTCAGGTTAAGAACAGTTTCAGGTTAAGAACGGACCTCCGGAATGAATTAAGTTCTTAATCCAAGGTACCACTGTATTGTGGTCATCTGCTGTGTCATCTATGAACAATGCATGTGTGAAGTACCTCACTTTGTCTTTCCCTTTCCATAGGACCCAGAACACACTTTCTCCTCAATGTGTCATCAATGGCTGTTTACCCTATTCTGAGTGGGTGGTGGTTGCAGCCTCTTGCGGATCGGTCGCCATCCCCGGCAGCCAGGATGCATGGGCTGAGCCGGCTGTTGAAAATCTTAAACTGGCCACATTTCATAGAGAGATTGCCTGCAATTTTTTGTTGTTGTTTAAATCAGCCAATCAGGGCCTGCTAGTGGCATTGGGTGGAATCCTAGTCATGAAGATTTGGGGTGAATTGATGCATCACCTGGACCTAGAAAAGTGGCTTATTCTGGGTACCCTATTAGGTGGGGCGGAAGTCTAGGTGGAAGTCTCCATCCAGAAGCCAAGCATGAGACATAGAGCTTCCAATGGTGGCCTGAGGATGGTCACCTCAGTAGACTGGCATCTTGGAGAAGCCATAATCTTTGGCCTGACCTTATTTAAAGTTTCAGCCCTCCCTCACCCAATGCCTGAGCCAAAATCCACCTATATCTGGAATCAATAAAGTTGTGGCCATTTCTAACCCAGATTGTTGTGCTTTTGCATTTGTTCATCACACTTTAGCCATAGTTCCTGCACAGGCAGGGAGGCACTGCAACCACAAAAGGAATCCAGTGGTAGATATGCTTGCATATATGACCGCTTGCCCACCATTCTTTCTCGGTAGTGGTGCGCACCCTGTGGAATGCCCTCCCGTCAGATGTCAAGGAAATAAACAATTATCTGACTTTTAGAAGACATCTGAAGGCAGTCCTGTTTAGGGAAGTTTTTAATGTTTGATGTTTTATCACTTTTTATTATTATTATTATTATTATTAATATTCTGTTGGGAGCCGCCCAGAGTGGCTGGGGAAACCCAGCCAGATGGGCATGGTATAAATAATAAGTTGTTGTTGTTGTTGTTGTTGTTGTTGTTGTTGTTGTTGTTGTTGTTGTTTTAGAATATAACCCCAGGGTTTGTTGGGTGTGTTGGTACATTGTAGGGCACATCTTTGTTCAAATGGGGTGGTGGTGAGGGTAGAGTAGCCAACTCCTAGAGAAGAGGAAATATCCCCTAGTTCTCATCCCAGAAACCTTGGCAGTATTCAGAGGTTCCATGGCAGAAATGTCAAGCATAGAGAAGTTGATATGGAAAGGGTTTCCGCTTGAAGATGAAACGTTTGCCCTGGCCTGTGCTCACTGATAAAAGTAGGCAAATAAGAAGATGGAATGGAATTATGAGAGGGGTAAAATAACATCTCATCCCCTCCCATTACTAAGCATGGAATATAATGTAATGGAAGGTGAAGGGGAGGGACAACCTACACTTGTCACTGGCTCCTCTCAAATACTAGAAATGGGGGCAGCTTATCCACAGGCTTACAACTCTGCTTAACTCTGTTACAGTAGGGACAAGTTTGGAAACTCATCTTTTTGTTCAGCCCCCCCCCCACACAGGATCTAAAGGGAAAAACAAATGACGCAAACACACACACACACACACACACACACACACACGGGTCTGGAAATCAGAAGAAGTGCATACAGAAATATGAATTTCTAATATCTTCCTGATGATAATACAGTTAGGTATATTGGCCTGGGAAGCATTTTAGAGCTAAGGCAGAGAGCTAAGGAAATGGTGTCCAAGCAAGAGATAGAGTTGGTTTAAGAAGAAGAATGAAGCAGGGGAGGAGACAAAGTGCAAATAACATATATGTGAACTGTCTTCTAGCATTGGTCTATCAAGTCCAGTGTTGTCTACTCTGAGTGTCAGTGGCTCTCTATCATCTTTTCCCAGTCCTGCTACCCAATCATCAGCAAGCAAAACACCACTGAGTAATGGATCCTATGAGAGAAGACAGGCTGGAAAAGGCAAGATAATGTCACAGAAACACTTAAAAGGTGAATAGGGAAAACTTGAAAAGAATGTGATAGGGCAGAGGAGGACAGTGTAAGACAGTGTTAATAGCATATAGAAAAGTGATCAGATGTGTTGAAAAGTGGCAGATTAAGGTGGCATGAGAGGAGAGAAAAGAGGAGGGAGGAGTTTGACTGGAAGCTTGGCACTGTGACAGTCAAGACAAGGAACAGTAAAAGAAAAGGCCAATATATTAATGATGTCAACTAAAAGAAAAGGGGATCTTAGAAACGTTGGGGAGACGAAAGTGACAGATCTGAGAGAAAATAGACCCAGGAAAAAGAAATAAGACTACAAAAATGACACCTATGTTTAAAACTTGGGAGGAAGGGAAACAGTAATATGCCATAGAGTTAAAGGAAGACAAAGAAGAGGAAGTGTTTAAAGCAAAGAATATGGTCTAATTAACACATAATAGCAAACCATGGTTTAGTGTGATGTGGATTAGCCTTGAGTCCACATACCCAACCTATCCCAGCCCTGGCATGTTTGGATACAGTTAGTTCTTAGAGAAAACTATGGTTTGGCATTATGGCCAAACATGTGAGCTTGCACTCCGAAACAGGCTTGTGAACCATGGTCTGAAGCAGAAAAAAAAAATGCAGGTTTTAGGTTTGGTGGAACTATGGGCTCCTGCCAGCACAATGATGGTCTGCACATGGGTGATTCTCCCTACATCATCCTGTGATGGCAATGTTCTGTGACGCCTCAAATGTGCCATGACAGAACTGAAAGCATAGCTGCAACTTTCAAATCACCTCGCCTCAAACTGAAGTTCACACATTCAGCTGCCACCCATCAAGATGCTGGGGTGTCATGAAATCACACATTTTCCTGCCCCTTTCCACAGCAATGTTGTGCTGTAGAGATGGGGAAACACAGTATATTCCCCAGTTGGTGGAGCAAGTCAACTAGACGTGTGGTGGCCATTTTTGGCAGAGCCACACATTTAGTGTGCCACTGAGTTTGACCCTGAAACCATGTATATAGAGTAGTTTGAGCAGTTGACATATGCTACATAAATGCTAGGCACCTTTTTCATTAACCCTTTCCCAAACCTGTGCCAGTCTACCTTGAAAAAATAAGGCCAGTTGAAGAACTGCTCTATAAAGTTACAGGTGGGTAGCCCAACAACATCAAACATACCATCTCAGGACTTTTTAATTGCTCATCTTCCAACATTGTGTATGCAATCAAATGCCAACAGTGCCCTTCAGCTCTCTATATTGGACAAACAGGCCAAACCCTACGCCAAAGGATAAATGGACATAAATCTGATATCAGGAATCACAAGACAGAGAAACCAGTAGGAGAACACTTCAATCTCCCAGGACATTCTATAAAAGATCTCAAAGTAGCTGTCTTAATACAAAGAAATTTCAGAAATAGACTGGAAAGAGAAGTGGCTGAATTGCAACTAATCACCAAACTTAAAACCATGGAGAAACCTGGTCTGAACAAAGACATTGGATTCTTATCTCATTATACATAACAAAGCTATCTTTAGCCATCTCACCCCTTGCCTTTCCCTGCAAGACTAATTGCAGCCGTTAAGAGTCGTCAACAGGTTTTCCACACCTATCAGCTGATCACCCATTCCCACCACCCTTCTGAGTAATACCCCTCCCCACTCCCTCACTATATTTAAGGATCTGGTGACTTCTGTTTCAGTGTATCTGAAGAAGTGTGCATGCACACGAAAGCTCATACCAAAAACAAACACAGTTGGTCTCTAAGGTGCTACTGGAAAGAATTTTCTATTTTGTTTGCTCTATAAAGGTTCCTATATTAGTAGAGCCTTTTCTACAGATGCTCTTCAGAGTATCTTCCTTCCACTGGAAGAGTCCTATTGCTGCATCTGGGCCACAGGTTCTTTGAGGCCCCTACTATTTAACTGCCCTCCTTCATCCATCATACACCATTGCATATATATGAAGCAATTTGGTAATAGCAAGTAATGAATTGTATCAACACTTGACATGATTGTATTAACACCACAGGATACCTTTTCTCCAGCGCTGTTTACGTAACCTTGATTTTCTAATTAGACACATATGCTGTTAACGCATCGTGTTGATTCATATGACACCAGTGCATATCTATACTTTCACCAAGCAGATATTGATGCGAAGTGAGGGTGGTCAGGGGGTATGTATATGTATATAAGTTAATGGTGTTCTACAGAAATCTTGGCAAGGCTGACCACTCTGCATTCCCATTCCTTCCACATTTTTGGCTCATTGCCCCTTTCCAGGTTTGTTATCTGGGAATGGCCACACAAAAACAATTGCTTAATCAAGTTTATATGCACCCTGATAGCCAGTTTGTTCAGTAAAGAGTTAAATACGCATATGTAACCAGCTAGGAACTAGAAAATGCGCGTGGCAAATTAGAAAGTTAAGTATCTATAATCAATTTTGGAAAAGGGGAAGATGAGTGCTTAAAAAAAACAAAAAACAAAAACATGTTTCCATTCATTTATTTTGTTGGTTCACTGCTGAGCACCAGTATGATGCCAGTGGTGGACTTTGAGCTTTAACATTTCAGAGGCACCCTATGTGATGCCAAAAATTTGGCATCCCCCCCCTCCACTTTCCATTGTTCATCACTGTTGCAGCTACCTTTCTCTGAACACTACTGGGAGAACAATGTAAGTAAATGGCTCTCCTGAAGGAAGAACAAACAGCCTGGAGGCTGGAAAGCAGGCTGGAGAGAGACCTTTGCTTATAGCTCTGTTTGGGTTATTTCATATTTTGTAAAATGCCTGTGCTGGATAGCACAAGATATTGTATGGATATTTCTTTTGATATTTTAATTCTGCTTTGAAGAAAGTTCTACCAGTAAAAGTCTGAATACTATTTCCATAGGCCTGCCATAGCTGTCAACCTTTCCCCTTTTTTGCAGGAAATTCCCTTATTATAGCATTGGGAAACAGCAAGGAGGGTTGACAGCTATGGCCTGGACAATGTTCAAACTGCGCAATATTCAATTTTCAAACTGCGCAATATTTAATACCTGTAACACAAAATGCTGAAATGCACACCTTGCATGGAGAAAGTAGGCCTCTTCAGGCATGAAGACGCAAGTGGGAATGTGTGACATGAGCCTCACTCTCAGTAACACTGCATGTATTGGGTAAACTCCCTGGCTGAATATGGCCAGTATTAACCTGAAGGTTACTCAGTGTTTTGAACATGGTGATCAGAACCACAAATGGGACTGTGTTCTAGACATTATGCTTTCTACCTTCCTCACTTTTCCTCCACAACAGAGGAAACTTTTGCAGCAGTATGACAGAAGGAATGGTCCCCATCATTGCAGCCTCATGCTGGGAAATGTGTGTTGTTCAATGAATACTGAGCCTTCCAGGCAAAATTGCCTTCAAAAGTAAGACATGACTGGCGAATCTTATCCTTAAGTCTTTCAAAAAGGAAAAAAAAAAACCACTCACTTTTCTTTGCATGGGCAAAATGAACTTTGAACATGTTCAGAAGCATTCAATCTAAATTGAAAAACAAGCTACCAACCTTGTGGAAGACAAAAATGAATATTACAAACAAACAAAAACATTTGTATACTGCTTAATAGCAGAACAGTCTCTTTCACCTTACAAAAAGATAATGCAAGGATATATATATTTTAGAAAAGAATGAAATTCTAAAACTGACAATACTAGATGAAAGATTAAACCCCCTCCCCTGAAGTAAAAAAAAAAACATAGCCTGGCCACCAAGTTATCAAGGGGGAAAGGATATTTAAAGAAATAGGAGCATTCTTTCTAGTTTCAGAAATTATGACAAAATCCACGATAATCTGGGGCCTGTGCTTATGCTGGCAAAGTGAAGAGCAAATTGAAGTACAAAAATAATCCCTTTTGAGGAATAATTTTCCCACAAGAGGTTAACAACTGATATCTGGGACACAAGGTTAATTAATGTAATTTAACATGCATCAAGGGAACCTGCAACACAGGGAAATCAGTAACACAAGAGCATCACTTTAAATTGGGTTTAACGAAAGATGCCACAGATTTCCTTTTTTAAAAAAAAAATCCAATCGCGACAGATTAAATAGATAGAATCTTCTCTCTTTAAGAAATGCCACCATATTCAAGAATTCAGACCAAGGCCATGCCATGCCCATCAACATTCTAAAAGATGAGAATGGAGACACTCCCGAGTACTTTAAAATCCCTAAATCTTCTCCTCAGAGGACTCCCCCTTGCTGAAGACTCTCTTTGCCTGGTGTCAATTGATTACTATGACCTGCAGCACTCTGAAGCTCAATGTAAGTGTGCATACACACACAACATCTTTTCAAATGTGTTGTAGGAGAGCATGTGGAAGAGAGTGTGTTGGTTTGTTTTCGTTCCTGCTTTTTCCTATGTATGTTGTGTCTGTGTGTGTGTGTTTTTTTAATGTTGAGAGCCACCCTCAGATCTGCGGATGAAGGGCAGTATAGAAATGTAATAATTAAATAATAAACAAACAAATAAGGAGTCCCATCACCTCTGTTTCTTGCTGTCCATGGCATCATTGGCTCCCAGTACGCTTCCAGACACAATTCAACGTGTTGGTGCTGACCTTTAAAGCCCTAAACGGCCTCGGCTCAGTATACCTGAAGAAGCGACCTCCACTGAGGTCCAGCTTCAATTGTCATCTGGAGGTTCCCTCACTGCGAGAAGTGAAGCTACAGGGAATCAGGCAGAGGGCCTTCTCGGTAGTGGCGCCTTCCCTGTGGAACGCCCTCCCATCAGATGTCAAGGAAACAAACAACTATCTGACTTTTAGAAGACATCTGAAGGCAGCCCTGTTTAGGGAAGTTTTTAATGTTTGATTTATTTTTAATATTCTGTTGGGAGCTGCCCAGAGTGGCTGGGGAAACCCAGCCAGATGGGTAGGGTATGTATGTATGCATGCATGTATGTATGTATAAATAAATAAATAATGATAATAATAATTAAATTTTGTACGGGCATTCATGATCCTTTTACCTCAATTTTTTTTAAAGAAAACCAAAGAAAGCCTTTCCTGTTCTAAAGGCTCAGGAGGAGATGAAGGAAACTCTGCTGGTGCACAGAGGCACATAACAAAGCCAAAAAAAAATGGAGGAAAGATATTGTCAAGGTATTATGAAATATGTTCCATTTCAGATAAATATGGACAGTAGGAGAAAATACTCTTCAAACCACTTGAAAGCATGTTCAAGAAAGGTTCTCACTGCTGTTGATTTTTTAATTAATTAATTAATTAAAAAAAAATATCTGTCTGCCACACTGAGTATTTGATTTTTCACCTTTGGTACTTCTTCCGTCTATGTTGGAGTTAATTAGTATGCAGAGTTGACAATAGTATACAGGCAATTACCAGAGCTTTTTTAAACGTTTCTTTTAATTAAAAAAATAAAAATAAAAATAAACACCCTGCCTGAGCGCAACGGTTAACTTAGCAAGAGGGGACAGTGACTCACTTTGATAAACAGAACGCTGAACAACAGAGGAAAATGAAGATGGGTGACATAGAAATGCGAGGATACGGAGATCATCACAGAAATAAACAGCATGGACTTGTGTGATTGAAGAGACAACAGAGCAATCAAACACACGGCTACTCTGTACAAACACTTGTCAGGATCAGTATATGCTCACTGCATTGTACATTGGCCAAGATGTGCAAATCTCTACCCCGCCCCCGCCCCCCACTTTCAGCTGGGATCGGAGGGGAACAAAGAGCCACGCTGAAATTAATAGATGTTGATAAAATAGTTTATAGGAGAGAATTACATTGGTGTCATGTATAATTGTTGGAAAAACCTGAAGGTACGAAAGAGTAAACACAGTGTCTGGGAAAACATGAATATAAATGAAGGGAGAAAGGAAGATTAGTAGCAAATTCAAAGAGTCACGATGGATTAATCTCTCTTTGGCGTCGCTGGAATACAGGACAAGCGATGGAACAGAAAAGGAGAAACTGGGGCGACCCAAAGGAGCTCTAAGCAGCCTCGAGACATTTTGGTACTTCCTTGAAGTAGAGCCATAATGCCCCCATCCCCTGTGAGGGACAACACATTGAAAAACCTTGCTGCACAATTTAGGCCCCAGTTATGACCGGCTTCATCTATTCCCCCAGTGACAACCATGTGAAGCTGGCCATTTCACGTGGTCAGGTTGTACTGACATTTATGAGCATGGCCAAACTTGGCCCTCCAGCTGTTTTGGGACTACAATTCCCATCATCCCTGACCACTGTTCCTTTTAGCTAGGGATGATGGGAGTTGAAGTCCCCAAAACAGCTGGAGGGCCAAGTTTGGCCATCACTGGAATAGGAGATAATGTAACATGGGTTAAGCATGTCTAAATGTTAGAGGCAAGCAGGGGTGCTAACTTGAATAAGATATTCTGGGGGCCCAGGTAAGCCCTGCTCTGCATGATTGATCACATCAACATTGGGGATGCCTGGCCCTCTCAAATATTTTATTGGGGGGCTGAAGGGGCCGTGGCCCCTAGGACTTGGCTCCTATGCTAGTGAGGGAGCTTCAGATCCTACCTAAAGGGGCCTAGTTGTATTTCTTTAAAAATAAAAATAAATGCTGAGATGCCATTAAGACCTTCTTCTTTGGTGACCACTCGTGGCCAAGTAAGATTGTCTTATATTAACACGGTCTTAATGGTGTGTCTGTAGGTGACTGTGGAGGCCAATTCTTGATCCACATGTCCTTCCACAGTCAGGGCATAGGTTTCCGGGTGGGATTTGGTCATGGTGAGGGTTTGCCAAGCGTTCCTTCATCCTGAGTTCGAGCACGCTTATCCTGCAGAAGGTCCCTGGCATCTGTGTTTTAAAAACACTCAGATAGGAAGGCGGGAAAGAGTTTGGCCTAAGACTTAAGAGGGCCACCTGTGGTCAGAATGGATAGCAATAAGGACTTGAGGAACCAAAGGTCTGACTCATTTTAAACTACAGTCATACCTCATGTTACGGCCGCTGTGGGTTATGTTTTTTCGGGTCGCGCTCCGTGCCAAACCTGGAAGTACTGGAATGGGTTACTTCGGGTTTTGGTGCTTGCGCATGCACAGAAATGCTAAATCGCGCTTCGTGCATATGCAGAAGCGCCAAATTGTGTCACGTGCGTGCACAGATGTGGTGCTGCAGGATACGAACGCTGTGGGTTGCGAACGTGCCTCTGTCACAGATTACGTCCATAACCCAAGTGTCCACTGTAGCTGTTCCTATCTCTGTGCAGGAAATGAGAAGCATGCAACAATGTGCATCCGAAGCAACAGATGCTATAAAGAGTTTTGTCACAGCCTAGTAATAGTCCCCGAATATGGCTAGATGCATCACTGGATTTCTGCTCCATGCCAGTTTCCCTCAAAAATCCATTCCATCCCATTTCTAGATTCATCTGTGATTGATTTATGTTGTTTTTTAAGTGCAGAAAAAATATGTTTAAATGCATATTTTCGTCACAAAGTATCTATTTAAATGTACACGTTATTTCATGAGCCCCACACATGTACTTACTGTTTTGTTTTGTTTTTGTTTTTTTTTAATGAAAAAATTGCTTCAGAAAAAAATCTGCTTACAGTCAAGACACAAGTCGGACGTAGGTGCCACTGAAATCATTCCCTATCCCATATTGAAAAAAGAAGTATGTTTTTGAATGTCTGAGGGGAGAAGGGCATGCAGGGCCAATGTGGAGTAGGAAAATGGTAGGCAGAAGAAGGGTTTAATGTTCTTCCCTTCCTTGAAACTAGACCTCCACCTTCCCCACCAGCCAATTTAGCTTTTCTTTTTCTTAAAAAGAAACCAAACATCAAACAGCACTAGGGCTCTTAAATCTGTTTGCTGTGTGAGTGTTAATGTGCAGTTAGCCCCATGTACTACACATTCCTTCATGTAAACTGTTTAAGACAATAACGTCTGAGATTTACAAAAGAAAGATTATGGTTGCCAGTTTAAATGAATCATGGTGTTGGGCTGGGTTCATAAAAGCAGCTCTTTATTTATATGTGCCACCATCAGAAGAATAAGCTGCTGCCTTCAGTACATTCAGCATTCAGAGGAATGATCGTGTTCTCGGGAGAAAAAGAAAAAAGAAAACAAATGTATTCTTTGTGGAATTGAAAAAGATTAATACAATAAGTATCCTTTGATACCTAGTATTGGAACACTCTTCAATTCAGAAACACAAACAAAGGCAATTGCCTTTTCCCCCGTCAGCATAAGATTAAAAAACGAAACGGCTTAGAACCAAGAAAGTGTAATGGGAAAAAATGGGAAAAAATGAAAACAAGATTGGGCTAGTTCCAACCTTCAGTGAACTACATTGTGTGACAACCGAAATAAATAGAATATTTGGAAGCTGAGCATATTCTTTAATGCCACATAACCCAATGAATTGGCCAACTTTTTCCAGGTGCAATGGGATAGATATACTTACAAACACTTGCAGTGGGCTGTTTTTCAATGGCTCTGATACAGGTGTGGCCAACTGATGGGCCTCTAGATGTTGTTGGACTACAACTCTCGTCATCCCTGACCAGTGGTCATGATGGCTGGGGCTGAACATCTGAAGGGCCACAGACTATTCACAATACTCAGATGTGTTAGGTCCAAAGACCTTGCTACTTTTACTTGAAGCTGTGATGTCAACCATAAGGCCCTGAGGCTGTCAATTGCCCTCTGACATTGCTACCCTACTCAACATAAATTACTGACACTTCAAAGAGCAAAGGGACTTATGAGTTACTGCCATTGCACCAGCTTTTGTCATTGGTGGTATCTTGCATCTGTCAGGGATGGGCGTTATAAGCCCCTATTGTGCTATGCTTTGAAAGCCCCCTGTCCTGCCCCCTGCCCCCTGCCCTCATTTATAGGGATTTTAAAAATAATTTTAAAAAACCTCACTCATAGTATCCCAAGCCCAAGCAATGCAAAAGTCTGATTGCATAAACCCTTTTGATTGTCTTAGTCAAGCTGCTTCATAATAGATAAGTGAAATTGATGGCTTGCTGTCAAATTCAGCAAAAATCTAAAAGTGCTGTTGGATAAGGAATTTAGTATCCAAGCTGCTTGTGTTTTCCACTATGGAGCGAAGGATCTCTGGCTGTAGGGATGCAGAGACCTCTGCCAGAGGCCATAACAGAAAGTCATTGCCGGGACTGGCTAAAAGGACCAAGGGTACAACTTGGTGATTAGGCCATTTCATATGAATTAATGCAAACCATTGCCAGTATCTTCCTACCTGTGAATAGGCTCTGAATTACCTTACTTCATGTCACAATCCATTTATCAATTTGTCTCTGCAAATATTTCATGGCAAAGAGGGAAATAATGTGCTGCTCGTGATTTGATAGAAGAAACTCTCTGCTTCAAAGATGAAAGTCAGATGTACTATTTGAAACTTGCTCCATTTAAAATACCAGTCACATTCCGTTAAATATTACATAACCTCTGACTCGTGTTGCACAGTTCGCAAGAATTGTGTTCGTTCTACTGGACTACTTCCTAGAAAGTGTGCTTCGGCCCAGAGTCTTAGCATCCATTTGAATTCCTTTTACAAATAATTGAAAGCTTCTAATTTAAGTCATATTCACTTCAAGGCCATTAACAGTGTTGTTGTAGGTGTTTCTAGTGAGCTGTTTTCCTGGAGAGGCAGCTGATGAATGGCTACTAGTCTGGAAGGTGGATGCGGGTGGCACTGTGGTCTAAACCACTGAGCCTCTTGGACTTGCCAATTGGAAGGTCAGCGGTTCGAATCCCTGTGACGGAGTGAGCTCCCATTGCTCTGTCCCAGATCCTGTCAACCTAGCAGTTCAAAAGCATGCCAGTGCAAGTAGATAAATAGGTACCACTGTGGAGGGAAGGTAAACGGTGTTTCTGTGATCTGGTTTCCATCACGGTGTTCCACTGCACCAGAAGCTGTTAGTCATGCTGGCCACATGACCCAGAAAGCTGTCTGCAGACAAACGCCGGCTCCCTCGGCCTGAAAGCGAGATGAACACCACAACCCCATAGTTGCCTTTGACTGGACTTAACCGTCTAGGGTTACTTCACCTTTACTACTCTGGGAAATAGTGACCACTGTGCAAAGTCTGGGGATGAGAAAGAAATCTAGAACCCAGGGGAGCCCAAGCCTTTTCCTGACTTTTAGAGGGTGACAGTGAGTCTATGGCATAAGCTTTCAAGCAGGGATGGGGAATCCATGCCTGTCCAAAAGTTGTTGCTTAAATGTGAACAATGCAAGCCACCCGAGAATCCTGATGGAAATAAATGTTGCTCAACTCCTATCAGCTTCAGGCAGCATGGCTAGTGGTCAGGGAAGATGGGATTTGTAGTAAAATAGGGTTCTGAAGCACCCAGGTTCACCATCCCTGCTCTAAAGGCTTGTATAAGCCCGTAAGTATTTAGCTACAGAGGACAAGCATGACTCCCTCCCAACAATTCCCTGCTCTGGCCTTATGCCACTTCAATCAATCTCTGCTGTGCTACACTATTTCTCTATTACAGCATTCAATAACTTAAACAGCAGAATCACACCACTGTATGAATCACTTGATGGAGACCCGCCTCCTTTCTTTATGTCATTTCCCTAAATATCAGTCTTTGACAGGCAAAAGCATGAGACAAGTTTTCCCTCTCTCTCTCTCTCCTTTTCTCTGAAGGTACCAGCCAATGTAGCCGACTCATTTAGACGACAATTTAATTCCCCATCAACTATGTACACATCTTCAAACCTCAGTCCCAGGTGCTACATCCGTATAACTTCGGGCATTACAGAGCACACAGAATGTCCTTGAAAACATCACCGGGAACCTCAAACAATTCCCTCCCGCTAATGGAGCAGAACATCTGCAGTGACTTGTAATTTAAAGAGAAAGGCTTTGTGAATATTGGATCTTGGTGAATCAATGAGCACTATGAACATTCTATAATTGTTTGGAAAAAAAGCATTCATCGTCAGGTGCCTGTCTAAATATTTAAGGCAACTCTATTTAAATGAAAATGCCTCAAATGTTACATTACAGAGTGATTTTGTTGGTGAAGCTAATCAATAATTCATCCTGCTAGCTAAAATGAATGCTCAACAATATTGGGAACCAGAGTCTGAACAGATCGTGGGCAGAGAATGTTTGCCCTTGTAAAGGATACATTCAGCCAAAAATGCATTGGGGCAGGGAGATTAGAGTCATGCCCCAAACAGAACACAGGGTCAGTTGTTGTTATTGTTCATATATTTATAGAGTTGTTTACAAGTGGTTGCAGATATAACTGGAGCTACAAAACAAGCAAAAAGAAAAGAAAAAACCCAAACAAACAAACAAACAAATGGGGGGAAGGGGAAAATGCACAGCAGCTTAGCTGTGCAAACTCTTGCAAAATTAACCCAGCTGCAGATGTGATTCTTAACCAAACTGTATACCAATGTTGCTGCTGCTATTTCTGTATGGGGAGTAAGATGCACAGCCACAGATACTATACCATGCACATATGATTTACACAAAGAATAGGCAACACGGTAGCCTCTGAATGTTGTGGAGTACAATTACCATTATTCTCCCATTTGAAACACTGCAAAGAAAAGTTACCCCCTTCTTGGGGCACACCTGCTTCCTTTTCTTGTACAAATACTGCTGCCTGTGCTGTATGTTCCCTTAGTCACAATTTATACATAGCTTCATCCATTGGCAAAGCATAGCTTTCTTCATAAATATTCTGGCTTCTGAATGGGAATAGAGGGATCCTGCAGAATATTCAATTGTGCTTAAACCAGGTGGGAACTTTGATTCAAAACAGCCAATGAAAGCAGCATGGGAATATTGGGTTCACAAAGTATATGAGCCCACTCAGAACTAGACACAGCTTTGTGTTGCACCAAATATCTGTTACGTTTGATTTGATTTGATTTTTAACACAGGGAAAAGACCTAGTTTGTGAGAAAACTGTGACGAATCAGAGCACCCATCATAGAAAATCAGTATTGCATTCCAATATGTTTGGGACATAATTCATTGCAGCATTTCCCACAATGCATTTGGTTTGTCAGCCTCTACTGACACCACATGGAGAAAGGGCATGTTATGTCAATGGAGAGTGAAAAGCCTTGTGCAGTATGGGAACTGAATAAAGCACTGTCAGTACCTTAACAAACAAAAAAAGCTTTTTCAAATAAATAAATAAGGGGGTACTGTTTTATACTGTGAGGTTCTTCCCCCTGCCCTTGAAAAGGCATTTTTCCAGTACAAAGATCAAATATGGCAAGGTTTTTTTTGAAATGGCGTGTGTTTTCTTTATAGCGAATAAAGCAAGTTGCAGGAAACTTGACAAGGCACAGTGCTAGGTTATATCATCAAATGTTATCACATGGATCTATACTGCCAAAAAGTGAAGAGGAAGTAAATAGTGAGCTACGTCAGCAGAAGAATTGTGTGGGTCAATGACACACTGTGTACCTGCAGGCCACAAAGTCATTATGTAATTGTATCATGACAACAATGTTGGCTTCATGAAGACGAGCACAGATTAACTTTCTGGGTTGACTGCCAAATAAATTTCAAGCAAAGAAAGGAATTTAAACGTGACTCTGTTGAGATCAAATCTAACTTGAGATGGCCTAGCTCTCCCAACCTTGCCTTGGATTAACATGAAATGATACAAATTCTTCTGGGTAGATGGGAAGAATAGGAAGAATCTTTTATTTGTCTGTGTTTCTCCAACTCAAAATGCTGCATCAGCGTACACATTAAAAGAACATTAAAAGAATGGAGGAAGCAATCAGCAGGAAAACAGATTTCATTGTTGGATACTGAAAGCTGTATGATGAATAGCGGAGCATCAGGAAATGATCTTTACTACTGTGGAGGAAAGAATACTTCTGTGTTCCAGGAGTTTATTTTCCCTGTGCTCAAAGGCTTTGTTTCACACTGGTAAATTAATTTCACCTGGTATTTCCACATTCCTTCACATTGGCAGCCAGTGGACATGAAACCTATCTGCAGAAACAGCCATGTGACTTTCACAATGCATTTCTTAGTAATTTCTATGCAATGTGTACATATTATCTGTAATATGCTTAATCGTGCATCGTGTTTTCCATTCAAAAGCATTTCTCACAGTAGCATATTGCAGTTTTGCCATGCGCATAGAACTGAATGTGCACAAGTTAAATGCATTTAAGTTGCAGGCTTGCTGTACTTTATAATGGTACATTTTGAATATCATGCCAAATATCCAATACTACCTAAAATACTGCTGTACACCAGCCATTGTCAAACATTGGTTTGAAAACTATCTTCTGGCTAGCTTATGAGGGGTTCTTCAAATAAATCAGGTTCTCCTTCAAAGAGGGCACGTGTTGCGGTGAGACCTGGAAACTGACACCATGTTGTGGGTGGGTATGATTGGTCAGCCACAACACCCATTTGGAAGGCCCCTGAATGCTGGGTTCATTCGGGCCAATGGGGCACAGTCCAAATGGATCGAGGGACCTATTTATACACATGCACGTGAACCAGAGCTTCCTCTTTCAGTGCGTGCACTCGGAACACCCGTCCACCTCTCCCTATTTTTAGGACTTGTGCGCTTGACCTTGCTATGCCGTCATCTGTCGCCTGTCATTGGGGCAGGGACACGGCAAGAATTTTCCCCACTTGGCTGATTGGCTGTTGCCATTTGGGTTTCGCCTGCTGCATAGCAAATCGTCGCAAATTGTAAGGTTGCGGGTAGGCCCTCGTTCAGGTGATAGGGGTGGGACAACGTTCTTGCCATCCCTATGTGAAGGGTATTTCATTAAAGGAGTCCAGGGACTCAAATGGTTTGGTCAACCTGTGAGAGTGGGTTGTGCCTGTGCCTGAGTCCAGGGGGACCTTTGGGTGGCAGAGATAGCCTGTTCCCGGCTTTCCGCTTATCCAGGTGTTCACCCTTGGCTGACCTATGCTGGAACCCTGGGTCAGCGCTACCTGCATGGCAGGGAGCTAGTCGAACCAGAGCCTATACTCACTTTCTGTAATCAATAAAGTTGTGGCTTAAATTCTGCCAAAAAAGCAAACCAAAAATTAAATCAAATGTGAATTTATTTAGGGGGGAGGTTTCTGGGTCTGAATACGCAAAGGAACACTCGGGCGATAATTTATCCATTAATACTCATCATCTTGCTGCCTCTAAACAGGGATACAGTGGTTCCTTCCCACTCCCCACCTAGGCTGGTACTTGAATCTTTCATCAAAGCGGGTAATGATACCGGCTATCTAGCCTGAGGGCACAGACTAGATGCAAGATATGCAGGACTACCCTGGCAAATATAAAACTGTTCCGTAAAGGTAAAATGCCAAAACAACAACAACTGTGATATCTTATATTGCATGTGTACAATCAACACTGTCAAATATTAACATAAAACACTGGGGCAGGAAATCACCAGGCAGATATTAAATATTGAAGTCCATCATTGTTTCCCCCCAAATGCAGGTATCGTGTGTCTGTGAATTTTAGCTACGAATGCTCATCACATATTCTCTGCAGAGAATCCAAAACAGAATTTAAAGCATTTCCACCTGGCTTTTCATGGTTTGTATCTGTCCCCTTTGACCTTAGAGCTCAGCAAGCTATGATTTGGGCCTGGGAAGGGAAAGCCCTGCTGATGGAAACAAAGGGGGGGGGGTCACAGAATATCCCATTCTATCCACCACATACTGAAACCATCCTGCTAAACTTATTTGTGCTAAAACTGAACAAAGAACACTTGATTTGCCCTGCATTCGTACGGGAAACAAAGAAATCAACAACAAAAACTAGCATTCTGTTCAGGCTCAGTGACATTTTGATAAAATAGCTCCAGAAAAGTGATAAGGAGGAACCCAGTGAGGAGGAGATCATAAATGTAGATGGGAATTGCTTTTATTGATTTTCATTGGCGGTGCAGCTCATAACATGACAACTACATTTTTTTAAAAAAATAATAATAATAAACTCTAGTAGGTTAGGGACACAGGAAGGAAGGGCCTGTTTTCATTTCTGAGTCACTGCAGGCCAGTGGTAGCCACTCAATTTTGTCAAGTGTAACACAAGTCATTCTTGCAGTTCAGGCCCTCTCTGGAGGGAAGCAGGAGAGAAGAAGAAGAGTTTGAAGAGTTTGGATTTGATATCCCGCTTTATCACTACCCGAAGGAGTCTCAAAGCGGCTAACATTCTCCTTTCCCTTCCTCCCCCACAACAAACACTCTGTGAGGTGAGTGGGGCTGAGAGACTTCAGAGAAGTGTGACTAGCCCAAGGTCACCCAGCAGCTGCATGTGGAGGAGTGGGGATGCGAACCCGGTTCACCAGATTATGAGTCCACCGCTCTTAACCACTATACCACACTCGGCAAATGGTTTCTGCCCAGGCATCCCAAGAAACCTTGTTAACTCATACCAGGACCCCGATTCCGCCTGCTTTTGCTGTAAGGACTTCAGCTGCCAGCAGGACAGCTGAGAGCTGGTCTGGAACTTATATTTGCTACGGGGACTGGCACGTCCATGGTGATTTTCCCATGCCTGGTCAAGCAAATCTCACTGCATGACTTGGGGCCGTCAGATGAAAAGTTCCCTCCACTTCTGATTGAATGGTCACTTGCAGGATTGGGGAAATATTTAACAGGGTGACCCTGAGTTCTTACAGACAATACATGAAGGGGGTGGGAAGTAAACCAAAAGGAATGCCACTTACAGACCAGCTATGAAAAATAAAATAAAATAAAATAAATTGTTTCCAAGCACTTCACTGCAAAACAATTATAAATGGAACCTGCAGTCATAAGCAACCACAGAGATATTACGCATCTATTTTTTAAAAATTATTTTAAGGCATTGTAACACTGCTGCTTTCAGCCTGCATTCTGAAATGAGTCCTGAACACCAGAATACATTAAAATGCCTGACCTAATTTGTTGACTGACCTAATTCAGCATGGGTCAAGGGTAATGAGTGATTTGGGCACAGCTCCAAAGTCTGTGTGTGCTACTGGGTGCCTGCATTGGCCGGGTAGGGAATTCCTTGCACAAGTGTGCTCTTTGTATGCAACAGATTCCCCCCGCATGCACAAACATATGCTCTTGAATGTGGAAAAGGCTTTTGCAGCTGTTGTTGTTGTTGTTGTTGTTGTTATCATCACCTCACAGCAGTGCCTTTAAAATGGGGCCTAAAATATAGTTATTGGTTTGGTTACTAACATTTCAGCACAGATTACGTGCTGGAATCTGAAGCTGCAGCTAGAAAGAGTTGACGTCCCATATACTGTCATAACACTGTGTACCTTAAAATGTCAACCTTCAACACCCATGCAGGGGCGAAGGAAGGAGAACCGCCACCCAGTGTGTGATGTTGGGGACGGGGCAAACAGCCAGGTGCACATGTGCGTGCGTCACTACGTACCGCATGTGGTTGCGGCAGTGCTATGGCGGCGGCTCACACCGCCGTGCCCAAGGGTGGCAGGGCGAGTCCCCAGCGGGGTGCCTTCTTGTCACCCCCTCAGAGATGGCACCCGGGGCAGACCGCCCCCCCCACGCACCTTCCTCCGCCACTGCACCCGTGCCAAGGTCCATTATGTCCTTTATGTAGCCTGAAATTTCACCTGAGATGAAGGGAAAAGTTAGAAAACTTTTGTTAGAAAAGTTCATATGTCAACCAGAACATCTGAGAGGGTAACCAAAACTGATGTGCAAAGTAATAGAAATGGTTCCCAACATTTTAAATTGGAGGTGAATTAAATGTTCAAGGAATGTCAAGGGTAGACAATGATTTTATAACTATCATCTCTATCTATCATCTATCATCTCTCAGTAACATGTCTAGGCTTCACAGGTTTTTGCCTTTTTGAATTTTGGGAAACTCGTCTCATGCAAAACATACAAGGAATTCAAAGGCATTTTGATGAGACTAAGAAATTTCACCAGATTTCATAGAACCCTAGTTTGAAACACTGTAGCTCCTAAGCTTTTACAAAATTCTGCAGCTACAAAATCAGGCATGCTCATACCTATAAAGAGAGAGAGAGAGAGAGAGAGAGAGAGAGAGAGAGAGAGAGAGAGAGACTTACGGTATTTTTGCCTGTAACTGTGAAGTCAAGTTCTGAAACATCAGGTCTTTTCTTTGCAATAATGTAAATACAAAAAGCCCATTAGAGATGGCTCATTCGGTATAATGGAGTTCCCAGAGCCTAGGCTTTCAGTTGTTTCCCCCCCCCCCCTTAAATATCAAATGGTAGATTAGCAATTGATCTATTTATAAATTACAACATACATACTATATTTCAAAAAGGTTCTCCAACACCTTTTCTCCTTAATTTCATTGCTATTCTATTGGTGACACATTATTAGATACAGGTATTTCCCCTCTTCTTGCTCTGTAGTCAGTTACAGGGAAAACAGTGGGATAAGCAGTTGACCCAGTGTAGGTTTAACCTCACGATTGGCAGGTAGCAATTTGAAACTTGACTTTATCTGTTAAAGGTTCTTCTATACTATGACTTCTGTTTAACCTTATATATCATCGACTGTGGGGCAAGCACAGAAGAGAGCTCCGAAATGGCATGCTTTCTGCCAAGAGATCCTTCAATATAATCAGGTTTGGACTGACAAGCCATGAGGAGTCTGGAATTTAATAAGGAAAATGCTGGATCATTCCACTTCAGACTTGGTACTGGCCCAGTTCAATTCAATTCAGGTGGCTGCTTGGGACAGTAGAATTTCAGAGGCATCAGTTTAATCAGGAGGAACAAAATCTAAGCGAGGACATGCAACTCCACAGATGATGCTGAACTCCAGATGCCATTGGCCTCAATGAGCATGGAAAATGGTCAGGACAATGAGAGTTGTAGTCCAACAACTTCTAGAAGGTAACAGGCTTCCTGTCCATGCATCATGATGAACCTGCTTCAGAGAATCGAGACAATATGGTGTTTGGAGCAAATGCTCTGTCATTGCACCCCCACTGCAGCCTCCTTTGTTTCTCATTCCACGCAAGTGGCTGGATTTACATATGTACAAGGTTGGTGGGGTGCAAAATTACATTCTGCTTTGGTAGCAAAATCACTTGGGATGGCTCAGAGTAGGGATGAGCTAGAAATTTGATTTGGTTTGTATTTAAGTGCCCACCTACCTAAGTCTCCAAAACAATATGAGAACTGAAAAGTAGTTATCCATTGAAATTTGTGCGTAGCTGAATTTTGCAATACAGTTACCCAGTCAAGTAATATGGAAAAAAATGCATATACCGGGGTAAAATGTTAATAAAAATGCATTCATTACTAACAATAACACAGATAAATCCATTGTTTTAGGGGCAATTGCATTGCAAAAGTGTACACATTAGAGAAAACTTGCACTAAATGCTGTTACATTTTTCATGAGGACTTTTTTATGAACTGCAAATAGATGAGGAAATTCAGTGGAATAAATTTAAAACTGGAAAAATGAGAAACCGAAATTGACAGATTTGCTGGTCCCTAGCTAAGAGTGCCTGTGGAGAGATTTGAGGTTGGTTGCTGCTCCCATATAAACAGAATCCTGCGTGATCAATGTGAATTAATGTCTAGCATCTCCAAAGAGTCTGAAAATTAACATCTTGTAAAGTGCACAGCTAATGAAAAAAAGAGAGTGAAACAAATGGTAAGAGGAAAATATAATTGATAAGACAACTACCAGAGTATGATAGCTGCACTTTTGTTATTTCATTTGGAGAGCTAGGGCAGCAGAGACACAGCGAAAACAATTGGAAACTTAATTAAGCAGTCAGCTCTAATGAAAAGGGTCGTAACCCAGAGCAAGTAAATCAAAACAAGCACAGCAACAGTATAGCATAAAGTAGACAGAGGAGGCAGAATACAAAATTGAAGCCCGTAATATGAACTGCTGGAATAGAGTTTTAAAAATAGAAAGGTTATAACATTGCATTACAGGGTAGTATGGAATGGAGACCATTCGGTGGCATATGATGAAGATTATTAGCATCAAATGACAAGGAGCCAAAAAATGCTCTTGTGATACGTGTGCATTTGTACAAACACTATGAGTTCATTTATACCAAAAGGGATCCTTATCGTTTTTCTTTGAAGCTCAATTCAAAGTACTTCCATCACAGGCACTGCCATGGTTTAGATGTTATGTTCCTGGACGAGGAACGAGCATTGAATTTGAGCATTTGATTCTCTCCCCTCCATTCTCTCCCACATGCTTGGCTTCAGAGGATACTTCTTGGTTTGTTAAAACTACAGTTTGTGCATGACATTCAAACTGCGGTTTAAGGGCAACAGATAAATATCACCAGCCAGCATGAATGGTCAAATGTCTGTAAATCATCAGGAACTGGAAAAACTTGAAGTGACCCTTCCTGAATTTTTTATAGATAATTTATATTAAACCCTGTTGAAACCATCATGGAAAATAAATAATGCTCATTCAATGTCTTCAGGGGAAAAAAGAGGTCAGGCTAGAAGAGGCTGAACCAAATACAAGCAAATATTGGAACAAAAATTTAGAGGAAAACTGGCTCATGTAAATGAGAAATTAGAATGACCTTATTGATTAGTGACTTTGTATTGCATAAGACTAAGAGCTTGCCCATACTTCCGCTTGTCCTGTGCTTTGAAAGCATGGGTTCAAACACTTTCTTGTTTCTCTCTTGCTTTCTAGACATGGGCCCAGTAGTGAAGATTGGATTTTCTCTGGGGGAAACAGCAGGGCAAGCAGGAGTCTGGATGAGCCCTTAGTCTCAGAGTATTGAAAGAAGAAGTATTGACTAATCTGTTTCAATGGGTCTACTCTACATGTTTTCGGTGGATACAAACCCATGTCCAGAAATCCCTAACCAAATTCAAGAGATGTCATTACTGATCTGCTACTTGTGACACTTAACAATACAGCTGTAACTTGGAAGCTGAACAGAATCTGTGCCAGAAGTCCGTTCTACTTCCAAAACGTTCAATAACCAAGGCGTGGCTTCTGATTGGCTGCAGGAGCTTCCTGCATGCAATCGGAAGCTGTGTAAGCCACATCGGATGTTCTGCTTCCAAAGAACGTTCACAAACCAGAACACTGACTTCTGGGTTTGTGGCGTTCGGGAGCCAAAACGTTAGACTTGCAAGCTGTTCAGCTTCCAAGGTACGACTGGAACCCCATTCACACATGTACCCAGGGGTGGGTGAGCCATGTGCAGAAGAAGTGAGGGCATGCTTCTGTCTTCCTGCTTAAAGTTGCAGTTCTGCCCCAGCACCAACACCATCCCTCGTGTATTGAGTGCAGAGGTCTGCCAAATGCAACACCACCTTTGTGTGAGTTCCCTTTCCAAGATTCTGCCCTGAATATCCAAAGGTCAGATGATGTTGGGATGAAAGCAGAAGCACACATCTGAAGCTGCATGTGTAAAATATCAACAGGGCTAACGGCACCACACAGAACAACCAATTATTATCCAAAGTTTCCCAAAACAAAGTTCTGAGGAGCCTTATATATCAAGTATTATTTCAGAGAAGGTTTCTACCAAAATAATAATAATCATTTCCAGAGAATCATAGAATTGTAGGGTTGGAATGGACTCTGATGATCATTTGGTCCAACCCCCTGCAATCTCAACTAAAGCATCCATGACAGATGGCCATTCAACCACTTTGAAAGCTCCAGTGGAGGAGAGTCCGCCACCATCTGAGGGATCCTGTTCCACTGTTGAACAGCTCTGACTGTCAGAAAGCTCTTCCTGAACTTTATTCAAAATCTTCTTTCTTGTAACTTGAACTCATTGGTTTGTGTCCTACTCTCTGGAGCAAGAAACAAACAAGCTTGCTCCATCTTCTATGGGAGAGCCCTTTAGATATCAAATCTATAAACCACACTCCTCTGCTATTTTCATTCCTGTATGTAGGGTGTTCATATCCCAAGCTGGAACAGATTGTACAATGGATAACAAATGTATTCAAGTGGTGTAGTTATGTAATTTTAGACCCTGGTCTCAATGGTACCACCACCATCACCCCATCTCCTTTAGATGGTAAACCAGCTCCACTGCCTTTGGGGACCCTGCTGAACATTCTGGGATAAAATAGGGAGGCAGATAACCATTTACACTACCTTGAATTCCTTGGAGGAAAGGCAGAATAAAATGGTTATGAAAAATAATAATTATAATGATTAGCAATGAAGGAGGCAGGAGATGGTAGTCAAGAAGCTACAGAAGCATGGGAAGCTGGAGGGCAAAAACAAACAAACCAGAACCTAGAGACAGAAGGGGCTGTGTGGATAAAAGACAGGAACTCAGATGCAAATGATTCAGAACAGGAGCGAAGAGATGCTCAAGAAATGGCAAGGACCGGATTTCAGTGATGGATTCAAAATATCAAGTGAAATCTTTGGCTGCAGCAGGATGCCAGTTAAAAATAAAACAAAAGGCCACTGGCGCATATATATATATATACACACACACACACACACACACACACACACAAATGGAAGATTTCCTGAAAATAGATACACTTCTCCAATAAAATAGAGCTCATAAATAATTTAATTTTAAAATATAGTGCGGCCCACCAATTTATCTCTAAAGGCCAGAAAATTCTCTCTCTCTCTCTCTCTCTCTCTCTCTCTCTCTCTCTCTCTCTCTCACACACACACACACACACACACACACACACCTCACCCTATTATCTTGTGGCTTAAGTAAAATCTGGAAGGCTGTATTATATATAAAGAAGCTGTATTATAACAATTCACAGGGTGCGGGGTATTTTGAAGTTAAAAATAGGTGAGTGTTTCTAGCACTTGCTTGGTTATCTTACATATTTCTTGTAGGGTTGTTGTCCAGAATGGTTGGATTTGGGGGCACTCCCACCACATGTGGAAGTATGTGCCTGTGGAGGTGCACCCTCTCCAGCATTTTGGTGAGGTTCCTGGGCATATTAGCGCTAATTTTCTTGGCGTTAGATACCACCTGTAAGTTAGTTTTAGGGTGAGTTCTTTTCTTTTCGTTGATATGGATTCTGGTCCATTGGGTATGGTTGATTTCATATCCTATGTCATCCTCCCATTGTTTCTTGATTGCGTCTAGGGAGCTCATGGGATTTTGTATATTGCGGATACTATCCCTCTGCCATGTCCCTTTGTCATTAGGATGAGGTTTTTGAAGGTTGTCAGGGGTCTAGTTGCTGCTGATTTTACTGCTGGATTGTTTAAGAGAGCATGTAATTGGTGTTGTTACTCAACATCTTCCAAGACAATAATGCCCACTTACACCACAAAGAACTCATAACCTATCTACTCTCAGCAGCCAGAATCATAACCAGACACTGGAAAGACCTGTGAGGAGTAAGCATGGACCAAGTAGTATGGGAAATGGCCCAACTAGAAAAACTAACCAGTAAGCTGAAAATGACATGGGGACAAACAGAAGAAGACACCTTCACCCCGGTATGGTTCCCATTCATCACACACACAGCCCAACAAGACAATGACAAAAATCTACCAACAGCATACAAATCAATATGGCTAACCTGATCAAAAACACCCACCCACCCCACTCACACAGGAAACCAAAGATCACCACAGCCAATCACAAATGAACAATCATACCCTACGCCAACCCCAACCTCTCTCACCACCAAAGGGGCACAAGCGAACAGAGAACCTACACAAACAACGCTGACACCAAACCCTACATAGAGTAAGTAAAATAGAAACATCATCACCCCACATCCCCCATCACCCATCACCCCCACCTCTTTCCCCATTTTCTTCCTAATGTCTCAACAACCCAAACTGATTTGTAAAAATGTTACGTGGAAAAAAATATGAGAGAGACATTGCACACACCTTTGGAAATCAAGAAAATCTTTAATAAAAAATACTTTAAAAAATAGGTGAGTGTTATGCAAAGCTGAGGTGGCAAGTGGAAACCAGGTCCCTGCGAAAAACACAGAGCAAATGCACCTTGTTCCTGCATAATTGAAACATCTAAAAGTAAAAGACTGTGACACAATAGATGACATCCAATAAACAGGAAAAGCTTTGAAACAATTTACAAGACGTGTGCATGTGTGTGTGTGTGTGTGTGTGTTTGTGTGAAAGAGAGAGAGAAAGCAAGACAAGAACAAAACAAAACAAAAACCCACACAAGATGTATAACTCTCAAAGGAACTTGGCTACGTTTAATTTTTACACCACCTGATGCAAGGAGATGAATCAAAGTGATGACAGATGTACAATTGGAATGTAAACTATGCAATTATTCTTGCAAATTAAAGGCACTAATGCAGATGAAGAAGAGAGAAAGCATATTTCCATTTTCTCAGCAGTCAGAATCCCATACCGTAAAATAGATAGCAATAAAGTAGATAATTAAATAATCCATCCACATA
This sequence comes from Lacerta viridis, assembly GCA_900245905.1. Classification (NCBI taxonomy): domain Eukaryota; kingdom Metazoa; phylum Chordata; class Lepidosauria; order Squamata; family Lacertidae; genus Lacerta; species Lacerta viridis. The sequence goes on from OFHU01004604.1 coordinate 434,932, forward strand.
TACATAGAAGCATAAAACTGTATGGTTGGAAGGGACTCTGAGGGCCATCTAGCCCCAACTACTTCAATGCAGGAATACATCAATTTAAAGTCACCTCCTGTGAGGGACTGGGTAGAGGAGGAATGGTGGAGACCGCCACCCCAGCCTGACCCTTCCAGAGAAGAAGAAGACAGTTCAGAATCACAACTGGGGTTTGAGGGAGATCACAGCTCAGAGGAAGATGAGGGGGAAAGTTGGGAAATAATGGGAGAGGAGTAGGAGGCAGAGCCAGAGCAGCTGGCTAACACATTATCACTAGAAAGCATTCCAGAACCACCATCTCCCAGAACCCTGTGTGCCTTAAAAGTAGGAGAGCAAAGAGCTCAGACACAGATGGCCCTAAGCAACAACCACAGAGGAGGTGATGACGACGATGACGAATGAGGGAGTGGGAGAAAAATGGTGTGGAGATTTACTCGGGATGATGCCATTATTCTAAGAGGATGCATTCCCAAACCTCTTTCTGTGAATACTGAATAAAGAACAGATGGTGAGGACTTTTCCTTGTCTTATCTGCTCCTGGCAACCTGCCCTGGGGGTTGGCTCCTCTGACACCTCCCAATTTACATCAATATAAAGTCACCTCCTAACTTTCTGACTGACCCAAACACACAATGTTCTGTCACACTCCATCGTGATGACAAAATACAACCTAGGATCAGGCTACAATGAAGAACAGATCATTGCCAAAATGCCAACATATTTTTAATGGTTGTGGGGGAGGGGAATTGCTAGAGAAACCAAAATGTGCATATATGCCCATCCCTAGAGCTCTCCTGGGACACGGGTGGTGCTGTGGTCTAAACCACAGAGCCTAGGGCTTGCCGATCAGAAGGTTGGCGGTTTGAATCCCCATGACGGGGTGAGCTCCCATTGCTTGGTCCCTGCTCCTGCCAACCTAGCAGTTTGAAAGCACATCAAAGTGCAAGTAGATAAATAGGTACCGCTCCGGCGGGAAGGTAAACAGCGTTTCCGTGCACTGCTTTGGTGCAACAGAAGCGGCTTAGTCATGCTTGCCACATGACCCAGAAGCTGTATGCGGACAAACACTGGCTCCCTCGGCCTATACAGCGAGATGAGCACCACATCCCCAAAGTCGTACATGACTGGACCTAATGGTCAGGGGTACCTTTACCTTTACCTTTAGAGCTCTTCACCCCACCAGATATTGTTCAGGGGGCCCAGCTAACCCCCCTCCCCAAAAGGACACGTCCAAGGGACACAAGGGGCTGCTGAGGTGGGGAGAAGACAGGAAAGTTTCTTTCCATAAACTTCATTTGGCTTGGATCCTAAAATTAGGGAAGATCTTGCAGCACAATCTGAACCATGTCTGCTCAGACGTAAGTCCTAGTGAATTTAATGGGGCTTACACCTAGGCAAACGAGGTTAGGATTGCACCCATAGGATCCAAACCAAAGTCTTGACATTTTTTTTTTAATCATGAGGAAGGCTTGAGGAAGGCTTTAATTTAATCATTATTTCTCTCCTAACACAAATTTATAACTGGAAAAGCACAGAAGATATTTTGGGAAAGAACATGCAGTAATAATACTGCTTATGTGAATATGACTTTTTGGCTCAATTTTTGTTTTTAATGAGGAGTATAATCCAGAAGCGAGAAACAAGACCATAATCACCTCATAATGGTGATTGGGTTTGTTTTGAGCACTGCAATGGTATTGAGAAGTAGTGTGTTTGTGTGTTTGTGAGTGTGCTAGAGAACAAGCAAAAACCTGTCTTCTGATTTACCTGAGAATCTTCATTCTCTTCTCAATTAGGAAACTTTAGCACTAATTCAATCATCTATTTGTGAAAGATGAACACTGGTTCATGAGCTGCCATCTGGCTATTGTCCATTAAGGATAGTATCGATGGGTACAAAGTTTCTACACAATGCACCTCATCCTTCCCTTAATCTCCTATCTCAAGAAACACAGTCCCATTGTGAACCTTTTTTTTTTTTCCAAATCTGAAGGTTGGTAAAATAAAAACTTCCACCTACATACTGATTTGGGACACATGATTCTGTGGCTTCTGCAAAAAATACCCCTAACCTTCTGATTTAGTTGATCTGCCCTTCCAAAATGCAATGATAGAAACCCCATGCAAAGAAAACAGAAAATCATTCTGAAGTTTGGCACTATATCAAGGTCATAAATGCTTACCACTATCAGCTGTAAAGGAATGAATTGTATGGATCAAGTACTTTTAAAAGTGGCCTACTACCCATAGCAATACATATTGGATTCAAAAAGTTCTGTTAACAGTTCTCTGTGTTACTTCTTATAATGGAAACTGGCCCAGCACTGTCCAAGCCAGCCGGCCATATTGAGTATGCTTAATGCTCTGGACACATCTTAGTCTGGTGCAAAGCAAATGATTCACAGAAGCATGACTGGTCTGGCAGATACTGCAGCCAATGTGGTGCTTTGCAGATGTTTTGGACTGCGGTGCTTTCTTTTCAGTTTGAAAAAAACAGGGCATGTCATCAAGGGGCTGTATGAAAATATCAGCTAAGAGTTGCTGCAAGGCTTACTTAATAAGGACAGTAAGACAGGCAGAGTGGCGCCCGGAAGCCTTTTGGTGGCTCTGTGTCTGCAGCCTAACAAGGTAAATTCATTTCAGATCTTCTAAGAGTTGCTGCAAGGCTTACTTAATAAGGACAGTAAGACAGGCAGAGTGGCGCCCGGAAGCCTTTTGGTGGCTCTGTGTCTGCAGCCTAACAAGGTAAATTCATTTCAGATCTTCTATGATGCTGTTTGGGAAAAAGAGACTTGGAAACATGGGGCCAACTTCTGCTGATGGGACCACAGCAGCCAGCAAAACCTCTGCCCATCTGCAGTCCTCCTTAATCCTGTGTTTTCCTGCTGAGCTGAGCAGGAGTGGACTAAGGAATGAAAAGGTGGCATTTCAGCAGCAATGTCCTTTACATTATTATTATTATTATTATTATTATTATTATTATTATTATTATTATTATTATTATTATTTCCCAGTCAGCCCTCATAGGACCCCAGATCAGGTACGTCTCAATTTCTGAGGTGCAAGCGCTGATGACACACCTGGAGAAGGAAGCATTTGTATGTAGAATACTGGGAACCTGCCCTGCATGTAAAGGTAAAGGTAAAGGGACCCCTGACCATTAGGTCCAGTCATGTCCGACTCTGGGGTTGCGGCGCTCATCTTCGCGTTACTGGCCGAGGGAGCCGGCGTACAGCTTCCGGGTCATGTGGCCAGCATGACAAAGCCGCTTCTGGCGAACCAGAGCAGCGCACGGAAACGCCGTTTACCTTCCCGCCAGAGCGGTACCTATTTATCTACTTGCACTTTGATGTGCTTTCGAACTGCTAGGTGGGCAGGAGCTGGGACCGAGCAACAGGAGCTCACCCCGTCACGGGGATTTGAACCACCGACCTTCTGATCAGCAAGCCCTAGGCTCTGTGGTTTAACCCACAGCGCTACCCATGTCCCTGCATGTAGAAATGCTTAATTGTTGGGCTCAACAATTCATCCCACCTTACTTGTGCATTTGCTGCGATGCACTGGGTTTCGGCCAGCCCCTGATTCATATTCATTGCCTGCTTGAAAGAGTGTGAAGGTTGGTAGCAAGCATGCTGCAAAGACAGGAGTTTCTCATTGCATTCTGCTGTTTTTGTGTAGAGCAGGGCAAGCATGAATCTTGCAGCCCAAGGGAGCCGGAGACAAACAATCCTTATTCCCTTCCCAGCAAGATGAGCATGCAGAAAAGCTATTACCATGCGCAGATCATCCTTCATGGGATCGTCACCATCTTTCCCCATCTACTAATGTGCACCCTGTCTCATTGCATTAGAAAACTCTCTGTAAGGAGGACAGGTTTCTGATGGGATTTTTCCGCCGCATCCTTTGACTGGGAAGCTCAACGTACACTTGGCTCCATCCATTTCCTTGATGGGCCTGAAGGAATGGCCTTACTTGATGGAGTAAGCAATCTGACATCTTTTAAGAGCATAGCTGTGGCATTTTATCCTGCTGACGGCACGTGCAACTAACATCTAGTGCTTCATGTAAAAAAAGAAAGAAAGCTTGAGGCTTCCTTGACCACTTTTGTTGCATTCACCTTTCATCCCACATAAAGTAAATGAGTTGGAACTAACAAGTCTTTCCTTGCATAAGTGAGCAAGAAAGTCTGACAAAGTAATTCCCCCTGATAATCAGAGCAAATTAGTCTTGAAGTCTACTGACTTGGAAGGATTCTTCATGGCACTATGCCCAAAGAGCAGTAATAAATTCATTATTACTATTTAGAGGTGCTAATATTAAAATATAGCCACACAGCAGCCCAAATTCAGGTGTTTTTGGCTGGGTCGAAAAGAAAGAAGAAAGTGTGCGATTTGATGTTAGATCTATGCAGAGCAGACCCTATGAAAATAATAGGCATGACTAACTGAGTAGATCCACTGAAATGAATGGACCTAACTAAACAATGGAATACATTTTATAAAAATGGGTCACCCTATGACAGAATCACAGGTCCATGCTTCAAAATGTCTTTGTGTGTGCATCTTTCTCTCTATATATATATTTAAATATGGGCTGCAAGCCTTAAGGAATGAATTGACCTGCTACAACTTTAGTTGAGCAATTGGTATGGGCCAATTTTAATCTATCGTGGCATCTTTTAATTTGTTCATCTTAGCATGACAGACACACATGTATTTGGGCAAGCTACTTTGGTTTGTGCATGTGACCATAATAGGGAATGAAAACAAATATATCAAAATGGTATTTCCTCCCACCAGTGAATCATGGCTTTTATTTATTCAAGTTTAGAGACAAGAGCAAGTTGTGGATATTACATGTGCAGACTCACACACACACACACACACACACACACACACACACACACACACACCTGGGTAATGATGCATATATGCAGCTTAACAACGAACCTTATACCTTTAAAAATAAATCAGTTCCACTGTGTACAGTGGTGCTTACTCCCAGACAAATGCACAGAGGATTTCAGCCAAAATCCAACAACACACACACTCACACACACAGGGGCGTGGCAAGGTAAATTGGTACCCGGGGGCAAAACATTTTTTGTCAACCCCCCCCCCAGGCATGTGAAATTGGTACCCGGGGGGGCAAATTGGTACCCGGGGGCAAAAATTTTTTGTCACCCCCCCCAGGTGTGGAAAATTTCTTGTCAACCCCCCCATTGATTCCCCCCCGCAAAAATGGTTTTACGTTATTTCATATTTTCTTACAAAGGAATAATAACAAGTAATAATAAAAAAAACTTTTATTTATATCCCACCCTCCCCGGCCAAAGTCGGGCTCAGGGTGGCTAACATCAGATACATAACATTGGTATAAAATCAAACAATAATTAAATTACCTCCTAAAAACATCTCAAAATCAAATTAAAGTCTAATTAGATGGCTTTCCACAGGGTTAGGGTTGGGAACAGTAAGTGTTCTCTGAACTGAAATTTCAGCCTTCATGACATAGGAAAACAGCCAAGTGAACAGCTATTTTGGTGGAGGAGGGTCAAGATATTAACCGATATGCATGAAATTTCATATATAGCTATATAATCCCTAGTATAGTAAGATAAGACCTTCGGAGCAGGCATTTTAAAAAAAAAAATAAAAAAAAAATAAAAAAAATAATTCAGATTTTTTTTTTTTTTTTAAAAAAAGTTCCTTCATAATTTGTCAACCCCTCCATTATGGAACACGGGGCGGCCCGTCCCCCTCGCCCCCGCACACACACACCATTACACTAAACCTGATAATCTAAGCCCAAAGTAGATATATGAAATTGTGATCAGGATCTTTGATGTATATTTGCTTGTGTTTTAAAATTAATCAGCAGTGATACATGAGCACTTTGAGGACTGGAGGAAGCTTATGCTATAATAACTTTGTTAGTCTTCTAGAAGTCGCAAGCACCCTGTTGTGGTTTGGTTGCAATCAGTGCTTTATTTTTCCACAGAAAATTTTCCATTTCAAAAGTTCACTAGTAACAAATAATGGATGCCAACTGCAAGTAGATATTAGGAAAGCTTGACACGCTGTGGTTTGAAACCAGGAGACTCCAATGTAGCACCCTACTGCAGAACTCACACTCATTTACGAAAACATATGGGCAATATTTATAAGTTGTCAGAAATAACTATTTTTTCCCGTGGTTGAAGGGAACAGTAGGAAGGAACATGTGCAGCAGCATCACCGAATGTAAAGAATTTCTGTTCTCTGAGCAATGCCCACATGAGAATCCCGTATATGCTACCTTGAGTTCCATAGCTGACAGTTTTCTACATTGGTGTTATTAGAAATTGATTTTCAATATTCTCATATGCTGTGTACATATTGGTTTTTGCTCGCACTCAAAAGAAACAGCCATCACAAAAATGTTGTTAGCCCCCAAAACAGCTTGATCTTGCTAACAGCCCCCAAAGCCAAAGGGAAATAGTTTGAAGTAATGGCTTAAAAACAAAACTCTACCACTAAACTATGACAGGGAAACAACCAAATAAAGCCACTTCTTTAAAGGGACATTTTAAAGTTCCATGTGGTGAGTTTTAAACCTGTCAATCTTGATCAGGAAAGGAAGAGTCCCAAGTCAACACAACTAATTGAAAAAGCAGAAATTGGATTAAAGAAGAAAGAAAGACAGGTATACCAAGTGAAGATAACAAGTGAATATTATACCCACAATCCCATTCTCACCAAGGGGTTTGGAACCCTGCTACAATTTCTGAGAGAGAGGTGAGATACAAAGGAGATATATTCATCGAAATTAACAATATACAATTAGCAGCCAAGACTAAGAATCATTATTAAATATTTGTAGTAAATAAATAAAACAAATAACTAAATCAGTGCCTTGCAGAAATTAAATCTGCAAAAGAGGACAATTCATATTTTTAATCCCCCTAGCAGATATGCCAATTTCACCCAAGATGTTCAGAGTTTACTCCTGATTTTCAGTAAAACTTATATAACAGGATACACACACACACACACACACACACACACTCATGAAAAGTTATTACATGAACAACCACAAGGATCATTACTTCTGAGCACAATTCCCAATTCCCTTCAACAAGAACAGAGCTTATGTGAATGCTACACTCTGGGCAGGCTTATTACGGACTGCAGATATTCCACAATATGTTAATTTAAGAAAAATACACCACAGCTATTCAGTTTTTATACCTGAAGGTTTTATTCCTCTGCAATTAAACACTAAAAATAAAAAAGACAGTGATCATGAACACAGTGCATTTGAGGATAGAAGTATTGAAAAATCAAATGTGTGTTTACATTGCCATGTAAGATAATTAGGGCTAGGTGAAACATCACCTAACTCTTCTCCAGAAATTATCCAGAGCAAATGTATTAATAGTTTGAACACACATAAAATTAAACATGGACTTCAGAATGGACCTAGACCAGGACCCTAAGCCTGCCTCATAGTAGTAGTATTGTTAGACACTAGGACTGAGATGAGAGATCGAGAACCTGTGCCCTCCAGATGGAGACAGTATGGCCAACAGTCAATGATGAATAAAGCCGCAATATCTTAGAAGGCCAGAGGTTCCCCATCCCATCCCAGGATGCCCTCGGAGCAGAATAGATCTCTGTACATTGTTTTATTTACTGGAAGTGGGTCTAGTGCAGCCAGGCAGTCTCCTAATCTTGGGTGAAAGGCCCAGTTATAATGTTGCTTACAGTATCCAACTTCCCCAAATGTACAGAGCTTCAGTTCCTCTTGCAGCCTTTGCAGCTGTAATGGAGCTCTCATAGATGTTCCCACCACATCCCTTTCGTGGTGGAAGGAATGTTGACCTTGGAGAACAGCCATAAAATGTACAGTATAGTGTTTGAGTGAGCCTTCCCCTCAGGAAAAGGAGGACATGACTGGCTTCTGTAAACCCCCTTGCTCTCAAGGGGAGTCCAACATAAAACAACAAAGGCAAGGGAGTGGTCGTTCTCCTTTACTAACCTAAAGATGCACAAATGTATTTTTCCTGGAATGCACTTGTACTTCATAAGATAATCCCCTTCTGATTAGCAAGGGAACACATAACTACCGTATTTTACGCTCCATAAGACGCACTTTTTCCCTCCTAAAATGGAAGGGAAAATCGCTGTGCGCCTTATGGAGCGAAGGCTTCGCTCCCACTGCCTCCCCACATCCCCTGCCGCGTTCGGCGGGAGGTGGGGGGAGGCAGCAGCGATGTTGCTGGATCATGCCAGCACCTCCGTTCACCGAAAGAAGCTTCTTTCGGCGAGCGGAGCTGCTAGCACGATCCAGCAACATCTCCGCTGCTTCCCCCGACCTCCCGCCGAACGCGACGGGGGATGGGGGGAGGCGGCGGGAAGCGAAGGGGATGTTGGTGGATCGTGCCAGCAGCTCCGTTCACGGAGCTGCTAGCACGATCCACCAACACCTCCGCCGCCTCCCCCCACGTCCCGCCGAACGCGACGGGGGATGGGGGGAGGCGGCAGGAAGCGAAGGGGATGTTGGTGGATCGTGCCAGCAGCTCCGTTCACGGAGCTGCTAGCACGATCCACCAACACCTCCGCCGCCTCCCCCCACGTCCCGCCGAACGCGACGGGGGATGGGGGGAGGCGGCGGGGAGCAAACGGGATGTTGGTGGATCGTGCCAGCAGCTCCATGAACGGAGCTGCTAGCACGAACCACCAACATCTCTGCTGCCTCCCCCCATCCCCCGCCGTATTCGGCTGGAGGTGGGGGGAGGCAGCTGCAATGCCTGCTTTTGGGATCGGTGGGCGGCAGGGAGGTTGGTAGAGGATTTCCTCCACCACCCCACGCGCTGCCCGCCAATCCCAAAAGCAGGCTTTTGGGATTGGTGCAAGGCATGGGATGGTGGAGGAAACAGTGGGGATGCTGCTGCTTTCTCCACCACCCTGCGCCCCGACGCCAAAAGCAGGCTTATCCCGTTGCTTTAAAGGGACATGGGGAGGAGGGGAGAAACCTTCTCCCCTCGTCCCCATGTCCCTTTAAGGAAGCGGGGATGAGCCGCTGTGAAGGGAGAAGGGGCTTCCCCTCCAGCGCCCCCCTCCGTGTTTTTTAGAGGAGGAAAACCAGGAAAATATTTTTTCCTGGTTTTTCCCCTTTAAAAAACAAGTGCGTCTTGTGGTCCGGAGCGCCTTATGGACCGAAAAATACGGTACACTTTTTACCTGAACCTGGAGCACCTACTTTTTCTTCCTCAACAGAGGACAAGGGACAACTCTGGCAGAGGCAATCCGGGTGCCAGTGCCACAATTGTAGGCCTGTGCTCACACAGTTGAACTGGTAAACTGATGTTAGGCTGCTGAGGAAACACAGTTTGGCGGCTGCATACAATGAGATTTTCCATTGTATTCGCCTCGGAAAGCTGTATCCCCCTTCATCAGACACCACTTTCACACACACGGCATCCACAAACAGCTGAATGTCTAGTCCCTGTCAGGATGTTGCAATGTAGATCTGGCAATCAGGATAGCAACATGCAACATGCAAGCACAAGAGGCCAAAGTTGCAGGTTTCTTTCCTCACAAATGTTAGTGGGATCTTCTATCAGCCGACACCTTCTAAAAACTTTTTAAATCTGCCTCCATACCATTGGGGTGTTCTGTTAGGATTCTTATGAAATCTGCCTACCTTGGATTTTGAGGTTCCACTATAGCAGACATGTTTACCAAAGTAGAGCTCAAAACATTGGAATTCACGACGTTCCAGAAATACATTCTAGATTTTTTTCCAAGTTCTTTCATCACAAAGTTTGGCAAAAGGATCTGTATGGTTGTGTCAAAATAATTCAACTGTAGCAGAGGCACAGGAAGGTGCTTAAGAACAGACTTCTTGGCTGAGGTGGGAGACAACACACAGGGAAGGTTCAATGTAGGGTTGGGAGACTTTTTCTCAATCCTGGGTCCATATTCTCTTGTGGGGATCCTTCCTAGAAGGAAAGGTGGGTGGAACAATGGTTGTGACTCTTACCTTGGCATGGTTGGCTATATTCCAGCCAAGGATAATAAGTCTCCTCAGGGAAGAGGGGCCCAGTCTTGCTAAAGGGCTGCCAAAACCCAGAGAGCCCCCTACCTACCTCTCATCACAAGAACTATGAGTAATATGTCCAGGTTCAGATTCTAGGTAAGCTGAGCTGTGCATTTCAGCTGGCTATTGATGCCAACCTCCCTCGGGCAACATAGCTGCAGGAGTAATAATATAACCTCCTCCTCCATCCCATTCTTAATAGTTGGCTGTTTATGCTATGTTGCTTTATTAAACTTGAGGCCTTTTTCATCTCAGCTGTTGGTCTTTGCCTCTTTATTGCCTCTCCCTTACAATTCTTTCTTTCTTTTTTTTGCAATATCTCCCCTAAGAGATTTTAATGATCAAACACATTGAAAGATGCGTCATAATTGCTAACATCCCGCCTCCTCTCAACTTCTTAGTATCACAATCGTGTTTTAAACACAAGCAATTATAAGGTGGAAATGCTTGAAACACTAGTTTGATTTTTTTTTGGGGGGGGAGAGGCATTGGAAAACAACTTATCAACTGAAAATGAGAGAATTTTTTTTTAATGCAAAATAATCCCTAAAAATAAAATAAAATACTGTGACACTAATAGGCTGGCTGCCACTTGTTTACAGCCAAGTTGCAAAGCAGTGCTTACTTTAGACATGCATACTTCCTTTGTCAAACTTTGGATTCTCCTTAGTAAGGGCTTGTTGAACAGCCTACAGCACTCAAGAGACGGGTTTGATTTTGCACTTGTCAGGTTAGAAAATGGCAACCGGAGTAATTAGTAGTGACTGGATTTCGACATGCTAAAAACAGAGTGTGCTCTTTCAATAGCTCCAAATAAGCAAAGTCTAAATGAAGAGGGAGAGACACAAAAACACCAGCACAAGAAAACACCTGCTGAGTCTGGCCATTACACACAGACACACAGAGAGAGACACACACATTGTGGCAAAGATTCCAATCACTTTGTTGGCTGTGTTGGGAGTCCTTCTGAATCCGGCACTGTAGCTGTACACAAATGGCACATAACAAAATGGGCTCTCGCCTGCAAAACCTGCTGCAACAAACCAGCATTCCGCACATTTAGCACACAGATGATCTTGTATATGCAGCAGAGGTTTGGATGCCATCCCTAACATGCTGCCTACTTTGCAGTCCTTGTCAGATCCTGCCTGATTGGCCCACACTGCTGACTGATTCAATCGGTTGAAGTGACTTAGTCACCCATGACAGCATCACATCAGATGGAGCAATGTGGGACCATGGAATACATTGTGAATGTATACATAAGTACATGCACACATTATGTTGAAGATATTTTATGCATCTCGACATTTCAAATTTTGAACCCCCCCCCCTTTATTTTTGTATTGCGCTAGACAAAGACCATGGCAACATCCAAAGAAGGAAGGGGGGACAGCAGTCACTACATATGCAGGAAAACCATGGTCAAATCCACCAGAATTTCTTATTACACACAATAAAAAAGTAATTCTCAAATAAAACGTGCAAATTAGATCTCAGAGACCCCTTTGCAACTGATTGCCAGCCCATCCAGTTCTTTCTTCCTAATCTTCCTAGCTGCCAGGACATAAAGAGCCACCTTATAAGTCACAGAATCATCAGTATCACTCAGCAGCCATTTCAAATGTATTTTCTTTAAATGTGTCCAAATCTTTTGCAATTTTTTGAGGCAAGAACTGCACTGCAAAATTTGGAGAACTGTGATTTTGCCTGTTATACTTCTTGTGACACTGGCCGCTAAAGGCAAATGCCAGAGATTTTATTAGGAAAACATTTTTTTGTAATGACCACAGCATCTTACAGACCTATGTACCAAGCTTTTACATACTTAACCAGTCTGGTTTTGGACTACAACTCCCATAAGCCCCATCCAGCACACTGCACCAAGTTTGTTCTCCCTGTGTTCATTCTGCCTAAAATCTTACTCACTGCTGTTGGTTGGTTGGTTGACATTCATCCATCTCAGACAATGGAGGAGCGCGCCTTTGGGGGTGAAGTCATAGAATCATAGAGTTGGAAGAGACCACAAGGGCCATCCAGTCCAACCCCCTGCCAAGCAGGAAACACCATCAAAGCATTCCTGACAGATGGCTGTCAAGCCTCTGCTTAAAGACCTCCAAAGAAGGAGACTCCACCACACTCCTTGGTAGCAAATTCCACTGCCGAACAGCTCTCACTGTCAGGAAGTTCTTCCTAATGTTTAGGTGGAATCTTCTTTCTTGTAGTTTGAATCCATTGCCCCGTGTCCGCTTCTCTGGAGCAGCAGAAAACAACCTTTCTCCCTCCTCTATATGACATCCTTTTATATATTTGAACATGGCTATCATATCACCCCTTAACCTTCTCTTCTCCAGGCTAAACTTACCCAGCTCCCTAAGCTGTCAAACTGTTGCCAGCACACCACACGTCAAAGCTGAGCCAGACAAGTGTATTGGCAAGCCAACAGCGGCAATGGCTTACCTCTCCAAAAGAGTATGGGAGAATGGGATACTAAAGTCCAAGACCAAGATGAAGGTCTACTGGCTTGCATGTTGACTATGCTACTTAATGGAAGTGAGTCATGGGCAACTTACAACTGCCAGGAGCGACACCTCAATGCCTTCCACATACGCTGTGTCAGGAAGATTTTGGGCATTACATGGAAGGACAGAGTCTCAAACAAAGATGTGCTCTCCGAAGCTCACATTCCCAGCATGTTTGCACTCCTGTCTTAGTGACGTCTACATCAGCGATTTCCCCCTCAAAATCTAGAACTAGTTCTTATAGTGATAGCCTCATATTTCTTACACCCAGCAAACATCCAGGAAAGTCTTGAAGAGAGCAAACTAGGAGCGTGTCTATATACGCTGTCATGAACATATTAATGGGATCCAATCTGAAGTGCCTAAATTGAGCACACCCCTTCCCCCATCACAAAATACCTATGCGCCACTTAAAACTTTTGAAATTTGGATGCACCAATCATCTGTGCAAAATGTCAAATTAAGCCCACTGTAGCATTTTAAGAATCAATTCAGCTAAAAATTAATCTGGCCTCTGCATGGAGCAAGCTCTGAAAAATTGATTTCCATGGTCTTGCACAGAGTGGATGTCAGACACAAATTTTGCTAACTGGGCTCCTGAGACAGTGAAGCCTGTAGAAGAATCAAGGACCAGATTCCCCCCCCCTCTTTCAGCAACCCCACCCATGCAATGAACTGCACTATCGGTTTCTATTTTAATTAATATTTACTCTGAAGATATGGAAAACACACTGCAGGGGTAAAGCTAGGCTGACTACAACATGGAACAGCTTGCTTTACACTCCCAGCATGGCCCATGGGAAAATTCAGAAAGCATGTGGTGGTGACTCTGCTAGAATCATAAAACTATAGAATTGAATGGGACCCTGAGGCTCATCTAGTCCAACCTCCTGCAATATGGGAATCTCAACTGAAGCATCCATGACAGTTGGCCATCTGACCTCTTTGTGGAAAATTCTACAGTCATGTATGGGTAATCTATCCAGAAGATATTTGTATTTCAATAAGATAGTGATCTGACATGGTTACCCTTCCTGCCTCTCTTTGTTTCCCCCTCTCTATCTCTTGTTCAGCTCTTTGATGGCTGAGAACAGCCTTTAATGGCCTAATCTGTGGAAGGAAGTGATAGTGTTGGGTGCCTTCACCTTCTTTGATGTTAGACATTGTTTGGAGAATGTGAGGCACTGAGAGAGGTGGCTAATGAATAATCTGCACATAGCCTGTTGGAGCAAGTCATGCAGGCTAGCAGGCTAGCTATCTATAAATCAGATGGTGTTGGGAATAGTCTATTGGCAAGACAAGTCACCACAAGCAGAGCCCAGCCAGAAACATCAAGAAAAAGGACAAATACATTTCTAAACCATAAATTGATGGTATATACCAGCATCAGAGAACTCTTTTCAGCCTGAAGTGGCACACGCTGGGCATGCCAGTGGTGGGTGGGGCCAGGGAAAAGTGGGTGGAGCAACAAATGTGAGCTTGATACAGTAAGCTAGTTCACACACAAACATGTGCCCCTCTATATCCTCCAACCAAAGAAACCAATGACATTGTCGGAGTTGCAGGACACATTCCAGCCTGGTCAAAATGCTCAAGGATTGTGTTCTGCAGTCTGAGGACACAGTGTGTGGCTGGGAAAGGGGTGTGTCATGAAGAGAGACACGAGGGCCCCAGTTCAAATACTCAATGCCTCCCTAGCACAGAGACTCATGGTGCCAAGCCATTTGAGGAAGTACTTCCTAACGTTATTCCATAAAGGGAAATGAATTGCCATGGGAAGGCTGCTTTCAGTGGGATTATTTTGTGGGGAGAGGAGACAGGTCTCTATTTCCATGTTGATTTCTCTCAGTTTTCCAGTTCAGTTTGGTTCTCCACATTTCCTAACCAGTTAGTGTGTGTGTGTTTGGAAGGAAATCTTCATGAAAACAAGCATTTTAATGCAAAATTATATTAGCATACCACTTTCCCGTATGTAATTTTGCCCAACACAGTTATTCAAATCAGTTCCCCTTAATATAATACATGTTTTATGCTGTTTTCATTTGTTCATTTACCTTAGTATATGCAATTTCAGAAATATTTCTGGCCGGGGGCGGGGGGGACTGCATTGCAAAATTCAGAGGAGTGCGGATTTTGAAGGCGGGCTGTGTTTCAGTTCTTGTGTTGTTTCAAAACGCGTGAATCAGGTAGGTTTGCATTTAAACGTGAACCAAACCAAATTTATCTCTCCCCCCCATCCCTACTATGGTAGCCAAATGGAACCTCCAAGACCAGGGGCAGTGTATCAGTGAACACCATCTACTAAAGCAAAACAATCAGGGACGGAAGGCCACCAGGTTCATGGTTACCTCATGAGCATGCTGGATTAAATGGTCCCTTGACATGATCAAGAAAGGCAATTATTGTATTCGTGCCGCTGACACAGTTTGTATCACGGCACAGTTTGGAGAAACAACTAAGAAAAACAACAACCATACAGCTAAAAACTATTAGGGGAAAACACAAGTTTATGTTTGGCAAACTGTAGCTTGACCCTTGCTAACTCGAGCCACAGAACCAGCCACTCCTGTTAAATTGCACATACCCAGCAGTGCTCGTTATTAAAAAAGTACAGTACCAAGGAACTCATTAAAGTGTGAAATTACAGCAGCAGTTGCAGCTAAAAATTTAATATAAAGATAGTCACAAAGGTGAGATCAGCATCAGCAGGTAACCTACTCTAAGAAGCTCTTCCTCTCCTTCTTCTTTTTTCCCCAAGAGGGGCAAGTGGGGCTGGGGGGAGAGAAATAGGAACAGCATGAATTTCTGCAGTAAAGAGAATTCTCATAGTTCATCATTTTAAATAACCTGTCAGAGTTGCCATTAAGAAGTTGAGTGGCTTTGATTGCTTTCTGTTATATCTCCAATTAGGAGCACAGGAAAACCCTGCATTTTTCCCCTGTACCTTTACAACAAACTCTGTGTTTGAGTTGGCCGCCACCTCTTAGGACATGCAAACAAGGCTTCTGGCCAAAGTGGCAGTCCAGTGTCAATTCCCACCCCCCACTCCACACTGTAAAGTTTAATTCAGTGTAGTTCGTGTCCTCTGAACATCACTGCGATATGCACCAAGTCTCATGGAAACAAGGCAGACAACTCACATTGTACTGATGCCTGGACATGAGAAAAGGCGCTCAGAGGCAGAACTCATGCTTAGGTTCGCATGCAGAACAGGGAGCTGGAAAAGGCCCCTCTCTGAAACCATGAAAAACTGCTGCCAGTCCATGGTGCCAGTGAATATTGCCTTGGTAATGGACTGGATGAGAGCCAACATATTGAAGCTCCATCCCAGAAAAGACTGAGGCACTGTTAGTGGGTGGTTCCCTATACTGGATGGATAGGAGGTTGCCTGCTCTTGATGGGGCTACACTCCCTCTGAAGGGGCAGATACATTACTTGGGGGTACTTCTGGATTCCTTGCTGTTGCTTGAGGCTCAGATGGCTAACTACTCTCACCTGTGCTCCCGGAACTTCTAGGTTAGATTACTGCAATGTGTTATTCGTGGGGTTGCCTCTGAAGACGATTCAGAAACTTCAGCTGCTGCAGATTTTGGCACCCAGGTTGCTCACTGGGGCAAGACGGTTTGAGCACATAATGCCAATCCTGGCCTGATTGCAGTGGCTGCAAAATAGTTTCCGGGCCCAATTCAAAGTGCTGGTTTTGACCTATAAAGCCTTAAACAGCTCAGACTGGTGGGGTATAAATTATAAAATTATTGTTATTTTTATTACCTGAAGGACTGCTTCTCTCCATATGGACCTATCCAGACCCTGAAATCATCATCTCAGGCCCTTTGTCATGTGCCTCCTCCATGAGAGGTCTGGAAGTTTCAAATATGAGAACAGGCCTTTTCTGCAGTGGCTCCCCCATTTGTGGAATGCTCTCCCCAGGGAGGCGTATGGCAGCGTATGTTGGAAGTGCTGATTTGCCAAATTTCCTTTAAAAAAGAACTCAAAAACTTCATGTCTATTGGAGATTCATTTTATGAAATGTGGCAACCCTACTTTAGGCACTAAGGCGAAAACGTTCTGCTTCAACCAGGCCTTGGGCTGATTAAGAAGAGGAGAAGAAGAGTTTGGATTCGATATCCCGCTTTTCACTACCCGAAGGAGTCTCAAAGCAGCTAACATTCTCCTTTCCCTTCCTCCCCCACAACAAACACTCTGTGAGGTGAGTGGGGCTGAGAGACTTCAAAGAAGTGTGACTAGCCCAAGGTCACCCAGCAGCTGCATGTGGAGGAGCGGAGACGCGAACCCGGTTCCCCAGATTACGAGTCTACCGCTCTTAACCACTACACCACACTGGCTCTAACATTCCTATACCCTTTTAAATGTGTTTGTGGTTTGTTGGTTTGTATTTATTTTCTTCTTATTTTTATTCTGTATTTTGTATTTTTATCTTGCTGTGAATTGCGTCCTGAGATCTACAGTTGAAGGGCGGTAAACAAATTTTAAAAAATGAAAACAACAAAAACAACTATAGGCAGGCAATGCTAAGCTAGATTAATCCATGTTCTGATTTTGTACTGTATAAGGCATCTTGATGATAATAAACAAGGGAGGGAGGGATGTGAGATGTGAGCCAGAGCTGTCATATATTTGGCAGAAGCACCTTGTTCTTTGTAGCGTTGCATTTAATGCTGCAACCACAATGTACACAGTTAGTTTTTTTTAAGTGGTTTGCAATTGCACCCAATTTCTTTGTTGATGAATGTTAGCTATGACTCGATCCTGGAGCAAAAAAAACCACATGATCTTCTAGGATGAGGTAGAGTTCAGAACAGGGGAAGGCTAAGAAAGGCACGGGATCTGTGGGTGTCAAAATCTTCTGAGCTGTCATCGTTGAAACTCTTTGCTCTAGAGTAGCAGTTCCATCTATTTCAATGGAAATAATCCATGTACAGATTGACCTGCCGAAGCAGGTGATGAAAGAACCACTGCCGCAACAAAAGCCCACGCTTGTGCCATCTTCTCTAATTAGTTGTTCCAGGAAGAGACAGCTTTGAAAGTACATTAAATCCCCAAGAGGCTATTCAGCTTTGGAGCCAACCATGGAGAGATGGCAATGCAGGTGACAGAGAAATTTTGCTCAATTTTCTCTGCATCTGTTTGAGCCTCCCACAGTTTTGTGCCATACTGGAGTAAACATCATCCAAATAATTCCTTTGCAGGAGAGCTGGCTTGTGTAATTCAAATGATAGCATTCCATTTTTTGTCTGCAAAGTTAAACATTCTGATCTGCATAACCTTAATTTAGAGACTTTATATATTTGTGTGTGTACGTCCATGCACACACGCACGCACAAACACACATTAACTAGAACTTGTTAGCTACCTGGTGATGTTCCTCCTGCCTTTGCCACTGCATTTGTATTAAATATTTAAGCTCCTACTTCCAGATTTCCACATTTTAATGAGCGCCTTGCTATTTTTCACCTACGCCCACTGCTCTGTACTGCATGGAGTTTGAAAGGAAGTGTTTGGGGGTTAGTGTTTCATTTACTACATGTCAAAATAGTACTGGGGCCAGACACCAGTGCATATATTTGGGGAGGCTCACTTAAAATAATCGTCCTTAAGCGTAATTATATATCAAGTTAGTATCTCTCTCACACAGGCACATGAACATGCATGGATACATAAAACAGAAGCCCAGAAAAGAAAATGTTGTTAACATTCCATTCAGCTACTTTTCAAAGCCATTTCTAGCATAATTACCTTTAGCTAAAGTCATCCACACTAGACGATTATAAAGGGGAACAAATGGGCACCCAACACTGTAGATCCCCCAGGAAGGGTTTCATATTATTAGCCAATGTTGGGTGTTCAAAATAATGTGTCAGGGCTCAAACTGGGTAGGGGGCATGGGGTACACCCAACATCCCTGTGTGTGCCAGCTCCACTTTCTGACATTCCAGCTTTCTAAAGGTAGATTTTACATGTATTCAAGTTGCATGGTGTTAGAACCCTCCCCACAGTCAGGTATCCTACTGATCCTTCTGATTATATGGGAATTGGATTGTTGTGTGTTAGTAGGTGCTAGATACTTCTAAATTCCTGGAACATGTAAGTGTTAGAATTTATTCAGGCCTTGGGGTGTTAAAGCTCTGGGTACAAGATCTGTGTGTATTAAATTTTGTACAGTGGTACCTCAGGTTACAAACTTAATTCGTTCTGGAGGTCCGTTCTTAACCTGAAACCATTCTAAATCTGAGGCGCGCTTTCGCTAACGGGGCCTCCTGCTGCCACCGCGTCGCTAGCACACAATTTCCATTCTCATCCTGGGGCAAAGTTTGTAACCTGAGGTACTACTTCCGGGTTAGCAGAGTTTGTAACCCGTAGCGTTTGTAACCCGAGGTATTTGTAACCTGGGGTACCACTGTACTGGACAAATCTAATTCCCTGGAATCAGCAAGTGTCCAAAGTTAATTAATCCAGGCTGGGTTTCTGCAGGAGGTGATAGCCTGGGAGATGAACAATTAAGAAAGCAGATGATCAAAGGAGCTTTCTGTGAGATGGCAAATGAGTTGGCCCCTCCCTCAACAGATAAAGCCAGATTAGAGTGTGAGAAGCAATGTGACTTGGAAACATAGGTTAGGAAGTGATGATGCGATGGAGAGAGAACAAAACCAGGAAGGAAGAAGAGGCAGAGCAACGTTTGAAAGCAATGGTTGAAGTCTGTTTGAATCCAAGACTGCAGCTTTGGAGAAGGAAGCACCTCTTGGGGTGGTGATTATGTGGATCCCTCCATCGTAGGCTCAGGTTGCATATATGTGTTAAAAAACAACAACAACATATATCATTAAGACACCATAGTCTCTGCTGTGCCTCATTTCCAAAAGGAAGCATAAACCCTGTGTAAGAGCCTGAAATCCTTGGAATCCCACACTACTCAGAGATTCCATCTGAGTGGGGTGGAATCTACAAAAATTATGGAGGAGACCTATAGCAACTCTTTGAAAAGAGGGACAAGGACAGCACACACACACACACACACACACACATATGTTGGTGACAGCACCAGCATGCACCCACACTCCCTAGCAAATTTGAAGCTTATGCATTGTAGGTGGGGTAGACAGTGTAGCAAGCATGGGAAGGAAATTAACAGAACTTTCCCCTCTGCTTTAATATTCTCTACATTTGGTGGTATGATTTCAGTTTTGCCTAAAATAACAAGTGCTATACCAAAGGGGAGCTAAAGAAATTATTTTTTAAGTGTAGTATTTTTTGCATTGTCCTGGGTTTTTGAAATGCCTCCTCTGGGGGCAGGGTGACACTCCCATTGTGGTGTCACTAATTTTAATTGCACATTAATGTATTGGAATTGGGCCATGTGTCTTGGATATTTAGTGCTGCACCAGTTGAAGAATAAAGAAATGGCTGATATATCAACTTCAGTTTGAAACTGTTAAAAAACACAAAACCCACATTTTAGAAATAAAAGAATACTGCTGTCTGTTGCATTTCTCCTTCCCTTTTTAGCATTTTAAATTAACGGTTGTTATTTCAGAGCATGATTAAGTCAATTGTGCATGAGATGTTCAGCTCTGCACCACTGCCTATGGTTTTAAACAAGGAACATGATGCACAATTTTGGGTAATGCTGCCCATAGGGTTTGCATAAAAATATCATTTGGACCTATTTTTGAGAAAATTGCATATCCCCATTTACACACATGTCCCGAATATTTGCTCCAGCATGCAGAAGAAGAAAAATGTCTATGAAAACACAGGGCTAGATGTCACACAGTCAGCTAAATAAAGTCTTATATTCATTGTTTGATCACAGTTATTTTGAATGTTATGTCATAATCCTTGCAATTCTAGAATTTATTCTATTTGGAATGAAGAGGATAGATCCATATAGTATTGTAAAAAAGAAAGAAAGAGGGAAATCACACACACACACACACACACACACACTCAAATCTAGCAAGAAGATCCTTCCGGAAGGAAACAAACCCAGGAATCAAATATCTGAGATACAAATTTCAGTTGCCTTCCCTTATCCTATACAAGCTTGTCCTTGAGATTCATAAATTCACACTTTTCTCCATGTCCCTTCTAAACAAAAACTTTATTAAGTAGAATACTGTGTGGACAAATAATAGTATAAACACCATCTGCAGCAGCACAGCTGGATGCCTTCATCTGCCCCAGCTGCAACAAAACTATTTCCTGCTTCTGTTTCTACAGCCACAGCAGGCGCTGTAACTCTACAACGATTTGACTTCACTCCCAAAGGCACACTCTTCCACTGTCTCCCAAGAGAGACAATTCCTCCATTAATTCCTATTAGAAAATTGCCTTAGAAGCATAGCTGTCAACTTTTCCCCTTTTTTTTGGGAGGGAAATTCCCTTATTCCGAATAGGATTCCTCGCAAGAAAAGGGAAAAGTTGACAGCTATGCTTAGAAGGGAGGGCTGTGCCAAAATAGCTTTAACATCAAGACAAGCCTCTTCACAGTATGCAGATATTGAAGACAGACGTTTCACATCTCCAATCTGATAGTCAAGTTTCCCTGAATATTCAGGGACACCCGAATATATATATATATGTATATAAAAGCTATTGTGCTAATGCAATTCTCCAGGCCGCATTAAGTAAGCCATGTTGACAATGATGTTTGTGCAAGAGCCACATCCGAGGAATCTGTAGTGCTGGCACAGTCACAAAAACAGTGTAGCAAGAGCCATTCATTAACTCATTTATAAACAGGCAGCATACACACAGTCAGCACACTGCCATCCTTTGCATATGCAGAGAACTAGTGGAGGGGGTGAGTGGCTGTGTTTTATTTTGGCCTTCTCTGCTGCATTCTTTCACCATTCATCATCTCCTGCTGGGTTCTGATACAGAGATGATCATTGGCTTCAGGCCACAAGGCAGCAGCTTTTGACAACCGAGGAACAATGAAAAATAGAAATCCCCAGCCAAAAGACAAATGCACCAGGATAATAAGGGGGGGGGTGATACACAAGAAAAACAAATACTTGATTTTGTTTCATTGTAGTACAAAGTTCACTCCCCTGCTCACAACCATCTAACAGTTTTCTTTGTCCACTTATCAATGTGCAGATTTTGTTAATCCAGGCAAAAGAGCCATGTTTACAGGAATGGGGGGAAATGCAAGAAGCTCACCTTCAGGAACTCAAAAATGTTCCATGAGGCCTTATGTAGGCACAATGTGGCTTGCAGGTCTAAGGCAGAGGTGGAGTTGGGTCTTTCAAATTTCAGCAGCGCTCTGTGTGAGGCAAACATTTTGTACCTCCTCCACTCTTGCCTTCTGTTCTGCTCAATTCACTACATCATAGTTGTGATGCCCTGTGGCGCCCCCTAGGCTCAGTGCCCAGTGCTGACCTAAGTCCACCTCTGTCTGAGGTACTTTAGTTGAGGCCTGGGAGGAAAAGAACGCCATGCAGAAAGGCTTTCAAAAGGCAAATATTGTGGCACAAGTTCTCTTATTTTGGTCCATGCTAATAAGAAGAGTTCCATAACTGTGGGGCCATCACTGAAAAGGCACCGTCTATTGTGCCTGCTAGCCTCATTGATCTGGTTGGCGTATGCTGGTTGGCATACAAAAATGGGCCTTCAGACATGGCAGATTTTACTAGTTACTCAGGTAACTGTTTATGGCTTTATATGTCAGGGCATTAGAAAGAGTCCAGAAATAACCAGTGTCCAGTGCAACTCATACAGTATTGCTGGCAAAAGTTCCAACCTCTTTCCCCCACCAAGGCTTCAGTAGCTATGCTCTGCACCAGTTGAGTCAGCAATATCGAAAGCAACACGATGGCCAGAAAGAAATACAGTATGAAAAACTTTATGAAATGATTCAAAACATCAAAACTAACAAACTGAAGTCTCTGAAAGTCTCTGAAAGTCCTTAAATGAATCACGATGCCAGACTTTACCCGGCGGAGAACAAGCTGTGAAGCTTTGTATAATCAGCAAATGTCCAATTCTGATGTCCAACTCTGAACAGTGTTTCCGGATAATAACTACTGTTTCGTTGAATTCTTCATCAGTGAATTAGTTCATCTCTTCATTAACCAGTCTTTTTTTGAATAGATATAATAAACATGAAAATGCTCTGGAACAGTGCTCATGCAATGATGTAGTCACTGCACCAGCTGAAGCGTCCCAGCTATTCTTAAGGGGAGTTCCAAATATTGCAGTGAAATATTCTAATCTGGATCTCACATGAGTAACCCAAGCTAGATCTGACTTTTCTAGATTGGGCTGCAGCTGGCACACAAACTTAAGCCCTAA
The DNA here is from genome assembly GCA_900245905.1 of Lacerta viridis. NCBI lineage: Eukaryota > Metazoa > Chordata > Lepidosauria > Squamata > Lacertidae > Lacerta > Lacerta viridis. Next base: position 457,872 of record OFHU01004604.1, read on the forward strand.
TTGGCAGCGGAGGTGGGGGTAGAGAGAGGTTTATATGGAAACGAGCTGTGTTGAGGGAGCTGTATGTGGAAGGGGATCACAATTTGGGGGGAGAGAGAGAGATAAAGGAGAAGGAAAAATGTGTGTACAAGGAAGGGAAGGGAGTTTCCCGGAGAAAGCCATAATGGGATGGCCTATGATTGCCCCAAAAACCTGGAACTAGCCCTGGTCCTTCATTAGATTTTCCGTTGCAACTGTCCTCACCCTCAGCTCACATCATTTTCCATACCTAAATTCAATTTAGTTCACATTTAAAAGCAAATTTATGTGATTATACACTTTCTGAATACAGCCATCTTTCAAAATCCATACTACTCCAAATTTTGTAGCGTGGTTCTCCCGCCAAGTAACGTTTACAAAAATGAATATACTAGAATAAGGTATGCATAAAAATTCATGTATTTGTGATAATAATGTACAGCAATGCTTTATAATTGGGGCAAATTGTGTCCAAAAATTATGCATATAAGCCAAATTTGCATTAATATGCTGATGAGTTTTCACGAACGCTTTAACAAAATAATGTGTAATGAAGGAAAACTGGATTTAAGATTAGGGAAAAAAATGAGAATCTGAAGTTGAAACCCAACATATGTCACATTAGATAAATATACAAATGCTGCCATGCAAATAAGGTCTGGAAAGATCCATAATAAATGAATGAAAGAAGACATGAGCAACAACCCTCACGGATACTCTGTATAAATTCTCCAAAATATAGGAAACTGTAAAGCTAGAAGGGACCAGGAGGGTCATCTAGCACAACCCCTTGCATTGCAGGAATCTTTTGCCCAATGTGGGGCTTGAACCCACAACCCTGAGATGAAGAGTCTCATGCTCTGCCAACTGAGCTATCCCAGAATATTTTGAACCCTTTCACAATCCTAGGTGCAGAGTTTTTGGGTCAGATATTCTCCAAGCCAATTTTGGATTAGCTGATAACTTGACAGAAAACAGGAAGTTTTCATTTTCAAAAGGGAAAATCCCTCATCACGTAATCATTTTACACAAAGACGGTGTAAATATACACTTGCACCTCGTGTTACAAACACTGTGTGTTGCGTTCATCACGGGTTACGAACCCGCCAAACCCGAAAGTACCGGAATGGGTTACTTCCGGGTTCGGCGGTTCACACATGCGCAGATGCATCAAATAATGTCACGTGCATGCGCAGAAGTGCCGAATCGCGCAGCAAGCATGCACAGACACGGCGCTCAGGATGCGGACTGCTCAGGATGTGAAAGGGGCTCTGGAACGGAACCCATTCGCATCCAGAAGTACCACTGTATTATATAATATTGCGTCAGTTCTTTCTTAAACGGATTAATGTGCAACAAATACGGAAAGCTGATCCCAACTTTTTCATATATGCAAAAATATCTGCTACCTAGTCATGTATCTATAAGGAAAGAGATTCATTGCCAAATCAGTTCAACTGTTAATATAGGAATAAATAGAGCTCCTTGATATTTCTCGCCCACACTGAAAATGTTTAAAAGGTGACACCTATTTTTGTTACGTTACATCACTGGTAATTATTGTCCCCAAATTGCCAGAAACATGCATGCATAAAAAATATGGAACTTGGAAGTGCAAAATGGTTGTGCACAGAAGAAAAACCATGGAGGAATAGGTTTGTTTCATGTAACAAAAAGAGGGGAAATGTGCAAATCCCAGAAGGCCTTCAATGTAAGACTTGTTACAGAATGCAGCGCATAACTAAAGTTGAATGACTAATCAGTATTGACTACAGAATATGAAATTACATGTGTACTGCTGCTGTTCGACATGATAATACTAGCACAGAATATTCATTTGCAGTTAATATTTGCATGGTATATAAAAAAATGTAACATTTACAATCTCTCTCTCAGCATTAGTCCTCTGGGATGCCTAATTATGAAAAAAAGCTGCTTCACAGAGAGTTAATTAATATTTTGGATCTTTAATCAAAGAAGGGATATAGGCATATAAGAGCCTTCTCATCAGTTGTGGCTCAGGATGATCCCATTTGATTCCTCGCCTGGTGACACAGCCATTCCTACAGTGCCAACTTTTACAAATAGGTATGCAAAAACTTCTGGTTGTATCTAAAGTTTACTCCCACCACCATAAGGTTCCGCCATGTATGCACTGATCCCCCTGTTTGAAGGAGTCATCTATCTGAAGGACTATTTTGTCCAGGCAAGTCCAAGCTTTTTTGCCGCCTGAAGTCAAGGGCAACATAGCACTGCTTCCCCTTTCACCTACAGAAGCCAGTCTAGAAGCTGAATCTTAATTCAACCCTGGAGATAGGGTCTTATCCTCCACCACATCCGAGTCAAGAGGTTAGCTTGCAGGAGAGATGCAGGATATGTTACATACAGCTCCGTCCTCCATCAGAGTGGAAAGACCGAGAGGCCTTAAGAGGAACAACAAGGGAGCTGCTGCCCCCAGTATCTGATGTGGTTGCCTCATTTTGTCCAATGGTGGGCCGGCCAAGAGTGGTTTAAATATAAAGACCCACAACAAGGGAAAACAAAGTGAGCAGCCACACCAGTCTAAGCAGGCTGCAGACTGTGGAGGCACACAAAGTCACCTGGTCACAGATTCGTCCACTATTCCCCCCCACCCCTTTTTAAGCTCAAATACAAAATTCAGCCTAAAAGAAAACCATCACAGAAAACAGGTGTGAATCACTGAAGCAGAAACCAGAAAAGGGACTAGAGACTTCAGTAACAGGTTCTAGACTTTGGGTATAATAGAAATTTTAACAAGTGTATAAAAAGCACCCACCAACAAGAGGAATCAACAGGAAGAGAAGGCACCCCCCTCTCAGTAGGAGTTCACCAGCTGAACCAAGAATTCAGGAAGATAGCTACACATATACAATCTGTCTGATTCTTTTCATCTGTTCAAAATTCATCTTGGAGTTATTCAAAATCCTTGTTTTATTTTTAAAACTTTAGAGGGAAAGCAAGGTTGAATGAACGAACACACACACACACACAACACACACACACCCTTCCTATTTTAGGTGCAATGCTAGTATCATTGGCAGAGTATCTTTGCTGTTACTTATAAGGCTTACACCAGGGATGTCTCTGACCTGTGACAACTGCCTTTGGCAATGGTTCCCTTCGCAGTGAACAGAAATCAGGTCATTTCACATCTACCTGCGGTTTGTATCATAACTATCAAGAAAGCTGTTGCCTTGGGAGGCCTTAATCAGGTAACATATGGCACACATTACAAGCATACAGAATGCCCTATACACTTCCATGCCTTGGAGTTATTTTTAGATAATTACTATTTATCTTGTTTCACTGAAACACATTCTCTATGGCCTACGAAATTCAGCGATCATCCCATGAAGCATTTTCAACCATTTATAAATGTGCTGAAATAAATTCACCACAGGATCAGCATCAGGATACACAGTGACTATGGAAAGCAGGTATCAGATGCTTCATGCCTCCCTCATTGCTTGTAGAAATTGTTACTCTCATGGCAGAGTTGAGTGGCTCAGCTAAACTTGAGTAGAGACATAATTTTATGAATTTCCACCTTCAATTGGGTTGGGCATATGGCCACCATAAGCATTACCTTTATGGCAGCTTTCTTCACCTCCTGTTTCAGTTATTGCGATTGAACAAATTGTGGTAACCACTGGTGCTATTTTTTTTTAGAAAAAGAGTTGCCAGAAGTCACCATGAAAGCTTTCCCTGTTCTCTTATAATGGCAATGGCGCCCACCTGGAAGGCGCTGGAACTGAGTTTCAGTGAGTTCCGGCTGAAGAAAAAGCCCAGGTTAATGTGTATAAATTAATCACATTTGGAAGCAGTGGTCCTTATTACATAATAGTCACATCCATGTGATCCCAGCCAGGTCAAAACCAAGTCCTTTAGAACACTGCACACTCCTGCACACAACTACAAAGAGGATGCAAAGATTCTTAACCATATTCCTTAAAGAAGGTAAAAAATGAAAATGAGGTCATGTGAATCTATCCTTTTGAATTAACGTTATATAAGCCAACGGAGCCACAACGTATTGGGAAGATATTGAAGTTGCAAAGTGTACACAAGGTGTGGTTTACCCATGCACTTAAACCACTCGATTTCTTGTCACTTGGTTAATTGGCATTTGATGACTCTCACTGTTAATTATCCTCAATGAAAAGTATTGTGTGAGAGATGACATTGGGCGAAATGGAAGTTCACTTTGAAGATATTAATCTGTCACAGCTCATGCATACATAACCATAATATCAAGTGGTGACTTTCAATGAGTGATGAATAGACATGTTTAATCCATCTATTCAGGATCGCAAACAAATCACTCAAATGGGGAATTGTTTAAGTATTATTGTTTCAATACTTCCTATTTTCCAATTAGTCTTTCCCAGCTGCCTATATTCCAAATTAGTGTCTGTCGAAAGATTTGAAGATTTAAGCCTATGCTTCTGTGATGGCGCTATGCACTATGCCATGATGAGAACATATTTGGGGTGTGTCTGTTCCTGGGTACATCTTTGTCAGTGACCTCTTTGGCTAGAAATGTCTTTCACCAGCTTCTTCTGCTTTACCAGATACAGTTGTTATTAGGCAGGGATAATCTGACCCTGTTTTTCATTTGTTGGTAACCTAGAGGCTGGATTGCTGCAAAAATAAAAAAAATGTGCTTATTACAAAATGCTCAACATGACCACAGGGTTTAAAATGCTTGTGTGGAGTGAGCCACCATAAGGATTTCGGGAAATAATGGCCGTGAGATTAATTCAAAGTGAAATTAATTCAAAGTAAAAAAAAGGCAGCAAGGGTGTACCAAGATATGTGTCCTGTCCTGTTTGTAACCTGTGCTATAGAGTATAGACAATACTGAGTTAATAGACCAATGGTCTGTCTCAGCAGTATAAGGCCCTATGTTCCTAGCTACAGAGAAGGGGAATTATCTTAGTGGTGTTGCATAGATTTTTTTTTTTTAATAATGTTTTTATTTATTTTCAGGGTTAAGAAGATAAATGTTGAGAAAACAATTGTTTTGTGTGTAGGACATTGACAAGACTCAACCCTGAGTCTTGACATTTCAATATATAAGGTAGAAGAGCTGGAGAGAAGTTCTCTGCCTAGGTGACTCAGAGTGAATACAGCTGTGTATGTGCACATAACTTTTTGTTTTTGGATGTTGCTTCAAGGAGCCGTTCTGTGTTATTGATCAAGTCATCTGCTCTACCTCAGGAACAACAGAAATGCCCAAGATACTAATGCTTTGGGATGCTTTCTGCTATACTGGCGAGACGGTGTTTTGTAATTCTTGTGAAATACATAAAAGAGAAGGATGGTGTTGTGCAAGGGATGCTGCTGATTAGACCGTTTTGAGGTCCTCTATCTCTCTCTTCTAAAGCAGAGCCTTGGAGCAGTCCGACTCTGGCATTACACAAGCAGCTCTCGAGTTGCATCAAAACAACATCCTAGTGCCTCACAGCAGAGGAATAGTGCTGACTGACTTATTCTCTCCTCTTGGCAGAATCGTTTCAAAATGAAATCTGAACAGCGGCAGCTATTCTGACACTTTTGAGTTCCCCTTGAGTACAATTTGAGCAAGTAATTTCAGAGGGGGAGGGGAATAGATACCCCGGAGCAAAGTAAAAAACAATGCATTAATCTCTCACGAATAAGGAAATCTTGCACATTGATTAGATTAATAAAAACAAAAAAGAAAGGAATATTATATTACATTCTATATACAGGAAGAGACGTAAGGCTGATTCACTCAGCCATGAGATAGCAAAAATGTGATGGTATTTTCTGCACTACCCACTGCAAAACTTAGTGATTATTTAAAAAGTCTGAAAATATGCCCTTTATCTAAATCTCTCCCTCAAAACTGGGAACACAAACTCTATCCCACAATTCATTAAGGCTGTTGGGTACCACCCAGATAGCTGAAATTTGGTACACATGTTGTCAGAGAAAAAGCACAATTACTACATAAATCTGGAATCTAATTGTCATGGCTTAGGAGCTATAGTACAGTGGAAACTTGGTTCTCAAACGCCTTGATACTCAAACAACTTGGAACCCACACATTGCAAACCTGGAAGCAAGTGTTCCAAACCTGGAAAAAGGTGTTTGCGAACTGTTTTCAGAAGCCAAACATGCTTTGTTTTGAATGTTATGCTTCCGATTTGAGTGCCACGCTTCCATTTTCAGTGTTACGCTGAGGTTTGCCTGTTTTTACTATTTATTTTGTGTTTTTGTGGCTTTTTGTTTTCTTTTTGTGACTGTGTGGAACGCAGTTCAGCTACTGAGTGATTGATTGTGTGACTGCAGTACGTTGTTTATTGCTTCCATTTTATGGATCAATGGTCTCGTTAGATAGTAAAATTCATGTTGAATTGCTGTTTTAGGGGTTGTTTTTAAAAGTCTGGAACGGATTAATCCATTTTGCATTACTTTCTATGGGAAAAAGCGCCTTGGTTTTCGAACGCTTTGGCTTTGGAATGGACTTCTGGAACGGATTAAGTTTGAGAACCAAGGTACCACTGTATTTTCTTTTTGATCATGAAATGGAAGAAACAGCAAGCAATGCCACAAACAGGACTGAATGCTGGTTCTCAGTATCTTGAAAACAGCTTAGGCATTAAAATAGAATCCACTGTTACATAAAGCCAAACAAAGCAACTACCAACTGCTTCCTACATATGGATCCAGCATGATTTGCAGTGCAGACACACAGCCCTCATATAATGGCAATGATAAAGCTTCAGCTATACAGAAAGTACGCCAAATATTTACACTTTATTAAACTTCTGTGCTCAGTGATCTACATCTGTTAATCTGCTTTGTAGAGTATTTCTGCCTCAGCAGATTGCCAACTGGACAATGCCAGCTCTCGAGTAGAACTTGAGCAAAACAGAGCAGATACTGCTGCAGAAGCACTGGAGCTTGGTCCTATCGATTTAGAAAGCCAAATCTATTGTTGCAATTGCCTTGTTGGAGACTTGAAATAAACTCTGGGTGTTAACCAGGAAGTAAGATGGAAAGGCACTTCCCATTTGGTCATAACTTTAAACTGGAGATTGAGAATTTGCTGGATATTCAGCTGTATGAGTGTATGGGTGATGACTACTAGTCGGTTTAAAGGACATTACTGAGCAAGGGCTGGTGTCCAAACAACAATGGCTCCACCCACTACATCTCTTCTGTAAAGTGGGTTGTGTTATTCATATGTACAGTCAGATGTTCTTTAATTTCAGTATCCCTGGCAGAGGCTTCCCCCATCCACTTGTGCCCTTAAGTGATTTTATTCCCATTTATTCAGGCATTTTGCAGGAACACCAGAGCCAGATTTTTCTTAATCGTATTTCAGTTCAACTTCTTCTTAATTGTATTTCAGTTCAACAATTACTTTGATAAAATACATGTTTTGTTATGTGCAAATGGCTTTAGATACCTATTAGGTCCATAAATTACCATATAGCATATATTCAACACAAAAAAACAGTGACAATTTGTTGTTGACAAAGGACAGCTGGACATATAAAGGGCCCCATTACCTTCAGTAGCTTAGGGCCTCATCAAACCTAAATCCAACCCTGGTCCATCCCTAAATTTGCAGAATGCTCTCATTCAAAGACAGCAGTGAAAATAGATTACATGCTTTCCAGTGCTTCCATAATGTTCTGCCTGCACTCTGAGCTCAGCAACAAATGAGGATGAAATATTTTGCCTGGAACAGTGCAGTGCACTGCTATAGCTGTTTGGTCCTGCCTACTTTCAACAGTGTTCAGTTGCTTCAGGGAGGGTCAAAGATTCATGGAATCACATAGAGAATTGGCCAGCTAGAGAGAGAATAGCTGAGAATCCTCTTTAACCCTCATAAGTACACCAAGAAATACACTCAGAAAGACTGTGCTCGGGGCCATGTATTACCTGGAATTATTCTGCTGCAGCACCAAAACACAAAGAATCATCCCTCGCTCCACAATATTACAGACCCACAGTTGTTGTAAAGGCAGTTTTTTATGTTGATGTTGTGTTTTAAATATGGTATTAGTTTATCTATTATTTTTTTCTGTGTTTGATACGGTCATGATGGTGAAAACAACAATATTTAAACAAACAATACAGACCCAATGGATTTCATAGAACTTTTAGAATGCATGAATTTAACTCTTGCATCTTTCACAAGTGGCAATCCTCTCCGCACCACCCTGGGGAGGAGGAAGACACTGCTTCCTACCTTCTTCGGAAAACCTAGTGGTCAGGCTTAATTTTTAGATGGCTATTGGGGACCTATATATTTGGACCTCTTTCTATGACTGAGTAGAAATTTGAAAATAGGACTCTCTGGCCCATATCCATCACTCTGCCTTCTCTACCGTAATGACTAGTAGTCAACCCTACTCCTACTCACGAGTACACCCACTGAAGTTAATTGTAAGGTGCCCTGTGATTCTCGGATGAAGGGCAGTAGAGACATTTAATACATAATCATTTAAAAAACGGATAAAATCCCCCACCCCCAGATTCTTGCAAGATTGTAGGATTCATGCAGATTCATGCATGCGGAGGGACACAAATTTTAATGAAACATTTGAAATTCGCACATTGCAATTGTTTCATTATGGTAGTCCTTGTTTGACACTTGCAGAAACATGTACACACAAGAAACTCTACCCAGCAGCAGAAGGGAAGGCATTTCCGCCCTCCACATTTTCCAGATGCTATTCATAATGCCTGAGACTGGTGCCCAGTGTGGGAACCCAATGGAGGAAGCTAAGTAATGATATAAATACATTTAATGGGCAGCAGAAAAACTCCTCCATATAGTCTGTCTATTAATAACTCCTAATAGCAGGAAGTGCTTGTGCCAAATAAATACTCCAACACAGGCCAATGAATTTAATGGTCAGAGTAGGAGGTTGTGGACTGCTGCCAGAAAAGCAAAACAACCCACTCATACCCCACACAGAAGTATGCATCTTCCAAGCCAATGCATGAGACATCTGAATCAAAGCATGCACAGCTCATGAGTAAGCTAAAGAAAGCTTCTTGTTTTAATGATCTGGTAAACAATTACTTTTACTTAGGGATAAGGGGGTACAGTGGAGAGTACTGAGTGTGAAAAGACTGGACCCGACCTCTCCTCCCTTTGGGAACTGTGAGCGAGTTACATAGCAACATGCAGTGCTCTTTAGTCTACTAGATACAACTCCTTTCTGTGGGCTTGACGACTCAGAAGGCAGATAATATCATTCAGGAGGTTGCATATGGTCATCAAATACCTGTCCCTAATTATAATTTTAAATAACCTTTCTTCAAAGATACAGTGTGTTACAAAACCACTTACAAAAATACAGCATGTGGAGAGTGAAGCACTTTGTGAAAAATTATATTCTGTTGACTTTTCACAGCCCTTCCACAAATGTTAAAAGAACAAACCACTCCAAATAAAATGCATTTAAACTGAGATCCACTCACTCATCTCTTTTAATTCCTTTCTGGTTTAATCATTAGCAGGCAACACAGGACTTTGTTTTGTATTTATTTGTTTGTTGCAACTGTTGTACATCTGTTCTAATCCTTGAGGCTTAATTCTAGAAATGTAAAATTTCTTTCCAGCTCTCAGGATCCATATCCAACTATGTGCAATTGGCTGGATTATCCATTAGGCTAAGGAAGTTAAAGTATAGGGGGGCAAAGTCCAGCTGGAACCCTCTATTGTAGCACAATAAACTCCAAGTGCCTCTGCACAAAAAGAAAAAGACAGCAATCTCTTCTGGTCCAGACATAGCCCCAAACCATGGGTTGGCACTACATGAAGAAACAGTGAAGTAGCATCTGGCTCAACACATCCCCTCCCTGCTTTCCTGATTTGAGGCAAACTAGAGTTTGTTATTCCATCCAACGCAAACCAACTATGGTTTGGATTTGCTCTCCAAACCAGAATCAAACCAAGTCTGATGTGTAGGGTAAATGCTAAACCATAGTTTGTTTGTTCATGTGAAATGTCAGACTATGGTTTCCCCAAAATGAAGGAGGGAATTGTCATGTGTGAAGGTTAGAAGTAGTGTTTAAGCCTCGGGCTCCTTAACAGCCTGATCTTATAGCATCACAGCTCTTCCTTTTCATGGTCTTTTGGACCCACTATTGGCACCCTTTCCCCATCAGTCCCTGTGTCAGAGGATAACACTTTGTGCACATGCATATATACACCCTTTGCCTTCAAGAAATAATGTGGAAAGAATGTTGGTTACTTTAGGTGCAGCATACTAACATGGTTACCGTTCTGGAATATATGTAGGAAGGACAACTGTTTTGCTCACTGTGCTGGTCACAGTTAAAATTCCATGTATTGTGATGAACCAACAGCTCTTATTTTCTGAGCAGCAGGGGAGAGCTAGCCCTGTTCCCAGCTGCAACGGATTTAAACTAACAGTAGCAGGTCCAGAATGATAATCAGAATGGCTACAATTGCTGCACAGAAGCTTGCCTTTGTACATGTTGACAGCTGTTCATGTGCATCTATGCATGAATGCAGTCGGATGATAGTATGTAGTTTGTCAGTCGTGCATGAGGTTTCTTAACAGGGGAAGTCCTCTCAGTGGTTCTGCATTTCAATGTGCCAGTTTCATGCATGGTTGCTTGCCAGCCAGTGAGTGGTTGTACAGATCCAACCAGCAGCTTTCTATTTCATACCCTCCAACATTTCCCTGATGAAAATAGGGACATCCTATTCCATATCCTGCAACATTCTCTGATGAAAATAGGGAAGTCCTAAGGAAAAGCAGGACATTCTGGGATCAGATCAGACCAGTTGGAAAAGCTTCTGTAAATCTGGGACTGTCCCTGGAAAATAGGCACATTTGAAGGGTCTGTTATTTTGTTAGGTATGAATGGTCAATACAAGTCACATTTGCCCAAGGTCTGCTGATGACCTTGATTCTATCCTGGATCCACTACCAGACCATCTAGGGACGGCCCCTATAACATCAGACTTTCACAATGATGAAGGAATTTCAGTTGTCATGCAATATACTGTATTCTTGCTCTGAGACAAAATGTGCTTCTGGTCTTATGGGTAATAGTCTTGAACTGTACTGATTTAGAAGTAAAGACTAGATGCAGCTTGACCACAGGAGATATAAATCTACTATAGGATGGACTGTTGGTATGTTGTTTAAATAGGCCTTTTACTTCTATATATTACTACACCGACTTTCCACTTCACACATGGGACTCCCAAAGGCCAGTATTTCCTAACATTACACATCAAGGCAGGACTCCCATATCCATGAGTCTAACCTGGTAAGTCTTGATAATATTTATGTCTTACTGGTTACTTAAGCACTAAAGTCACAGCCCGATTCCAGAAGGTCACCCAGTGAGCTCTGCTTTCAAAGGCCTTCCTCACCCCCTTACCTGCCTGCACGACAGTCCCAAACTGAAGAAAGGTCAAGAGCTGTCTCTGATACAGATATATATGCTGGGGGCTGGGGTGGGCAGAGCTGCAATGGCTTGAAAGGGTCACTCTGACCCCCTATGCACAAGTAGAGGTCTCCCTGGATTGCATCTAATCCACAAATGCATTAAAAAAATTACATACTTGCAAAACAAGGATCTGTTTTTTGCTAAGTATACCCGTAGGTTGTATACTTTTATAACTTTTAAGTGCATAAACAGCAGATATGAAATCACTGCTAGAACTGAATAATGCACAATTACTTCCAGGTCACTTTGACCAAAGTTATATAAACATGCCTATTTAGTATGGATTCATTTTAAGACCAAATAAAATATAACTTGAAAGGAATGCTTTCTGGGAAGTATAAGTAAAATGTTAAAGCTGCAATTATTTTACTAAGTGGTCCCTAATGCATAATTGTAACCTTTTCATTAGTGACATTAAAGCTATTTAAACTGAGAATAAGAAACTTTACAAATGCAAATTTTTCTACTGCAGTTTTTTTCCCTTAAGAAAAAAAATCCAAACAACACAAATACACCTAGCATAAACCCAAGAGTTCCAAATGATTTTACGGCATGCTATGTATCCTGTTCATGTATCCTGATACACTGGACACAGCCACAAGCCACACATGTACAAGTGTTTGCATGCAATTATATACACTTGTTGATTTGTACATCTCAGCTATTGTGTACACAGGAACACGTACTGAACACACACAGAATGTTGCACACGAACAACAGCACAAACGTACAGCGCAACTATCTGTGTATACAGATACACAGATTGTACACTTGTTGAATGTAACATGTGAATACCCCTTTATGTGGTCATTGAATGCACAGAGGGCAGAACAGTGCTACCATTACTGGTCACATCCCAACCTTGGTGCGTTCAGTTGAAGGTATATAAGGCTTCCCTGTGCATGCACTTTTACTCATGTACAGTAGACCTCTTCAGGCTGAACACATGAGGACAAAAACCATCCAGAGAAGGTGGACATTCACACCTTGCCCACTCTACCTCCAACTTTCCCATATTAAGCAGAAAGGTCTAAAGCTTAACATCTAATGATGTTCAGCTGAACACATTTAGAAATGTCCTCACAGTAAGCAACCTGGACAACACAGGGTTCCTCATCATTGGAAAGCTTTAAAATTCCCCCTTTCAACATTCTCACTCAGCTTAGAAGGTTGGGAGTAGAATGGTCAAGGACACAACATTAGAAGTTGTAGTGGAAGAGAGCCAATGTTATCAACACTATGCTTTTCATGCATTATGCATTATTTTGAACAGCCAGTCAGATTCAGTACTTAAAGATCTTCTAACAGGGATAATTCCAGATAACCTGGCCTGAAAATCATCGCCATAGTTCTCTTTTTGCCAATGCCTAGTCAGTGTTCATACAGGAGTCTATCCAGCCATTTTTAAGATCTTGGCATTTGCATTTACTACCCTTGTTACAATGAAACTAAAGATGGTATGGCCCCCTCTTACATGCCAACCTTGAGGGTGTCATCTAGGTGTAGAAAAATATAGTTGGCACATTCAATAAGCAGCAGATCCTCATAAGATGCTGGCTTCTTAGTCCTTAATTCTACTTGAAGTTGACTGCCACCTCGCTGAAGATAGAGTTTGTAGGGTCATTGGGGCTATGACTGTTTGTGTTATATCACCATAAAACACCATATACCCTGACGAGGCTCTAATAAATAATAAAACTTTTAAAAAGATGCCAGTAAATAGCTGGATTATTGTTTGTGTTTGAAGCATGCCCTTTGATGATTTCCCCCCTCCTCAAAAGAACACAGAATTTCATTACATGCGCCAGATGTTTGAATTCCATGTGTGTGAAACAACTTACATTTCTAAAGTACAACTTAGGGAACTACAGAGAACAATGCTTTAACAAGGATAGTTTGCCCATAAACAGCATATGCTAGAATTCAAGATAATATGAGCGAAACCTTCTCTATCCCACTACCAAGGAATACAACACTCTCCCCTGCTCTTGGCCCACACTCTAAAATTCCACCAGCGCCAAACACATGGTCCACATCTGCAGCTTATGCAAAGTGTATTTTCAAATGAGTATTTGTGAACACAAGATTTCCCAGAGCAGCAAAAGAGGGTTAGAAAACAAAAGAAAATGTGTTTGCACTCTGAAACCTCAAACAATGAGCTTTCACCAATCCTGAGATTTGTTCACACTTAGAATCAGAATTGTAGAGTTGGAAAAGACCCCAAGGGTTATCTAGTCCAACTCATTGCAAAGCAGGAATCTCAGCTAAAGCTTCCATGACATGTGCCCATCATGTGTAGTAAAACTCTACTTTCCACTTGACAGGTTGAGATAGTTGTAGAATATCATCCTGTAATATTATGGTCCATGATATACAGTATATACATATACAGCTACATCCCCTAGAAAACATAACATTCAAGTTGGGTGGGTGGGTATCATATGGACTTGGATTTGACCCTGGATGCTTAGGTGTCAATTGTGACCAGGAAACTGGTATGCCAACTACAACCATTCCTAGAGAATACAGATCTGGCCATGATGATACATGCTTCAGTTTCATCATGTCTGGATTATTAGAATGGATTCTATGTAGGGCTGCATTTGAAGAGTCCTCCGAAATCACAAAGGGCCCAGAATATGGCAGCCAGATTGTTAACAGGGGCCATACACAGGAAATATATATTGGGGGGAAAGCTACACTCTTTTCCAATTTGTTACTGGGCACAAGTCAAAGTGCTGGTGGTGACCTTTATAGCCCTTTAAGATCATGATATCTTGTATATGTCACCCTCAGTGACACTCCTGTTTGTCCCAATGTCCCCAGCAGTACATTCAGGTAGAAGGCTTTCCCCCCAAAACAGGGTGCTGAGCTGAGAGGGCACAAAATGCTACTACTACTAAGAATAAGAATAAGAATAAGAATAAGAATAAGAATAAGAATAAGAATAAGAATAAGAATAAGAATACCTATACAGTTAAGTCCAGTCAAAGGCGACAATGGGGTTGAGGTGCTCATCTCGCTTTCAGACTGAGGAAGCCGGCGTTTGTCCACAGACAGCTTTCGGGTCATGTGGCCAGCATGACTAAACTGCTTCTGGTGCTACAGAACACCGCGATGGAAACCAGAGTGCATGAAATGCTGTTTACCTTCCCTCCACAGTGGTACATATTTTTCTACTTGCACTGGCATGCTTTCGAACTGCTAGGTTGGCAGGAGTTGGGAAAGAGCAACTGGAATTCACCTTATCGCTCAGGGCGCCATATTGCCAAAGTCTTCCCCTGCTCACTTCTTTTCTGGAGTGCTGGGTTATTCAGGTATGTCTTGTCTGGCCTGACCAGTGCTTGACAGCCCCAGTCCCAGCCCCAATTCACAGTCCCAGGCAAGCTTTACAACTAGGAGGTTTGTGGAGCCAAAGGCAGACTGCATTTAGCTTGGTGGATCAGAGTTATGTAGGCTTCTTGTTAATATGCAATGAGGGACTTCATAGAGAATCCTGCCCATAATGGTAGCATCCACACATATACCAAGAACCACAGAATACCCAACTTAGCCCTCAAATGTCATTTGGAAGTCATCAACATCAATACAGCATTGATCAGCAGCAGTTGGTACCATTAACATTTTCCTATCACCGTCTATTGATTGTGTGTGACCTCTTGAGAGGCAGCCACAACAATTCGCTTTATTATATTTACCACAAAAAAGGTTGTGAAAACAGGGTAATTGATATTTGAATCGATGAGAGCAGAAAATAGTTATTTGATATGAAACTGGAAGGAACTTTCCAGGTCCCCAAACATTCAAAATGCATTAAGGCTCAAATTTTATGCACTTGGTGCACATCCAGGAAAATATATGTTTAGACTAAACACACACACACACACACAAAGGCAAACAAAGGGGGATTGAACAATTAAATGGAAGATTGTTTGCATCTCTTGGATTTGATGCTTTCCATGCTTTTCCACAAGTTTCTTTCCAAGTCATCTCAGCAAGCCTGACAGTGACCAGCTCTGCGCTCTAAAGGCCATCCGAGCTAAATGACAGACTTCATCATGGGATGAGTATGTACGTAGTTGTCCTGACAGAACAGATCCCTGACAGCAGAGTCCTTGGGATACACCCAGATGTCTTCTAAAAGTCTGGTAGTAGTTGTTCTTTTTGACATCTGATGGGAGAGCGTTCCACAGGGTGGGTGCCACCATCAAGAAGGCCCTCTGCCTAGTTCCCTGCAACTTCACTTCTCTTAGTGAGGGAATCGCCAGACAGCCTCAGAGCCAGATCTCAGTGTTTGGGATGAATATAGGGGTGGACACGCTCCTTCAGGTATACAGGCCATGTCATGCACATAGGTCAGTTTATTTTACTCCCTTTTGCTTTAATTCACACTGCAGGAGTTCAAAGGGGTATACATTAGGCCCAGAGAAGGAGTAAGTGATTGAAAAGCAATTTTGTATTGGTTTAAAAAAAAAAGCAGCTTGTTGAGAGCCCCAAATGCTGTACATGAGTGAAACACTGGCCGAATTTTGCTTGACAGGCTACACGTTTTACAAGCCTACTTTCAACATAACCTGAATGGAGACTGAATACAACCTACAGTGTCTGAAGAAAAAGAAAATTCTTGGAAACATGACTGAAGAAACACGCATGAAGATCTCTCTATAAACATTTTAATAATGCCCACCCTGTCAGGCTGCAGAATTGTTGAGGTGGGGATGCATGAAAATACCCTGAAAGAACAATCAGGTTGTTCCATTCAGTTTTGTAGAAATGCTTCAGTCAGCAAAGCAACTCACACTAAGGAGCATAGCTGTGAGGGAATAGCATGTTCCTTTTTGTTTCCATAGCCTTGATCTGATTCTTGTGACTATTTCCAGCTCTTTGGGGAAATTGAGTTGTGCAAGGTAGAAAGTTAATGGAAAACAGATTTCAGGAAACAACAGATTTCCGTTTGTTTTTTTGTTTGCTTCAGATTCTTGTTTTCAAACACCGGAACAATTTTCTTAGAGCTAATTTGATTTTGATTCCCCCCCCCCCCCCGATTGTTCCCTACGAAAGACCAGATGATTCCTAGCCTGAGTCTTTCAAGGTTTAGTCATTTCTCTGCAAGACATCCTACTGAATTGAGGTTGTTATAAATGATATATCACAGATATAAGTCTTTCTAATTAGGAATGTATTCTCCCCTGGAAATAGAAGTCATAGCACTGGGAGTCTGGTTTCCCAAGGCTACATGGTGAATTGTGCAGAATGCGGAAGTAGGGTTCAAATCCATGTTTAGCTATAAAACTGAGTTCATTATATCCAAACCTAATCTCACAGGTCAGAATTGTAACATGTCACCTCCGTCTCCACAGTGTGAGATTCAAGAGGTTGCAGACACCACTCAGAGTCTGCATTCACTTTTTAGACAATGAGGCACAGCAGAGACGGGTGTCTTTTTGTGATATGGTTTGTTTACACATATATACAACCTGAGCCTACAGCAGAAGGGCTCACATCTTGCTTTTCCCATAGCCCCGACCTTGGATCCCAGCAGAAATGGCTGTCTCTCTCAGCTGCCCAGCCTGCAGTCTGATTCTAGCTTCTAGCTCTCACCCACAACTCCTCTGGATGAAGGAGAATCCCAGCCTTGCACCCCAAGAGCGTGTCAACAGAGCAGGCTTGGGTCTCCAAATGGAGAAATCAGCCATGTTCTCTGTGTCTTGTTACACCTTGCCCTAGCCAGCCCCCACAGTGCTCAGACCCCCTTTCCTCTCACTTGCAAAACTGTTTGCAGAACTTTATACTTGTTTCCTGTTCTCTTACAGCATCCTCCCTGAAATCCTAACCCCTCTTTGGTCTCTCCCCTCCTTGTCTTTGCCCTCTTGATGGCTTCCTTGATGGCTAAATGACTGTTCTTTTGTTCTTCCAATGAACTCTACCCAGGTAGTTCTGCTGAGCTGGCCTGGCTCATGTGCATACACTAAACTCTTTTCCTGTTTGGTACAGTTTAATCAAACCTTGATTAATTCTGGTAAAGGTAAAGGGACTCCTGACCATTAGGTCCAGTCACAGACGACTCTGGGGTTACGGCACTCATCTCGCTTTACTGGTCGAGGGAGCCGGTGTACAGCTTCCGGGTCATGTGGCCAGCATGACTAAGCCACTTCTGGCAAAACCAGAGCAGCGCACGGAAACGCCGTTTACTTTCCCGCCGGAGCGGTACCTATTTATCTACTTGCACTTTGATGTGCTTTCGAACTAATTCAAGGATTTATGGGTGACTTGCACCCACAGACTCTGGCCCCTAAAACTTGTAACTTTCTTATATTTTAAAGATAAAAATAGGACAACCTTCACATATGCCCTAAGAGCTGTTCAAAGGAAGGATGATACTAATACACACATACAATCAGCCTATGAGTTTAATTGTTGTTTCTTTGTGTATATATATTTTAAAGTTCCTGCATGTGATTCTTTTCTTGCGATTTTATATGTAAATGCCTAATAAAGGTTTGATAAGTGCATGATAAACAGGAAAGAAATTATTGTTATTTATTGTTGTTTTAGGAATAAAGCATACTTCATCTAATCTGCACTCCATCATCACTATCAAAGGTTTAGCATTTCCTATATGTGAATTTAGGCTTATGTACACATTTGTGTGTGTGTCTACAGGACACACAACTACATTTGTATGTGTTCAATTCCTGTTACTCTGCTATCTCCTTTTCTTATCTCCCTCCACTGTATTCTCCACTGCCAAAAATTAAATTGCAAACTCCTTGCAGAATAAACTATTTGATGCTGCTGCTGTTGTCCCCTTGCTCTATACAGCACCATGGTATTGCTATATATAGCCTACATAACAATACTGTATTGCTTTATAGAGCAACGCAATCAAAAAAGTTAGACCCAGTCCCATGGAGCTTATAACTTAATCTTTGACAGTAGAGGAGACAATGCCATATCCATGCACACATATTTGCACTGACTTGAATCTTTCTAAAGTCAAGACATCAACTTAAAGTAATGTTCTGTTCCACACTTACGTTTTGTAGCCGAATAAATGATTTTATGCTGGCATCTGCGGAATGTTTCTTTATAGATATTAATCCCCCCCTTTCATTTCCCCTCCCTCTTTCCTGCAAAGCCTTGAAGGATATTAGAGAATCTTTCCAAGGTGACCTGCCTTTATTTTTTATTTTATTTTTTTAAAGTTGTGACTGCGTCTTTTTTATGATGCCTGGAAATGCCGGAGGTTTTGTTTTAAGCTGCTGAAATGTGAAGAATGTAATCTGCTCTCCCTCTTTGGATGTGCCAGGACACCTCTCTGAGAGACCCCAGGCTGTGCATTATGAATGCAGAGAGCTATAAACCCCTCACTCAAAGTACTTGGAGACATATTTGAAACAGTCAACTCCATTCCTGTTAGCTACATGTGCTCTTCCCAACAAATTCTAACCTGTGCAGTCTTGTGCTTTTGCAAATCCCTTTACATTACTAATGCTAAAAAAAAAAAACAACACACACACAAGAATTTAAATACCTCCCCCCTCCTGCCAACACATTTATAATGTACTGGTAAGGGTGCGGCTGTTCACAATATGAGGACTGATGGGTGCATTCAAATACTGGTGTTTTTATTAATAGGTTTGGAGCTCCTATACTGGTATCCAATATATAAATCCAGCCACCTACCCTTTGAAGGCAGCTCACACTCCCATTAAAACACAAACACAAAATAATTCTAAAAGTTAAAAAAAAGCACAGCATGCAGATCAGACAGCAGCTACAGACACAACTGGGGTGTCTACCCCCCAATCCAGAATCACGGAGCACAGTTCAAAGTGTTGATGCTGACCTTTAAAGCCCTAAGCAGCTTTGGCCCTGCATACCTGAAGGAACGTCTCCACCCCCATTGTTCAGCCCAGACACTGAGGTCTGGCTCCGAGGGCCTGCTGGTGGTTCCCTCAATATAAGAGGTGAGGTTAAAAGGAACCAGGCAGAGGGCCTTCTCGGGAGTTGTACCCACCCTGTGGAACACCCTTCCATCAGATTTCAAGGAAATAAACAACTATCTGACAGTCCTGTATTGGGAAGTTTTAAATGTTTGATGTTTTAATGTGTTGGGAAGCCACCCAGAGTGGCTGGGGCAACCAGATGGGCAGCATAGTATTATGAGTTGCCATGTTTCAAATCTGGTTCTCCTCAGGGAGAGCACATGTTGCGGTGGGGCTGGCAAGCCACCTCCCTTGCAGCTGGGTGGGACAGTTGGCTGGCCACGGCTTCGATAGGACCTTGGGGTGTTGCTGGGGAGAACTATATGTTGCCATTTGTGATGGACAGCCCAGCGTCCTTTATGTTCTCTCGCATGCAGGGTGATCCTTCTCTTGGCTGCGTGCTTCAGATCACCCGCCCTCCCTCCCTTTTCTTAGGCCTCTGTATTGACCTTGCAACTGCCTGTCATGGGGTCGTCTGCTTTTGGGGCAGGGGCCCGGTAGGAATTTTTCCATTTGGCTGATTGGCTGTTGCCATCTGGTTTTCGCCTACTGCAGTAGCAACTAGTCACAACTTGTAAGGTTGGCGGTTAGGCATTGGTTCATTGTGATTGTTATTGGAGGGGTGGTCGCCCCTCCAAATGATGATGGTGTGTAGGGAATTCCGTTAAAGGAATCCAGGGGCTCGACATGCTTTTGTCCGAACCCCCGGTAGGGGGACAGGGCCACGCAGGAGCCCCTGGGAACCTCCGGGGAGAGGGAGGGCTCTGCCCCCAGCCTCCATATCTCTCCCCAGATGGGATCTCCCGTTGCTGACCGGTGGTCAGCTCTGTCCCGTCGACAGCTAGTCAGAACCAATGCCTGCGCAACCACTCACATAATTTGTATTTTAATAAAGTTGTGGCATAAATTATTGCCAAAAACCCAAACAAAAATTATGTCTGAAGTGTGAATTTATTTGGGGGGTGGCTTGGGGACCTCAACATGCAAAAAGTGAAAAAACAGACACAAAATGTTTTTTTGGGCAAAGTTGTCTACATTTCCGACATGGGTCCAGATTTTTCAGCAATTTCTGCCCAGACACTGTTTCTGACTGCCGAATCCCACCTATGTGTGGGAAATTCTGGGTGTATGATAACCATCATCATCATCATCATCATCTCCCTCCACTTTCAGTACGACATATCCCTAGATAAGTGTGCATAGCATCGAAGCCTTCAAAATTTAGCCAGTGTAAGTCCTGTGGCTGGGATTTTACCCTACACTTTTTGTCTGTATGATGTGCCAGAACAACAAATGCTTCATTCCATTGCAAAGTGGGATTCCCATCACTCTGCTGGGAAACAAACAGGAATACATTTCTGCCTAGCTCTCGCTGTTCAATGACATATGGGATTTTATACCTGTCAATGGTAGCTGATGGTGGTAGCTGATGGAATATTGCCTGCACAGATCCCCCAAGCAGCCAGACCTGTGAGAGAGATTGATGTATTAAGCCAGACTCAGAAAGGACAAAAAGTTACTGAGGCCATGTTCTCGTAAACCGTTATTTCAGTTTTAACGAGCTTGTAGAACACTTACATTGCTCTCATTTTATAACTGACAAAAGGAACTGAAGAAAGACAACAGAATTTAGCAGTAGTGCATTTCAAAATTAGTGCTTTGGAAAACTGGACAGGAGATAACATTAACATGTGTGATAAGAAAATATCAGGCTTATACATCTCACTCCTTTGAAACTGACTGACTCGCTTACTCAGGTATGAAAATTGTTTTGGGACTTCCATGTGACCCAGAGGCCTAAAATTTGGTAAACACATACTCACAGAAACTTTGATTGCTAGAAAAAATGTGAAAATACTTGTAGTCTTCTTTCTTGGAACTGGAAATTCACAAACAGTATCATACCACCCACAAAGCTGAAACCTGGCACACATAATTCAAGACACTGTGATTTAATAAACACGGAGTATGGAAATGGAAAACTTTATGCAGCTCTCCCTCTAAATGGGGGCAAGACATATATATATATATATAAAACCTGAAATCTGCAACCAATGTAGTCAAAGGGCCAAACTAGACAGAATGTTAGGGATTCCCATAATCAGAAAGGACATCAGGAGTTTTTAAACTTACCTGCAGGGTGAAGACAGGGGGAGATTTTCATTAGGACAGTAGTGCACAAAGAAAAAAAAGTGCATTCCTTTCTTTCGCCTAGCTGTGATCATAATAAAACTCCCCCTCCACATTTTTTACTTCTTGAAAAGAAGCCTAAAAGCAGCGTAGGCGCACAATTTTCATTGGAGGTGGGGAAGTGTTTCCATTGAAAATTGCCTAACCCTGTGCCTCATATTAATTTTCTTTTTAAACCACCCTGTGTATCTGAACAGAGTGGAGGGGTGTGCCTCTGTGTTACATTTTTCTCCCCCAAAATTGTACTCTCCAAATAAGTAACTTTCACATCCCCTACAAAGTTGAAATTTGCTATACACCCAAGACACCCTGAGTATTAGAAATCTTCTGAAAATGGAGCATTTCTACATCCAACCATCAGAACCTAGAGTATTCCTTTTACCTAATAATGGACACCAGCAGTAGCATTGCAGTAGTCCAAATAGTCCAGGTGGAAGATAACCAGAGCATGTACCACTGTGGCAAGACACTGTGCAGGCTGGTAGGGTCTCAGCTGGTGTAGAAGGAGGAGCTGGTAGACAACAACCCTGGACACAGAATTAACCTGAACCTCCATGGACAGCTGTGAATCCAAAATGACTCCTAGGCTGCACAACTGGTCCTTCAGGGGCACAGTTACCCCATTCAGGACTAAGGATTCCTCCACATCTGCCCACTGTCTATCCCCCAGAAACAGTACTTCTGTCTTGACGGGATTCAACAACCATCTATTGACTGCCATCCATCCTCCAAACACCTCCAAACACCCACACAGGATGTTAATTGTCCTCATTGGTTCTGATTTAAATGAGAGGTGGAGTTGGGTATCATCTACATATTGGTGAACACCCAGCCCAAACCCCTGATGATCTATCCCAGTAGCTTAATAAAGATGTTAAGAAGCATGGAAGAGAGGATGGAGCTCTGAGGCACCCCACAAGTGAGCAGCCAGGAGTCTGAACACTATCTCCCAACACCACTTCCTCAGCCCTGCCTAGGACAAAGAAACAGAACCACTGCATAACATTTCCCCCAGCTACCAATTCCCCTAGATGGTCCAGAAGAATATCATAGTTAATTGTATCAAAAGCTCCTGAGAGACCCAGCAGAACCAGGAACCAGCTTCCACCCCTGTCTCTAGCCCACCAGAGATCATCGACCAGTGCGACCAATGCTGTTTCAGTCCCACAGTGGCGCCTGAAACCTGATTGGAAGGCATTGAAATGGACATGGTGAGGAATGATGGGAGCTGGTGTAATACCTGGAAGGCACTAGATTAAGAGAGGCTGGCTCTGAGGGATTTATGATAGCAGCAAAAGAGCATGTACGAAAAGGTTTTAAAGGGATTTCTTTTTCCTACATGGCAATCAGAAATGGAAACTCCACATTTAAATGCAAACACAGCCTTCTTTTCTTTCTCAAGAAAGCAGCAATAGGCAAGGCCTATATTCTTTTATAAATTGCCACAGAGTCATCAGAGGATTGGAGCTATGTTCGAACAGACAGTATGTCAGTTAGATTACATACTTTCCCCCGTTGTTCTAACAAATTAGTTATTTTGGGTCTCATTTTAATAATGTTGAAGCCCAAGGTCTGCATACATTTGCACAACCAATTAACCACAGTGGCACATGCTCACCAGGCAGTTATTAACACAACCAATGACAAACTAGCGTAACCTTACTAAAAAAAAAAAAAATGTTTCCTGAGTTAACATTTGCATTATGCAGGCAACATCTATTCAGAAACTCAGTAACTGAGCCTGAACAGGCACAGACCTTTGACATACTAGGAATCTCTCTAGTTCACAATTATAATTGGGACTTGATATTGGAAATGGTGCTAATTCTTGTTTGGGAATGCTGCGGGGGCAGGAATCGCCTCAACACAACCACTGATCAAAAGACAGGATCATCTCCCCATTCCCTCCACCGCAGAGCATCCAGTGTAATTGCCCCAGACCACAGTGTACCGCAAGCATTACAAAAGGTGCTTGCCGAACAAACAGCTTGTAAACAACTGTTAGATTTTCTACTCGAGTTAGACTTATTGCTTGCGTAAGCCACAGGCATTAACATAAAAGCAACAGCATAAAACAGTAATGGACAGTGCAAACTGCGAACCAAGCATCACCACAATGTTGCAAAATATCAAATATAAGTACACAAATCAGAATAAAATGCTTTAAAATGCAACTCAAGATGTTCACTAGTAGCACTTGAAAAGAACAAATGAATATTCCGTGCATATTTTGTTCAGAATGGCACCAGCAAGATGTTTGATTGGTTATAGCAGCCGAACCATGTGGCCACTTCTGTCATGTCAACATTCCACATGCCTTCCCATACGTGCCCCAAGATGCTGATTGCTACTGAATGCATGTGCAAAGCCCAGGCTCTGCACACACTCCCATTTACTCTGCATCCAGTGTGTTCCCACTGCTGGTTTGGAAAGTGGTATACATGGGATGTGAGACACAATTCCTATCAATTCTTTAAGTACCCTGTTGTTTCTTCAGAAATACTGGGCCACACTCAACTATGTGGGTGAGCTAGTGCAAGCAAACACAATGAGTCCTAAAAGCTTACCGGTACTTACCATGCTTTCCTCCCTCTATGCGCCCTACTGGTCCAGCGACCCCTCAAAATAGCACACAGGGAAAAGAGGGGAGATAGTTCCATTGGGTAGGCTGAAATGCTTGTGCTGCAGGAACTACTGGAAGAGTGTGAGGCCTATTTTAGCACAGAGGTGTCCCTTATTGAGAGAGAAGGCTTCAACTAGGCAGTTTGTGCCAATCACATCTTGAGCTGCTTAACAATGAGGATAATTTTAAGGGCTCTGTTCCATGATGGACGTATTCAGATATATTATGTTATACATATTACTAAATAAAGTTTTTTTCCTCCAACCACTCTTTCTTGGCTGACCCAGCTATGAGACAGAATGAGAAAGCCTGCTCACGAAGCACATTTTGAACACATTTAAGGGGTAGCAAATTTCCAGTTACTTAATTTAGTAGTCACACACAAAGCATGCCAGTATGTGAGTTTTCCATTCTGAGGCATCACATTATTTTGTGCTCAGATATATCCACTTCACACACCTGTCAATACTCCATGGCATATCGTCTCAATATGGCACGGGCATGCCTGAGTTTGCTTATAAATTTGAAATTTGCTTTATTAACTGAAATGTACTAATAGGAGAATGGCAGGATGAAAAAGCAAACAGAAGGAACAAAGGGAGACAGAAGGCAAGACTAAGATGGGTATCTGTAATATTCACTGAATATGTACATCCGGTCCTATATTTCTAGAAAAAGAGGTGCCAAAACTCACCATGAATGCCTCAATTGTTCTCTTAGAATGGCAATGGCGCCCCCTGAGAGGTGCCAGAACTGTGTTCCAGTGAGTTCTGGCTAACACAAAAGCACTGTGTAATCCAAGGACATCAGCTTCTTACATACAACCTCACTCATAAACCATGAAAGCATATGGGTTGTATGTAATGCTGCATTGCACTTGTGCAATGAGACTTCCATCTCCTCTCCTCCTTCCCTGGATGCCACCAAAATCTGCTCTAGCGTGGTGTAGTGGTTAAGAGCAGTGGACTCGTAATCTGGTGAACCAGGTTCACTTCCCCGCTCCTCCACATGCAGCTGCTGGGTGACCTTGGGCTAGTCACACTTCTCTGAAGTCTCACTCGCCTCAGAGTGTTTGTTGTGGGGGAGGAAGGGAAAGGGGATTGTTAGCCGCTTTGAGACTCCTTTGGGATATCAAATCCAAACTCTTCTTCTACCTCTTCAGAGGGCCCCCCAACCCCCCAGATTCAATTTTGAGGGCGTGATGGGATGGGGTGGGGTGGGGAAGGCAGAAGAGAAAAGGAAGTTCCATTGTGTTCACAGAAGTATGTTTTGCGAGTGGCGCTGCAGCACTGGTACAGCTCTGTGAGCAGTGGCAAGGTTGCCTGCATTTGAGAAGTGAGGCAAGACAGTTGGATGTAATGTGCGGAGGAAGGTGTGTGTGTGGGGGGGTGTTGCACCACTCCCGGTGTCATCCCTGACTGGGGGTGACATTCGGTGCACCGCCCACACGCTACTCGGACTCCCACACCTACCGTGAACCATTGGGGGAAGGGGGGAGCTGCTGCTCCGCTTTTCCGGTTCCTTCCTCTCCCCTTCCTGCTTGCCTGCCTCTTTCCCATCCTCTCCCCTGCCTGCCTGCCTCCTCCATCTGGGAGCACAGCACAGCAGCTCCCCACTTCCCCTGACGGCTGGCGGTAGGCGCGGGAGTCATGGACGGGCAGAGGAGAGCATGGGAAGGAGGCAAGCGAGCAGAAAGGGGAGAGGAAGGAAGCAGAATCAGTGAGTGCGCACACGGCTATCCCGTGCCTGGGAAGGCCCCCTCTGCACCCCTTGGGAACGTGCCCACCCTGACCAGCACGGGCATATGCTCCTTCACTGGATGTGATACAGACACATGCTATGATGCTAGGCCAACAATGGCAAGAAGCTGGATCTAGGTAGCTATTTAAGTCAATGGTTGGTCTCTTTCCCATTTGTGACACCCCACCTGCTCTCTGTTTAAGCCACAGTGTAAGATTAATTCGTCACATATGGGCTGAAAAGCAGTTTGTCTAGCAAACACATTGCATCACGTTTTCACTGACCTTGGCTTGATTTTTTTAAATTAGTAATTAGTGCTGGGGGGCACATTTTAAATAGGCATTCAATTTGTCATAATTGATAGGGCTGTGTGGAGAAAGACGAGGGATTGACAGATCAATCTGTTTCCAATTCTATCTGTTTTGTATGCGTTCATTAGTCTGTTCCTTTCTGTTTCAACACCAGTGTGAATTTCTTTAAACAATTAAAATATGAATTAACCTGGTATGCATTTTATTTTAAACTATGCATGCTCACCCTTACAATATGCATTTTTCTACAGACTTTAAGCTAGAGTATATTTACATACATTTTTGCTTTTTTTGCGAGCTGAGAGCCATACTGCAAAATTTGGAGAAATGTTAAAAACAAAGTGTAATTGCTTTCTGACCCACCTTTTAGTGTGGGAAATGTGAATCAGGTTGATTGACTTAAAAATGAAGACCAGACAAAATCCCAGAGCATTCCAGAGAAATGTAGTGTTAGGTAGGAATTTGAAGAAAACTTGAAGGCAACTTTCATGGTAATGGGAACCCCCACATCTACCCCCAACAAAGGGGGCAATTTAGATCAAATATCTACAAACCATGTTGGGTTTCTAGGTGGTTCTAGAGCTAAAAGCAAAAGCTCTACATATAGTAGCTTCATTTGCATGACACACTAAGCCACAGTTAATGTGAACCATAATTAAAATTAGTTTAGATTGTTTAAACTATAGCATCTCAGATTATCACAATCACTTTAGCCATAGTTTGTTACATCACACCTGAGTTTATCTCAGTGTTGCATTCTCTGTGGCTCCAGCCTTCTATCCCAAAAGTCCCTGCAATATTAGCTAAAGTTTATAAACAAACCACAAACCTTGGTTAGAACATGTCCATTAACTAAATGGACTAACTAAAGTATCCCTGCCAAGTATCCCTGCCAAGAAAACTCCATGGACAACTAAATTTTATAAAGCATAAAAAGATCAAACTTATCCATCCTTAAAGAAATCAGCCCTGAGTGCTCACTGGAAGGACAGATCCTGAAGTTGAGGCTCCAGTACTTTGGCCACCTCATGAGAAGAGAAGACTCCCTAGAAAAGACCCTGATGTTGGGAAAGATGGAGGGCACAAGGAGAAGGGGACGACAGAGGATGAGATGGTTGGACAGTGTTCTTGAAGCTACCAACATGAGTCTGACCAAACTGCGGGAGGCAGTGGAAGACAGGAGTGCCTGGCGTGCTCTGGTCCATGGGGTCACAAAGAGTCGGACATGACTAAACGACTAAACAACAATAACAAGCAACAGGACTGGGTATGGATGAGCAACTTTTACTATGGTTAACTAAACCATGGTTTAGTGCTATGGGTGAACCAGGCAAGTGTTGCAGATCTTGTCATAATAAAATTGTAGCCCTTGAACATCCAGTACTCTTGTGGCTCATGTCATCATTTTGTTGTATGAATGCAAATATGTAGAACTGCAATAACTTCCATTTTTTTGGGGGGGGATTGATTTGTCAATGAAATTATAGGAGATAAATTAAACTTAATATCAACAAATCAATCATTAGGCAACCAAATACAGATTATAGCAATAAATAAGTTTAACATCAAAATATTTTTTTTAAAAAAAATGATATGTGGCCTTGTGTAAAAAGAAACAAGCAAAGAGAGAATTAAAACAATAAATAAATAAATAAATAAATAAATAAATAAATAAATAAATAAATCCTTCCAGTAGCACCTTAGAGACCAACTAAGTTTGTTCTCTCCTTCATGGATCACTGCCTTGTTGTGGCGAAGGGGCTTGAATAACTCAGGGAAGCTATGAGCTATGCCATGCAGGGCCACCCAAGATGGACAGGTCATAGTGGAGAGTTTAGACTAAATGTGATCCACCTGGAGAAGGAACTGGCAAGCCACTCCAGTATCCCTGCCAAGAAAACTCCATGGACAAAGACAACTATTTTGCCAAACTGCAGAAGGCAGTGGAGGATAGGGGTGCCTGGCGTGCTCTGGTCCATGGGGTCACGAAGAGTCGGACACGACTGAACGACTGAACAACAACAACAAGTTTGTTCTTGGTATGAGCTTTCGTGTGCATGCACACTTCTTCAGATACACTGAAATAGAAGTCACCAGACCCTTATATATAGTGAGAGAGTGAGGAGGGGTATTACTCAGAAGGGTGGTGGGAATGGGTGATGGGTGTGGAAAACCTGTTGACGACTGTTAACGACTGCAATTAGTCCTAAAGGAAAAAGCAAGGGGTGAGATGGCTAAAGATAGCTTTGTCATGTATAATGAGATAAGAATCCAATGTCTTTGTTCAGACCAGGTCTCTCCGTGGTTTTGAGTTTGGTAATGAGTTGCAATTCAGCAACTTCTCTTTCCAGTCTATTTCTGAAATTCCTTTGTATTAAGACAGAATTAATTGTATTAAGAGAGAATTAGTTTGCAAATATGAGTTTAGTTAAGAATGGCAAAAAATGAATGGAGCATCCAAAGTATATTTTATGCAGAAAGTATGATATGCTGGTATATAGTGATGTGTTAGATTATGGTTCTTGTACATATATGTTCAGGTTAGCGGTAAAATTATTGTGGGAAAATTTCATTATTTATTGTTTTCAGGAACCAGAAGTATAGAAGTGTTCACATTCATTGTCAAACTTTGCCCATGCTATGATTGCGGTACTTTTCTTATTGTTATATATATGTAATTCTAGGTGGGAATGATATGGTATGATTTCATATTACATAATAAAATATTTACAGAGAAAGAGAGAGGGAATAGAAATAAAACGGATTTAAGGAGAGTGTTGAGAGAAAAAAAAACATCATGCAAAATTCACACACTTTATAGCTAGTGAATTTGACTACAGGCAAGTGTATGAAAGAGCTCCAATCGGGGTTTTCCTCTGCAGATATATATTTGTGAGTTTGTTTATGGAAAATTACTGCAGGGAGCAATATATGATCTGTTAATAAGGTCAGAGATGGTAGAACAGTGCTGCTGCCTGAGAGGAGAAGCAACTCTTATGTGAGAAGTGAAGGAAGGGAAACAGAATTCCAATAAAAAGCCCCAAGTAACGATATAGATGTTTAAAACAGCAACTTAAAACACACACACACACACACACAAGCAAAACTCATATCTTAAGGAAATGCACATGGCTCCAAAATAGATCTAAATAGTATAGAACTGGTTCAGGGGCACATAGATTTCTAAAGATGTTTTCAGATGGCCAGGGGAGATTTTAAGCACCAAGTGTGGGCTGATTCAGTCATGCACATTTATCAGTTGAAGACCACAACATCAAGTGATGATTAGTATGTGCTAGCAGTTAATTATATACAGTGCTTTACTGGGGGGACGCAGGGGTATGCATACCCCTAAACATGTTGTGAATCTAAGTTTGACCTCAATGAGGGCCCTATTTCAATATGAGTAGGAAAATGAGAGTACTCCTAAACATTTTTTTAAAGAAAAAAAGCACTGATTATGTATCTTTTCATATCCTCCTATATTGTGAATTTAATAGATCCCCCCCAAAGCCATATATTTTTCAGTGGAGTCAGTTCAGTCACCAGTGTGGTGTAGTGGTTAAGAGCAGTAGACTCGTAATCTGGGGAACCGGGTTCGCGTCTCCACTCCTCCACATGCAGCTGCTGGGTGACCTTGGGCTAGTCACACTTCTTTGAAGTCTCTCAGCCCCACTCACCTCACAGAGTGTTTGTTGTGGGGGAGGAAGGGAAAGGAGAATGTTAGCCGCTTTGAGACTCCTTCGGGTAGTGATAAAGCGGGATATCAAATCCAAACTCTTCTTCTTCTTCTTCACCAGTCATTCATGCTTGATTCATACATGCATGTCGTTGATAACATGATTGCTTCACCCAATATTATTTAGTTACCCCGGCATGTCCTATGCTAGGGATTATTGGGAGAGGGCTTCAAAATAAGTGTGATGGGTTTGGACAAATTCATAGATTTACATCAAGAGCTTCCTTTCTTAAAGTGTTTAGGGGTACTCTCCTTTTGACTCAAGAAAATCACCATTTTATAATCCAAATCAGGGGAAATACAGTAAATGGACAAAAGTACAAAGATTCACAAAATGTTTAGGGGTATGCGTACCCCTGTGTACCCCCAGCATTGATATGCTGCTACAATGGTAGCCAAGTCATCTCACAACTAAGTAAGGGAAATATGATATAGAACAACCCTACAAAATACAAAACAGTATATAAAAGAAACAGGTAGAAAACAGATCAATAAAACAACTAATGTGAGTCAGCTCTAGTCCAGGGGAAGAATATATATTCCAGTTGAGGAATATCAATTATGAGAATAGTTAGGAGGCAAGCAACAGCAGCATCAGGTAAAATAGATCAGCTAAACAGTCCTTTCTAAAAAAAGAAAAATAAATTGCCCTTATTTGTCTCAGATGAGCACCAGAGAAGGGCTAAATGGACCTCCCCACTCCTAGGAAAGGAATGCCAGAAGCCAGTTGCAGCCACAGAAAAGGCCCTCTCTCAGGTTCCCACCAGACACATTAGTGGGACAGAGGGAAAACATCTTCTGAAGATATTAAAACCCATGCAGTTTCATAAGAGAGATAGTGGTCCTTCTGGGAAGCTGCTTTATGGGTCATAACCAGCTCTGTGAATTGTGCCTGGAAGCTTAAAGGTAAAGGTAAAGGGACCCCTGATCATTAGGTCCAGTCGCGGACGACTCTGGGGTTGTGGAGCTCATCTTGCTTCATTGGCCGAGGGAGCCAGCATACAGCTTTCGGGTCATGTGGCCAGCATGACTAAGCCGCTTCTGGCGAACCAGAGCAGCGCACGGAAACGCCGTTTACCTTCCCGCCGGAGTGGTACCTATTTATCTACTTGCACTTTGACGTGCTTTCGAACTGCTAGGTGGGCAGGAGCAGGGACCGAGCAACGGGAGCTCACCCTGTCGCGGGGATTCAAACCACCGACCTTCTGATCGGCAAGCCCTAGGCTCTGTGGTTTAACCCACAGCGCCTCCCGCATCCCTACAGGTAGCCAATGAAGCTGTTGTAACCAAGGGATCCCACACCCCCTATAAGCTGCCCCAACTGACAACCTGAAGTTTCCAAGGACTCTTCAGAGGTATCTAAATGTAGAACATGTTGCAGTAGTCCAATGGAAGCTACAAAATGCCATTTGCATTGGAAAATATTTTGCCCACCTGGCCTGCTTGTTTACTTCCTGGGTACCAATGGCTGGCTATTGTTGGAAACATAATTAGAGTGCCTTATGCAAATGGGCTGTTCTTATGACATGGATATGTGACTTGGTCACACACACATGCACACATACTTAATTATACATAGAGAGATCATTCATAGCCAACAATCAAACATTGATAAGTTTCCAGGGATAGTGATTTTCATATGAACTAGGCTTACTAGTGTTTCTGACCAGCACCCAGAAACAATGGAAAGTGCGTTTCATTCTCCTAGTTGGCCACTACTAGTACATAGGACAGCAGAATCGGCGTAAGCAGCCATGTTCAAAGCAGAGATTGTAGGCAGAAGCAGCTGGAATTCAGAAATCTCTTCTGCGAGTCACCTTCTCTCCTAAATCTGGTCTAGAAGCAAAACAACCCAAAAGGAAGTTGCTTTCTGGATGCAACCTCAGCATCTCCTCAAACATAACAAACTCTCCAGTCTGAACGCACACTTGGCAATTATGGCTCAAATTGCACATTCTTCCCACCCCAGCGAAGAAAAGCTGACAGCAATGTGCTGTATTTGAGAAATACAGTTAGAGCTATATGAAATAACTCTAAAAATACACACTTTGGAAAAAAACAACACTTAAATATCAAGAGGAAGAAAAACTGTTGAAAGCCTTCAAAATCATACATGAAATTTTAATGAAAGCCTGTTCCAACACCTGAGGTTCAGTCTCAAATGGACTCCCACCCCCTCCCCAAATGAATCCAGGAGCTATCTTAATGATTACTTCTTCTGCGGCCTCCCTATAGTCCCTCTGTCGGCTACTTTGTCTTGCATTCAGCCCCTCCCTCCTTCCCTCGTGAATTCCATAGCTGTAGCTTAAGAATGGACTGCTCCTTCTAAGAGACGATTTCATTACTCTCTCTGCTAGAAGATTTCCTGCCAACCCTCTAACCAGATTTATAAGGTTTAGCAGATTCTGTTCAATCCAAATCAGGTTTGGAAGGAGCAATGAATTTACCTGTGCTGCACATAATTAACATACCAGGACAATAGTTCCTGCAGAAAAAAATAAAGAAAGAAAAACCCTGTTCAGGCATTATTCCCAATGGAGGGATGGAGAGATGACTACGGCCATTCCTGTTTGGAGGGATTTGTTCTGTGAATTTAAGCTTCCCCCTACAACTTAACACACACAAAATTTACTAAAGATGGCCAATGTATGTTCTTTATCATTTCACATTAACTCTAGCACTGAAATGAGGTAGAACTGCCACCCAATGTTACCTCCAAAGAAAATTCTGAATAAATTCGGAGTCTCTTTCTTGGGTGAAATGTTGGTGGAATTCTGAGAATATGCAACCAGACCAGCATAAATTATTCAGGGAAATGATAGTCTGCTCATCCACCGATTGCTACCATGTTGCTAAAGTGAAATGTTGAGACAGATCTGGAGATCCCTACACAGGCAAACTGTCTGAGGAATTTCAAAGGCAACTAAGAGAGTCTTGTTGAGATTAGCAGAATTAGGGCAATCTGAGGCCCAAAACTTCTCTAAACCCTGAGTTTCGAGGTGAGCTTTGGCCCATATTAATAACTGGATGTTTGGAAAGGGTGGTCATGACAGAATATGCTCTCTAGTAACTCTGAGAAACCTTTAATGTCTGCCAGATGCAAAAGATCCTCAGGTCTCCTTACCGCAGTGGGAACTGACACAACTTCCATCCTGCAACAGCTTTTTGCCTCCAAGTCACAAACTGAGATCTGCAGCACCTGCAACATTCCACCCAAGGCAACGAAAAGCACTCTCTACCAGCAGCTAAATTCTTACTTGCTGGTGAACATTAGATGCATTTAGGCTTTTGATAGAAAACAGAGAGAGAGAGCAAGATTCCTTGGTGCAATTGTTAATATTGTTGTTCAATATGCTTTGGATGCACAGCTTCGGTGCTCTAGATAGCAAGATTGACTGCTACCCACAGCACAAGACGAATTCTTGCCTACGAAAGAAACCTAGGAATGGGAATAGTCTTTTTGGTGTGAGATGCAAGTCAAGCTCGCTCCCCAGGGAAAGGAAATAACCTAAAGGGATATTCTAGTGCTCTCACATTGCCGGCACAGGTGTTCAGATTGTTGCCACCACAGGGCAAACCCCACCGGTTGCTAAGTCTGCCAAAGACTTAGACTCTATCTATAATGTATCAAAAGAAGAAGGAGAAGCTAAGATCTGTGGAAAAGAGAAAGGAAAGGGAGGGGAGAATCGAAGCTAATATATATCCACCCCAGTTCTGTATCGCAGAGCATAACTTTATTTCACACCAGCTAGAAATGCTGCTTGTGCTTCAGTGCAGTTTCTTCAGAGCTTATTGTCATCCCCCATGCAAACAAAAGTGCTGTATTGTAATACTAACACATTCAAGCATTTATCCCCTCCGCAGAGGATAAATACAAAAGCCTCTGCGCCTGAGTGAGACTTTAAAATTACTGTTTCAATATACGCAAATCCACTTTGGATCTCTGAGACAGAGCATCGGAACAACCAGGAATACAGTACAGATCCAGCTAGAGCTCCAGGGGGCAACTTCTGAAATTGATGCATTTGGGTTTTTTTGCTTACACATTGAGGGAATACTGAATTTACAGGCTGGAAGGCATTTGGTGATAATTGCAAATTTTGCTAGACCTAATATAGGGCATTGAACATTATGCAATTACAACTACAGGCATCGCTCCACTTACACATGATCGACTTGCGCACAACCGCGTACACGAGCAGCGCCGGGAAAGAAATAATTCAATTCAAAACTGAAAATGCTGCAAGAGAGCTGGAGAGTCCTTGTGGCTTGCAAAGAGACCTTCCTTGGGGGCCATAAAGAACATCAGTGAGGGCAAAGGAAGCCCCCAAACGACCAAAGGCACAGCAGGGATTTCTTTAGGCTGCTCAGTCTCCCCACCTAACAGCTGATGTCCAGGGTAGCGCAGCAGCCACTTTCCCACATATCCTCCTGCCTCCTGCCAGTCCCAGAACTTGAATTCTACTTGTGCATATTTTTCGATGCAGCAATTTTTGTATGGATTGAAGAGAGAGTGGCAGAGAGGGCATTTAAAGGGTGCTCAGAGAGTGCTCTCCACTTTACACAATTTCACTTATGTGACCAGGGCCCAGAACATAACCTCCTCATAAGTGGTGGTGACTTGTACAGTGGTACCCCGGGTTACGCATCCCCCCCCCATGTTGTGGACGTTCGAATTGCAAACGCCCACAAGCCAGAAGTGTTTCTGGAGCGCGCGCAGCGGGCGCACGACCACCGGATGTGCAGAAGCGCCCAAATCTTCCGGGTTTTGGGCATTTTTTGTGTGTTTGTGATACACACGTTCGCATTACGTACCATGACCTGGAATGGATTGCATACGTAACCCGGGGTACCACTGTATATGAGAAATTATCCAGGATTCTAGAGATATAGGGTGCTTCCAGGTGGGTTCTTATTGTTGGGTCGGTGTTCCTGCAAGATTGTTGTTGCCGGCAATGTTCACATGCCACTGCTATCGAAATGCCAATTTGTTTTCCTATCTAACCATTTAATCTGGATTTACCTGTATGCATAAGGGAAGACCTGCTGGATCAGGCCAAAGGACCATCTATCTCATTTTTCTCGTCTCAGAGTGGCCTACCAGATGTCCAATGGAAGCCCATAAGAAGGATCTAAGTGTGAAGACACCATCCCTCACATATGATATCCAGAAACTGGTAATTAGAAGCATAATGCTTCTGACAATGAAGCCATCATGTTCTCCCCAAGTGGGGAATGTTTTTCCCCTTCCTCCTTGCCACCAAACTAGAAAAACTCAGACTTCCTGTCTATGTCACTGGCTACATCCAAATGTCTTCTATGCTTCTGTTAAGGCCCCTCATTACAGCCCATTAACTAGTTGCCACTGAGCAACAACCAGCACCAGTGCTTATATTAAAAGTAACATCTGATAAAGAGCATGGCAAGATAGCTAGGCACTGTCTGGTCTGTTTCACATTCTAGATCAACTGCTTGTGGACATTTTTAAGAGATCCCACATAGGTGGCGATTAACAGTTGCTGGTGGGCAGATGGTCCTTTGTCTCCCCTGAATATTTCACTGCTATGATCCATCTGAATGGTTCTCAGGACCTCCTAATTCTGTGATGTCAGAAGCCAATGGGATGAAAAAGGTGTTGGCATCCAACTTGTCTCTAGGCTTCCTCATATGTTTTCCTAGTTTCAGCTATTACTTTCACGAGGCTGGCTCCTGCTGTCACTTTCATTTCCACAGACCTCCATTTCCTTCCTCATTAGTTCCTGTCTGGCTGAAACCCCAAACTGTGACAGCACATTTTGAGACAGATCAGTCTGTGCACATGGAAGACTGGCCCAAAGGCCAATATGAGCCACATTTTCTTCCCAAAGCCCTTGCAACAATTTGCATCTTTAGACACCAATCAAGATGCGTCCAAAAAAGAGGGTCTGAAGTGAGAACTAGTTCAAAGCCATTTTTCAACCCATTGATATTAAAATAAATCCCCAAGATATGTCTTAAACTGCTGCATATATTTCACAACATGGGCAGCATGAATTCAGCTTCTCCAGGCAAGTTTGAGTCAAAAGAATTAATCATAAAATATTCAGTTGAGTCAGGGACCTGCTTTATTCTCTTCTCTAAACTGTCTGGTCTCACTGCCTCCAGACCATGAGTTTCTTCCCCTAGGTGCGTCTGAGAGTTTTATTGCCTTGCAATCCAGGCACGTAGCCGTCATCTCTCCCTCAAGGCAACGTAACGGCCTGTATTGGCGAGAGATTGAATATTTCTCCTGCTTCACCCCTGCCTTCCTTTTGCGCTAGCTCTTAAGCTCGCAATTTTCACTGCAGTGTAATGATTCTATTAGCAAATCTTAAAAAGTTAGACACATACGTGAGAGACGTACCTTAATACGTTTTTATTTTATTTTATTTCTTTGATTTGGCCCGGCAACTTTCCGTAATTAAATGTCATTAGGTACCTGTCTGGTTTGAGTCAATATAGGCAAGCCTTTGAGGCAGCCAACTGAACAGGTTATTACAAAAGAAATCTACAAAGAGAGTTCAGTTTGTAACCTAGGACTTGCTTGTCCCCACAGAAGTTAGAATAATCTGATACCATACATATTTTTTTTTTTAGAAATGATTTATAAAATATTTGAACCCCTTATCTTAAAATACTTTATTCATCATGTTAAAATAAAACATTCCATAATCTATTTTTTCTTTTTTCAATTTTTTCAATTTTTCGGGAAAAAAATGGTTTTTTTCTGAATTTTTCCGGTTTTCCCCCAGGCCTTCACATCTCTACTCTCCACCAAAAGCCAGAGGAATACTAATATGCTTATTTCCTTCTGGAAGGCATGTGAGTTTGGCATCTAGAGAGCTCCCAGGGTAAGGGAATGGCAAAACTGAGAAGGTGCTATTGAGAGTACCTGTCTGCAGAGCTTTGACATATACATAGATGATGGACTTTTAGAAAATTCCATGTCTCTGTAAAGTTTATGGTGGAATATGCACATAGCTCCTAAATATTATCATTTACTTAGAGTCACCACTGGTGTGTTTTGTCCCAGCCATCAAAAACGTATTGGGATATCCCTGAAATTGTATGAAATTATTCCCAAGTTCTCCATTCATCAGACTTAAATATCTCCCTTCGCCAATAAGACCTTGGGGAAGTTGACATCGATAAAGGTATTAAACAATACTATAAAACACATGCCAGATATAATAAAAGCAATTATATAAATCTAAAGGCAGCATTAAATTTTCCCTTCCTTCCATACCAATTCAGCTCTAGATAATCAATTCTAACAATTGTTTCCCCCACCCCTTTTCCAAAACCCTGCCAAAAGAGATGCATTTCCCAAATGAATATTAAAGACTGTGTACACATTTCTGGTTTAAAATCCAGCTAGGCAGTTCTCTTTCTAAATTCATATATTAGCTGGGGAAAATACAACAAAGCACAGTATTTCATAAGAAATGGCAAGATAATTACAGGATAGCTATGGCTAATGTTAAGTGTACAATACTTCACAAACCAGTGCTATAAGCACACTGGATACAGAGTAAATGGGAGGGTATACAAAAACAAAGCCAGTCTGTGCAGTTCAATGTATTTCCAGAATGGCAACTACTTATTCTACTCTTTCCCTATTCTTCCAACCATAAATGTATTTTTTTAAAAAAATTCTTTCCTCTGTTTATGGAATACTTAAAGTTTGGACTTTCCTTCCTTCCAGGTTCCACCTTCTCTGTGAAATAACAATTGGTGATTATCTCCTGGAGTACCAAAAGAGTCATTGCTCTGAATAATGAAAGGAAAATGGAAAGTGAATAAACAGAACACAGAACTCTTCCCTTATGCTTTATAGTCCGGGGGGCGGGGGGAGAGATACTGCTTAAAACGACATAAAGCAGAAAGAAAGAAAATTGCCTCTAGTCTCGGAACAACTGACAAGCATTGAAACTACCACATTATCTGTCTTTGCTCACTTTCTAAATAATGCTAGAGTTGAGGGAGAAATGCCTGACAGATATCACTTGGAATTGATATTGGCCTAATTTAAAAACATATGCTCGCAAGGATCTTGCAGTGATGAAGAGTCTTCCATGCATCAAATCTAGCAAACCCACACACCTAGCAGACACATCTCCTACCATTTTCTGCTTAACATTATCATTATCATCATCATCACCATCATTTTTAATTTGTATACCGTCTTTCTATCTTACACTACTCAAGGCGGTTTACAAGCTGAAGAGACAAAAAATGTACATCTTATAGCAATCTAACACAATACAAAAATGTGACAATAAGACATAACTTTAAAATAGGCAACCTACATCAAAAAGTAACATTCAACAATCATTAGAATGGTATTAAATAATAATAACAACATATAAAAGTTAAACAGAAACCCGCTCAACAATTACAACGATTTCTAAACTATAATCAATAAAACGGCAAGCCACAGTGCATAAAATAATACAATACAAATTGAGAAGCAGAGACTAGAGGGTGGGGCAAGGCTGGTGGAAGGAGGCCTTGCCTGACAAAGTCTCTTCCCTCACAGTTCTTCCTCCAGGACCAGTTCCCTTATGAGGACTTAATCTTTATGGCAGGACTACTTAAATTGTGACCCACTGATTTGCAGCTTGATTTAATTAATTAATTAATTGATTGATTGATTGATTTAGATTCACTCCACACTGGCTTTCTTATTTTGCTTATTGTTTTATTTTTAAGACAAACAACAGCAGCAGCAACAACAACAACAACAACAGTGTGCATTACGTCAGCATGGCTCTCTCCTTCATTTGAATCTATCTGATGTGGCTGCTAACATACTTCATTTGCGTAAGCCGAAGAATGTGAAAGGCTGCGAATGGGTTTCATATTCAAGCTAGAAAGCTAAATTCCCTGCAGCCATCTCACTTACCTAATTTAATCTAAAGCAGACCACAAAACTGCCGCTGCTAATGTTGGCGTTCTTAAGCGATTGCATCACAAGGGGACCCGTGCTACTACATAAAGCGTTCGCATCTGTGATGCAGTATACATCTCAGACATCTTAGCAGTTGAACTAAGGACAAATGGCTAGCCTTTAAACAACCTACAATGGGCAATGTGGCTTTTTATTGCATGTCTGGACCAAGCTTCAGCAACAACTTCTAATCATCTGGGGGCGGTACATACGGAGTAAAAAAAAATCCATGCTGCTATTCTGATGGTGCTCAGGACAATTATTGACTGCGGCTGAAACTTTAATGCCTTGACAAAATTAATAAAGAAAAACAATCTGTGAGAGATAGTCAACCAATAGCCAAGGAGTCTAATCTAGTTCCCAAGGTTTCTTACCAAATGCCCAGCACATCCCCTGATTCCATATGGAAGTTCTTCCAGTATGAGTGGTCTCATTCTTTAGCTCTTGAGTATAGACTCAGGTGAAGGTCCCTTTGACCTTCATTTATTCAGTGTCAATACAAAGCAGATGTTTTGCCCAACTACATTATGAATCAATTTATTTTCAGCCTGCGTTACTTTCAGATGTGTTCACCCACAAATTGGGTTTGTCCTTTTGGAACATTCATCTGTTTCAAAAAATTCAGCACAGAAATTTGCATTCCTAAATGTATTTTGATGTGCCCGTTTTCAGGAGAGAACGTCATCAGTTCATCTGGGAAATGTGAAAGGCATTTGACAAGTACGTTCCAATCTACACTTTAGTCTACAAGATGCCGATCAGGTCCAACCATACTGGTATTAACAAAGATGATCTCTGGAATTTTGCGGAAAGCAAATAGAGTTTCCAATAAGACAGTGACATGTTATGTAAGGGGTGTTCTGTATATCACTTTGTCAGCATTTGTGTACACACATTAATGACTGTGTAAGGTCTTCAAGATTCTGATATTGTCTTAATACCACATTATCAGAAACACAGCCCCAGAATTAGAGTCTCAAATTAGATGTTTCAAGAGCACCAGTGTGTCATTAACTCTTTCCCCTTGCAATGTTACAACTCTACAATAATGGTGTGAAAATAATTGCTAACTCAATGTGCTTTTAATTATCATTCCCTGCATTAATTGTTAGAGAAATATTCATTAAAATATTAATTTGATGTTTTGTCTTAAGAGGCAAATATTTGGGCTTCAATCTTCGAAGTGTTTTGCCAGCACTACATCCATCAGGAGAGCAGGAAGTTTAAAAATAAATGAAAATGAAATGAAATCAATGAAAACATTAAAATTAATCCAACACTATATTTTATATAATCCACCATATTTAATATCCTGCACATTGAAGAACATACATTTATTTAATTGGGTTTAAGAGCAAAGGCGCATACCCAATTTTGCATCCAAAGGCTCTCAAATTTGTTTTAGGTATTTCTCTATGTCCGACCACTTAATATGTAAATGATGTGTTTACACCATGTGATATTTGCTTGAAAACATACACGCCTAATATTCTGAACCACATTAACAAGCTAGTGGGGAGAACTGAATTTCCCCATAAACATATTGAAGCAGATTTAAGACTGAGAAAAATTTATATGCTAGTAATGAGAGCAATTATTTAGGAGAAAACAACTGATGTAAATGAGTAGCAACAATGCATTCCTTGCTCTTCAAAGCACTTGCTTGGAAAGGTCTTGGGTAATGGTTTCCCCAAAATAAATGGCCACACTGCACAGACTGGTGATGCTTACCATATCTGGCAACTTACTGGGTAATGACTTCTTGCTGTTTACAATGCTGAGTTTGCAGCACGGGTCAGTTCAGCTGCCATATCTAATTTTATTTTGTTTGAGGTTCCATGGAGATTAAAAGGCCAAAGAGCTGTAGCAAAAGGATATCGGTGGCAATATTTTCCAACTATCAGTAGGCAGAAGTGTGGGATTAAGGATCTTATAAGCATTTTAAACCATG
Source organism: Lacerta viridis (assembly GCA_900245905.1). Lineage (NCBI taxonomy): Eukaryota > Metazoa > Chordata > Lepidosauria > Squamata > Lacertidae > Lacerta > Lacerta viridis. The sequence continues at coordinate 498,899 of OFHU01004604.1, forward strand.
AGAGATCCCAGAAGGGAGAGGGATAACAATCGAATTATAACAACATTGAAGGTAACTATTACTGTTACAAACAATCATTTGGGTCCAAAGGATAATGAAAAGAAGGACAATAGTGGCTAGTACTCTTTTACAAATGCTTCCACAGAATGGTTTTCCAGAAGGTGAGCTCTCATGCATAACTTTTGTGAGCTCCAGGAGAAGTAAAAGAAATATTTGGATTTAGTTTTGTGTTCCTTGTGCAAATGTCTATCACAGGGATAAGCAACATGGTTCCCTCCAAATGTTACTGGACTACATAATCCCTGACTATCGACCATTCCAGAGGGTTGGTAGCAGATGCATTCCTAAACAAGGAGGGCATTACATTGTCTACAGTGTAAGATACTGTTGAAAGCAATAGTCAAACCTTGGTTGTCGAATGTAATCTGTTCCGGAAACCCGTTCGGCTTCCAAAATGTTCCACAACTGAGGCACAGCTTCCGATTGGTTTCAAGAGCTTCCTGCACTCAAGCGGAAGTTGCGTCAGACGTTCGGCTTCCAAAAAACATTAAAAAACCAGAGTATTGACTTCTGGGTGTTCAGCGTTTGGGAGCCAAAACATTCCAAAACAGAGCCATTTGGGAACAAAGGTTCTTGACTCTCCCAGTTTGTACATGTGAAAGGTACCTATGGATTCAAAACTATGATACTGGATGAGTTTTATTAAATATACTTTCACTCTGTTTTTCATATTTACTTTAAATATGCTATTTCCAAAGATGTATGAAGCTTCTTGGAACAATTATAAAAACCACACATGGCTAGTTCACCAACGATTTTACCACACAAGTCCTGTGTGCTAGCATGTGCCAATTCTTTTGTACATGCAAAATGGTTTTGTGGATGCCCAACTTGGTTTTCGGTATGGAGAAGGCTGAGTGAATCATGATTATTCTAGGGGTTTAGGAAATACTGTTGCAATGTGCCATTTATAATCTGCAATTTTTCAGAAGAGAGGAGGGGGAAATTAAACACCTTCATTTGTAAGAGTTTCACACTCCAGTGTTCAAGTACTAGACACAACACTGCTATTTCTAGCCCAATTTAGCTGTGATTTCATTGTTTCCCCCATCTGTTTTTATGTTCAAATATAGGCCCATTCAGCATTTGAACAGGTGAAAAGATATGCCATTAATAGTGTCTGCAACCTTTGAAATCTGCTTAGCCAAACAGGCAGTACCAATCAAAATATGAAACCATACCAGGATATTGCTGCACCTGTCCAGGATCTGCTCTTTCTTGATTGTTTTTGTTGTCTGTAACTGGAAAGTAACTTGCCTGTGAGCAACTACAGCACTTCTGAGATGGGCTGAAAGACTCAAGGAAAACACAGAGATGGTGTTGGCCAACTCCTTGCCCTGCTGTTCTTTGAAGAAGCTGCTCTTGAAAGCTTTCTAGACTCCACCATAAACTGTAGGTCTCACAAGATTTCAAAATGAGGGTCATAGTTCAGCCTTACAGCATCTTCTTTCCACACAGAAATTCCCAGGCTCAGTCCTTGGCATCTCCAGAGTGTGTTGTGTGGACAATGCTGAGCCAGAAGGATCAATGGTCTCACTCAGTGCAAGGCAGTTTTCTATGCTCCGAAAATGCTCCAAGACTCTGGGACCACTTCCAGCCATGCTTAATTTGCACATGGGTTCTACGAATTCAACAGCACGCTTGGTGCTTTCTGTGGGTCACACCGTTGGCACCCCACTTTATGCCCTCCAAACTCTGAGCCTCCTAGTCACAAGCTTTCTAAATAAGCACACACAAATTACTATTGAGAGAAAATCAAGGCCGGGACAAATGCAGAGAATTACGCTGGCTCAGATCCTTGTAATTAGTGAAGATTTAATCAGCTTCAAAAACTGGGATGCCACCAGATTAAGATTCCCTTCTCAAGCCCATCCCAGACATCTGTATTTTGAAAGACTCATGCTACTTTATTCAGCCTTACTAGCTACAATGGCATTAAAATACCAATTTCCATCTTTTATTACAAGAATAGTGCAACTGAGGTTTAAGTGAGTCTGATGGAATTGTGATTCCTGCAAGGGGCAGGGGAATGACAAAACAACTAAATATAACTAATCTACAGTATTTCTCACTGTTATGTAATTTTTTTTTCTCTGCAGAGAATTTCTGTTGTGCTTCCATTGTACTTTGGAAATCCCAAATATTTGTCAAAAAATATACTGAAAGGCAAAAGAAAAACATTTCTTGCCTCAGGATGAGAAGGACAGGCTGTGCAGAATTTTCCCTAGAGTTTCCAATACTTGGCCCTGAAGGATGCTCCAAGGCCTTTAATAGCTGTATGACAGAAAAGAGACAGCCCGTCCAGCAGTACAGCCTTGCCATGGATTTAAGTGCTGCTATCTGCTGAGCTTCCCCATGTCACCCCGCAGATAAAGGACCTTAAGGTCCTCAAATAATAATCTTTTGGAGGTCCCGAGCAACAAAGATGCTAGGTTGGCCTCAACTAGGGCCAGGGCCTTTCTCAGTATTGGCCCCGACTTGGTGGAACAGTCTATCACAAGAGACCAGGGCCCTGCGGGATTTGGCATCTTTCCGCAGGGCCTGCAAGACGGAGCTGTTCCACCTGGCCTTTGGGTTGGTTTCTGTTTGATATTTATGCTTCATTCTTTTATTGGTGGGTTATTTGAAAATGAGACTGCAGTTTTAATATTGAATTTTTAAATTTGTATTTTAATCTGTTATTTTAAATTGATTGTGTTTATGTTTTTGCTGTGATTTTAATTAGTGTTAGCCGCCCTGAGCCCGGTTCTTGGCTGGGAAGGGCGGGGTATAAATAAAAATTTTTTATTATTATTATTATTATTATTATTATTATTATTATTATTAAGACCATATATTACCATATATGAGCACCAACTGTGAAGTCCAAGCATGTGGTAAACTAACCATAATGTCCCACACTTATAGATATCACAAGGATTATATGTCAACAATACTATGATGGGCAGAGAGTGTGAGAGACATAACGAATCTCTGTCTGGTAGATCAGGCAACCCATCGATAAAATTTATCTCTCTTGGATTTATCTGCTTGACAGGAAAGCTGCAGGTGTCTCAACCATGGACCTTCTCAGATCACCAGGCTCTCAGCTAACTCACCATTTCTTCCTTGAAAAGCACACACAGCTTCAACAGTGCTATTGCTTGCTCCAGACCCCTGGAGTATAGGTTGGCTATTTAATCAGCATTCATTCTGGTTTTGGTTTGTTGTGAGGGGCTAGGAGATAAAGCATCAAGCAAGTGTTATCCCACACTTTCCAGGGTGTTTCCCTGCCTGTTACCCTATTGCAAAAAGTCTGACCCAATCAGCTACAATTTCACAACCTGAGATTGCTGGTATGTGATTGAATTCCACCTGAAAATAGGGGTACCTTGAAGCAAATTTAGTTGCATGTGATCTGGAAATGGTGGTGTGTGGTTTTTTTCTGGTAGCAAATAACATGGTACTGACATGGTACTGATAACACCAAGGTCGCAGGTTCAATCCTTGTATGGGACAGCTGCATGTTCCTGCATTGCAGGGTCCCTTCCAATTTTACAGTTCAATGAATTCAGAGAATTAAAGGGAAAATGGACAAGTGAAAAACAGCCACATTAAAGCTTAAGCTTAATGCAGACCATCAATATTGTCATTTGCCCAGTTCCAATGTAATTCTAAGCCATGAGTACCTTTGGGATGATGTTGGAACTCCAATTCCTTTCATCCCTATATAGCATTATGTTATTGCCAGGAATGCTGGCTACCATTTTGTCTAAAGGTAAAGGGGACCCCTGACCATTAGGTCCAGTCGTAGACGACTCTGGGGTTGTGGCGCTCATCTTGCTTTACTGGCTGAGGGAGCCGGCGTACAGCTTCCGGGTCATGTGGCCAGCATGACTAAGCCGCTTCTGGCAAACCAGAGCAGTGCATGGAAATGCCATTTACCTTCCCGCCAGAGCGGTACCTATTTATCTACTTGCACTTTGATGTGCTTTTGAACTGCTAGGTGGGCAGGAGCAGGGACCGAGCAACGGGAGCTCACTCTGTCGCGGGGATTCGAACCACCGACCTTCTGATCGGCAAGCCCTAGGCTCTGTGGTTTAACCCACAGCGCCTCCCGCATCCCTACCATTTTGTCTACCCCTGTGCTAAACCATAGTATAATGTTTTGACAAAAAGTTGCATGGAGCCTTGGGCTTACACACCCCTCTTGTCACTGTGAGAAGATTGGATGCTTCCACTTCCATTTTAGATGAACCAAAATTTAGTGCTCTGTCCAAACCTTAAAATGAGATTAAAATTACCCATGGTTTCTTGAAACAACCCAAACTCCTTTCAAACAACAGTTTGAAGCTGTCTTGTTTCAACAAACCATAATTCAGATTAATTACCATTTTTTCTTGGTTCAGATGGCATGGCAAGCAGCAGTTAATCTAAAATAAAAGTGAAAGCTGCCCCCCAACCTGGTCACAACTGCACCAAAAAAGGGGGAAGAGGGAGCGTGCTACCCCCTCCCCCATTCTTGTCTAGGCTCATTCTCTTAATGCCAGACCATGGCTTACATGTACCTGTATAGGGAATCTCACTCTTCAGGTGTTGAACTACAATTCCACTCATCTGTCTTCATTAGTCATGTTTACTGGAGCTGATGGGAGTTGTAGTAATATCTGAATGGCCAAAGGTTCCCCATGCCTGGTTTAGCATTACATCTGAAACAGCCCAATATGGGCAAACATATACTTACTGAGATTTAAGAGGTGGCAATAAGTTGGGGTAATAAGTTACTTGCCCCTGCAAATAAATCTAGATAATAACACTTTGCTGTTTCTCTGATCTTAAATAGCATCTGTTGGGAATACTGTTCGATGCTTGTATTTGTGGGTTGTAAAACACAGGATCAGTCAAACACAACATTGCTAGAGTGGACATAGAAAGGGAACTCTAGGCCAGCCAGTCGGAACTTGCTGTTTCCCCTGGGCTGGGATGACTTCCTCTGTGTAACAGGAGATGGGTGTGGTCTCACCTGGGCAGGTTAACACAAAACCACAGGGACCACACTCCATCTTCCTCTCTTTTGGATGCCGTTCTCAAAGGAACAACATCACTATCAGGGTCTCTTGGCTTCCAGCCAAGAGAACACAAAGGGACTGTTTTTCCCTTATGGAACAGTCTCCTGAGTAAATGTTACTTTTACTAAGTTTAAGCCTGCCTCTGGGATCCAATTGTGAACAGATGATTTCTCGTGAGTAAACATTTTATACTTTTATAGAAGACTGTGTAGTGTCTTATTTTGAGAGGGATTAATGGGGAAAATACCAGGACATATATTTATAGAGACTCTAGCTGAGTCTGAGCAAGCTATCTGCTGCATGTGTGTTTAAAAGGGGAATGAGAACTCTGCTAATTTCTGGGACTTGTAAACACAAGTTGGAATAGGATATCTTAAACAATATATCCTCTCCTGCATCCCAAAACATTCCCACAGTATCGTGGATGAGGTCTGAAAATATATCCTTCTACTCCTATCCAGACACCAAATTTGGCTATTATTTGTCTGCATTGCTGCATTTTGAATTTTTAAAAAATTAAAAAGTTGAGGGAAGGGGAGTCAATAACAATTGTGTATTTCTTTTACTTGAAATGTTATTGTTTCAAGTGTAAAATACAAATGAAAATAAAAAGAGAAAAAAAATTAAAAAGTTGAAGAAAAACTGATGGGTGGGGCAATTTGTGAAATGGGAGGGGGGGCTGTTGTAAACATGCAGTCCAATCGTATGCATATTTATTTGGAAATGAGCCTCAGTTTGTTGATTGTGGTTTGTTCCTAATTAAGTGTGCACAGGACTTAGCCTTGATTCCACAATTTCCCCAGCTGACCGACAAGGATCCACATGATGAAGACAGCACGGGACCAAGAGTTTGATGCCTACGATGGACAGAGATGGACATTCAGATGTGCAAATAATTATAGTTGTGTTGTATTGGATCTCATAGGCTGGATTTTAGTATTTATTGGATTGAGCCTTATAATTTTGTTTTCCATTTTCTTTTTCTTTTTTTAAATGCCTGCATTAGGGGATGAGTTATTCATTCAAAATTGTAGGTTTCTATACCCCTTAATGCCTGGACTGCCTTCTCAGCAGCAATATATATATATATATATATATATATATATATATATATATATATATATATATATAAAATATCCGATCTGAGACCCATCTTTTGAGTTAAAATCAGGATGCACATTTTCATCAGTCTGGCAATATAGTACACTTATACTTTGGATTTCGAACAGCTTAGTTCCCGAACGTTTTAGCTCCCAAATGCTGCAAACCCAGAAGTGACTGTTCTGGTTTGTGAACTATTTCTGGAAGTCAAACGTCCGATGGGGCTTCCGCGACTTCTGATTGGCTTCCTGCAGCCAATCAGAAGCCGTGCTTTGGTTTCCGAACATTTTGGAAGTCAAACAAGCTTCCAGAACGTATTCTGTTTGACTTCCAAGGTATGACTGTACCTATGAACATGAATGCCCAATCCCTGTGGAACTGGACTGTTACATACTGTGCAAATAGTAGTGCATGTCTTTATCTGGATCGGTGCCATTTTCTGTTACTAAATAGGATGCAAAACAGCTTCAAGGCTTAACATGCCCAACTTCTTCTCCAGTTTGTGTGAACTGTACAGCTAACATACAAACATTATTTTTTTCTAGCAATCACACACACACACACACATTGAGAGACTATGAAGACACTCCAGGTGAAACTGCGAAATGAATTATACAAGTGCTAGAGATTTACAGGTATACTACTTTGTATACAAAACAGAACAGTCATGCAATGTATAATTAAGAAACTTAAAAAGTGCCTATGGTGGGTCTGGAGGTTGGAAACTATAATTAAATTAAACGAACAACCAAGATTAAAGCTTTTTTTTGTTTTTTTGCTTTTTGGTGAGAAATAGACTAGAATCATCTAGAAAGGTGGGGACCTCTGGGTGGGTTTGGGACAATCTAAAAAAGGCTACTTGTTGCACATACACACAGGTCCTGCTTTACATATATTCACTCTGCAGAAATATACTTATCTGAACATTTGAAATTAGTACCCAGACCACAGATTCAGATATCCAAACAGAAAACTTTTTTTTTAACTTATTTGTTTGCCTTTTGCTGATTGGCTGAGAAACAGAGGGAGGGAAGGAGAGTGATCAGACAAACCATATAACTTTTTTCTAATGGGTTTTCCAGTAGGGTTGGCCTTTTGTAGTGAAAATTCTGGGGTCATTAGAAATCTCCCCATTGGACTCAATGGAAATCGTCAACTCAGTACTGTATGTGAATGCTCGCCTAACAGACAATTTCCAGGGAACACACTGTGTTTGGTAAGCAGGACCTGCATGTATTCTTATGTGGGTGTTTGGAAAGAATGTTGATAGGCTGGCCTACAACAAAAAAAATTCCTACTCTACTTATCACTTCCAGAAGGCTGCTAACCACAAAGGACATAATCCATCATGTAAGATCCATTGAAATGAATAGGAATTTTGCCACAGCGTAGTTTGCCATGAGAACAGACTGATGGATTGTAACCAAAATCTGTCACATCAACCACTTCATTGGCTGTATTTGTCTTGGTGGTCACTTCCATATTCTATGGAGCTTATATATCAAAGATGTTGGAACTGGCTTATAATATAATTTATTTTAGCCAGATGCCTAAATGTTTTATTCAATACTTTTTAGTGGGACCTAGATGTCTAATTACTTAGTATAATAGAACTGATTGATGACAGGTGAGATTAATTACAAATTAAAATGAACTACTGACCGTTGCCTTGAATGTATGCATACATTGGGTAAAACAAGCAAATAAAACATATATTATTAATCACCAACCTCATATCCTATGAAAAGTTATTCAATAATAGTGGTATTGTTCATAGCAAAGCATTTATATTTCTTGGCTGAGGAAGCCTGTTACAGATTGTTTCCCCAACCGAAAAATAATCTGCCTGTGTTATACAGTCAAGAAAATCTGTCTAAACAACCTCCAATTTTCACTAGTATTGAGATGCCATATTTATTTTAATTGGTCTAATAATCAGCCAACACCAGCTCCAATAATCAAAGTGTCAGCTTATTAGGTTCCATCCTGCTATGACCAAGCATAAGATGACAAACAACCTTCACTATCATTTTATGATTCAGCAACCATGGGGGAAAAATCAGATTAAGTAACAAAAGCCATATAATATAGAGACAATAGCGAGCTCGAGTAAGTCAAAACTGAGAACACAACAAAGGCACATTAAGTGTGTGCATCAGGTTTGCTGTGCAGAAATAGGACTTTACACCCATTTGCACGCTGGTCACACTGCTTGCCAAGTGATATCTAAACTGGCATATGAACATGCTTTCATATGCACATTCCCTTATGTCCATTGGAAACATGCAATCTTTACCCTCGGGAACTGGAAGTTTCTGGCTAATGCACATATCTTGAATTTGGAAGTCACGTTTAGTACCTTGGGCAAAAGTGCATGCAAAATTCCACTGGCCCATTGCTCACTCAGTAATATACACTTGCAAACACGGGCACAAATTCCTCCTCTTTGACGAGACTGTGGCGTCAGCAGATTTTTGACTGCCAACAAAGATGATTTAAAAATATATATAGGGAGGAGAAAGAAATTCCAAAACTGTTCAGGAAATCATTGCTTTGTAAACATTACTTTACAGGGTCAGCCCACCCATCAGGCAAGGTGAGGTAACCACCTCAGGGGGCAGGATCCAGCCTCCAATGAATGCATTACAATCACTACCCCAGTAGCACCGACATCTGCAGCATGATCCTTGGAAGCTGGATCTGCTGCCACCTTTGTGCCTCCATGCTGCCTCTACAGCAGCCTCTTAAGAGAATAGGAGGCACTGCTGGTCTCCTCACACCCTTGTTCCCGATGCCCCCCCCCCCGATTTTTATTTCCTCCTTGTTCCTGATGTAGATATTCACTCACCCATTTTTCCCTGGCAGGGGAGACGGGGGGGGGGACATTTTGTGGTTTGCCTCAGGTGCCAAAATGTCTTGGGCCGGCCCTGTTATTTTACAAACATATCCAGTTTCACTCTCTCCACATCGAGGCAAGGCATTTTAGCAGTGTAAAGTTGCATGCATTACAATCACCATTGCATTAGACAAGCTGTGTATATGGTGTGTGTAAACTGAGGTCTTCCATTCCCAGTCTTTTAATCGTTTGACAAAAGGATAGCATTTCCAAAGACTACAAGCTGGTTCACACACTCATCTGGGTCAATACCCAATATGTGTGCTGGGCCTGGCCCCACCACACATAAGTAATAATATGTGACATTTGAGTATTCATATTAACAGAGGCCCAGTTTTTTGTGATTACTGCATTTCTCTTTCTTCTTTTTGAAAGAAGCAGGCAAGGATCTTTGGGCGTAGGATCTCTTATCATATTTCCCCTAGGGCATGGGTACCTACCCAGGTGAATGCATGAACCAACCACATATTTTAGAACAATTGACTCCAAATTTACACTTGTAGCTGAAGATGGAAATTTCCATGTCAGAAATGATATTAATGCAAAAAGCAAGATATAGGATATTAGCTTTGCGAATTAGATAGAATTTTCAAAGAGAGATGGCCCAGGTTCATTAAGCACCAGATATGATAAATATATTCAAGTAATTGGTACGTTTTCCATCATACTTTTTCTCAGACCAGGCCTAGATTCATTCAACATTGAATGTTAATGACACATGAATATTAGAAGAGGGATGGAACATGACAGTGCATATGGAAAATGTTAGGTCTCCCTTTCCCTAAGAGAACTGCTTCAACTCTAGCTCACAGCTGAGTGTTTAAATTTATACTTGCGTTAAGCATCACAGAAAATAAACATGAGTATCTCCACTAATGTCATATATTTATATATACACACAGTGTCACTTTGCGTACTGAGAATGCTGTATGCTTACGTGCTACGAATGCTATGTGAGTTTGAACAAAACACAGTCACTAAAATGACTTTAGGTCACAATCCTTTGCAATGTTCACCTGTGTAACGCCCATCGAAATGACGGACAAGAATACTGCTGTCCTACAAGAGAATTAAAGTTCTTTCACAAAGCCCTCCTTTAATTCAATATGGCTTACACAGGAGAACTTCCCAGCGGATTTTGCTTTTACTGGTTTGTGTTTAATTGTCTAAGGGGAGAAGTCTGGAAACAAAAACAAACAAACAAAAACCCACTTTACAATGATTCCTGGTCTTCCCCTTCTATGCATACCCAGAATATATTCCTTAATACAGGAAGTACAGTGGTACCTTTGGTTACGAACTTAATTCATTCCGGAGGTCTGTTCTTAACCGGAAACCATTCTTAACCTGAGGTGCCACTTTAGCTAATGGGGCCTCCTGCTGCCGGCGTGTGATTTCTGTTCTCATCCTGAGGTAAAGTTCTTAACCCGAGGTACTACTTCTGGGTTAGCGGAGTCTGTAACCCGAAGTGTTTGTAACCCGAGGTGTTTGTAACCCGAGGTACCACTGTACTTATTTGTGTTAGGGAATTTGATCTTCTACAAGTAAACAGTGTGCTTACATTTATTTATTTTTTGACATAACCTGTAAAACAAAGTGCTTTCTAAAAAGGAGATTATTCCATGAATACTATGCCAGAAGGATACATATAGTGTATCACACAAACACATGCGTGCGCACACAATACACACAAACATTTGCTTGTTCAGACAGCACAGTTCTAGAGATAGATGAATCTGTTTCCAGTTCATAACACCTGCATGTCTGTCTTGTTTTTATATTAACAACCCATGAACATTTGCATTTAAATACATATATAAATATGTATTTTTGCATGTGTTGTCTCTAAAAAAAACACACAATTTAAAACACATTTGGATACTTTTTTTAGCTGAGCAGCGCATCACCACATTCAGATGCAATAGATAGCTACACCCCATTCTGCACATTACTCCAAGAAGATGTGGTTCAGGTCAGGTCATATCAGAATTCACAAAAACTGAATTCCTCAAGCACCCTGAGTCAACTCTATCAAATCTCCAATTATGTCAGCGTGACCAGAAAAGGAAAATATTTTGCTTCAAAAGTACTCTAAGAGAATTAATGCTGTGTGGAGGAAAAAATCTTTTGCATTTTTTAACCATTCTCTATAAATTAATGAGAAAATAAATTGCATTCAAAAATTATCAAAGGGCAGAGAAAATGTTGAGGAAATTCTCATGTGTGGGTGCAGGGTTTTTATTGTGCCTTATTTATTTCTGAGGTGGCCATGGGTGGGTGGGTGGTGTGTGTGTGTGTGTGTGTGTCCTTCTTTAATTCTGCAAATCATATCTGCAGTGGATTGTACTTTACAGCTTTTCTGCATGCTCATGCTTCCTGAAAACCCCATGACATAGCACCTAGCAGTTTCCTTGTCAGTGCAGAAAAACAACAACAACAAGGAAAATGGAAAAACTTCCTTAAAAACAAAACCAGAAAGTGCAGCAATCTCTTAGCCATGTCACACAGACACAGTTTTACATGCTTCAGTTAAAACCAAGAGGAAGGCATTAATTCCTCTCTCAAGAACTCCTCCTTGAGATTAGGAAGAGAGTTTTGTTTCTAGCCATTAAACATTTTTCCAAAGCTGCAGTGCTGGGAGAACGTTTAAGGGGAAGAAAAACACTCGCAGGCCCTGTGACCTCCTTGCAACGGTAACGTAAGTTCAATCCAGCACCCACCAACATTATACAGAAATTCTAAAGAGATCTGAAAGCACCCTGAGGAAGATGCAAATGTCAGAAGAAAATGGAAGGCAGATTTTAGCACAGTACAGCAGAAAATGTCTGCCTGAGACACTCGACGCCACACATTTTTTACATGAGCGTTGAGATCAGTACCAAGTGGAAGGTGGGAATAGAACTCCTACTATGAATGGCCACCAGTCAAACAAACCACTGAAGATCAGCACGTGAGTTGTAGAGACAGTGTCAACTACATGGGCACATCGAGGCGCCCACAAAATGGCTGGCATGGATTTACTCAACAGCCAGTAATTGCCAGTGTGGTAGCCTGGATGTGGTGCCATTGTTCTCCTGGCATGCACAGAGAAGGAGAAGGGAGGGTAGAATTGCAAGGAGCTTGGGGCAGTGCAGCTGCTCTGCCAAATGCAGCGGTTCTTTTCAAGGATATCAGGGTAAATAAACAAAGCAGGTGGATGATGAACCAAAGTACCTTTATTGAAGAAAACAAAGCATACATACCTAAATCAACATGTCCCCAATCCGCTCCCAGGAGCCCCTCAGATGGGTAGCAAGGACACACAAACAGACTCACAGTACCCTCACCCTGAGTCCGTGATGAGGCTATCTCTCCCATCCCAAATGCCTGCATTTTCTAGAGAGCTTGATCTTAATTACCGGTAGCAACATCTGTGGTCAAACATCCAAGCTCTCTTTCCTTAAAGAAACATCCACACAGAAGCTAAGTTTGGGGCGCGGCTCGGATATGGGGAGAACTCCAAGACATGCCACTCTATCTCCTCATGACAATATCTTCCGGATTGTTTCCCATACAGCAACATAGTGCGTACTCTCCAAGATTCCTCAGATGAAAATAGGGGCATTTCTCATTCTTTCCAACTGACCCATCTTGACTCCCCATTTTTGTCCCCCGTCACCACCACCACTGCAGAGCATTTCCACTATCACTATACCACAGCACATGCACACCCTCCACCGTTCTGAGAAAACCCCTTCATCCTGTTTTTCTTTTATTTTATTCTTCTGTAGATTTACAAAAACAAACAAACAAACACACCAATAAAGAAGTTTTAGAAAGGGGCAAGATTGGGTGCAGATGCACCACACACACACACAAACACACACATAATCAAGACTCTTTGCGCTCCACTTTCCTGCCCCTTTCTTCCCACCTGGGATGGCCCTGCCCTCTGCTTGTACCTCAGAGCCGGTATATCAGGCGAGGCTGGGCCTCGGTGGTGGCAGCCTCTCCTGCTCTCCAGCAGCCACTATGAGCTTCCCAAAGGAGGTAGCCAATAGCAGAGGCCATGAACGGCTATGGGATGCTTCTTCGCAGCCACCACTGCTGCCACTGCAATCACTCAGCACTGGCTAATCCTCCACACCAAGTTCAGTGGCACTGGTTGTGGCAGTGGCACTGGAGGGGGGAAGAGGGACAATTGAGGATCAAATCAGAAGCCGGCATGGCTTTTGCAATTCCAGGACTGTCCCTGAAAAATAGGGACACCTGGGGATGCGAGGTTTTTTGAAGCTGGGCTCTTATGGAGATGACTAAATGTCAATTCCCCTTCCCTAGGTAGAGGCTTCTTCCATCTAGGGTGGGAGATCCTGCCGTAGGGTTTTGGGTGCGAAGCTGGGATAAAGGTATCATCTCTGAAGAGAGGTTTTTCTTGTCACCCATGTCTCTCCCTACACACAGGGATGTTATTGGTGTAGGTTATGTATGGGGGCACTGTGTGCCTACTAGTGCTATCATTATGTGTGAGACCACTTGGCCGGTACCTTTTTTTGATGAGAACTTGGTACAGGGTGTCTATCCATTGGTGCTTGTTGGAGGGATTGTTGTGGTCTACAGTGGTACCTCGCAAGATGAATGATTCGCGCAATGAAAAACTCACTAGACGAAAGGGTTTTGAGATTTTTTAGGTGACTCGCAAGACGATTTTTTTCTATGGCCATGACTTGCAACACGAAAACTATGCACGGCGCAAAGAAAACCAAACACCACAACAAGGCGAGGAAGAGGGATAAGAAGAAGTGCGGCTCTCGGAGGGAGCGAGGCATTCCGGAGTCTTTTATGGCAGCGCGGCCTGAACCCCGCTGCGAGGAGAGCGGCAGCGCTTTGCATTGCATTGCGGCTGAGGAGACCAGCAGGGTTTGTGGGGCGGGAAACTGAAATGGAGCGGCTCCTCCTCCTCGTCTTCGCTGCCGCCGCCCCTTCCCTCCGCTGCCCCTTCTCTCCCTCCCTACCTCTGGCTCCCCCTTCCCAGGCCGGAGACGGAGCCCGAGCCCGGCCAGGACGCGGCAGCCTCTTTCCCGCCCCGCCGCCTGAAGAGGATGCAGCGGCGGCTGAGGCGGGAGAAGCAGGGCGAAGACGACGGCCGCAGCAGCAGCGAGGACGTCGGCGACAGTGCCGGGCAGTCGCTGCTGCTGCTGCTGCTGCTGCTGCTGCTGGCAACAGGCCCCAACTTTTTTTGCCCATAGGAACACATTAATTAAATTTCAATGCATTCCTATGGGGAACCGCGCTTCGCAAGATGAAATTTTCGCAATACGAAACGACTCGTGGAACGAATTAATTTCATCTTGCGGGGCACCACTGTATGAGTCAATTGGGATTTCCCCCCCCCCCAGGGAGTGGTTACCCCACTTAAATGACACATTACATTTTGTAAAGTTAGGGAGCAAAGACCAGAAGGTTTTACAGTCTTACCAAGAGGAAAAAGACAGTTCAATAACACCTCTAAGTCCCTTACGCCCCCGGGGGAATAAGCTCCCCAAGACTCTTCTTTTCTATCCCCGCTATTGAAATTATTTCGTCAAACACCTCTGTTCTTTCTTTCTTTCCATGAGCTAGGGTATGATAGTGAAATGTGTCAGAAGCGTCAGATTAGCTCTGCCAGGCTCCTTCCCCTTCCCCTCTTCCTCTTCCTCTCAGTAAACACCAGTGGACTTCTGTGTTGGGAAGCTGGGAGTGCTATGGTGCTCCACCTGCATCCCCTCACTAGCAGGCCCAGATGTTTTCATCTAACCACCCAGAAGTTTATAAAACAAAAACCCAGGGCACGTTTAGTTCCCCCTGGCCATCAAATATCTTTTTTTAAACTTCAAAACAAACCAACAAAGGAAAACCTTTCATACCTTTTTATCAAGCACGGAAGGGAACGCAATACATTACTGGGCCAACATGTGTAAGCATGCAAACTTTCCAGCTAAACAAAACATCGCTCTTCTTGACAGACTGATCTCCATAGCAAAGCAAGGGCATCTGGTACAACCTCATGCTATCATGAGAGCAATTCAACGTTGCTGGTAAATTGTGTTGTTCCTTGTTAATTGTTTGAAGAAGCAGAGTTTATAAGGCAAGCAAGCTGGCTCAAACCATTAAAAAGGGCCATCCATTTGGGCACAAATCTGGATGAAGCAGTTGGCATTTTGCCTGTAACAGATAAGTCTATTCACACAGTCTTGCAAATATGTTGGCAGATTGCCACATGGCCTGCATCTCCACCTGATGTATGCCATTAGCCTCCTTATCCTTCCCTATGTGATCTTTATTCTCCATAAAATGTGCTCTGCCACTAAAAACAAACTACACAATAGTACGCTAGTTCACTATGATTTACACGGGTGGCACTATGGTCTAAACCACAGAGCCTAGGGCTTGCCGATCGGAAGGTCGGCGGTTTGAATGCCCGCGATGGGGTGAGCTCCTGTTGCTCTGTCCCAGCTGCTGCCCACCTAGCAGTTCAAAAACACATCAAAGTGCAAATAGTTAAATAGGTACCGCTCCAGCGGGAAGGTAGACGCCGTTTCTGTGTGCTGCTCTGGTTCACCAAACGCGGGCTTAGTCATGCTGGCCACATGACCCGGAAGCTGTCTGCGGACAAACGCCGGCTCCCTCAGCCTATAGAGCGAGATGAGCGCCACAACCCCAGAGTCATCCATGACCGGACCTAACGGTCAGGGGTACCTTTACCTTTACCTTTACACTATGATTCTGTAGGATGCCACAAGGGGCTGAAAATACCCAAATGCAGCATTGAGCAGGACTCAGATGAACAAGGCTCTCATACCCACAAGCTTCTGCTTGATCAAAAGGAATAGGAGGGGCCTTTCCATTTGTGTGAAGGAAATCTAAGATATAAGGAGGTATATTTAGTATAAATTTAATTTGTACGCATACCCTTCAAAGATAATTGACCTTGTTCACACTGCCTGTCTTCTGGGGAGGGGAAAGGGTGGAGTCAACTTGTGTAGAAAGGCTCAAAAAGATTATTACACATTTGAGAAAGGAGTAGACCCAAACCTCTGGTCATTCATGTGCCCAACATCCTGTTTGAACCAACGTGCCAAACTGTGCCTTCAGATAACAGCCCTACGTGTAAGACCTAATTCAGCATCCCTAATCTATGTGGTTTATTGTTTTAGGCACCCTCCAAATCCAGAGAGCAAAAAATCTACAACAGACACAGATGCATAGCTGTCAACTTTCCCTTTTTTGTGGGAAATTCTCTTATTCTAGCGCCGTTTCCCAATGCAAGAAAAAGGAAGGTTGACAGCTATGCACAGATGTGATTAAGAGCATAATGTTAGGGTTGCCATGCTGTATTTCAAAAAGTAAAAACCAGGACACCTTGAAAGTTGCCCCCAAAATGCAAAAAAGAGGGGCCTTTGGTAAACCCCACCCCCTGACACCAATTCCGCCTTTGAAATTCCAGTGCGTATGTGCTGAGTGTTTGAGGACCAGGGCATTCACAAGGAAACCAAAATGTAAAAACAACCTTACTGTATGCTTGTGAAACAAGGACCACTTATAAACACCATCTCCAACTCTTTTTACACATCACTTGGAAAGACAGGCAAACTAATGTCAGTATACTAGAAGAAGCAAAGATCAGCCGTGTTGAAGCAATGATTCTTCAACATCAACTCGGACTGGTCATGTTGTTCAGATGCCTGATTACAGTCTTCCAAAGCAACTACACTATTCCAAACTTAAAAATGAAAAGCGTAATGCTGGTGGTCAACAAAAGACGTTTAAAGACTCTCTCAAGGCAAATCTAAAGAATAAAGAATAAACACCAACAACTAAGAAACACTGGCCTGCAAACAAACACTCCAATTGGAGAACAGCCTTTACCCAAGGTGTCATGGGCTTTGAAGACACTCAAACTCAGGACGAAAGGGAGAAACGTGCTACGAGGAAGGCACACTTGGCAAACCCTTACTGTGATCAACACCTGTCCGGAAACCTATGTCCCCACTGTGGAAGGACGTGTGGATCCAGAAGTGGCCTCCACAGCCACACCGTTAAGACCATGTTCATGGAAGACAATCTTACTCAGCTACAAGTGATCGCCAAAGAAGACGACAACGTATCACAGCCCTATTAATAAAGTACTCCACCATCACTGTATGTCTCCACATATCATGTAGCTATCTGTCCTATGGACTTTGCATTTCCTTAAGTGGGTTTTTTCCACATTCTTGTCTACCTATATATAGTTTGGGTAGCAAAGAAAGCAGTGCAAAATAGCTCCTATTTTTGCATTGTGTGGGGAGGGAGGGGGCCCCAGTTAATGCTGCCAATTTCATTGACACATTTCATTGACACACAAGCTCACTTATAAGAGAGAAAAGCTACGGGTTATAGACTGCATTTATTTTCAGAAGCATGTGAAAGAATAAATTAGACTAAAGAAATTTTAAGCTTGGATTTATTTATTAAAAAAAAATGTTTTAGCAGTTTTGGCAGTGCTGAAAATAGAGGGTGGGTGGGTGCGTCTTCCTACCCGCATAGCATTCTTCATATTCCAATGATATGGTGTAGTTCTGAGGCATTTTGTATTATGGTGTGGACAAATTAAAATACAATGCTATTAGAGGTATTTATAACAGACCTATCCTGCTTGATAAATGAAGCCGCATGAAGAAGATCCTAAAACCAATTAAAGCTCTGGCATATCCACCAGCACTTTTGAATATGCAATTAAAATATTTCAAAATGTCATTTTGGTACAGTTCTGCATGGAAGGAAGGCAGATTATGAATACTCTTATTTTATTAAATCATTTCTGTATTTAAAATGAAATGTCTTCCATTGCTATAGATGATCAACTGTTTGAAATACCTGCTTGTGTGTCATGGCCATAGTTATAACTGTTGTGCTATCTCTGTGTGTACATGTACACTCACATGTGTAAACACACACACACACAAAGAGGGAGGGGGGAGAGAGGGGGAGAGAGAACACAATATTTATAAAGATTGTTCTTTATACAGGTGAAACTCAAAAAATTAGAATACCGTGGAAATGTAAGCAATTGTTTTCATTAGCTACTGGAGTTTAATATATGAGATAGACTCATGACATGCAAAGCGAGATATGTCAAGCCTTTGTTTGTTATAATTGTGATGATTATGGCGACACTGCTGATCTTTGCTTCTTCTAGTACACTTGGCATTAGTTTGCCTGTCTTTCCAAGTGATGTGTAAAAAGAGTTGGAGATGGTGTTTAAGAAAACCCCAAAGTTGAAATTGTTAATTTGGGGTTCTCATCAGCTGTACGCCATAATCATCACAATTATAACAAATAAAGGCTTGACATATCTCGCTTTGCATGTCATGAGTCTATCTCATATATTAGTTTCACCTTTTAAGTTGAATTACTGAAAGAAATGAAACTTTCCACGATATTCTAATTTTTTGAGTTTTACCTGTATGTAGACCCACTGCATATATTTTCAAGAGCTCTGTCCATATTGTGGATAAGATTTCTTTATACTGAGTGCAGCCTACATTGCACTGAACTCATATCCATTCGATATAGTGCAGCTAATACATAATGAAACTTTTCATAGTTCAGAGAAGTTTGGGCCCAGTTTGGGGGAAAAGGAGGGGAAACTTTCAAGAGGAGGACAGCAGACTGAAAGCAGAAAGCAGAAAGAGTTTTTCTCCTGGGTCCTTCTGCCATTCACTACCTTAAAAAAAAACACAAGCCAACAAGTGCTTTTATATCTTCAAAATAATTAGACTAGAAAATCAGCACTACACATCCTGTTTTGATAGTCATTTAATTTTGCCACACTGACCTGATAAAAAATAATAATATATGGACTGTAATCTGCAAGGTTAAGAGATTAATAATAATAATAATAATAATAATACATTAATTAATTAATTAATTAATTAATCAATTAATTAATTAAATTGTGGTGTAGTGATTAGAATGTTGGATTAGGGTCAGAGTGACCCAAATAGTAAATAGCACTCAGTTAGTACTTGACTCGATTGTGTTGCATTCCGTTTCTGAAGGCAAAGAATGAGCAGGCAATAGGAGCACAAATCATAAATGAATGTTAAAAGTTAGAAAATGCAATTTGTGCTTATGAAAACCCACATAGTTTTGAGGGTAGTTCTTTCAATCTAGTGAGCATGGTGGCGGCAGTGGGGGTGAAATGTAGGTTTGGAATTGCTTTTGTTATTTCATTTCTTTCTTTTTTAGCAGTGCTTAATAGAGACTGCTTTTTTTTTTTTGCCCTGAGGAAGATCAATGGTGCAAGTCTACCTGGATTCCTTCCATTTGATGTTCCACCCACACACAAAAAGAATTTCTCTAGGAAACCCCATTTCTGAGCAATTGTAGAGAGCACAAAAGCTATTGATATTCCAGCACAGAACCAAGAATCAAATGGTAGTCTCCAGGGTGCAACCAAAAGGTCTATTAATGGTGCGTTGTGAATTCAGTGAAGGTAGTCAACTAGCACAACAACTGAGCCCACTGCTTATAAACACAACTGATTTTCTTTCATTATAACATTGTAAGTGGTGTGGCTATTCATGTTGCAGAGATCCTTGGCTGCAACACACAAAGGCCTCATTCACACACCACTTTAACCATAGGCAAGCTAAACTATGGTTTGTCGGTCAACATGCAGCATGCTGAAATAGCAGTCCCTTGGATTCTCCCCCACTCCTGCTGATGCTGTGTTGTTGTGCTTCACATTCTTCCTTTTCTCACAGTCTTTCCACAAACTCCCAGATTCCAACGAACATGTTCCTTAGCTGAAATCTTCCTCACATAAGTAAGTCACTTTACCTCTGATCTGAAACTCCCCAAACTATCCAGCAAGCACACTTCTTTGCCAATCCACATTATTGGAAACATTGTTTTTAACCCAGACAGTCGCCACAACATGCAGGATGTCAACACAACCTTGGCCTTTCCGCCATCTTGCCCTGCCCCATCCAGTGGAAAGGTGCCCCTGCCACTTCACAATGACCGCTCCCCCACTGCTGCTGATCCATTCAACAAGTATTTGTTCTTCAACGTTCCCACTTGGGAACCAAGTAACACCAAACTGAAGGGGCCCCAATTCTACTTTTCATCCGTTCCAAACAAATACACCCACACTGAGAAAATGCATCTGAAAGGAATGCAGTTGATATACAAAGTTGGTCCCATCCCACTTTGTTATTTTTCATAAGCAAATTTTAAAAGAACGCAGAGCTGAACCGCAGATTATCAAAATGAGGTGGCTTGATTATAGACCGTACGACTTTAGGCTGCAGGAATGGGATGGAGAATATACTCTTGAATAATTCCTCAGTTTAAACTGCATACCAGTAGTAAAGTAGAGGAAAACGTTTAGCATATCCCTCTGACATATATTTCCTAAGGGACTTTATACACGAGGAAGCATTAAAAGTAACACCCATATACTTGTACACTCCAGTATGTAGCGGTAAAGAAGGTAAAGGTAAAGGGACCCCTGGACAGTTAAGTCCAGTCCAAGGTGACTATAGGGTTGCAGCATTCATCTCGATTTTAGGCTGAGGGAGCCAGTGTTTGCCCACAGACAGCTTTCCAAGTCATGTGACCAGCTTTACTAGACCGCTTCTGGTTCATTGGAGCACCGTGACAGAAACCAGAGTGCACGGAAACGCCATTTACCTTCCCACCACAGCAGTACCTATTTATCTACTTGCACGGGAGCTCATCCGGCCACAGGGATTCGAACCACCAACCTTCTGGTCGGCAAGCCCAAGAATCCTCACCTCTTTCAAATTAATATGTGCAATAGTTGTCGTGAGAATGATAAAAATCACAGCATGATTTATGAAGGCTTCCTTTTGATACTAGCAGATATTCAGCTTGATATTAGACCAGCAAGAGAATATGCCTTTTGACCTCATTGGCATTTTCTGTTATTGAAATTTTAACCAATAAATATCCTCTTATCATGATTTTGGAGATAAAATGTCCACTCCTCTATTTTTACTTCCAAAAAGCTGGCTGTGACCAAATACTTTAAAAGATCTGTAATATCTCTAGCCCAGAGGCTAACAATAACTCAGCAAGCCATTGACTGATAACTTTCTTAATTATATAGGTGTGAGAGCACTTGCATAGTTAAGGCATCACACAGTGTTATACTATTGTAAAGTGTGAACATTCTAATAAAAGAAAATCAAGGTAATTTGTCCCAACCACCTGAAATTTGGCACTTGAGAATCTACATGTTAAGTATTGTTACCTAGCTGAATTATGCAATCATCATCATCAGATAATAAATGCTCACATTTTTTTTTAATTAAAGATTTTCAAAGGTAGTACAATGTCTTTCTCAAACTTTTCCATACAACATTTTTATAATTCAGTATTGGTGAGACATTAGAAGAGAAAAAGGGGGGGAAGGGGAGAAGAAGTGGGTGGGACGGGGAGGTAGGTGGGGTGGGGTGACTGTGTTTCTTTTTTACTTGATATGAGTAGGGTTTGGTGTCAGCATTGTTTATGTAGGTTCTCTGTTGTTTGCTTGTGCTCGTTTGGCGGTGAGAGAGGTCGGAGTTGGCTTGGGATGTGGTTGTTCGTTTGTGGTTGGCTGTGGTGATCTTTGGTTTCCTGAGTGAGTGGGGTTGGTGGGTATTTTGGGTCAGGTTAGCCATATTGATTTGTATGCTGTCGGTAAATTTTTGTCATTGTCTTGTTGGGCTGTGTATGTGATGAAGGGGAACCATACCGGGGTGAAGGTGTCTTCTTCAGTTTGTCCCCGTGTCAGTTTCAGTTTACTGGTCAGTTTTTCTAGTAGGGCTGTTATAAATGCTCACATTTCAGCAGCTAACAGATGTCTCCTTGCAAGTCAATTCTCATTATCAGTTATGTTTGTTTTCCTTTTAGTTAGCAGTGATACTCTCCAAAGTTCAACGAAATTGCCCAAGTCTTGTCCTTCCTGGTTTGGTGAAAATCATTTGTGTATGCTAAAGTCAATGCGTCAGAGAATGGGTTCAATATCCTCATGTGGGAATTGGGAATTTTGTGTTGTGGAAGAGGCTGTTAGTGCTGCTCAAGTCCCTGAAAAAGAAAAGACCCAGAGTAACCGAACTAAGCTACTGAAGGAGATATTGATAACTATGTAAGGTTTATAACCTGGCCCACACCCAATACTTCCAATATTGAAGATTTATTCAAAGAAAGTTGTCATATAACAAAATTATCAATACAGGTGTCATGAGCATTCAAGCAAGGGGGCTTGCAAAACATTAACCCCTGCTCAACTGCATGTGAACATTGGTTCTGTGAGATGCTCTTACTGCCTCCTTCCTTCTCTACCCAGAAATTTGCTGTGGGGAAAAAGTCAAAGCTGGGACTTGCCAGAATCTCCAGTAAGAAACTGATGTTCCACTCTATAACAAAAATGGAACAGAGTGTCAGAAAGGCTTTCAGCTTCATTATAATACTAAGCAGTTTGGTGCTGTGGTTACAAATCTGCTGTACTCTTCCATGTAAAATCATGTTGTAATTTTAAAAACTGTTTATCAGAACATTTTGTGATTTATTTATTTTCTTATTAACAAAATTTATTTGCTGCCTTTTTTCACAGGTGTACAAAAAAAGCCCATGGTTTATTTTATTTAAATTTTTGATTCATTTTGATTTTTTTAAATGCATTTTAAAACTACAAAAACTTAACAACAGGTTAATCTCTTCCAAGGGTTGCCAACCTCTCTAGGTCCATAGGCACACCTGGATTTTTGAGTGAGTGTTGTGTGGACCACACACCTCTGGTCCCTTCTCTCCACTCTCATCCCAGATCAGCACACACACACGAAACAAAAACAAAAACAAAAAGAGAAAAAGTACACACATGCACACACTTCTCTTTTCAAATGGAACTTGGTAAAGGTCGGATCAAACAGAATTAATCTGAGCCTTGAAAAGCACATATAACATAAAGAGAAGGTAGGAAATAATCACTCTTTCAACTTTATCAGGTCTATGTTCTTTCCAAGGGAGCAAAATGTAGCCACTCCCATGACCAAGAGAGCAATGAGGGAAACTCAGAAGCTTCATGGGTACCAATGGCTGGATTTAGGTTTGATGAGGCCCTAAGCTATTGAAGGTAATGGGGCCCTTTATATGTCCAGCTGTCCTTTGTCAACAACAAATTGTCACTGTTTTTTGTGTTGAATATATGCTATATGGCAATTTATGGACCTAATAGGTATCTAAAGCCATTTGGCATATGTTGCCATGCAACCAGTCCATGCAGAATGTAGGCACCCTATATATAGAAATGAGCGAACCAGTGATATTTTAGGGAGCAGGCTAGCAGACGGGGCCCATTACTTACACCATAGGAGCCTACACAATACTGCAGGTTTTATTTTATTTGTTTTTTATCTTACATTTTGGAGATGTACATCCAGTTTTTCCCCCTTTAATTTTGTTGGGGGCCCCCAGTCCTAAGCTATAGCTTGTTTAGCTTATATGTAACCCATGATCCACTCTGCATTAAACCAAGTGGCTCAGTGTATCAAACCCCACTAACTTCCGGAAGGAAGACATGAGCCTTTAGCTGGTGCCAAAAGCCAGAAACAATGTCAGTGTCAGCCTTATCTCAAGGAGAAGAGAATGCCACAATATCAAGAAGGCCCCATCCCAATTCAAAGCACATTAAACTTTGCTCAGAGATGGAACAGACCCTAAAGCCCAGGCAGCATGATGTCAGCAGAGACTTTCCATCAGATAACTGGGTCATAAGTTGTTCAGGCACTAAAACCTTGGTCTTACTGTAGCAGCAGTGCAAGCTCTCTAGGACCAGTGTTATGTGTTCCCTAGCAGCTGAACTGATTAACACTCTGACACGATATAATCATATGTACAATATGTATTTTACAAAATTACACACATACAAGTGGCACAATGAGTCAGTGCATCTGGCTGTTAACTAAAAGGTTGGTGGTTCGAGGCCACCCAGGGACAGCTGTGGGCAGGATTCCTGCATTGCAGCAGATTGGACTCGGTGACCCCTCGGGGTCCCTTCCAACTGTACAATTCTATGCTAAATGAGAAACATAAAGTACTAAAATCCCAAAGCAAGAAAATAATTAATTAAAAGCCTCCTGGAGAACCATGTTTGGGCCAGATGCTCCAAAGAACAAAATGTTGGGGCCAGACAGCCACCCTCAAGAGGAGTTTTTTACACTGTCGAATAAGTTAGACTTGGAGAGGGATTTTCATCCAAAGCCAGCTGGGGGCTTCATGGTTGACAATAGAGCTGAACATGTCTGCTTTTGTTCTTCTTTAAGCCCACTGACAGACCTACCCATTAAACAATTGAACACTGTAAATCTGGCATTTGTATCCACTCTCTTCCTCAAGAGGGGTCATGAATTCAGTCAATTTCCAGGATATTGATCCCAGGACACACACACACACACACACACACACACACACCATATTATTTCAAATAAGACTGCTTCAATATAAGGCTGTTCTGTGTTTAAGCAGAATGCGGTTCTCTATGGGCTGTCCTTATTCTTTTTTATTTTATGCTGGGGCATGTATTGCGGGTTTTTTTATTTTCCTTTTTTATTTTTTCGATAAGCTTCTTTGAAAGCCCTGTGGACAACTAATGTACAGGACAAATTTTAGTAATAAAAACAAGCAAGCAAGCCTAGGTTTGCTGCTGTGCAAAGTATGAAATGGCCTTTTCCAGATGTCATGGGGAATAAAGGGGGAATAAAATTTGTCTAGGATAGAACTCTGGACCACATCCACAGGATATGCATGGATTTTTTTTGCAGGCTTAGGAAGGTGGGGGAACTGCCTTATACCAAGTCTGAACATTAGTTCATCCTCCAAGCTCAATATGGCCTACAATATTGACTGGCAGTGGCTCTCCAATATTTCAGAGATGGGACTTTCATCAAGCTATGGCCCTTTCCCTTTAGCAGCTGTCCTCCAGTTAGGGATGCTGGGCAAATTCAGTTCAGTTTGTGCTGTATTTAAAATGGACCCCCCCCCCCAAATTCATACTTGCTGAAATAAACCACGAACCAAAACACAGCCATCACTCAAAATTCACACTTCTCTGAATTTTGCAATGCAGTTCTCAAGCCAGGTAACATGTGTGCAAAAATACACAAACGAGGGTAAAGTATGACTAAAAATGCACCCCTTATTGAAATCCTTGAGGGAAATTGCTTTGCAAAAAATGCATTAGGAAAAGTTGGATACAAAATGTGTGTGTCCATAGGATGTCGCACTAAAATGCTGGTGAATGTTCACAAACTGATGTAGCGAATGGAATTTAAGATTTGAAAAACGAGAACCTGAGAGGACATGAAATGGGCAGATTCACACATCCCTGCATCTTGGAACCACCAAACTCCTTCATAAACTATTTGATCAGCTGGTTCATACATGCACATACAGCATGATGTAGCAGGTGAACCGAGTCTTGTTTAAAAGCACTGCACCTGTAGAGACATGAAAGTGTATGGCATTTCAACCATTAGATCCATACATTCCCACTGTACTTCAATAACCCCTTTAGATAACAGTGTGGTTTTGCTTTCTCCGTTCTGTTGCTTTTGCACTGCTGGTATAAATTAAACTGGTTGGATATTATTCATAATGTGTTGCCTTGGGGTAGGGGTTGTATCTGCTTTATCCTGCTTTTATTTCTGCTCATCAACCACCTGGAGTCTCCCTGGAGAAACAGGTGGGATGAAACTTTTAAATAAGCAAATAAATAATACACTTCTGAGCCATCATGAGTAGCATAGTACTGTACATTGTAAATATTTTAGACTACATAGGTGGTCAAAATCAAGAATGCAGTTCTCCTTATGAGACTTGCAGATGTTCTAATCCCTAATAGGATATCCCTAATAGAACACTGACATAAAATATCATTATACGCAGCATTCCATTAAGATCCAAGAGGAGCCTATATAATTCAGAACACCCAGTTCTTGTTTTCCTTGAACTTTATCGGAAAGGTCATCTCATTATTAGCTCAGTTCCATAGCTGGAGTTCAGCTGACTTTTGCACAACTCCAAAGATGAACGTGATGATCTCATTCTAGAGAACCGGCAGGCAAGTTCAAGTGAGTCACAAGTTCGGGTATATGAGTTGGTAATGCTCCTCTAATGTACATTACCATCCATATATGACCATGTCATTGCCTTATTGCCTTGTGGGTGGGGGCCCCATTAGTCTATGAACCGGTAATAGTATAATGCGGGAGATGGTTTTTTTAAAAAATAAATAAATAAATAAATAATTCTATTGTAATCATCTGCAACCCATCACAACTGCACAAAACTGCTAGCAACATATACAGACATTGGAAGAAGCCTACACCTTATTTGGGATTCTGACAAGTGGCAAGGTCCCGGGAAATGACTTCATCCCAGCTGAGTTGATTACATGGATGGATACATGCAATAGTTGTCCCAATTTTCAAGAAAGGTCAGCCAAACGTGCCTTCTAATTATAGGCCAATCAGTTTGCTTTCTATAATAGGAAAGCTGTATGCCTGTTTTCTCTGTATCAAACTGACAACTTTTCTAAACGATAATAATATAATATCTGAAGCTCAGACCGCTTTTTGTGAGAATCATTAAAAATCAGGTTACTGCCTAATGCTGTCCCTCCTAGCTGAGAAGTACACCAGACCTCTAAAGGGAAAACTATTTGTGGCCTTTATGGATCTGAAATCTGCTTTTGACTCTATCCCCAGATCCTGTTTATGGACCAAATTACATCTGGTATTGCAGTATATATCTTACTGCATTATGGGCAGTATGAGCAAGCAAGGGACCAATTGATCAAACCCCTACTGGCAAATCTGATGGGAAAATCTGAAGCCTACCATATTAAATATTTTTTGGATGACAGGTCTAATGATATTACACTGGCCGTGGCAAAGTTTCTTTCGGAAGTCAAAAGAAACAAAAATCATCAAGCTCGAGACAAAACAAAATGACCACCTCAGTTTCTCTCACTCTTTTGTGAATTTTGTTCTGAAATTGTTCTTTAGGTATTTGGACCTCAATAAAGATTACACACACACACACACACACACACAGCACTCAGAAAAGTTGTATAAATTGGCCCTACGCCATAGCCACATCCATAGACTTCTCAACAAGCGTGTCTCAAACCATTGCTGCCTTTCACAAGCTTAAAATCCAAGGGTAACCTTGTAAGAAAACCTGGAGCACAAAATCTAAGTGACAACCCTGTAAGATGATATTGATAAACTGCTCAAATTGTGGGGAAGGCAAAAGAGATTTGCTGGCAGAATTAAAGAACAAAGAAGAAATAACAATTTCACTTCTTTGAGCATATATTATTATTATTATTATTATTATTATTATTATTATTATTATATTGAATTTCTATACCGCCCTATACCCGGAGGTCTCAGGGCAGTTCACCGAACAAGATCAAAATATAAAACCACAAAATATGTAATCAAAATAAAAACAACAACTCAATAACCCCTCTTTCCCCTCCCCCCAAAAAAATCATATGTTAAGAATCAGTGGATTAGAACTATGCAAAAGCAGATTTGACAATAAAAAAGGGAGCTGGTGGAACTTTTTCCTGTAGTGACTTTCCATAAATAATTGGCAAGGCATTTGCTGCAGAAGTTTTATACATGTGCTTTTATAATCTAGGATATAATTTCAATAGAGTAATGGCCAAGGTGGGACGCAGGTGGCGCTGTGGGTTAAACCACAGAGCCTAGGGCTTGCCGATCAGAAAGCCGGCAGTTCAAATCCCCGCCATGGGGTGAGCACCCGTTGTTCGGTCCTAGCTCCTGCCAACCTAGCAGTTTGAAAGCACGTCAAGTGCAAGTAGATAAATAGGTACCGCTCCGGCGGGAAGGTAAACAGCATTTCTGTGTGCTGCTCTGATTCGCCAGAAGCGACTTAGTCATGCTGGCCACATGACCTGGAAGCTGTCTGCGGACAAATGCCGGCTCCCTCGGCCAGTAAAGTGAGATGAGCGCCGCAACCCCAGAGTCGTCCACGACTGGACCTAATGGTCAGGAGTACCTTTACCTTTAATGGCCAAGGTAGGAGAGCTTCGACCACTATAATTTTAATATACAAAAATAAAATAAAATAAAAGTTTAATGATATGAAACAGGCTGTCTTAATAGCAGAACATGGAACATTTTAGGATAATCCACAAATGCAGGCAAACAGAACAAACACCATGCTTCAGACAGCTGAAATGGAGCCACTTCAGAGGTCAAACGGCAGGTTGTGAAGCTGATGCTGCCATCATGTTAAAAACTTCCAACACATACAAAGTCAGTATGAAAGAAAGCAAGTGTCCTGCTTAATCTTTCCCCCTGAGTTTCCTATGCACATACGTGTGAGAAAGAAGAACCGTGCAGCTACCTGTATTCATACAAGTGATCTTCTACCTATAATCTGAGGTAAAACAGTATAAGACAGAACTTGTGTGGTTTCTCTGAATGCTTAGGTTGGCTTTTAAACACTGCATTTAATCCAGATATATACAGGCAATTTCTGAAAAAAACTTTTTTAAAAACAGTAATAATAAATAAAGACCAGGAGACTGATGTTTGTTTGCCGTCCCGTAACTAAATATTTTGTGTTTTTTCCTGAGCATCGCCAAGTGTTTCATAACTAGTCTACCCTTCTTATTAGTGTGCTGTCTAAACACTCTTTATATTGTACAACATAATGCTGAAGTGAAAAGGGCTACTCAGTCAGAAATAGGGGGTACCACGGGAGTGCCATTAATTTCAGATTTGAAATATACAAGGTTCCTGTACTGCTGGCATGATAGCTGAGCATTATTTAGAACAGCTCCATAATAATGATTTGTAACTAAGGTTGCAGTGCTATGCATACCTGGGGCTGAACCCCAATCGGCCTCATTGAGAGAACAGCATGATTCACTACATGTTTATTCAGATGTAAGTCCCGCCAAGTTAAATGGATCTTTCCCCCAGGTTTGCAATTTTATTCTTATTCCATATTATACAAGGTGTAAACAAATTATATATGTGCCATAATTTGTTTACATTATATATATATAGAGAGAGAGAGAGGAGGGGGGATGGATCCTTGTTTTACACACACACACACACACACACACACACAGGCTGGATCCTTGTATGGTATTTATTTCTATGCCGTTCATTACTAGCTCAGGCCAAACTACCTGCATTTTCTCCATAGACACAAGTAGATTTACACACACACACACACACACACACACAATGTGATTTTCCTTTAATCGCCAGGAAATAAATATATTAATGTGAACCGAGAATCTGTATTTGTTTATTTGAAATGAAACACAGAGAAGTGTTATACAACATGCCCGTTTCTTCATCTTACACCTCAACGGTAGAATAAACAGGGGGGGAAGGAAAAGGCAAGGAAGTTACCATAAGTCTTGCTGTTTGTACAGTGTCAATGGGTGGTCTACACTACAAATCTGCCTGTGTTTGCCTGTCCATCTGGCAAGCACAGACCTTGGTGCATCAAGGGAATCCCCCCCCCCGCCCACAGCCATAGACATACCACTGATAATTAATTTCTGCACACACCCCATTCCTATTGTTTCATGTAGGTGGGTTAAAAAGACTAAACGCCTTTAGACCTATAAAATATGTTCCACAGTGAATCAATGGCATGTGTTCCCCCTGCTCTCCCTACACAGAACAGTTTAATATATTTCTGTTCCATTGTAAAGTCAGCACAACCCGCCCCCTTTTTAGCAGAAGCTGATATGCCTGCGTGGTTTTGTTTTCCTCTTTCACGTGCATTGACATTTATTTAGGGCTGTCAACCCGTTCAAGACCTTACGGTTGATAGGCATCTGCCTTTAACTGATTATTCAATTAACTAATTGAATACATTTAAATACATTTGCATACTGTCGGAGCTCGGTATAGATCTGAGCAATCCAAGGTTTGCCCCTGACATGCTAGCTTTTGCTTTGTTTTTGTTTTTTATGGGCTTGAACAATTATTTACTTATTATATGGGGAGCATTGAGTCACACTGGTCCTGGCACAGACCAAACAAATGTTTAAACCAAGGGTAGAAAACCTGTGGCTTCTGGATGTTATTGGACTATAATACCCATCTTCCCTGTCCATTGGTTATGCCAGCTGATGGGAATTGAAAGTCCAGCTACATCTGAAGGGCCACCGGTTCCCCATCCCTGGTTTAAATGAAACCTGGGCTGAATATCCCCCTCCACTTGTACCCTGTGAAAACAGACAGGATATATACAGTGAGGGCAAATTCTACTGTTTGTGGTGGTTGGTGGTCTTGGTAGTCTTACAATTGCAAGGTGGCCAAGGGTTTGCTTTTCTTTCACTTTATCAAAACAACAACAACAGCTCAAACATTAACACTGCTTCAATAAGTGGACTGGTTGTTCTGGCTCAAAATGACCATAAGAATTATACAGCATCATTATTGGAGGTGCATTCTTAGGTGAAGAAGATAGCTGCCCTCTTCACAACAGAATGAAAGAAGACTCTACCACTTTGTAAAGGTGTAGGACTTGCTTGGCTCCGAAACACGAATCTCATTTTGTGAGGTTGGTTATCTTTTTGGGGGGGGTTATTATTTTGGTTTTGCCCCTCTGCAACCCACTCTTCAATTCACAAAATTCACCAGCGGTTCTTTCTGACTGTCACTGTCTTGGGCTGGGATTCAATCACATGGTGGCAAATTCAGGTTGCTCAGTTATTGTCTTGTGCAACAAGCTCACCTCCCCCTTTAAGGAGAGCAATGAGAAAATGCACTGGAAAGCATGGACTGATGCTTGCTTTGACACAATGTCATCCAATTTCCCCTAAAACAAATCAGACTGCATGTTTTATAAACAAATTGTCTAGAAGTACCCTAGACTGGTTTCCTCAGCCCAGCACCAGTCTAAACACCTCAGTGAAGACTAGGGATGGATCCATCTGCCAATTTGAGTTCCCTCCATTTCTCATTATTTCAGTCTTACATTCATTCATCAACACAGTCTAAGAGGTGCCAGTGGTTTGACCGAGGATGCCTCCATGAAGTTTTAAATTTATTTTTCTGTCAAAATGCTTGTTTATTGTACTACCAACCTTACGGAATGCTTCTGAAACATGGAACTCTTATAAACACCATCTCCAACTCCTCGAAAGATTCCATCAAGGGTGTCTTCGAAAAAATTTACACATCATTTTTGGGAAGGCAGGCAAACTATTTCCAGTGTACTGGATGAAGCAAAGATAGCCAGTGTTGAAGCAATGATTCTTCAACATCAACTTCCTTGGACTGGTCGTGTTGTGTAGATGCCTGATGATCGTCTTCCAAAGCAACTACTCTATTCCAAACTTAAAAATGGAAAGCGTAATGCTGGTGGTCAACAAAAGAGGTTTAAAGACTGTCTCAAGGCAAATCTTTAAAAATGTAGTATAAACACTGACAACTGGGAAACACTGGCCTGCGAGCGCTCCAGTTGGAGAACAGCCTTTACCAAAGGTGTCATGGGCTTTGAAGATGCTCAAACTCAGGGTGCAAGGGAGAAACATGCTAAGAGGAAGGCATGCTTGGCAAAACAACACTGTGATCAACTCCCACCCAGAAACCAATGTCCTCACTATGGAAGGACATATGGATCCAGAATTGGCCTCCACAGTCACATATGGACTCATTGTTAAAACCGTGTTTATGGAAGATAATCTTACTCGGCTATGAGTGATCGCCAAAGAAGAAGAAGATTGGTCCATGAAGTGTGAATTAGGTAGCTTCTCACTAAAATGCAGATGTGGGTGGCGCTATGGGTTAAACCACACAGCCTAGGGTTTGCCGATCAGAAGGTTGGCGGTTCGAATCCCTGTGACGGGGTGAGCTCCCGTTGCTCGGTCCCTGCTCCTGCCAACCTAGCAGTTCGAAAGCACGTCAAAGTGCAAGTAGATCAATAGGTACTACTTCGGTGGGAAGGTAAACGGCATTTCTGTGCTGCTCTGGTTCGCCAGAAGCGGCTTAGTCATGCTGGCCACATGACCCGGAAGCTGTACGCCGGCTCCCTCGGCCAGTAAAGCGAGATGAACGGCGCAACCCCAGAGTCATCCGCGACTGGACCTAATGGTCAGGGGTCCTTTTACCTTTACCTTTACCCATAGCTGTCAACCTTTCCATTTTTTGTGGGAAATTCCCTTATTATAGCTTTGGGAAACAGCAGGGAGGGTGGACAGCTATACCTTTACTACTAAAATGCAAACAAAATTGAATTTCTCCTTCATCCCTAGCGAGGGACAACAGGTTTTTTCTGAGTAGCTGCTGAGATAAAGGTTTGTTTTTCTCTTGCTGCCCTTTTGGGACTCAGGATTGGGTAGAGAGTGTCAGCAAGCAAGTAAATTACAGCGTGTGAAGTCTGTTAATAATGGCTACCAATGGGATTGCTGCCTTTCTGGCAGCTATAACAGATGGCCAAATAATGCATTATGATTAATAGGGAAGAACTCTCATGGAGACCAAGCTTTTACTGACTGTTAAGAACAGGTGGCTGTGATTAGCAGGTGATGGCAGATACTCTCTGTCATCATCCATGCAGGCTTATCAAGGCTGGCCTTTGAGAACCTAGGCTTGGAAGAGGACTCTGCACTTAAATACTTAAAAAAGATAAATGTTGCGAGCAGAGAATCGGGAGGCAAACAGATCTATCTGAAGTTCGTAGCTGCCATTCTGAGGCTATTGTTAGGTATGAGCAACCTTTATTTTGTGGGGCTACTGTTGCCTTCCTACCTGTTTTAATGCCACATTCAGGACATTATCCACAAACGTGGATATACAATTTCCTTGAAGTGGCTCTGATACACCCCCCCCCCAAAGTATCCCTGTTTTCCAGGGACGGTCCCAGATTTACAGAAGCTGTCCTGGTTTCTGATTTAATCCTGTAATGTCCCGCTTTTCCTTAGGACATCCCTATTTTCATCAGAGAAATGTTGGAGGGATGTGGAGTTATGTGACACCCCCCCCCGCCGAGCCAAGGAGATAAGTAAGTATACAACCTTAAGAAGATATCTGAAGGAATGCCCTGCATAGGGAAGTTTTTTAATGTTTAATGTTTTGTTATGTTTTATATATGTTGGAAGCCACCCAGAGTGGCAGGGGCAACCCAATCAGATGGGCGGGTTATAAATAATATCATTATCATTATTATTATGAAATGGGACGTCTCCATTTTCATTGGAGAATTGTTGGAGGGTAAGGGCCCTAGATCATCATTCTGCACTGCATGGGCCTTGTTACCAGTGTTTCTTCATCACGTTCCTCTTCAAAAGCATGGACAGCAGTATAAATGTTAAGCATTGTGGCATGGTTCATGTGCAATTGATTGGCTTAACAATGGAACTTGCTGCTCTGTATGCAACACTTATTTACAACCACATCAGTCAGTTACAGCTTTGGCAAGAGGAGAGGCCATCAGTCTAGCTATTCCTGGTATCTTTAGTTCAGCTCAGAGTAGAAGTGGAAGAACCGAGTAACAACAAAAGTATGGAATATGATTAAATTAATCAATTTAGTTGGAGTTAGAGGCGGAGGTGAACCTTATAACAGCATGCAAATGTATAAATAGCCAAAGGACAGAAATATTGCCTATACCCATGCTATTATGTATTTAGAAACACTATATCAGGTTTTTATTATTTTTAAATTTCTTTTCTGTTTATCATTTGTGGGGTTATTTTGGTAAAATGAAAAAAGAAAAGGGGGGGAGGCTGGCTTGTTTGTCAATTATCCATTTTTTACTTTAAAACACACACATAGACTCCTCCAGATGTTGTTGGACTACAACTCCCATCAGGTCCAACCAGCATGGGGTGATGGGAGTTGTAGTGCAACATATCTGGAAGGCTACATGCGCTCTACATATTGTCCTTCATGCTTGCCCGTTGAAATCCTATTTTCCCCCTTCCTTTTTTTGTTGGTTTTTGTCTTTTTTTATGAAATAAAGCAGAACTCCATTCATTTCTGATATATCAGTGAATGAAATCCACTGATTAAAACCGAAATTTAAGTCGGTGTACAGTAGAGTGAGGTGCCCTGCCATGTTCTGCATGGGCACCAGATCCTGAGTTAGGTACTTGAAAAAGAAGAGAGTAAAATAAAACACACACACACACATACACAAAAAGAAATGCTCCGTTGCTGATCGTGATCTTGCAGTCCATCATTACTACAAGATAATATGTAGGCTGCTCAGAACATTAACGGAAAATGGAATTTTCCTTTGCTGTAAGTCAAAATGAATGTTTGGCAAAGAAACAGAAGCAGGCACCAAAGACAAGACATGCATGTCTAATGTTGAAGGAAAGCATGTTTGTGCCTAATATGCTGGAGAAATTGCTCAAGAATAGTTCAAGCATTAAAAAAAAAAGTATGACCGCTGCAAGTCTGCCAAGGTCAGAGAGACCTAGGGTGAACTGCTGAGTAAGTGCAGGTTGTCTAAGTTAATGCTGCCTCAAAGCCGCTTTGGTTGACAGGTCCTATTTCTCAGCTCCCCCTGCACCCATAGATTTCAGGGATGGGAAATAAATATAGATGATAACAATGTAGTTAGAGCTCCTTAATTTTTGCAGCCATTACCATGCAAGCTCACGAGAAAACATTATAAATGGCAAATCCATTCTAATGGCAGAAAATCTCTCCGACTGACACCGTTTTGTGTTTCTGTGATTTATTTAAGCAATGCCAAATTCTATTTATCAAGCAAATTGTGAAAAATCTGAAATGTAAAGAGGGAGGAATTAAAAGGAAACAATGGACCATTATAAGGTTCTGGCAAATAGCTCCAACACAAGGCGTACCGGCAGTGACTGGTGAGCTTTGGTGCCGATGTTGTGGATGAAGTGTCACCTCTCATGGTCGTCAAGCATAGGGAGATTTAAAGGGCAGATCTGGAATAGAACCAGTGCTGGAATATAAGGGGTAGGGGGAGCCAGATGGTCCATCCCTCAGCCACCATTTTTAGAAGAATTTGATATGATTTGGAGTGAATTTTTGGAACTTGTAAATTTCATTGATGGGTCCCCCAACCATCCCTGGGTAAAACTGGTCAAAACCCTGATTCCTTGTGCTGCTGTACGGTTTTTGTTTTGAGAGAAAGAGAGAGGCAGAGACAGAACCACAGGATAGGTTCTGTGCCACTGAATTTTGGTTGAGAACAGGGCAAATTCTTTCAACTTCATGGAGAACCCAGAGAGGGATCTTAGAATGTCTTCCATCAGCCACTCCAAAACTCTGGCTGTTGGTCAGATGTTCGAGAGGTTCCAGCAAAGCCAGAATTGTGTTTGCAAAGTTGGCAGCAAGTGGAAATACAGCTGGGGCTGTTTATTTATTTTATTTAAAGGGCATGTGTAATGATCAAGCTGGAGCACACAGTAATATTTCAAAAAGTATTGGCGAAACTGACAAACTTTGCCCCCTCGCTGGCCAATTTGGAGGAAGTCGGTAATACTGACAATTGGTAAGATTCACCAGGCTTCCCTAGACTCACAGCAGAGAAGGGGGAAAATCCTTGGCAATTTTGCCTTTCTAGATTTATTACTGTGTGAGCTTTGCCCTGCATCTCACAGCCTAAAGATGCAGACAGGGTTCTGTTTCGTTCTGACTTTCCTGCATTGGAGAATAACAGTGGGGAAAACAAAACAAGTACAGTACTGTATACATAAATCACCTTCCTGTCTGAATCTTGGGCCATCAGATGTTAGGGATGGTCTAAATCAGCCCCCTAGCTATGCTAGAACACCCTCACTCCCTCCCTCTCTCAAAAAACAACAGCAGCTAAACATACTTGAAGGCAGGGAAGAATAGGAAAAATACATTCTCCCCAGCTGCCCACGTCTACCCTTGTAACACTAGTCTCCAGCTAGCCTTCAGGGAAATGACCGCAGCTTGACTCTCTGACCAAAGATTTTACCATACCATTTGGTTTGATACATTATCTTACCCTTGCAGGAAGCTCACATCACCTGTTCAGTACATGACAGCTCTCCTGCCATGCTAAGATTCGTGAATTGCATCTGGTGGGTCATAACCTCTGCACTGCATTGTGTGTGTGTATGTGTGTGTGGTGTTGTTGTTGTTGTTGTTTTAAAAAACCTGTAAGAATGCAACATTCCCAAGAACAAAGACAGGCACTATCTTCAAATCAGCACTTCACCTTTGCCGTTTAAAAAGGTTTTCTTCAGAAGAAACCCAAGTCTTGGCCATTTTTACACGAGCAAGGCTAAATCTCAGCCAGTTTCAAGCCACACACCTTAGTCAAAATCTGGCTTTATATTCAAGCATCTTAGTTTGAACGGACTAGATTTAGGCACAACGCCAGAGGAAATGGTGAGTCACTTGGTGGCATATCAATCTGATTATTTTTGCATCAGCAGAAGTTTTGCTTTCTTATAATTCCTGACAGAGTTGAATTCTGAACTCCAACCAGGTTCGTTGGAGAGATAATCAGGCATCTTAGGGAGGAATGAGAAGCCTTTAGCACCCATTTATTATAAGCAGGAACATAAAGAAGTAAAAAAAAAAGTATTAAGGAGTCCCAGCTGGAGTAATCACTGGGCAAAGAAAAAGCTTCACAGGCACATATTGTATATTATCAGTGGAATTCCACCACTCCCGCCCACCCTGGCCAATATACACTGTCTTGGTGGAAATGACTCAGCTAGCAAACATGAGTGCCTGCTCATGACAACAGACACATTCACAATGTGCAGACAACTGACTGATATCACCACATTGCAACACATTTGCTATGCTTCTGAACAATTTCGCAGGAACTAAAAAGGTGTTGGTTCCCCCTCCCCCAGCTTTAAAACAAATATATGCTTGGCTCAGCCTTTGGATTTGTAGTTTCTTGAAAAGCCTGAAATCACCAAAAAAAAACTTTGGCGGCAGAGGAGAGATCTCCAAAAGTTATAAACCCCCTGAAAGCTTCTATGCAAGTTAATATCCTATTGATTAGAGCTTCTGAAGCACTAGTACTATTTGCAAAACTCTAAGGCTCTAGGGCATAGAATAATTCCCATCAATTGGTCCCTTTCAGGGTGTCCACTTATGCACCATAAAAAAATAAGGAAACCTGACTCCAAAACAATAGAAAATATTTCCAAAAATCTGCATGTGCTAATTTCTGTGTTGAGATGCAAAATTGAATACAATTGCTATAAATTGCAGAGAAATACAATACAACATGCCAAAGTACCATAGCTAGATGACCTGTGGTCTTCCTCATTCTGTTATCAATATGTTGCCCCGGTGTTGGTGGGCAATTTCAAAGCTGCCTAATTTTCCCTTCAAATAGAGGCCTCCTTCTAATGGAGGTCTGCCATCTTAACAGCCCTTCAGTTAGACAACTGTATTCTAAACTATGGGACATGCCCACTCGGGTCCCTTTTCAGAGACCCCAGGGCATGTATTTAAGAGGTCTAGTAAAACAGCCCAGAAAACTGAGAGACTGCATCCTGACAAGACAGAGGCTCTTTCAGCAACAGATTCTCAGGTCTGGGGATGGGCTAGACTACCCATTCTGGGTGTGGTTGAATTCTCTCAGGAAGAGCAGGTCTGTAGTTGTTGTTCCAGCTTTGCCACGCAAGTCCCTGGTGGCTTTAGTAACATGAAATATCTTCAGAATGTATCAGCTGTCCCATGTGGACATGGAAAAGAACTCTTCTCATTGTCCCATCACCAGGATAGACAGGCTGGGTGTATGGCACCCAGACATTGGAACCCAGATGCTCTCAGCCTCCCATTGCAGCTCACTCATGAGGAAGCTTACATGGTACTCGCAGTGCTGTTGTATGTTGGGAGCCAAATGGCTGCTTAACTCCTAGCCCATTTCAGCATCACTTCTATGTAAGCCCTTAATATGATTCCCCGTTTCCTGTTACTGCTGTAATAGAACAATCAAGAGTTTCCAAAACAAAAACAAAAACACCAACCTTAAAACTTTGTGTGTCCTTAACTCCCTGCCCTATCAATTAAACTTACTCATAGAAATTGACCCAACTTAATCAACTTAAGCTAAAGTTGATTAAGTCAGCCAGTGAAACTGATTTACACATGTCCATCTAGTTGTAGCTCTCAGCATGCATGCCCTTTCCATCCCTCAGCTGCCTTTCTGATTGCTTCTTCGCCTATTACATTGCTGGGTGCTCCAAGACCTGTTCATTATCCACATAGTATCAGTGCACCACACTTGTTCATTTTCTTCCATGCTTTTGTTTCCTATGGATGCTTCAGAAAGTTTATTTGCTCGGGCATCAGGGCGCATTTAGAGTCTGACAGGAGATGCTGCAGCAGAGTGTTGCCAATGACGGCATTTGGCACCCTTCTGCAGCCCAATCCGTCTCTGCTTGGCTGCTGTTCCTTCATGGCCTTTTTAATAGTTTTTCGGCCATCTTGGCAGCCGTTTTGGTTTTCAGTCTTTGGGCTGCCTGTGACACGCTGAGGATGTGATAGCTTCAGAATGTGTTGAGGCTGTGCACGGTGCGATTTACTGACATGCAAACTGAGGGCCATTAAGCACAATTACACTCTCCAGAGATTTGTGTCGTTCAAACTAAGCCTCCTGGCTTCTAATAAGGGAAGCTGCTGTAAATTCAGTAGGACTCATTAGACCCCACCTTTAATGTAAAGGAGGCGACTTCTTATTTTTAAATGTGTATGCAATGGAGAAGAAAACATAGATCAAAGGATTGTCATTCTAGATTGGTCCAACCAGCTTCAGAAATGAGGCTGCAATCCAGTACACTACTACATAACCCTATACACGTATGCTGCTTTATAGTTAGTTAGATTATCCATCCATCTAGCTCTGCATTATCGTAAATGACTGGAAGTGACTCAGGGTTTCAGGCACGAGTCCTTTCCCAGCCTTACCTGAAGGAGCCAGGAACCTACCTTTGACTTTTTGCATGCAAAGCTACATACTGAGCTACAGGGACGAAACAGGACTGAATGCAGCTGGACTTACTTCAGCGTGGACACGCACTGGATTGTGCTATCAGACTGTGATTTCACTGAGGAACATTGTTAACATAACAAATGTGAGGGCAGCATAGCTCAGTGGGAGTCGGGGTGCCTTATATGTAAAGTGGCTCAAGGTTCAATCCCCATGATTTGCAGCAAAAACAATCTCAGGTAGGCCTTGGAGAGCTGCTTCCATTTGTATTGGGCTAGATGGAGATGTCTCAGTGGAAGTCAGCTAGCAAAACAACAACAACAAGCAGAGCAAGGCAAAAATCCGAGGATTTTCACAGAATGAGCCCTTAAGCTTTGTAATGATGGGCATGCTTTACGCATCCAACAACATCACATGGGTTGTTTATTTGTACGTCTCTGCAGAAACTTTCACCAAATCTGTCATTTAAAGGCAAATTGCCGTGCTTATTTTGTGACTGTGCTTGTCACAAGAATGGATCTTTTATTTCCTAGCAACTGTACGAAAACAAAACAACGTCTTGGCAATTAAATGCTGAAATGTTTCTTTCTTTGTCTTCATTTCTCCTTTGTTTTGCAGCTAACAGAGATGTGCAGATAGTATGTCATTGCAACAGAATGTAGAAGAAAGTTTGCTGCCAAACCTGTTAAGCCTCAAAACCAAAGGGCAGAAGTAATATTCTTCTGACATTGCAAGTCATTACCAATTATTTCTACATTGTTAACTCAAAAGATTTTTTGGGTTTGTTTTTTACCTCTAGTCTTGGAGAACTTAATATGAGCTATATATTTTTTAAAAAAATAAAATAAAAATAAAAATAAACCACACACTCAAGACAAATGATTTCCCACTGCTGCATTACACTAGATTTTGGGATGGGCTGGTGAAGTGACCCACAGCACTTATTAAGCTTGCTACCCAAAGGTCTAAGCAGTTTGACACAGGAGGGGAAGTGCGAGGAATTGAGAATTCTGATATTTTCTTCAGCTCTACTTCCTTTCTCCATTCCAAATCCTCACGTTCATCAACAAGGCCATTGCGTCAAGCAGAGTGAAAGAAACAGCAGGCCTCCTTTCCTAGTCCTGGACTTTCTCTGTTACTCAAACTGAGTATTGGCCTCCAGGGCCTCCGGAGGTTAAAAGTGCTTCCAGGCATGCCCAGCTGACATTGCATCTGAGGTGGGGCGAGGAGAAAGGCTGCTGCTTCTGGTTTCTGAGTGGGAGCATTGGAGGCACACTGAACTCTTCCAACGATCATGTACAGATATCGGAAATCCTGTCAGAGGTTGCTAGGCTACACAGTGTAACTGATCTGGATAGTTTCTGCTGCACCAAAATGTTGGTGCAGCATTTCATATTCCTTCTTGGGAACTGATGGAAGCCATTTCCTTAGATAGGAAAAAAACATAATGACACACACGCAAGGTTGACATTGGAGTGGGGCTAAATCCATTCCTTTTACCTAGAGAACTTACAGTGTCTTGTGAAATAAGCCATTTCCCACCCATTTCTTAACTGTGTCCAGGCATGACGCCAATCATGCCAGACCCAGGTCATGTTTTTTGGTCACTCCCAGACTGTGAAAGAATGTTGGGAGGTGGGTTCTGATATCTGTCTTTTTGAGAATGTTCTGAATAGCTGGCATTAGGAAATTAGAATTTTTTAAAAATGCTTTATTGATTAAAAACTTTGTAACAGAAAAGTTCAACAAATGTTGAAAACAAAATGAAAATGAAAAACCAATAAACAATCATTCATTCTTTCACTGATACTTGTTTTGTACATAAATTTGTGATTAAATTTGACATGACCTCCGATCTTCCCACTGTGTTTCTGGTTTAGATTCCTTAAATAAGTACAGTGGTACCTCGGGTTAAGTACTTATTCGTTCCTGAGGTCCGTTCTTAACCTGAAGTGTACTTAACCTGAAGCACCACTTTAGCTAATGGGACCTCCTGCTGCCGCTGCGCAGCCAGAGCACGATTTCTGTTCTTAAGCGGAGTTCTTAATCTGAAACATACTTAACCTGAGGTACCACTGTACTCTAAATTTATTTCCTCCATGTTATTTAACTTACTGTAAATTTTATTTTCCAAAATTATTCTATTTTCCCATAGAAGTCCATTCAAAACCTGCCAGCCAACTGATGTTTTGACAATGTTCTTTTACGTAAATTCTATCTATGTCCGACTCTCTGACAATTTTTTCATCAGTAACATCTCTTAGCCTTGCTGATAATCTCGCCAGTTCAGCGTCTTCTCTTATTTTGTTTTGCCAGTCTGATTTAAATCTAAATCAGAAAATTAGAAATTATATACCCTGGTACATGCAGCACATCAGAAGTTAGGAGTGCAAGAGTTTGGTACTGAATGACGACAATGAATCATTATCCCAAAATATATACAGATAAAGTAGCGGTTGCAGATTTCTGCACAGCCATCATCACCAACACCATCAAATGATGTTTGGAACAGAACATTAACACATCTGAATCGGCACAAAGTCAGCTGTGACCGCAGCTTTAAAAACAGGGGTGTCTAAGGAGATGAGCATGCATATCTCTCACCCCAACAGGAACAAAACTGCAAGATATTGAAAATATCTTGCATGGTGTCAGGAAACCCCCCTCCCCATGGCAGGTAGCATCCCGGGAGCGCTTGCAGTACAGGAATCCACCCCCTTTGTTCACCAGCTCGTCATCCCCCTCCTCAGCAGGAAGCGACCATTCCTCCAGTGGGGAGGGGGAGTTAGAGGCAGGAAGTCGGCGCAGGGGCTGTGAAGGGATCGCAGAGCCTGAGCACCAAGGGGAAAGCGGGGAACAGGGACAGTTTCCCACGCCCCGAGTTCGCAGACAGGAAAGACGTGGAAGGGGGAGGCGGGGGTTCAGGATCCCGCGCCTCTTTTGCTGGACAAAGAACCGGAAGGGTTCATTCCTGGACTCTGCAGAGGGATGAGATGGACGTTTGAACTTTTGCTCCACTGTAAATATCTG
Organism: Lacerta viridis; assembly: GCA_900245905.1. Classification (NCBI taxonomy): domain Eukaryota; kingdom Metazoa; phylum Chordata; class Lepidosauria; order Squamata; family Lacertidae; genus Lacerta; species Lacerta viridis. Next base: position 541,025 of record OFHU01004604.1, read on the forward strand.
CACAATAAAGAACTTAGTTTTAGAAGTTCTGCGTTTGGCTGATTTCTCATGAGCAACCACTGAACGTCCTTACACATGGCTAAGTATGGATTTTTGCTGAGAAGCTTGCTTTTCTTCTGGTGGAAAGAGAATACTGAGTGATATAATAATCTGCCACGTTTCCAAGTGTTTAAAGTTTAGGATTTTATATCATTTATTCAGCCTACGGGGGGGGGACACATATACAGTGGTACCTCGGGTTAAGAACTTAATTCGTTCTGGAGGTCCATTCTTAACCTGAAACTGTTCTTAACCTGAGGTACCACTTTAGCTAATGGGGCCTCCTGCTGCCTGCGCCGCCGCACGATTTCTGTTCTCATCCTGAAGCAAAGTTCTTAACCCGAGGTACTATTTCTGGGTTAGCGGAGTCTGTAACCTGAAGCATCTGTAACCTGAAGCATCTGTAACCTGAGGTACCACTGTACTGCATGCTTTATGGCAGTCTAGAGAATCATCTGCTTCCTTGGCAGAATTTGTTACTTCTTTGTTATTGTACCCTGGCTAGATTAAGAAGCTGTCTGATGGCCCATCATCATGAAATAAGAGCCGCAACTATTCACTCAAGAATAGACACCTGAATATATATGGGTATGTAGATGCACAGAAAAACACACACTTTTAATTGATGCATGCATTTCATTTACCGTCTGAAGTACTTTGAAGCCAACTGTGCTGCTGATGAACATTAACAGCAAAAAAAAAATCTTGACATAAGGCTACAGAGGGAGGGCTCCGTTTTGTCAACTGCAATTGACTATCTCCTTTGTTTAAGAGTGAAAAGGAGAGACGGGGTACTTGCTGGTATGAAAGGCACAGTTCAAAATGGATTAGCTCATTTAGCCTACTTTCTCACATAATGTGTGAAGAAAAGGACACTCTTCGATCGAAGTAAAAAGGTGGGAATTTCTTTTTTCTTAAAAAAAAAAGCGCCACCACTTCATTAAATAGTTGTTTACCAGGTGTCTTCAACATAAAAAGGGTACCTTCAAAAGAGATAAAGTGCTATTCTCAAGGACTACAAACAAACATGCATTGGCTTAGGTGTTTCAAAATGCTACATATCTGCAGTGGCACATGGGAAACTTCCCTGCGCTGCTCTGTGATCCCATGTAGTTGTGGTATACATGAAATACTGGAAATGTATGGCCAGAGCCAATCACAAGTGTTACCACCATATTCTCTTCTGTCTCCAGTGGAAGGTGTGATGTGAACAGGTAAGAATATGAAACACTTTTCAGACACAGAGATTGCAGGTTATCTGAGAGGGGCTCAGAAATGCGAACCTCCACTCATTTAACAAAGTGTTCCATTCAGCTAACGTTTATCCAGTTCACCACTAAGTGACCATCCCATCAGTGCAAAGATTTCCACTTGTGCAATGGGACTTTCTCCTCTCTCATACACCCCATGCCCTCCGCAAATCTACTCTGGGGCATGGAAAACAAACTTCGGAAGCTGTTCAGCAGGAGGAGAGACAAAAAATGTTCTGTTGCAGAAGCAGAAATCTTTCCATTGGTGAGATGGCTACTTAACACTATACTGAATGTACGACAAAATGAATAGCACATTACAATTAATGCCCTTTTCTTTTCTTTTTTAAGACATTGACACTGTAGTTAATTACACTGCTGTCATAATTCTCTACCAGAGTTTCTTCCTTATTTCATACTGCTATTTAAAAACAAAACAAAACAAAACAAAACAAAACAAAACAAAACAAAGAAGGTGTACCTATAGTGATGTTGATATATGTGTATACATTTCTGGAATTCCTTCAATGGGAGTTGGATTATTTATTTATTTATTTATTACAATTACACTCACATGCCTACATCTGTATTGTAATGCTAACTTTTACCTGTAGCTTTCCAGGTAAAATGAAACACATCACTTGAAGGAACATATCACATAGATAAAGTTTTCCACCCCAGAACTTGCAAAGTTAGGTGCTACACATTGAGAAGTTGTAAAATGCACACTAGGTTGGATCTACAGCGGCTCTTCCATGAACAGAAGGGCTCCTTTCATTTGCAGAAAGGAATGAGATACACAGAATGAAGAGGTAGTGTGATTCTCCCTCACCTCTGCAGACCCCTGGCACCACCTCTTAATCTATTCCAGACGGTCCCCTAATAGTGTAGGACAGCTTTTTCAGAGGGCAAACAAGGCTTCACCAAGAAGGGGAGAAATTTCCAATGCCTTTTTTTCCTCCGTTATCCCATGAGCAGAGATCTACTCAGGGGAACTCTGGATCCAATCCAACATATATTGCAAACACGCTTGGAAGTATGAGTCATCTCTGGCTCAATCACATTACTTCTGTCTCCTTGCACAACAAAGCATTAATTACACAGCACAAAACAATCAAGCCATCTTGTTAAACCATCTCAGCTACATCTCAGCTGCTTCTGAATACAAGCATAAGCTTATTTTCTTGAGTGCAGCATAACCGGCTGCTTCCAGACAAGTACTGTGCCTCTTTATTTGCCTGTGTGTGTGTGTGCATGTGTGCGTGTGTGTGTGTAGTATTTGAAAATTAGTAAAGAGGAAATAATAAAAAGTGACATCCATATGAATAGGCTGTGGGGTTGTTTTTTGTTTGTTTGTTTGTTGCACTTAGGGCTCATCTACACTTACATTTTGCTTTTGAAGCTCCTGAACGATCAACCAGGAGGGAGAGAACATGCCAGCTGGGCATGTGTCTCTGCCAGGGACCTACACGAGAGTAGAACACTCCTAACAATGGTTATGGGCCCAGGGATTGGGGCCACAGATCCAGTGCCAGCAGAGGAAGAACCTGGGGCTGTTTTTGTCCAGGCTGGAGTCTCCTGGAACCAGCAATCTGCGGATGGAGAGAACTACCATTTTACTGTCCTTATCAGATCTGCTGCTTCTGACGGCCTTGATTGCCTGGCAAGAACTTCAAAGGCCCCTCGCCTTCTTCTGTGCATGAGCCACTGGCATTAGCACAAAAACAGCCTGCTTTCAATTTTAAGCACAGGCAGCTTACTCACAGTCTCTCTGTCAGAGTCTGTGCTCAAACTGAGACCCTTGGCACCCCACCCTGCCCTTGAACGGCTTCAGTCTTCCGACTCCCTGTGTTCACTCAAGCCTCCAGCTTCTACCACCTCCCAGCTTGTCCCCTCCTCAAACGTGTCCTCAGTGTCCCGTCCCCCACTGTCCTGGATCTAAGTCTTCTTCTACTGTGTCATCCCTGGGGGGCTGTTGTCTCCCACCGCTCTTCGTCATCCAGCAAACTATGGCTTAGCCCCAAGTAGTAGGATCAGAACATGGTGGTTGTGACTTTCTCGAGGAACCCAGATATTTGCTAGTTAGTGCTAAGCCATGGTTTGACATACCATTGCAAGCAAACAGGGCCAATAAGTGATGGACCTGCATGCATTTATTTAAAAAACCCAATCCAGTACTTTTGTCTTGCCTCTCATTATATGCTAGAGAGGGAAGCTGTTTCTTGCCCACCTGACTAGATGAGGGCTGTATAAACTAAGAGTCGGTATGAATCAAACAACTAGAGAGGAAGGTGTGCTGAATATTATCTGTGCAGTGGGGTGCTAGTGAACTACTTAATCATTGCAGACATATGAGTGCATCTTATCAGGCCCTTATGTTAAACTTTTCTGCATTTCCCCACTAGAAAGAGCACCCACTGCTCCCAATATGGTTTTATTCTGCCTTCTCTCTTAACTAAGGCAGGGCTCTGAATAATCAGAAACTGAAGCTGAATTCCAAAGAGAATGCCACATATTTATAGTTGTGTCAGCATTATGCCATAGTGTTCCTTAGGAAAGATTAATATTCTGCTACCTGAGATGCTGATTAATCATTGATTAATGGGTTGCTTACCATTTTAATTAAAACATCATTTTCTCCTATTGCTAAAATTAATTCTGTTTTCCCTACACAGAAAACCTTATTTTTGGCCTGGAAATCAATGCATCTCTCTGCTCATTGGGAAACCGGACAGAATTAGCCTATGAAAGGAAGAAGCCCATCTGTGCTGCCCAACAGAGAAACTCCAGAAATTCAAAGTGGGGGGTGTTGCCAACCTGCTTTGGGCTTGTGGGCACATTTGCAAATGCTACAAACTCTTTTGGTCACTAAACACACACACACACACACACACACACACACAGTTTTAGCCATGAATAACTGATCTCCTCCCGCTACCTTTTCCTCCCCTTCTTTCTCTTATGTGTCTTGCTGTTTTAGCTTATAAAACTCTTTCCCCATCTCTATCATCATTATTATTATTTTTAATATTGATATGAGCCACTTTGGGAGACAGAAATTGTGTGAAAAAGAGGACGAAAATTCAGTGGTACCTTGGTTCCCGAACTCAATTCATTCTGGAAGTCTGTTCAACTTCCAAAACATTCGCAAACCAAGGCGCGGCTTCCGACTGGCTGATTGGCCACAGAAACAATGGCAACAGTCAAAACGGACGTTCAGCTTCCAAAAAACGTTCACAAACTGGAACACTTGCTTCTGGGTTTGCGGCGTTCGGAAGCTGATTTGTTTGGGAGCCAAGCCGTTCGGGAACCAAGGTACCACTGCATAGTAAATAAACCAACCAACCAACAGCGATTGTAAATTCCGACATAGCTTCATAATAGATAAATATTCAGTATGTTCAGTTAAACCTGCTTGGCATTGCAGTCACTATAACATGCATACACAAACACACACATTCCATGTGGCATCACCCTGCCTCTGTGTTCTGCTTTTAACTTATAGGAAACCAGACCACCTGCTGTGCTCACAAACTGAAAACAGAGATGCTTTAAGCTTCCCCCAGCTGAAAACAAAGCAGTGGGATAGAGAGCAAGCACATGCAAGGTGAGGTTCTGTCAAAGCTGCTGCTTTGTCGCTGTAGAAACATCCCCAAATCCTGGCATCCTTCAGCCCCCTTCCCATCTCTGCCTTTAGAACCTCAGAAAACAGTGCGGCAAATATCTAGGGCAGGTATAATATTAACCACTTAGAGGGTTGGTTGGCTGGTTTACAATCGAGTGGTATACAATTTCTCTTCTTATTTTATTTTCACAAATGTGTGTGTGTCATAATATGCAGGCACAAGGGTAACTGAAATCAACATGCTTATAAAGAAAGCCAAGGACAGGAATTTCCAAACGAACTGGGTACAAACAACACCAGTGGCCACAGATGACAGACAAGAGGTGTGTGCGGCTGTCACATAGTACTAGTGAATTTGTGCGGTAGATGGAGTGTATCTTATCTTGGAGTACAGGCCCCTACAAGCTTGCCGGGGAAAATATTATGCCTGCAGTGAAACTGAGCCATTTGTAAATCTCAGTGACACACATCCTGTAGGAAATTTTACTTGGTGAATTGACACACACAGACATGCATGACTCCATCAGTACTGCATTGCAGACAATCCCAGTTTTTTCCCTGAAATTCAAGATTCTAGGGACAATTTAAGTAAACACACATGCCCTATGGCTTCTATTTCTCTATTGAACTAAAAGTTATGAGGATCCAGATAATTAACAAAGCAATGACTTTTTCTTAATAACAAAAATAAATAAATAAAGGCTGCAATCTTAACCCCATTTATCTAAGGGTAAACCTCATTAAATTGAATAAGACTTCCTTCCATGTAGACATGATTAAGATTGCATTGCAATGCATTGTTTATACTAAATTAGAATTTAAATCCTATGCCTATTTCATCAGGCAAATGCTAAGGGAAAGTGTATTTCCAATACTAAATGCACAAAATAGCAAAGTTCTGGAGATTATTAAAATAATTTATATACAGATTTTATGCCAAAGTGTCTTTTTAGCAGTTTACAACTATACAATCAATTATACAATCCATATAAAATTGAAATACACAATAACAATTCCATCATAGCAGACATGTATATGGTCTCACTGTTAATCTTTCAAAACTTGAGGTGTTAGAAGTGTGAAAGTCACTGCATAACTAACTTCTGATCCATGTATTAATTTAAGTGGTATAGTTCTATCAGTTCATGTTGGAATTTCAAAGATCATATTCCCCAAGGACCACTAGTTCCAGGTTTGGAAAAGCTAAAAGGGGAAGCCTGATCTTCCTACATGCTAACAAATCCTAAACCATTCTCAACAGCTGTGCTAAGGTTCAATGAGGGTTGGGTTTTTTGGGGGGGGCAGTTTAGAGAGAACCAACCAAATTCCCACTTCCTATACCAATATGTGGGATGTGGGTGGCGCTGTGGGTTAAACCACAAAGCCTAGGGCTTCCTGATCAGAAGGTCAGCGGTTCAAATCCCCACAATGGGGTGAGCTTCCATTGCTCGGTCCCAGCTCCTGTCCACCTAGCAGTTCAAAAGCACGTCAAAAGTGCAAGTAGATAAATAGGTACTGCTCCGGCAGGAAGGTAAACGGCGTTTCCGTGCGCTGCTCTGGTTCGCCAGAAGTGGCTTAGTCATGCTGGCCACATGACACGGAAGCTGGACACCAGCTCCCTCTGCCAGTAAAGTGAGATGAGCACCGCCAACCCCAGAGTCGGACACGACTGGACCTAATGGTCAGGGGTCCCCTTACCTTTATACCAATATGCAACATGAAATTCACACTTTCTGAATTTTGCAGTGCAGTTATTCAAGCAAAAAGAGAGAGAGATGAAAATACATATTTTAGGTCAAGGTGGGCTCAAAAATGTTCATAAGGTAGTACATTATATTGTGAAAAGAACATACAGAAATGCATCGCATTTGGTGGCACTGCTTGCAAAAATGATGTTAGGCAAAATGGTTTACAAAATTGTATATATTGTGAAGTGCATTGGAAAATGTGCAAGACAAAAAAAAAAAAAAAGATCACAAAGGGATGTGGAAATGGGGAGAACTGAACTTTGGAGAATTAGAAAAACAAAAAACTGGAAGCAACCAAAATTGGCAGATTTAGCTATGCCTAGTTTCAGGCACGCTGTTAAAACCTTATCACTACATAATGTCTGTGCTGTATGGTAGGACTTTGTTGACAACAATCTTAATTGCCAGAGTCTTAATAAAGCCTGCTTGGGTGCTCAGATGCCAAAACCAGAAGCAAAATACTCGAGGGCGAGGGTGGAGGGAAGGCTGATACTATTTGTGGATGCTCTTTGAAATATATACAGGCAGGGGCAATTTCAAAGCAGTGCATAAGTAGGCTTGTGACCTATTTACTAAACTTGAACACAATTAATGGAAATCCCTATTGTGACTAGTCACAGATGTGATTAGGAAGACAGGCCTCGACATGTCCAGAAAATGCCCACTGCACCAAAAACCAAATGCAGCTTAGGTCTCTAGGGCAAAAGTAAAAACACACCTTTTAACCAGCTCAAAGAACTGAGAGTTATACAATGGTGCCACAACTGTAGGGACAAATGCAAAAGATAGCAGAATTTTAAGCACCTTCTAAACAATGCTAGGTGGTGTACAAATTATTAAAATATGCAGGATCCTACAAGAATGACATACATTGTCATAGAGACAACACACCTGGAATTAAGGACAGTGAAGGGATAAGGAAACATTGTCTGTGCACAGTTTGACCTGAAGTGGTATGACTGAAGGTTTCATTGAGGAATATCCAACCCACGTTCTTAACTACTCCTTTACACTGACTCCCAATAAATACATCTACAGTGGTACCTTGGTTGTCAAACTTAATCCATTCTGGGATCCCGTTCGACTCTCGGAATGGTTCAAAAACCAAGGCACAGCTTTCGATTGGCTGCAGGAGATTCCTGCACTCAATCGGAAGCCGTGGAAGCTGCACCGGACATTCGGCTTCCAAAAAACGTTCGAAAACTGGAACAGTCACTTTCGGGTTTGCGGTGTTCAGGAGTCAATTTGTTCGACAACTAAGCCATTCGGCAACCAAGGTACCACTGTAGTGTCAGACAAGGAATGCACCTAGACAAGGAATCAGTGACTGAAAGCTGTTAGGTAAATCCAGTTCTCCAAGAAGTAACAAATGGTTCTCTATTACCAATCCGGAACCAAGAGAACTGTGTAATAGGACTTGTGGAAGTATAACCAGTGCCAGATTTATGTATAAGCTAAACAAGCTATAGCTTAGAGCCCCACTCGCTTGGGGACCCCCCAAAAAAATTAAAGGGAAAAAAAGCTGGATGTACATTCACACCCACACTTTGTAGGACAAAGATGGAGACACCTTATCAAAGTAGTAGAAAGGAGTGTGCGTAGCTGGAGAACATTTTGAGAGAAATTTCCCTAAGCTTAACTTGAGTTTTTCCACATTTCCACATGTTTATGATTTTATTCTCTTTCTTTTTCAATGTCCTTAGGAAAACTCACCAACAATTCCCCCTAATATACACATTTTTGCAAAGTGGCTTCCCCTAACAGAGGAACCAAGAGGAAAGCAGCAGTTTTAGGCAACAACATAAGTTTGAATAAAGCAGGGATGGAGGAACACTGAGGGATCTAAAATAACAAACAAACAAACAAACAAACAAACCCTAATGAAACAGTTTTAACAAGGAGAAATAGCAGAGATGGGTACAACACAGAAGCTAACATCTAAAAGCTAACATTACAGAGCTTTTCCCAACTCCCTGATTCCTGTACTCCAGCCTTATTTTACACTGCCACTTCCCCCTGCCTGGCTCTGTGTGGTCCCCTGTACACTCAAACCTCTTCCATGGGGCACTTTTCTTTTTTTCTTTGGATCTGATACCCCACTTTATCACTACCCGAAGGAGTCTCAAAGCGGCTAACATTCTCCTTTCCCTTCCTCCCCCACAACAAACACTCTGTGAGGTGAGTGGGGCTGAGAGACTTCAGAGAAGTGTGACTAGCCCAAGGTCACCCAGCAGCTGCATGTGGAGGAGCGGAGGCTCGAACCCGGTTCACCAGATTATGAGTCTACTGCTCTGAACCACTACACCACACTGGCACACATCCAGAGCTTGCACTTATTGAAGACAGAATACCAAAATAAATGAATGAATGAATAATCACATTTAAAACAACAATGACAGCCATCCTATTTTAACCATGATACATAAGCACCTTAGAGACCAACTGAGTTTGTTCTTGGTATGAGCTTTCGTGTGCATGCACACTTCTTCAGATACACGAAAGCTCATACCAAGAACAAACTCAGTTGGTCTCTAAGGTGCTACTGGAAATAATTTTTGATTTTGTTTCGACTATGGCAGACCAACACGGCTACCCACCTGTAACATGATACATAAGTTATCAATTGTAAACATAGGCAAAAAAAAGGGAGAATTAATAGGAGCAGCTAAATAGGTCACCCTCCAGCCCAGTACATGAGAGTACTACAAATGCCAGGGTCTTTACTTGGGGCCAAAATGCCAGTGTAGTGTAATGGTTAGAGTGCTGGCCTGTAGTCTGGGAGACCAGGGTTTGAATCACCACTTAGCCATGAAGCTCACTGGGTGACTGTGGGTCAGGCTAACCCACTTTACAGTGTCGTTGTGAAGATGAAATGGGGAGCAGAACCATATTCAGCCTTTTTTGTGGTAAGAATCTCAATTCTGGACCCATGAAGTAAGTGCTACATAGATATCACAGCACGACGGCAACAAAAATAGTATAATAATGAAGCGAACTCCTCCCCAAGGGAGATATACATCTATCCGCTGCCAGGTAAAGACCATCCCATTCCCCAAACCTCTGATGAAGAGATAGTCTGTATAATTGCCTTTGCGGTTCTTGTTTGTTATGATATGTAGGTGGCTGGACCTGCTACTTTGAAATCTGTGATTTATCAGCTGATGCTGGGTGTGTACTGCTATTGTGTTTTCATCTGGTACGGGTTGTCTTGCCAATGTGTGGTTAGCCAGTCAGCATGGAAACATTTTAAATCAATCAATTTTAAATAACAGGAATGATACAAGACCAGCCTTTGCCAACAAGATGTCTTCCAGATGTTCTGGACTACAATTCCTGCCAGGCCCTGCCAGGATGACCATAGGAGTTGAAGTTCAAAACACATCTGGCAGGAAGCAGGCTGGTGAAGGCTGATATAGCCCAGAATCATGTGGTAAAGTCTCCTGTTGAAATCAATGGGACTTAAATATGCTCATCTTTGACTAGATTGGATCTAATATCAGTTTCTGATTTTCAGGCTACATAATTTACGGCTACATAGGACTGGAGTCAGAAACTGAGAACTCGCAGATAGCAACCAGGGAGCAACTAGGGAGCAACTAGGGTGTTATATCTGATAAATTTCTGGTAATGTTTTACTTTTATTTTATATTTTGAACTCAGTTTCTCAAAGCTCAAACTTATAAAAACTTAACAGTCTTGCAAAAGAGACTTGGCAACTATATCCATTGAACTTGCCCAAGTATCAGCATTTGAACTGAAGGAACGGGTGGCAAAATATGCAAAGGAAAAAGCAGGTTTTGATGTGCCCAAAATTGAAACTTTTAAGAGACTTACATTTTAGCAGCACAATTCGCAAGATTATTCAAAATGATGTGTGTGCCAAAACATTTTATTTTGTATTTGAAAAAGACAATCGAAGATTGTTGTATTACTAATTCGATAATAAATCAAGCAGTTTCAAGTTTTGTGCTTCTTGTTTTCTCTACAAGACATATGCTTTTGAAAATTGAAGTTAGCAATGTGTGTGCGTGCACATGTGTGCAAGTGGTTAGCCTTGCCTAGGGCACAAAACAGCTTGGCACCAGCACTGATAGCAACAATGCCCAGTTATATAGCTTCAAACTTTGGCCCAGTATTTACAATCATTTCCTCATCCTTCCACTGGACACCTGCTTCTGAATTATCCTCACAAGTTGATTTCATGCTGGCTACATACAGCATTAACAGAGACTAATTACTTCTGGTCACTTCTGATCGAATACGGATTCCATTCTCTTGCTATTTATCTTCACCGTAATAGAGAGATTAATCTTGTGAGTACAGTTCCCGTATCCACATTCATGGTAACACAAAGATGATGAAACTGGCTACGAGTCAATTTATTTCTTTTGCAACTAGCCTACGATAGATAACATGGTTTGAACTATCTCAGAAAGCCATTCACCTATGCATTTCCGGTTACTCTGATTGGTCAACTTATCCATTTTCATCATTTACAATCTGTTCTATGGAAAAATAAAAATCAGAAGACACTTGAAAGTATTTGCTCATTAAAAGTAACACCACCATGTACTAATACATATATGAAGTAACAGACAAGTAACTCCCAACCATACCATACATCACACTTTACATTGTGGGTGCCCTTTGCAGGATCGCACGCGGTGCTACTGTTCCCAGGGAGCTTAATGGCAAACAGGGGCTGCCTCTCAGTGTTATTATTTGGAGGTTCACACCCAGCCTCAGTAATCAAGTTTCTTGCTGGGAGGTGGGTCCAGTCCCATTTATATATGGGACTGTGGAGCCAACAGTAGCCAGGCAGTCAACTCAGGAGATTCACCCACCCTACCCTCCTTTTGTTTAATGTTTTCTTGTTTGCAGGTTGACTTTTTCTTCCTTTTTATTGGGCGCTGCTGTGGTCTTTGACTGGTTGCTGTTGAAGGACTGGGAAGAAATTTCCCTGCATTGGCAGGTTTTGTCTTCCATGTAGCAATTCACCACAACTTTGGTGGTTTATGGCCTTGGGTGGAATCCTTTAGTCTTTTCTTCCCTATAATGGGGGCATGAAGTGGTGACTCACCCCCCCTGCAATGGCGATTCCAGGGTCCCCTCTTAAAGGGGTTATATATATGGGTGTCACTGGCCATACACGGAAAGGTTGTCAGTGAACTACCCTGCATGTGGGGATATGGGCTGGGCTGCCTTCTACACTTACGTCTCGCAGTGCACCCCCATATCCCATTTACCCTGATGAGCCCCAGTTCCCCTGGCTGGGGGGCTGGGAGGGGTACATGCCCAAGGCCTAAGCCAAGGTCTTCCTACATTTAGAAGTTTAATAAAGTTGTGGCCTAATTTTAATTCCATAACACATTGTCAGAGTCTTTATTCCTTTCTTAGGATCCCTGGGGACTGGGGCTGTCTCTGCCTGGTCATGCAATGCACATTTAAAGCACTTTAACTCTCATGGCTCCCCCTCAATGAATTCTAGGAACAGTCGTTTCCCTTCACAGAGCTATAATTCCCAGATACTCTTAAGAAATGACAGTTCCTAAGATTCTTTGGAGAAAGCTATAAAAGTATGTTGTGGAAGTGATCTATATTAGTAATGCACATCATGTATATTGGACCAAGAAGGAGCGTGGGTTTGTGAAAATCTCCTAGCTGTATAGACTATTTAGTCTCTATAGGCCCTGCCTCTCTATGGGCGTGTTCACATGAACAGCTAAAACAAGTCATAGTTTAGTACAGTACAAGCACACAAATGGGTTTGCTTCCAGGGCGGGGGGGGGGGGAAGGGAGATGGAAGTTTCATTTCTTCTTAATCTGTTCAGATCGTTGTGAAATGTCAGACATAGATCATGGTTCAGGAGGAGAGCACTTAAACAAGATCCCAGGTATGGGAGACACACTTTGGCTTAGCTGCCACACCACAATGAGCTAGGGAGAGGCAGAGCTCTTCTCGAAGAATCAGCACATTCACAAAGTCTCAGTAAGCCATAGGTCTTCCATGGGTTGTGGGTGGATGCAGGCTGCTTGCGTATACTAAGTCTCAGATGGGTCCACTCATATCTCAGTTAATCCATGCACTGGTCAAGGTCACATATCTGGAATGTAGATATATCTAGAGATTTCATTTATGCTATCTGGCTTGGGGGGGCAGCCTATTTCCACCCCCCCCATATCCCTCTTTTTTCCTCTCCAAAGGCAGCTGAGAGGCTTTTGCATGCGATAAAGTTTAGGTGCTTGTTAGATCCTGCAACCCACCCATCCTGACAGAGGAGCAAGGCAAAGGGAATTATCAAAAAAGCCACCACATTTGCTAAGCACTTAACTACATTCCTGGAATTGCTGCTTTTGGTGGAATGTCACACTATAACATGAACCCTGGTCTCAAACTGAGAAGCTGCAGCTGTGTTGGGAAGACCACCAGCACAGAGGATAAACCACCACTGATAGAAATAATCTCTCAAGTGGTCTGCCATTCAAACTGCTTTCTAGGTAGCATAATGAGAATGTGACTTAATCAGGAGAAATGTAGCCAGGTATTCTCTTCTACAGTAACAATGTTGTAATGATGGGGGAAATTGCCACCCACGCTGGGAAAAACTAGCTTGGGTTTAATTATATTTTTAAAGACGCAAACATTGTGTTAGTAATTCATGAGCATATAAATGTAATTTCCCTTGGACTACAAAAGGGCCACAGCATCCTTTGCACAGGGCTTATATGTGCTGACAGAGGGAGGGGGGGGAAGTGCCACCCTCAAGAGTAAAAGCAATTAACCTTCTCTAATGCAATCTACTATGATATGGCCGGAGCTTTTGGAGAGATAATTCCAGGAGAAAGAGCAATACAAGTTTTGTGTACTTTACAGGTTTTCAGCAAATCTGTTTGCAAAGATGCTGGTTCATGTTTTTTCCTCTGTGGATGGCAGTGGTCTTTTATAGCACTGCTTGCAGTTTGCAAATAAACAAAAACCAAACCAAAATACATACGAACGAAGGAATCATTTGATTAAGAAAGCAAACCATCCATTACATGGCAAAAAGGGGGGAAATCTTTAGATACAAGCTTGTCTTATGCCTTGTTTACATGTAATTTTAGATATGATTCACTTTGATTTCACTTCCTGTGCTGATGCAATAATACAGATTGCTCAGTAAAAGGCAAGTGCCCCTGCAGGGCTCTTTAGGGTTGATTTGTTCCATAGATACAGCAGAAAGAAAGAAAGAAAGGAAAAGCAGGTTAAGACAAGCCAGTAAGGGGGGGTAGGACCCCAAGCATGGGCACATTTGTAAAGAACCAGGCAACTATCAAAATAAGAAATTAACAATGAGGCTTGGTCCCACCCATGTTGAAGTGTTCAGTAGCCTGCTTCTGTAATTATCCTTCTCAAATGAGCAAATAGATAGAAAAAATGGTGTAGAGCAGAGTTTATGTGTCATTTCAGCACTTAACAAGAATACGTCCTTGTACTTCGTAGGCCAGGGGAGCCAAAGGAATGAAAGGAGGAAATCCCGCACCAGAATTTCTCTTCTATTGAAGTCTCCTGGCTTCCCAACACTGTGTTTCATTGCCACTTACTGAAGGTAACAGGGAAGGAGGAAGGGGAATTATGTGGGAATGTTGTGGATACTAGGAGTGGATATATTGATTAAATATTATCCTTCCTCACTTGTGCTAGTGAGTCAGCAGCAGAGTACATTCATTCCCCAGTATATAGCAGGAAGATAGTTGGTAGATTCATTTGAATCTCTTTACTTAAGCTATCCAATCTGGCTTTGTCCAGATTGGGTTTTGTTCCTGGTGAGTCCCCTTTTATCCCTCCTAAAAAGAATAAAGACACAACAATTTTCTTTTTAAAGTAATATGAAGTTTACTCACATCCAGTTCACAGTTCACAGATCCCCGAAGGCAGGTTTAAGCTTGTAGTTATAGAAGACAGTTCTATATGGGACATATGGGAATGAGCCCCTTGTGCTACTGGCTGAGAGCCAGCAGACAGCAAAATACATCAGTATCAAATGAAAGAAGAAGAAGAAGAAGAAGAAGAAGAAGAAGAAGAAGAAGAAGAAGAAGACGGCTGCATGACGGGCCCTTTTATGGGGTCTCTCAGGGTCACACCCTGGTCACACACAGGTGGAGGAAGCTCCAGACCAGGTGCGACAGTAAGGCCTCATGGCTGGAGTAACACCCCCTTACGTGTCCACTCTGGGCAAACAGGAAGTGTTGTACTTGATTGCTTATGTTACAGGTGAACCTCGAAAAATTAGAATATTGTGGAAAAGTCCATTTATGTAAGCAATTGTTTTCATTAGCTACTGGAGTTTAATATATGAGATAGACTCATGACATGCAAAGTGAGATATGTCAAGCCTTTATTTGTTATAATTGTGATGATTATGGCATACAGCTGATGAAAACCCCAAAGTTGAGATTGTTAATTTGGGGTTCTCATCAGCTGTACGCCATAATCATCACAATTATAACAAATAAAGGCTTGACATATCTCGCTTTGCATGTCATGAGTCTATCTCATATATTAGTTTCACCTTTTAAGTTGAGTTACTGAAAGAAATCAACCTTTCCATGATATTCTAATTTTCCGAGTTTCACCTGTACATCCCACAAATTCATGGCACCAGAGTTAATCCAACACTTCTGCCACTGCAAGCCACACCATGCCCCTTTCCCCTTCCAGTAAATGAGAGTAAAGTACAGTATTGGGAAGCCAGAAGAATTGCATTGCATTGCCCTGCCAGCCACTGTGGAGGGCTAATGGTTCTCCTTCCCTGGTTTTAGACCTCTGGGTACACACACTCCATTTTGAAACAGGCATACTGCTCCTTGTACCTTAATCATATTTAAAGCCTGCCTTTTGTCTTTTGCAGGTATCATGCGTCCTTTATTTTAATTTCCTTTTAAGCAAAACGTCTAACTGTTTGGTCAAGCACACCTCTAATTACCCATTCGCCTGGAACGCCAGAATTAACTTTCAGAGTTAATTCAAGCTCATAGCTTCAATTTCCTTTGGCTTTTTCCTCCTCCAAATTACTCATTCTTCTCTCTGAAACCAAGGGTTACCTAATCTCTTTTCAAAAGGGATTTATAGCCATAACTCCCTCTAAATTAGAACAGAGTCCTAACGGCTAAGCTTGTGAATCTTGGAAAAAAATCTATGCTAAAACTTATTTAATTATCGAGCAGGATACTTCACTGCCCTCACAATAGTTCCTTCCCTTTTACTTCTTCCCTTCTATCAAGTTAACCCCAAAGATGCGAAGAAGAAGAAGAAGAAGAAGAAGAAGAAGAAGAAGAAGAAGAAGAAGAAGAAGAAGAAGCAGCCGCCTTTAGGACTGGTTTTCCTGGAATTTCCAACATGCATGTAAAGACTTGAAACAGAACTCACACAGAATAGATGAACTTTTGCACCATGTCTGGCATGTTCCATTCAACAATTTATTGAGGACAAAAGCCACAAGCCTTGGACAGCTGCCCAGCTCATAAAGGTGAGGTCTGCCTAACATATACTCAATCAAGGGAACTGTGATAAAGAATGGATTGCAATTGCACAAACATTTAGGCATAGAGTGCCAACTCCCTGAAAAAATGTTTTAACTTTAAAAATACTCTGACGATATGCATTTCCCTCTGCAGCACATCTAAATATGCTTGATTTACACACATAGCAATCAAAACGTATTTGTGCATGAGTTACAACAACCTAAACAGTTTGCAGACCCACCCAGCAGTTTTGCTCCGTTTTGAAGATCCAAGAAATACTCACATCAACGGAAGGGAGCTCTCCCTGAAGGTTTGCAACTATTCCATTCCAGGGAAGACAAAGGGCAGCCTAATATGCATAGGTGTCCTAATATACTTCTTGAAGCATACAAGGGGCTCTGAAATCAAGGCATAAGTGGAAATACAAATAAGGGATCATTGTAACAAGCTGCAAAGGAGTAGCTTGCGGACTCTAGTCACTTTGGCACTAGTCACAAATTGTTATCCAGTTCTTCAGTTTGTATTTCATCTTTTCTTCCTTCAACATAACCTCAATGCACAATTAGGAAAGATTAGCCAAATGTTAAGGAACACAAATCTATCAGTACTATTATCCAATAGCTAAATTGAACATCCATGTTCAGAGGCACTATATCTCTGGTTATCAACTACCTCCGATTATCAGCTATCTTTGATTTTTGTCTTCATGCCTTCTTGTGAACTTCTGAAGTCATCTGTCCGGACACTGAATGCTGGTCTTTTCATTTGATCCAGCCCAGCAATCCTTATGTTATTCTTTTGCAGCTAAAATCTCAGCTAGTGGAGTGCCTAGACGCTTTAGAAATGAAGTCCTACCAAACCGAGCATAGTCACAAAAACTAGCCCTTTCAGAATAACAAGGCTATTTTTAAGAGATCATTTCTAAGGCGGAAAGAAAACGAGCTAAAATTATACAGCACGTGTCACCACCAAGCATTTCCCCAAAATAAAACAAAATAACTTAGATGTGCAAATCTGGTGTTTGGTTAAGTTTGCATAACACCTAACAAAGTGGGGCCTCAGTCTTGACTAGTCATAATTAGTACAACAATTATAAGAAGGCACATTTCCCATCTGTACTCTGAACTGCTGTGCTGGAATTTATACTCCAATGTAACTATAACATTAGTCACAACAAGATCTACAAGTCCTGCTACAGGCAGCATTAGCAAGCTTGTAAAAGTAGTTGTTTGGCATGCCACAGCTAGTAGGATGCAGAGGCTTAAAAATATGCAGAGGCAGATTTAAGATCTTCAGAATCTTAAAGGGGCAGAGACACTGCTAAAACAGGAGAAAAACTGTATTACTTCACACTGTGTGCCCTCATGCTCATTCTGCACATAACCTCCTTGTCCCAGATACCCAAATTCCTATACCTCAAGGTGGAAGCTTAAAACTAATAACAAAGATACGTACATAAACACACAAGAGGACTTAATACATATTAATAGCATTGGCTTTTTATTAAAGGCTGTGGTCTTCATACAGACCCTTTTTTCCAGGGACAGTCCCATATTTACAGAAGCTGCCCTGGTTTCTGATTCCACCCCAGAATGTCCCGCTTTTCTGTAGGACGTCCCTATTGCCATTGGAGAAATGTTGGAGGGTATGGAGTTTTGCTACCCCAGAGCAAAGGAGATAAGTAACTATAAAACCTTTAGAAGGCAGTTGAAGGGAAGTTTTTATGTTTAATGTTTTATTATGTTTATTTATATAAGTTGGACCTGCCCAGAGGGGCAACCCAGTCAGATAGACTGGGTGTCAATAATAAATTTGTTGTTGTTGTGTTACTGAACAGGACACCACAAGATTCACCAGAGAATGTTCATCAGGGTATGTTCATGTCCAATTTTAGATGGAGGTGCCGCCGTACGACTCCTATTGTGTGATATAACTAATATTTACCCAATGGTGTTTGACAGTTCAAAGGAACAGTAAGCATAGTATCATTGGACAGGTGTCACTACACATCATTTAAACACCTTCTTCCTCATGCATATGGTAATGTTTATTTATTTTATTTTATAAAAAAATAAGTTTTTTATTATTTTCCTCCTCAAACAACATTTTCAACATTACAAGACACAAAAACTTTCTGCTCTACTGAACAATCAACTTCCCCCCTTCCCTTCAACAAGTATTCCATTTCAAATCCAATCGCTCAATTTAAGTCTTAACTCTATTGTCCCCATTGTAGGATTTATTTCAACCCTGCTAGTGTCTTCAAATTTTTGCAGTTATCATTCAAATATACAACAAATTTACTCCAATCCCTTTGGAATTTCTGATCGTCCTGATCTCGAATCCTGCAAGTCAGTTTGGCCAATTCTGCAGAGTCCATCATCTTCGTCTGCCACTCAGCATATGGTAATGTTTAAAAGTGCATATGTTTATGTTAAAAGTAATAGCTAATCTTAGGTGCACACATTGAACAAGACCAACAAGCAAGGGATTTGTGCATTCTGAAGATTCACGTTGTACAGGTGCCTTGGGAATTTACCATTATTGAATAAAGTTTGGACTTCATCACTTGAAGACCCATGGGAAGCTAGCATGTCAAGGAGAAATATTCTAAGCAAGCCTTCTCCACTGAATATATAGCATGAGATTCCCATATAGAAAGCAGGGACACATCAGAGGATAGGGGAGATAAGGAGAAGTTACTATGAAATCTTCAAAATTTGGGAATAACCAGGTCTGGTCAGACCACTGCACATTCGTGATGACATGATACATTTTTCCCTGCTCCTTAGCTGTGACATTTCTGAAGTCATATAAAACCAAAGGATACAATCTATCAAGATGTTCTCATGCACAAGCACCTTTGAAAGAATGGGAGTTGAGCCTGAGCACAGTAGAGCTCTTATGAAGTTCCCACGCACTTCAAAAAAAGTGTCATCTATATATATAAAACGCAAGTGTCTCTGCATCCAGTCCGTGTGTCTCTGGGTTTGCGCTACTGAGCATGTGCCCCACGGACACAGGGATTGGAGCAGAGAGGCGGCAGTTGAAGCGGCGGTTGAAATGGAATGCTGGCGCACCAGAGGCTGAAGGGCGGCCGAGAAGGGAGGACACGCTGCCACTCTCGCCGCTGGGCAGAAGGAGGAGGAGAACCGGGGGGGGGCGAAGCCTCCCGGGAGATGATGCCGCCGCCGCCTCACCCCCCTCGCTTCCCCACCCACCGCCCCACACTCCGAAAGGGGCTGGGAGCCCCACACATCCGGAAGGAAACCTGTTCTACCTTCGTGCAGTAAGTATGTTTAGGACAGGAACAATAAAAGGAAACACGCCGTCATTTCTCCCTCAGGAATCTTAATGCCGTGTAGGGAGCGCATGGTTTGCCCTGCTCCCTGCACTTCAGGACTTTGGGTTTTGTGTCAGAAATGTTCTAGTGCCCGTTATTTTAACGGGTTTAAACCACTAGTAAACCTATAATCTGCTTCTTTGTTGGCTCAAGTCTCTAATGTAACATGCATGCAAAAAAACTGAAGAAAAAATGCTTTTAAAAATCTGAATTTTTCTAGATGTTGTGCTTTTTGTGTTCATGGCAACTTCCATGTCAGTTGTCCAGGTTAACACCCAATTGTGTTTTCTTGCGAGTGTTTAGTGGGCCTGGATATTGGAATCCTCATCAAATGCATCTAGTGAGTACACTGTGAACTAGCTTTGTGATAATGACATCCCTATTTTAAGGACCTCATGGACCTCCCCTTACTGACATGGAAAAGGGACCTTGTTTTCAATCTTCTGCACAGCTTGCACTGAAAATGCCGTGGGGGAATGAGACCGCTTTAGCTTATTGCATGGGAAATCTAGTTTAAATGCATCCATATCAATCATTAAGAAAAAGCCATGGAACAGTGGTTGAAGGCAAGCTGTAAATATCTGAAGTCATAACTATTAGGAAGGCAGACAGGATTTCTTAAAAAAAGAAAAAGAAAAAGAAAGATAGATCCCATGAGGGAGAGGGCAGAGAAGCTGAATGAAACATTCAGTGCAGTCCCTGATTAAAAGCGAGTCATGCAAGATGCTACACTAGAGCAGCTACAGATCACCTAGGTTCCAATTAAACGGGACAAATGAATGGCTGACAAGTTTCAGATCCCATGCTTTTGATGTCAGAATAATCCATTAAATGCAAGAGATGAAACTATGTAGAATGTATGCGGTACAGATCTACTCCAGAAGCCAGTGGGGCAGGGTTAAAAGCTGGAACTGAAGCGTGGGGGGAAATTGGGGAGGGGGAAACCTCGCTCAAATGTCAAATGTAACATTTATAGACTAGCAAAAGTGCATTGCCTCTTGTTCTGTCATTACCTACAGGCGAGTGCCAACAAGAATTACTGGAGGCAGATGACATGCTGCTACTGAAAAGTCAAGTCTAGACAGTGACGGCAGAAGAACCGTTTGGTATGTCACCCACTTTCTGGAGGGCTCAAGTTAATCTTTCATACCTACAGGGAAGCCCCTCTTGCCCTCACTTCAGCTGTGCATCACTAGTGATCCCAATGGGGAGATGTGTCTCCATCTCCATTAAGGAAAGCATCCATCAAGATGAATGGGGCTTGGGTGTGCATTGTCATGTGGATACATATTGACTGTATGGGTGGAAAACACTTGTTGAATCATCTGATTTATTTTATTTTATTTTTTTTTTAAAAAAGCTCTCCTAATCCAAACACTTCATGCCATTTCAGACATGCCGTTTTCCTACATGGATATTGCTTCTGTTAAAAAGACATGAAACAAAACGGCATCTACGATGACGCAAATGAAATACATAAACATGTACCTCGAGCTGTTTACCAAAATGGAAAGCTGCTACATATTAATTTATTCATTGCCTAGCAATTTGAAACAAAGAGAGAGAAGATGTATTTGAGTACTGATGGCCAGATTTCTGAAGCACGTTTTAAGGAACTTTGAATGTTAAAATCCCTCTCCCCCCCAAAAAAAAGAAAATTGTAACAGATGACCAGTGGGGCTTGGAGAGGGGTCATATCTCTCTCTCTCTCTCTCTCTCTCTCTCTCTCTCTCTCTCTCTCTCTCTCTCTCTCTCTCTATATATATATATATATATATATATATATAATGCTTTCATCCAGAAAGTGCTGAAGTGGAGGTTAAATTAGACATCAAGCTATTTTGGCTGGGATATCTTCATGCTACCTGATGAATTTATATATTGTTTCTATGGCCTGGGCCACTGGTGTATAACAGAAGATTCTTTCCAGTAGCACCTTAGAGACCAACTAAGTTTGTTATTGGTATGAGCTTTCATGTGCAGGTATCTGAAGAAGTGTGTATGCACACGAAAGCTCATACCAATAACAAACGTAGTTAGTTTCTAACGTGCTACTGGAAGGAATTTTTTATTTTATTTTGTTTCAACTCTGGCAGATCAACATGGCTACCTACCTGTAACTAGAAGATTTTTTAGCAGCTGAGGATGATCACACAACTGATGAGCTCCTAGGCTGCCGTCTAAATACTAATGCACAGATTTTGGCTCTCTTTCTCTCCAATACATTTTCAATAGCTAGGATAGGTTCTCTGGGATTTTTGTATTCCAGCCAATTGCCAGGTTTGCAACTATGCTCAGACCGGCCCCATTTCCCCACTCCCATTTACCGTGTGTATTATAATCATCATTATCTTCAGTTAACTTAATTGCGATTATACTCTGCATATTATGTTCCTCACTCAAAAATGGATCTAAGCAACATAGCACAGATCTAAATCATTGTTGCTCTTATCTTCATCTGCAATCATTTTAACAGCAAAACAGCTTGCACATCCTGTTGCTGCCTTTTTGTGAACCAACAACAGCATTTACAACCCTACTGTCAGTTTGGGACAAATGTGCCATTTTCATGCTGGGAGAAGAGAAAATTGTGGATACTGGTATACTCCCAGCCTTTAAAATACCCCTTCCTTCAAGTATAAAAGCCAGAGCATGATGTAGCATTTCTGTTGCACTACTATTATTTTCAATAATTATAATTATTTCTCTAACCACTGCTCTTTTTGTAAAAATAAAAATAAAAATAAAAATGTCTGAAGCAATAGTTCTAGCACTACCTCTTTAATGGGTTTAACATTAAACTTTGCAACAATGACTATGCAAACCAATTAATCTCAGAGCCCAAAGCCTTAAAAACTAGCCGGGTGCAGTGTCATGCTCTGCTGGTGGTAACATTTAAGGAGAGCAGGTAGCATCACAGCTTCCGTGCATTTCGGAACTCGTGTGATTAAGGGGATGACAGAGGATGAGATGGTTAGGCAGTGTTCTTGAAGCGACTAGCATGAGTTTGGCCAAACTGCGGGAGGCAGTGAAGGATAGGCGTGCCTGGCGTGCTCTGGTCCATGGGGTCACGAAGAGTCGGACATGAATGAACGACTGAAGAACAACAATATCTGTGGCTAGCTCACTAGTTCTACACACTGAGTGGCCATTGTTGCAACAATTAAGGCTGAAATTCTGTGTGCACTTACCAGAAGTAGCTCTCAAGGAACTCAGCAGGACATATTTCCACCTGAGCATGCAATAGGTAAAAGATGTAGAAAGGAAGTTTCAAGCCAAGGCCTCCAGTGATCAGCCTTTGGTGCCTTAACTCCTGTCCCACCGGCATTCTAAGCCACCAGCCAGATTTTATGGACAATGACAACTTCTAGGCCGAGTGTCGGTAACCACAGCTTGATGATGCTGATCTCCCAAACCAATGGAGAGGCACCAGGCCTTATATGGAACTTTGTTTTATGCCAGTCGATAAATCTGAGCAACTGATCACATCACATGACACTAGACCCATATCTGACTTCCAGCTGCTCCGTGACTACATCTTCTGCTCTGGCCACCATTTCTTGTCTGCCTGATCCAGTATCTGAATTCCATCTCATTCAGAATCTCAACACTGGTCTCTGGCCCTTGTGACCACTGCCTTACTTGTCTTGTGTCAGACCAAGGAAATTTTGTCCAAGGTATGATTATTTCCCAGCTACTAAGTTTGTTCTTGGTATGAGCTTTCGTGTGCATGCACACTTTTTCAGCATGCACACGAAAGCTCTTACCAAGAACAAACTTAGTTGGTCTCTAAAGTGCTACTGGAAGGAATTTTTTATTTTATTGTGTTCTGACTATGGCAGACCAACACGGCTGCCTACCTATTTCCCACCTAGTCATTTTGACACTTTGGCACCCTATTTGCAAAATTTAACAATTCCCAAAATACAGGCACGCTTTCACTTTCGCAGGATGGAATATGCTGCCTTTGGCTGCACTTGAGGGTCGATTTCAAAAAACTCCACTGGAAAAATGCTTTTTTGTCCCTGTGGAGATGGCAGTGGCTCATGTGCTTCTGGCTTGCACTCTTTATAAAGATTTGAGGAGTGAGGTCATTTACCCTGCTATTATTGTCCGTGCCAGGTCACTCAACCATTGCTACAGTGTCCTTTCTTTTAGCAGAACAAGATGATCAAGTAACAGAAAAAACTGCAAGGGTTTTAGAGGGGGCAATTAGAATAAGATCTATTATTTGATTATTGATGTAAACCCCCAAAATGTATTTTCTATAGTTAACCTTTTACCTCTATCTTCAGTACATTTTATTTTATTGTCATGACTAGTGGCTGATGCAAATAAAGATTCTTCTGATTCTGATTATATGGTGACCTGTCATAAGCAAGGTTGAGACCAGACTAAAGCCAAATGCACTAAACTCTTATTTTTTTAAAAAAAAAAAAAAAGCTATGAGAGATTTTAAAAAAATGAAGAGGATTTTGGGGAAAGGACACAGCTCTGTGGAAAAATATTTCTTTAAATGCAGACTTTCTTTAAATTCAATTCCTGGCATCTCCAGATATGGCTGGAAATGTTCCCTGACTAAAACTCTGGCAAGCCACTGTGAATCAATGTTGACCTCAGTGGGCTGTGTGTTCCAATGGTGTGACTTGGTTTAAACCAACTTTTTACGCTCCTGTTTTCCTACATATTTGTGAGGTGAAAAAGTAACGGCAACAAATGTACTTGAAATACAACATGTATCAATTTAATTTTCAGTTTAATTGGAGGCTTTCAAACATGGCTGTTTATCTTTAGCACCACAACAAAACCATCTTTTTTCCCCTCCTTGAAAAAATGGCACCTCGGTGCTTGACTCTTCGTAAAACAAATGGCGCAATCAGAACCTGCAAAGTTATGTGGTGCCCCTAATGCTTACACTTATATATATTATTATTATACTTTTTCAGAAGTATAATGGGAAAAGACCTCCCCCCAATTCACAGAAAATGTTCTGCTTATGTTGTGTTGATATTTCTATTTTAAGCGAAATAAAACCACGAGAACAATTAATTATGTGCTGATATAAAATCTCCAAAGGAAAGTAAAACAAATACTTTTGATGGAATCAATGACTCCATATATGGTTCCAAGCAAGTCCAATACACCATTCCACTCATGCTCTTAAATCTATACAAATGTCATCTAGACATGCATTGTTTCACATGGTACCATTAGCTTGTACTCAGTCTGGCATTCAATAATTTACTCTGTGGGTATAACTATGAAATCAATATAATTGACTTCAAAAGATTTCAGATCTAGGCAAATAAAAGCAAGGGGCAATGGATTGTTAAGACCTATTCAAGACACACTGGAAAAAAATAACTGGGAACTGTTGCTATTACATACTTCATACTACACACCAATAATGAAATATTCTGGGGGGAAAATACTTAAGTCATTTAGTGGTGTGGGAACTAAATACATTGCTGCAAACACATTGATTTTTTTTTTTTTTACCCTTGGTAACAATAAGCCCACACAACTTTTTTCTTCTTTTAATAATCTGTCCCTCAGTTGAAATTTGGGATTACAGAATACCATTATGAAAAAAGTGGCAATCAAAAATTCAGATACAAAAGGGAGACTAAGCAAGTTGCTTTCATTGCTATCTCCAGCCACCAACTATTATCCGGTGAGTAAGCACAAAAAAGGACCCGAAGACTCAATATTGTCTGCCATGGAAGAGTTGATGTTTTGGGTACTTTGCCTTCCATAGTGGGCAACAATATATGGCCACACAAACGAACACACACACATCCTTTTTATCACAGCCTTTCTTACATTTCCTACCTCCCGATGCTGCAGCCTCTGCCCCTTGCTATGAGCAGAATATAGGAAGTAAGCAACATACACTATATTTTGAAAATCCTGTGCATGCAAGCAGGGAAGAGACGACAATCTAAAGGGAAAGCTGAATTTCTATTTTCTACTGGCTAATGCTGAACATATACAGTTCCTGCATAATAACAAAAGGCGCACAACTAAAAAGAAATTACGTCTATATATTATTATTATTTTAAAAAATAAGAATTTAAATAGGTTTCATCAGCTATGTGCTGATATTTTTAGATGTATTTATTTAACTGTGTAAGTAAAACTGTTTAAATATGCTTTATATTTGCATGTTTCTCTCCCTTCCCCATCTTAATCAACCTCGTCGGGTCAATGTTAGGAGCATGATCCAAACAAAACTTAAGCACATTCAAGTCCCAATGATTTCCGTTAAAGGTTCGATGCTGATGTTTACATATCATCCCATTGAAATGGGCCTTAAAAGTGCCTAAAATCTGGCTGGATTCAGCCCTAAATTTAAGCTTCATCACCTTTGCATTATGATGATGATGATGATTAATATTCCTCCCACTGACCTCTTGACAAATCTACTTCATGTTGGACTCGCTAGTGTAAATCGAGCATGTGTGTGGGGTGTTGTGTATGCCCCTACCATTTTCCATATGCTCTGCCTCACCAACACTGCCATCCGGCGTAGTCCTTTCGTAGTTGTCCTCTGGGAGTGGAAGGGCACCCAGCCGCGGCCCTGAAGAACTCTTACTGCTTGGTGTTTCTGACTCCTCCAGACCGCTGTCATAGCAACTCTGCAATGACCCTTGATGTGGGTCCTGAGGCTGACTCACAACTGAAAACGTCACTCTACGAAATGGCTGCAAAAGAAAAGATTCTGAATGTCACTTGAAAGGTAGGGTCTCTGAGAAAGCCATTCTTAACCAAGCAAAAAACAAAAGAAAACAAAAACAAAAACAAAAAAAACATCAGGCAAAACACAGTAGACTCCCCCATACCTAAATGCTGGTTCAACAACTACACTTCGTAACTGGTGCCGTGATAACTATGAAGCTTCAGTGGACTTTTGGTAGTCTAAGTGCTTTGAATGTCCTGGGGCATGTAAGGGTGGTTGTACCCTACCTGCAGACATTTTAGAACAGGCATAGGCAACCTTCAGCCCTCCAGATGTTTTGGCCTACAACTCCCATGATCCCTAGCTAACAGGACCAATGGTCAGGGATGATGGGAATTGTCCAAAACATCTGGAGGGCCGAAGGTTGCCTATGCCTAAAGGTAGGGTCTCCGAGAAAGCCATTCTTAAACCAAGCAATAATAATAATAATAATAACATCAGGCAAAACACAGTAGACTCCCCCATACATAAATGCTGGTTCAACAACTTCACTTTGTAACTGGTGCCATGATAACTATGAAGCTTCAGTGGACTTCTGGTAGTCTAAGTGCTTTGGGTGTCCCTGGGGCATGTAAGGGTGGCTGTACTCTACCTTGCAGACATTTTAGAAGTTACTGAATACACCAGCTGTTCTCAAAGTGTGCGTTGGATGTGCCAAGGGTAATTGGCTGGCACTTGGGTTTCTGTACACTTGAGTGTTAAGCAGTCGAAGGTTAGTGGCTGAGTGTGCAAACTTCATACAAAAAGCGCTACGTTAAAAGTGATGAGAGGGAGGGAATGAAAGTTCAGTGTGTGGGGTTAGATCTGTGAGGAGCCATCCCCCCAGGCATGTCGTCACTTGATATTGCAGTCAAGTAATGAACATGCATGCAATGAAACCAGCCACATGGACAACTGCCAGTAGATGCACAACTCCTCAGACAATACTCATCATTACTCATGGTCAACGTATTGCAACTTTCCCTACCCCTACTCCTCTTTGTTGGCTGACAGTAACTGAGATGGAGGAACTCACAAAGTGATTGAGGATTTCTAAACATTATGGGGAAGAGTTAACCATAGGGATACCATTTTTAGCTACATCCCCATGGGGGCTGCAATGGCTGCCAGAAAAGGAGTGTGTGGTGGGTGAATTCCTAGACATGTATTTTCACCTGTGGGGCACACACCCAAACCTTTGCTGCCTTAGGACTCCTCTGTTAGGGACCAAAATGATTTCTGTGAGCCAAAAGTGAGTTTCTTATGACCTTAGGTGAGTGCTGCCTGATAATCAGCATTTTTGGCGCCTGGGTTATACTTGGGGAGAATCATGAGCTTATGGTGGGTCACTGTGCATGCCGTGACAGGAGCCATTTTGGAATCCCTCCTCTGTCCTGAAAACAAATGCCTTGGAATGCAAGATGTGTGTGTTCAATCCTACCCCAATTTAAAATTGCACATCTGTCTCCACTTGAAAGGGCAGCTACAGAGGAAGGTCTCTGTAAAGCTGCAGGTTGTCCTATATTAAGACCTCAGGTACAGAATTCTTCTGAATGACTTTGGCCACAGACGAGTTTAGCATGAAACTTTCATGCTGTCTGGCATAAAGCTCTTCTGAGGAAAGACCAAAACGATGTAAGATTTTTATAGAGTCCATAAATGTTACAGTATAGTGTGGTTACCAGTAACACACACACACACACGTGTGTGTTTTAAAGATCAATGGCTGTGGTTTCGAGAACTAGACCAGAAGTGGGGAGAGAAAAGAAAACAGTTCAGTCACTTCACTCCTTTGCCATAAAAATTAATGCTGAGAGATTGGATGTTTTGCCAGCTGACTTAATAAAGGCTTCAAACTACTGCCGCCACAATCGACACCACACGCTTCCACTCGGATTGAGCACCCATTGATTCTTATAATGACAGATTTGTGTTATTTCAAAATTCAAATAGCTGACGTTGTTAAAAGTTTATTCAGTGAACTCTGACACCCAAGGGCATTCCTGGAAATGGGAAGGGTAGGGATGGTGCAATAATCCTGGCAATGAATCCTGCCAGCATTTTGTGGACGCTGAAGAGAAACCCAGTGTTCGTTTTCTCCCTCTTCCACAGCAGATATTATTTTGCACAAGGGATGTCAGGTGTTTGAACAGGAAGCTCACAAACTCTGGCAGCTGATTTATTCGTATTTTTCAGGAGCAGTGAGTGTTGTCCTGCCTGAAACCGTTGACTTCCTCACACACATTTCACTGCTCATATGAGCAGTTAACTGCCAGGAATGAAATTGGTGGCTGAAATTTATGTTTTGAACTGGTTCAGGCCAAGGGTCCATGTGGCCTTGCGTTCTGTTATCAGCAAGAGCCAACTAGATGCTTTTAAAGCAGAGGTGAGAAATCCCTGGAGCTCCAGATGTCATTTGACACCAACTCCCATCAGATCCAACCAGCAAAAATGCACAACATACTAACAGACAGAAACAACAAACCCTCCACTGAAGCCATCACCTACAGTTCTGTGGTTCTGTGTCCTACTTATCTCTTCCTGTTTGTCCCTAGCATCATCAATTTTTGTAAGTTGCTTAGAGACTTTTTCAGTTTGTGTTCACCAGCTAACAAGTTAAATAAATAAGTAATCACAGTATGCTGCATATCAATATGCAGATTCCATTGAGTTGACCATCCCCCCATGAATGTGCCTCATCCTTTTCAGAGACATTCCGTGTGCCATTTTATCCATGCCTAAAATTGAGGACACACCTCACTGTACCCTGAAAAATTATCTTTTTTTGTTTGTTTGTTATGGATGTGTGTTTTTTTACCACCTTCCAGAATAATGAAGAGGTCTTCAGAAAGCAAAATCAAGAGTGCCTTCTGAAGTCCCATACTTCCTCCTGTCATGTCAGCCTGACCAATAGTGATGCTTCAGGGATTTCCCTCCACACTCATTGGCTCTAGCACAGGCTGCATCAGAAAATCCCAGCAGGCCATTATTTCCTTCCTTCTCTATTTTGAATGTTTGCTGCAAGCCATCTTGGGCACAGCTCATTGTGGGAAAGCAACATATACCCGGTAAGTAAAGCCAAGCAAGCAAGCAAGCAACAAACCCTTCCTCAGAATGTCAAGACTGTACATTGGCAAAAAGATCGTCAATGTTAGGGTTTGAGGGGTATCTTGCTTTGAGATGCCAGCATCAACATAATAACTAACATTTTTCAGTACACGTGTCAGCCTCCTCTCATAGCACACTAGTATACTCCAGTTCCTAATGTGGAAAAATCAGTGTTTTACATACAACACAATCCTATTCCATGTCTACTCAGGTGTAAGCTCCACTGAGTTTAGTGGGACTTACACCTATTATTCTTCCATACTTATTTTACACCTCTGTTTCTCTGGCATTGTTTCCTGCTTCTGGCTTATTTTGTTCACACACACACACACACACACACACACACACACAGAGAGAGAGCACATTGTAGTATTTCAGATATACCGGTATATTTCAGTTTGATGAGCAGATATATTGTATATTCAAATAAATCTCACTGGGGTGAAAAAACTACAGCATTATTAAGGATGTGCGGCAGTTGCCATCCAGGCCCGTGAAAGGAAACACACAAAGAAGTGTCTTTGCACATCCATATTGATCATGGTCTCATTCATAAAACATGTCTACCCACATTAGAGGTAGCACTTACTGCCAGCAGACTTTCAACATGAGGTCTGACTGTACCACTTTACAAAGGAGTTTTATGAAATGTATGAATATTTTTTTCAGGGATTCTCTGACATGCCTAGTCCCAAATCATCTAGGGCTTTATACACATTTAGATTGCATAACACAATATGCAGCCAAAGAACAGCCAAGTTTTTTAATATGCCCACCTTTCCCACTGAAAATAAATGGGACTTGTATGTATAAGATTGTTTGGGCCATGCTCCTAATTTTCCTCCAATGTGTGATGCAAAAAAGGCAACGGCAATCTTGACCCCCTGCTTTTCAGAGGGCATAATGTTGACTTGCTACTGAGCTTTGAATGAATCAATATCAACATGCCTCCCATTTTTAATTAAATCAGTGTGAATACGGTGGAAGGTCTCCGTGGTGCTTCAGCCCCATGGAGAAAGAAATGAGGTGTGGCTCCTGCAGCTCAATCAGAAAATTCTCACATCCCACTGGAGGTATAACACTTCCAAAGAAGGAAAAAAAACACCACAAATTGCTTGCTATGCTTGGCTAATTCATGAAAAAGAAAACTCTCAGCATAGTTACGTAATTCACATTTCAAAAAAAGTTCGGAACAAGTAAATTCCATGAAGCTCTGTTAGTCTCTTTACATTGTCAGGACTCACGGGCTATTTCCAGTGCTGCGACACGGCTGCTGCCACTACATTTATCTCTTCATTTTATTTCCATGTAAGCTGACCTGCTGACTGACTTGATTACAGTGGAGAGAAGATATTTTTGTTTTGGAAAATATAAATATATATATATGCAGGCATATTATTCCCCCAGGTCATCTCAAGTTGCTAATAACAATCCAAAACATGGCCCAGAGATAATATGAACCAGAGAGCAACTCAGTTTCAAGGGGAAAGGGAGAAGGGAAGGGAAAAGTCAATTGGATTACTGTTCTTTTCGTGGACATTGCACTTTCCAGAAGAAGGTGTGGGGAGGCAAGAAATTCACTAGTACTGATTACTTTCCATCTATGGTTTGATGGGAGGGTTGAAATATGACAACAACCAAGGGAAGCAAGGGATCAATGCAACCAGGGTAACATCCAGAGCGTACATTTAAAGCACACTTTCACACCGCTTCAATAATCATCCTGGCCTTGCAGTTGTACAATTCCAAGCCCTCTTAGCAAACTACAGTTCCTAAGATTGTCTATGGCTATTAAAGTGATATAAGAGCACTTTAAACGTACGGCATGACATTTTCTTCAACTGGGAAAGGAGTTACAGGTAGGTAGCCATGTTGGTCTGCCATAGTAGAAACAAACAAACAAACAAAAAATCA
The DNA here is from genome assembly GCA_900245905.1 of Lacerta viridis. Classification (NCBI taxonomy): domain Eukaryota; kingdom Metazoa; phylum Chordata; class Lepidosauria; order Squamata; family Lacertidae; genus Lacerta; species Lacerta viridis. The sequence continues at coordinate 572,274 of OFHU01004604.1, forward strand.
TTCCAGTAGCACCTTAAAGACCAACTAAGTTTGTTATTGGTATGAGCTTTCGTGTGCATGCATACTTCTTCAGATAGGGAAAGGAGTAGCAGAGGTTAAGTCAAAGCCTTCACACAAGAGATGGAACTTGAGGTAAGATTTGAAGAGAGAGGGTCATGCACGGGGTATTCTGGTAAAGTGGGCAGCAAAAGATAAAGGGTAGACCCAGTGGGATCCACACAGAAGAAAGACAATGGGGACCCCCAAAATGCAGCAGGGCTGGCTGCTGTCCACACTTTGATAATACACATTGCCAAAGGTTTCCCTGCAAAACTAAGAAGACCGGAATCAAATAATGTCAAAAGGGATAATGCGATGTTACAAGTTTGTGGGTGCCAGGCCTGGCAATCTATCCCCAGGCCTAGCAATCATTAAATAAGCCAAGCTAACCAAAGTGTAGAAGTCAACTAAGTGTTACTCAGAGTATTAATGAATAATAGAATTTCTGAGTACTCAGAAATTAATGAACATAACAGTAGTTTTTAACTGTTTTTATCAATAATGTTAATGTTTAAGGTGGTTTTTTGTAAACTGTGAAGAGGTTTTCTGACAATCAAGTGATACATAAATTGTGTAAAAAAAAATAAAAAAAAATAAAATAAATAAGTTAGGTCTATTAATGGCAAAGCATCTGCACTGAGTAAAGTAAAGCAAAGTAACACCCAAAATGTTATTACATTTATATATCTGAAGAATGCCCCCCCCTTCTTCTTATTTTGCATTACGAGTTACACAAGAGAGGGGAACATTATTTCCCACATATCAATTGCAGAAGACTACACAGGACACGTTGAATGAATGTGTTGTAATGTATTCTCTAATAAACAAACAGAAGTGCTAATAATTTGAATAGTTGGAAGGTGAGATTTCCTTTTACTGTAAAAGCTGTAGCCGCCCTGATCGAAACAGGATAGTTGGAAGGGAACAAAGGCTTCCCCCAACATTGTTGCTGAGTTTTTAAGTCACAACTGGGCACATTACAGTGTGGTGACACCATTAAGTGGAACTTTCAACAACACAAATAAAACATAGCCTGATATTAAGCACATGCTCTGGGGAGATACAAAGATATTAGATAGGCTTCTTGGCTTGACAGAAGAGTGATCAAGAGCGGTAGTATATGACACAATGTGACCCACAGCACTGAACAGCCACAATCAATCCAGAATGTGAGAATGACTTGAAAAATCTGCAGTCTGAGTCACTGATTGCTGCAGTTCCCTTCCACAGGCTAAATCCACCAGTACAAACAAGAGAGTATACCAGATAAGGAAGTAGCAAGGGGAAATTAATTTTCCAAGTCTCTAAAATGAAGACAAAGAATGCAAGCTAAGTGTATAGTGCAGAAGCTGATGCCTTGGACAATGAAATGAAAATTATTTCAAAAAAATTCTACCAGGAGATGGGTGTGTGTGCCAAATTCCTATGGGATAATTTAAATAGTTCTGATTTGGGGGACTTATTCATTCATTGGGAAAGATGGAGGGCACAAGGAGAAGGGGACGACAGAGGATGAGATGGTTGGACAGTGTTCTCGAAGCTACTAACATGAGTTTGGCCAAACTGCGAGAGGCAGTGAAGGATAGGCGTGCCTGGCGTGCTCTGGTCCATGGGGTCACGAAGAGTCGGACATGACTGAACGACTGAACAACAACAACAACATTCATTCATTTGGTTGGTTGGTTGGTTGGTTGGTTGGTTAGTTAGTTAGTTAGTATACTGCCCTTCATCCACAGATCTCAGGGTGGGTAACAGCACAGAAACACATTTGATTCCAGGGATGCTGATCCCATTTATGTAAACTTCAGGCAAAGCTGTACGGAGGGTAGGACTCAAACCAATGGTTTCAAGTTACAAGACAGGAGATTCCAACTAAACATACAGAAAAAACTTTCTGGCAGTAAGATCTGTTCAACAGCGGAATGGTCCTTCAGGGGGTTGTGGACTCTCCTTCACTGGAGTTGTTGGATGGGGCACCTGTAATGGATTCTTTAGCTGAGATTCCTGCATTGCAGGGGGTTGGACTAGATGGCCCTTGGTGTCCCTTCCAACTCTACAATTCTATGACCAACACAGCTGGGGAACAGGATTGTGGGGTACGTTTTCTGAGCAGGTTTCGTGATATGGAAGCGGAGTTGCCCCTGGAGAAGAGGCACTTGTCCTTTGCTACCAAGGAGTGTGGTGGAGTCTCCTTCTTTGGAGGTCTTTAAGCAGAGGCTTGACAGCCATCTGTCAGGAATGCTTTGATGGTGTTTCCTGCTTGGCAGGGGGTTGGACTGGATGGCCCTTGTGGTCTCTTCCAACTCTATGATTCTATGACATTTCCGTTTTACTCGTATATAATGTTAGCAGGAATTGAGCTAGTTGCTTATGCAGAATATTCCACATAACTTCTGTTCACATGTGGATACCGGACACTCATTGGCCAGACCAGTAATGGGGCCCTTATTTCAACGTCCTCTTCTCCCCTTTCCCTCCCCGGTGGACGGTAACTCAGTAGGAAAAGTGTCACCCAGTTGCTCTATCCCACGCAACTCCAATACTCATACTCATAGTCATACTGCAGTGGTATGCAAGCTTGGTACAGAAAAGTAGCTTCATATCAGTATAAATGGGGCTTTCAGGACCTGGAGCGTAGTGTTTTACATCTTGCAACATGTGTGAGTTGGATTAAGGGAAGTGTTATGAATGCCCAACAGCAGTGCTTTTTTTCTTTAAAAAAATGTTTAGGGGTACTCTCATTTTCCTACTCATATTGAAATACTGCCCCTCAATGAGGCCAAACTTAGATTCACAAAATGTTTAGGGGTATGTGTACCCCTGCGTCCCCCCAGGGAAAGAAAGCACTGCCTGACAGTGCTAAGAAAAGTTGGGAGTAGATAGATACATCTTCTCAAGCATCTGGTCTTGGGGGCAGGGAACATACACACAGACAAATGTGGATGACAGAAGGCTTAGTCACTTGTTCTATTTTATAAAAAATAATAATAATAATACCAAATGGTAACACAATTGGTTGTCGCAACAGGATTACTGCAGACTAAAATTACTTACTGTAACTTGATGTACAATGACAAACCAAGATACTGTATATACTCAAGTATAAGCTGAGTTTTTCAGCACATTTTTTGTGCTGAAAAAGCCGTCCTCAGCTCATACTCGAGTGAGGTGGGTGGTGGCAGGGGAGGAGCAGCGAGAAAGGAGTCCTTTTGGGCCGCTGCTCCTGCCACTGCCGCCCGCCTCTCGGAAAGGCAGGGATCGGTGCCGTGTTTGGGAGAGGCACTGTGCCTCTCCTCCTCTTTCCCCGCGTTGCCACCGACAGTGGCAAAGACAGAGGGGGGAGAGGAGGGAACAGCCAGAAAGAACCCTTTCTGACTGCTCCTTCCTCCTCCCTTGCTGGCACATGCACACCCGGCTTATACTCGGGTCAATAAGCTTTCCCATTTTTTGTAGTAAAATTAGGTGCCTCGGCTTAAATTCGGGTCGGCTTATACTCGAGTATATAGGTACATTACTGAGCTTGCAAGATATATTCTCCAGCACTTCCATGGTTGCCCTCTTGCTGCTAGAACAGCCGAGCAAAGCAGGGCGGACACAATGAGTGACCTACCAGGCGGAATGCACCCTAAATTACCTTGGCATTGCTTCCTTCCTGGAAGCAACACCACATAGGCCATGGCGCACGGATGGTGTTCTCTCTTCAGCTGGGTAGGTCATAAATTGGGCAGGGCTGATGTAATTACTCCTGGTCAGCAGTGGCACACAGATGCACAGTGGTTAATACTATGCTCAAGGAGTGCGCCAAGAGGATTAAGAAGGAATGAGCTGGGACTTGAGAATGAGGAAAGAAGATGGAAAGAAAGATTGGAGCTCTCCTACTCCCCCCTTTGCCCTTTTGAATATGGTTTGTGGAATTTAAATTTTTGCTTTGCTTGTAGTCTCCTTTAAAATGTATGTATTATATTGGAGCAGGGAATTTTTGCAGTAGTGTTTCAAAAATGTGCATTTGGATCCTCTGGAAGCCTGTAGAAATTGCCCTGTCTGTTTCCAGAGGGCTTTGTGGGGTCATAACAAAACTTTGTTTGTTCCACACCCACCCACCCATGCTGGCTGTTTTGTTCACATTGGTAAAATTTACTGTATTTTAAATATTTAATTTTACAACAATAGATTTTATTCTTGTAAGCCATCCAATGGACCTAATGAGCAGAAAATGCAGGAGGCAATTAATCATCCCTTTGCCTATATAAATTCACACAGCATTTACATTAGCTAATATTTGCCACCTTAAGATGCCAATTGATCCCATTGTCAGCTCTCCAGATGGTCTGGAGGTAATAGGGGATAGGGAGCATTTATGTATCTGATATAAATCACCACTTTCATTTGGAGAGCAAGGGAGGTGGGGTGTTGAGATGCCAATACGTTTCTTCCATTGGTTCATTTACGGGACTGTTAAAAAAATATGGAGTTCTGCTAGCAGAAAACACCAGAGGGCTATGATGAACCAAAACCAGGATCTCTTCCCAGCCAGATTGACCTACTTTGAAGAACAGCCAAGTGCCCTAGCAAACCTCAATCCAGCTCTCCTTCACAGCATAGTTGGCAAGAGAGAGCTATCAGAGAGAACAAAGGAGCCCAGATGTTATTTAATGCCAGGTCTTTATTCTTCTGAATATTTGGGTCAAGTAATGCATTTTACTGTCCAAACAGGTGAAACTTATCTATTCTCTCTTCTAATAAAAAGGAATACCAAGCCAGGTAGGAAAGTTTAGCTACGACATGGGGAGAGCAGTAACACTGACCTGCAATGACTGATATCGTTTCTTCTCTGAATTTAGCAGCTACCAAAGTATATCTGCCCACCGCCTCCACTAAAAGCATATTGGGGTTCCCTCTTCTCCCTTGCTGGTCTAAGGAATTATTTGACCCAAAATTAACACACATAATGTTCAACTCACTAAAGCTGTTCCTCGGAATTTAAATGAGTAGGACGTTAATACCAGCAAAAGCCTTTCCCAGTGAATGATGTGCATGTTAATTGCTATTTTGCAGCTTTTATTACAGCCCCAGAGTGATTGCAGATCGGGGAAATTTGAACTCTGCATTGCACATCTTTTGGAAGGAGCAGAGCTCCTCAGTCTAATGTGTTATAAATTTCTCATGCCTCATAGAGTAAGGTCACGATTAAAGAAACAGACCTCAATGTTAATATATTTGCTATCTGAACTACCACAGATAACAACTTCTGCAGTCCTGCTTATGGTCAAATGTAATTGATAGTACATCCTGCTGTTGGAACTGAAATATGTATGTCAACTTAAAAGTTTAAATCATAAGATAATAGAAGCATTCGGTATTGGAAACAAAAAAAAAAAACATGCATGACTCAGTGCATTGGTTATAATCATTGTCTGGAGACAGGCATTTTTAATTTTTTTTTTAGGTTTTTTTTGAGAGAGAAAATTAAAGGTATGGTGATAAACTATGTTTATCCATAGTTTGCATTTCTTTAATCCAACTGAAGTTTCTCTAATCAGGCACTTCACCACTACAAAAAACTGTTTGACCAAATAATGAGAGAATGAAAAATAAGTGTAGACACTGTGGATGAGTGTGACTTCACCTTTCTAGAAGAACTAATATGTGTCTTCATCCACAATGTTTTGAGAGTGGGCTGAAGGCACCTGATGTAGCTAAACCCATGAAACCAAGCAATTCTGGCCCTCTTTGCTGCCCAAATGGAAAAATCAGCAGAGAATGCTATGAGAGCAGCCCTGAATTATTTTGCAGCAACAAACCTTCTAAAGCAACGAGGCAAGTGAATGCCAACATTTAATACACAATGCGCCAAACTCTCAAATACCACCCCTTGTTCTGGCTGGAGAACAAGAGAATGTGAAGTAAGGGGATGGATTGCTAATCAGACCAGGAGAAATCTAGCCAGTAGCAATCATCCTGTTGTCGCTGATCTATTCCAACCTTCCTCACATTCTCTCCTGATGAATTAGGGCTTTTATGCAACCATGTCTGGCACATAACAGTGCTATGCACCCCAAATTTCCTAGTGCTAATCCTGGGTGACTAACATTTATCAGCAACAGTTAATGTAAATCCAAGAAGCATGTTAAAATAGCTCAGAGAAGTGATCCACAGTAGGAAAACTAAAAGCAGGTGCCCTGAAATGCCAATTAAAATACCTGCCATATTCAACTTTCTGAGAGACCTACACCATTGCATTTGAACATCAGTATAGAGTGCATCTCAAAACTCTGGGCCATAACAATTAAAAGCCTGTTTAAATAAGTTGATTGTTAGATTGCTTTTATATCTCCAATGTAATTCACATATATTAGCATTTTCTACTTCTTATAATCAGTGCTATCGTACTAGAAAAAGAAGTGCCGGAACTCACCATGAATGCCAATGGCGCTCACCTGAGAGGTGCCAAAACTGATTTCCTCCTGAAAGAATGCCCTGCTTACAATAACCAGATAGGGCAAGCCAGGGAATCTGCTAAGAGAGAGTATGTAGGCTCGCCCAACGCTACTTTTGTGGGCTTATGTCAGAGGTGAATTTTCAACATGGGATTTCCTGATTCATAGTTCAGATTTCTAGCCAGCAATCAAGGCAAGCTCTCCACAACTTCTATTGCAAAAATAAGACCGAGCAGGCTGTTGAAAGAGCCTTAAAATACACGGATGCTTATATAGAAAGAGGTGGTCTATGATGAATGAGATTGTGAACAAGGTGCTACACACCAACTAATACAATCTTGTTTGTTATTTCAGTTAGGCCCCGTGTCCCTGGATTAGCTCCTTTATCATATGAATTCAATTCCCCATCACTGCAACAAAGCTTATCACTTGACAGCCTCCTGCTTCACTAGTTTGAGCTTAAAACTCCTGGAGGGTGAGAGGAATGGCAATTGGTGGGGCCATCTCCCCACTGCCCCCCCCATGTGTTTATTTAATCCACTGCAGAACTCCGGAAGAAGGCTAAGAAGGTTATAGCACTGTTGAACATTTTTCTGGAAAGTCTGGTTTCAACACAGAATAATCAACCTAGTATAACTCCTGCATCTAAAGCAAAAACCAGAAGAGGAAGTAGACTAATTGGAGCCACCTCGTTATGAATGGTTCAGGAAATCGCTGTACCTCCTGGTGCCTTTATATTATTTATGGTTCTGTCCTTTGAGCCACTTCCTCAATCTTCACACGATCATTATTACTAACTTGTTCAAAAATCCAATACAGTTCACAACCATGTTCATCTTGGCCTTTGCTGCAAAAGGCTGGATGGGTAAGTGTGTTTGAGATCTAAGTAATTCACAGAAGAATCATTGCCAGCATTTTCTTGGTCAGCTATTGAAAGAAATCTAGCCTTGGAGGGCTAACACAGGAGCTCTAAATTGCCTGCTGTTTGAACGATAATAGAAAAGCTTCATTAGCCCTCTTTGCAGTAACCCAACTCAGATCTTGCAATTGCTTTTCACGACTATGGTTTTTCAAAGTGGGCTTCTTTCGTTTTTTTTTTTTAAGTGAAATATAATGTATTTTGACTCTCAGATTATCTGGGAACACTCCTGCCTAAGTATGCATAATGAATTCTTAGGGAATTTCACTAGGGCTATCATACCTCTGTTTCCAGAAATTTCCTTTGATGCGCCCAACATCTGAAATCCACTTCAGATTTTTGCATTAGACAAAGTTTGGGTGGAATGCCACGAAGACAGTCAAAGATATACAAAATAGTATTGCCGCCCCCAGCACCAACTGCTTCAACACTGTATGCTTCCCAACATAAAGGGTTTTGTCACTACTAAATCTCCAAATCTCCAGTGCTTGAACTTCAGCTGTTGTTTCCTATATATGCACATCAATTACCAAGAGCCAGTATGGTGCAGAAATTAGAGACTGTTTGACCCAGGATCACATCCACCCCCCCACCCCCACCCCCGATTTTAAAGCACTCCTCTCATTGAAACAAAAATAATGGCAGTATAATTTGTCAATTATATACGGAACACAATAAATGGGATCTGAGAATAGTCAAAATGTGAAACCCGTAGGTACAGACAGGAGTTGTGTGGGCTGCTTTTCTGCTCGAGTGGGTAGCAATTGTTCATTAATATTTTGTTTGTTAGTCATTCAAACAAGCTGCCAGCAATTAAGAATAGTTACAAAGGAAAGGATAATGACATGTTTTTGTCTCACGCATACACACACACACACGGAAAAGAATTCCCCATGCTTTCAAGAATTGTGTGATTGGTTGCTGCTACTCTTATTGCCCCCTCCAGAGGTCTACCCTAAACAGAAGTCAAAGCCACTGTGTTTACATCACAGTCGGAAGCCTTTTTTGACATTGATCGGTGCTGGGAGACACATTGTGATTGTGTCAAAACATCTTCGTTTACTTCTTGAGCATCTGTGATTGGGTAAGCAGCAACAGCAGTAGAAGAAATAATGGTTTAATAAAGACTGTCCGGGGAAGATAATTTAGCATTTATTTATTTTTTATCATATTGTGTTGGCAGTGGCTGTGTATGTATGACCCATAGGCGCTGGCTCATAGGAGCCAAAGCACTTTCGGACACCCCATATTTTTTTGAGGGGGGCGGGCCCCATCACTGTTCAGAGGGCGTTCGCCATTCGGACCCACCCTGTGCCTCCTTGTGACATGGTGTCAGGCTCCCTCAATCATGCTGAGAAGCTGGCATGTCTGGTATGACCATATTCAAAGAGCAACGGAAGCGAGTTCTCTCTTAACACTAGTGTGGCAGCTGTCCCAACTACAGCACTCGTAAATAGAGAACAGTGCAAACAACGGGGGAGGAATGAGGAACTTTGCTGCATTATAATTGCATTAATTTTAACCTTCAGCAGGATGGGACAGTGAAATTGAGTAGCTTTATGTTCTTGTCAATGTCACTCTGGTGAATAACTTTAAAACAGTTGTGGGATAAAGGTAAAGGTAAAGGGACCCCTGACCATCAGGTCCAGTCGTGTCCGACTCTGGGGTTGCGGCGCTCATCTCGCTCTATAGGCCGAGGGAGCCGGCGTTTGTCCGCAGACAGCTTCCGGGTCATGTGGCCAGCATGACTAAGCCGCTTCTGGTGAACCAGAGCAGCGCACGGAAACGCCGTTTACCTTCCCGCTGGAGCGGTCCCTATTTATCTACTTGCACTTTGATGTGCTTTCGAACTGCTAGGTGGGCAGGAGCTGGGACCGAGCAACGGGAGCTCACCCCGTGGCAGGGATTTGAACCGCCGACCTTCTGATCAGCAAGCCCTAGACTCTGTGGTTTAACCCACAGCGCCACCTGGGTCGCATGCAGTTGTGGGATACTGAATGACAAATAACTACCAAGAGTGTCTGTGATAGATAGCAAAGGGGTGTGTGTCTTAAGAGTATTTATTTAAGGGCAATATGTCTGGATTTTTTTTAAAACACACGCACACACACACACACACACACATCGTAACAATTTAAATGTTTTACGTTATTGTTATTTTTATGCAGTTTTAAAATTATCTGGGCATGGTGAATTCAAAGTTTATATATTGCAGGAGTGCCCACTGTACATCTGAAGGTTCCTTTCAGTTTTCTCTAAAGGGTTCTAGATATCTGTAACCAGCTGGAGACCATGATGGGAGAGAAAACATAAATGGATGTAACATTGGAAGAAGAGCTATACTGGAGAAAGCTCAGTCAGTAGAGCATGAGACTCTTAATCTCAGTGTCATGGGTTTGAGCCCCACATTGGGCATCACAGGAGGTTGAACCAGATTATCCATGTGGTCCCTTCCAACTCTATGATTCTGTGACTTTCCGGGGGGGGGGGGATAGTGGGGAACCTGTGGCCCTCCAGATCTTGCTCAATTTCAACACTCATCAACTTTGACCAGTATGGTCAAAGGTCACGTTCTATATAATATATTTTTTATCCACTTATGGATTCAATATCCATTCCTTGGTTCAAAATTATAGTATTCAAAAGTATAGGGTACCACCACCAGTCTTTCGTAGGCAGAAGGGTCTTCCTGGAACGGATGTGGACGAAATAATAGCCATACTCTAGAACAGCATATCAAATAAGCAACATCTAACCATAGAACGTCTCACTTTATTTTAGCATCCTGTAATTATACTTCTATTCATTTAACATTATATTCACATTTCTATAGATATAGTTCCTCTTGTTTATTTATACAAACTATATTTATTTGTGAAATGTATGATGGAACAGTATTTATTTTAATTAAACTAGTTCAGGAAATATACAGAATTGAGTCAGTATTTTTGCCCCACATTGTCACAACAGTATGAAGATTATACCATGCAAGGGAACAGGGATAAAGTAATCTCTGGTTTTGCAAATGTGCAAAATCTCTGGTTTTGCAAACGTGAACATGTGCAATCACACACAGAAAACCAACAAAAATTAATGAGATGCAAGGAAATATAAGTTCTGACTGATTTTGTCTCTTGACAGCTAGTCCCACAATTTAACTAGGATGTTTCTCAGAGATGTGAGACAGAAATACTACAAGAACTAGTCAAATGCAGCAATGAAAAACAAAACAAAAACCCACATGTCTTGTGATCCAAGAGAGTAATAACTTTAGATCTTAAAAAGTCTTATAATTTCATCAGGTTTCAAGAAGTCAAATTACTATATTTATGTACAGATTTATGTGCTGATATTAACAGCCAATCTAAGCCACTGAACTGTTCAGTGAATTAGTTTTTAGTAAGTAATTTATTTCTGCTTCCTGTTTTATTGCACAGATTGAAAACCAAAGTATAAAATCACCATGAAAAATATCTTTGCTGATGTGACCATAGAGACAAAACATTAAAATGCTGGACATGCAGGTCTCTATAGGACCAGCCCAAGATGTTTTGGCACCCAAGGTAAACCACAAAATGGCACCCCACCTCCTATTGGAGAAGAAGGGGTGAGTGAAGATCTACATCAGAAACAGCATGTGGGGTGAAGATCTACCTCAGGAACAAGCAGGGAATTAAATCAATCTTGCCCAAAGGTTGAAGTGGGAATCATAGGCTCTCATGGTGCAGGAAAAGGGGCCTGCTCTAAATCACAGTGGGCAGGTGCAGAACCCAGAAGACCCCAAAGGGCAGCCCTCATCAATTCCACCCTAGAGGTGGGAGCAGACCAGAAGCCCCTCCTACTCACTGAGAGGCCACTGTAGAAGCAACATTGGGGCAGGGGGGGGGCTGCAGACATGGCAGCAGATCTGACCTCCATGGAGTGTGCCGCAGACATTGAAGTCACTGTGGCAGCAGCAACAGGTGATGTGGACCCTGCTGCCCCTATGGATCCTGCCGCCTGAGGTGGTCACCTCACCTTGCTCCATGGGTGGACCAGTCCTCTGTCTCTGTAACACATCTCTGATGTTTATTGTCCAAAACACAGGTCTGAAGGTAGACTGGTAATTAGATAAGCAATATTAAAGCTGGGCCAAATTTATTTCTCCCTCCCCCTGTTCCCACCTGAGAAGTTTTATGCTGCTTTCTGGGGTGGGGAGAAATTTTACCAATCTTTTCAGCAGGGGAGTCCTGGTTAAGTTACGGGTTCTTGCCAGGAAGTACTACTGTTAGGAAGCTGTTGGAAGAACTTCATAGCACTTCCCACCTGAAAAACCATGGAACGCAAGTTCCTGCCAGCCACACTTTCCAGAATACCTTGGGAGCAACAGGATGTGATGCAATATCCAAAGACATTCCTGGAACCATAAGTAGCAGAAAGTTGCAGGAGGAGCTACGCTGAGCTTTCCAAGAAAAACAACCAAAAAATGGAAAACCGTTGACCACTTCATAAAGTTAAATAAGGAAAACAGACCTTCTGAGAGTGGAAAAATGTCTATTCCAGGGGATCAGCAAACTTTTTCAGCAGGGGGCCAGTCCACTGTCCCTCAGACCTTGTGGGGGCCAGACTATGGGTGTTTTTTTGGGGGGGGGATGAACGAATTCCTATGCCCCACAAATAACCCAGAGATGCATTTTAAATAAAAGCACACATTCTACTCATGTAAAAACACGCTGATTCCCAGACCATCCGTGGGCCAGATTTAGAAGGCGATTGGGCCAGATCTGGCCCCTGGGCCTTAGTTTGCCTACCCATGGTATTTCACCATCAGCCCTCAATGATTTTTCAAGAGGATTTAAGTTTGTCCCCATTCAATGAACTCTTAAAAAAAAATCAACTCAACTTTCAACCACCATTAAGCAAAAGAAACTGAAACTTCCATGTTGTTGGTCAAGATTATATTGAAGGCAGGACAGGATCAACTGCACCTATAGGAACTGCTCCGAACTTTTTAATGTAATAGCCTCACAACTCTGCCTTTCAAGGGTGAAGGAATTCTGAAGGTAGGTGTTAATCACCTTCTAACATCAACCTAGCCATTGTATCCTGCCTACATGGACTCAGCAAGGATAGGTAAGAGTCAGGGATGCAAGCAGTAAGCTAGATCTGTTCACACCATTGGCCAGTGCCAAATGATACACATCTGAAGCACAACTAGGATGTTTGCTACTTTTTTACAAAAAAAGGGGGTTTGACAAATGTGTGCATGTTTAGCGGGTTGGAATGTGTGCTCCTTTAAGCTTAAACTCCTTAAAAATAAGGCAAGAAAGGGGAGGCAAGAATACTATATTCTGCTTCATATAACTATCCAACACTTGATTTATGAAGCACTTTGTTTTATGCATCTGTTGAAGGATGAAATTCACATTATAGTTCAAAGATTAATCGCTTCATGATCATAAAGTCTTCCAACAACCATCACTGTCAATCAAATGTTTATAGACATATTTAGCTATAAACACATTATCAACTTTGCTCATGAACAGATCCGAAAAACTTTTAACACAAGTTCGTAAACTTTAATGTGCATCCCTTGATGCTATTGTGACAGTCCTGGCTGGTAAATTTCAAGGTTGCAGGGAGGAAAAAAAGCCAGCAATTTGTTGGCATTTCTAGAGCAAGAGGCAAACCAACTCATGTCTCTTGTGATTGACTTGCATTTTTTCTACACAGCAGACCAGGTTACATCTAATTTGTACAGCTCACAAATATTATTATTTTTCCAGGAGGAACAATGTTTTCATAGTGGGATTCGGTGACCTCATACTCATTGTCATGAACAGAGACTTATTTTATCCCCATGGGAAGTCATCTGAAATTTGGTAGTTTTTAATTAAATTAGCACAAAAGATTAAAAGGTTATATAGAGTCCACATAAGATATTTGAAAATCATTTGAAGATTCAACAAGAGAGATTTTGCTAGAGTATGTTTTTTTGTACAAAATAGGGATTTGCTGAACTGCCCCGAGAAATTCCATTAGTTCTTTTCATTTTGTTCTAGTTTGATTTTTCATTCCCTTAAAGAATTACTGTTTGGGATGGGCAGGCAGGGAGGGAGGCAGAATCTCCAGATTTTGCTTTAGTCACTATGTTCTCATTTGCATGTAATTCTAAGTCAAACAATGTCTTAGTGTGAACAAGCAGATTCCTGGAGAAAAGATTGCAACTGATTTGCCACTCGCCAGCTGTTCTGTGCTGCATTGCTTCACACAAATCCATAGCTTGGTTTAGCATGTCATTTGAACCTCGGCTCATGGTTTAGGTCTCCCAGAAAAACAATGAGCCGTAAACAACAGGACAAATCTTGCTTATAGCTCATGGCTTTTTTGGGATAGAACTAATTATTAGCCTGGGTTTGCATGATGCAGTAATTCAAACCATGGCTTAATCTCAGCCAAGCAATCAAGGAAGGACATAGCAACCAAAATTCCCTCTCCAAGAGCACCTATGTTTGATTGGTTACAGCAGGCATGTCCAACTTCCAAGAGACTGGAATCTGGATTGACCAGAGTTGTTGAGGTTTTGTTTGTTTGTTGGGTTGGGTTGGGTTGGGTTGGTTTGTTTTGGTTTGGTTTGGAGAACCAAAGTTCTTGAGCTTTTGGGAGTGGGGGGGAGCCAGAGTTGGACATACCTGGGTTACACCAAGTCATGGTTTGGCTGATTGTTACATGCAAACTGGGCCACGCTGAAGGAAGACCACAATCAACATCACGGTGTTTATGCTTCACAGGATGTGTTTTGGTATAACCTTCCTTCCAAACACCCTATCCATTAAACATTAGTATGAGAAAACAGTGATTCGCAATCTTCTTTACAGGAAACCCACGAATGTGAGAGCCATTGCCATGCCCACCATTTCAAATGCACTTCCAATGCTAAAGAATTGCAGGGATATTCCACCCAATGAAAAAAACCAAAAGATATTATGGGCATTTTGAGAGGACACAAAATTCCTATGACTAATAGGCCAAACCATTATTACAACAGTAATCAGAAGCTTAGGCAGACACAAAAATGATGAGGAGGTTTGAGTGACTGAACATGCAGTGTCCTTGACTTATACTGTTGATAAGGTGGAAAGCTGGATCCCATTTAGTGGGCTTACACTGTAGTGCCCTCTAGATCCTAGCTTTGCTTCTCAGGACCCTCCTTTAACTTGTAGATTTGCCCTGAATTTCTAAAGTTCAGAATTACCGTAGCATCTGAACTGTAGACCTCCCGTGCACTGAGAGGTTACATCATTCAGACCTGGAGTGACTAACATCTGCTATCTCTACTCAGGTATTTCAACAATATGACAAAGATTCAACCTTAATAAACTGATGTTGCACAACAAGCACAAGTCTGTTTGGTGGATAACGACGACTTTAAACCCATGATTCTTTCCCCCTTCAATACATCAAAGTTCAACATAAAATCTTTGCAAAGCATCTCAATATTCAGAGACACACAATGTGTGACTTGATCAAAGTTAAGACACTGACTGGATTTTGCTCGCTACCACAAGGTGTGATAATGACAGCCTCTAATGTGTATACAAACACAAACACACACACAAGATTCATGGATGATGTGTCTATGAGTGGCTAAAAGGCAGCTCCATTTAGTGGCATTGTTTTGTGTATATAAGGTACCACAAACAAAAACAATAAAGAAGATAAGAAGCTTCATTCCCGGCTTGTGGCTTTAATGGTTGTCAGGAGACAAAATACTGGACCTTGGTCTGATCTAGCAAGGAATTCTAGGGCTGCAATATCCTATTGTTGTAAATAGCGTTGAGTTTTGACCTTTAAGATAATAAAACAATGTATGGTTTTAGGAGGCCAGCTGGCTTCAGTTAAAGTTTCTGGTCAATGCCCTCTAAAAAAAAATTAAAAGCATTACAAAATCAACTTGCCATCAGGAATTCCATATTGCAAGATTCAAAAGTCAATGAAATCTCCCACTTGGCTGCTTCTCTTGCTGCCACTAATCCATCTGGCATGGAGAATCAGTTGGTCCAGTTATCAGTTTTAAGTTTTCTACAAAAATGTGCATGTGAGCTTTTTCTGCTATCAAAATAGAATGTGTGGAATGGTGTTGTCGTTTTTCTTCTTTGAGAATGATTGAAACAAGGAGTGAGAGAGAAAGAAACATAACAAGCAGGCTTTGTACAGCTGCTTAAATAATAATAATAATAATAATAATAATAATAATAATAATAATAATAATAATAATTTTATTATTTATACCCCACCCATCTGGCTGGGTTTCCCCATCCGCCCTTGACGGTTTACAGCATATCTAAAAACATAATAAAAACATCAAACATTAAAAACCTCCCAATACAGGGCTGAATTCAGATGTCTTCTAAAACTTGTGTAATTCTTTATCTCCTTGACATCTCAAGGGAGGGCATTCCACAGGGTGGCCACCACTACTGAGGTTTCCTGTAACTTCGCTTCTCATAGTGAGGGTACCAGCAGAAGACCCTCGGAGGACCACCTCAGTGTCTGGGCTGAACGATGGGGGTGGAGACTCTCCTTCAGGTTTACTGCTAGAAAATAACTGGGCATTAACCCAACCTCCTTAATTGCTATCACTGCAAATTTGCTTGGGTCAAGAAATAACACTGATTTTACAGATACTTTGACACACACACCCACCCCCAAAAAGGTCACATTTGGATGGTTATTCATGAAAATAAATGTCATTTTCATATTGTAGGATTTTTCGGATGTTTCATTCATACCCTAGTATCTTTCTTACCCTAGCATAACCTGTGCACACTTCCCTTTCAATGTACTACAGTACTGACTACCTTCAAACTGCATCTGCATCTTAGATATATGGCTTGCTCACATCGCTCCATAGTCCTTGTACTTGATTCATCAATGTTGTGAATGCCTTTGAGATGTTCAAGGAAAGAAGGTCAATATACCTATGCTTACAATTATTCAGGGAACAGCGGCAATCCTTTACAACTCTCAATACTCCAAAGAAATGGGATAATGTGCAGATTTCCATCTGTTATTTATCTTCTTGAAAATTGGAGCAAGAGCATATGTAAACATCTGGGTGGTGACAGCATTATAAATGTGCAGAATTAACACTGACCTGATCCCTCTAGCATTGCAGGCAATCACAAAAAATGGCCTTTTTCCTGCTTGCCAGACAGGGGTCTGTGCCAAAGGCATACATTACACATATAATTTGATTCCACTTTGATACCTCATATTTGGGGGGTGGGCAGGTTTCTTATCTAAAGAAGCAACTAAAGTACATTTTTGACCCTTTTGTTTCATTCACATACTTAACTCTATCACTGAAATCAGTTGGTTGTTTAAAAAGTCCTCCGTTTCAGCTGGAAAATACCAAATAAATAATAATAATAATAATAATAATAATAATAATAATAATATTTATTATTTGTACCCCGCCCATCTGGCTGGATTTCCCCAGCCACTCTGGGCGGCTTCCAACAGAAATCAAATACAAAAATATCAACACATTAAAAACTTCCCTAAAAAGGGCTGCCTTCAGGTTTTTTCTGAATGTCAGGTAGTTGTTTATTTCCCTGACCTGTGATGGGAGGGCGTTCCACAGGGCGGGCGCCACTACCGAGAAGGCCCTCTGCCTGGTTCCCTGTAGTTTTGCTTCTCCTTAACTTTTATTTAATCATTTTCATTTGGGGCCTTCAAACAACCCTGGATAGGACCTTATATTCTGACTGTCTTACTGAATGTCTTCTAGCAAGAATGTTTTACTGAATTTAATCAGAAACAGGACCATCACCACCCTCTTTCTCCTGCTTTTCTGGGAAGATATTGAAGGTAGTTTACACAAAGGGGATGGGAATGTTTAGCACAGAAACCACTGGGAAAGACTCTGCCTGTCAATGTGGATGGGTGGTTGACAATAGGTTCATTGCCCCATGGTTTAATCTATATTTTTTTTTAAATAAAATAAAATAAAAAAACCAATATTAAAACAGCAGCACTAAAAATACAGCGTTTTAAAGGCAGCTGGCCATAAAACAAAGCCTACAAAGCCTACAAAGCCTTGCTCTGGAAATATAGTACATTTCAAAAGCCTTACAAGTCTAATTTTGTTGTTGGCAACCATCTGTCCCAAGAGACAATGGAAGAGTTCTCCATCAGGAGTAAAGTCAAACCACTGGAGAGTTTCAGAACCTGCTGTGGCTGTAGAGACATGTTTTATTGCAGCTAGGGAAGATGATCTGCATCTATGGGGCAAATGCACTATGGTACCCCCCCCTGTAGTCCCAGCACTAATTTCCCCACCTCACCCTTCAATACAGCTAGCAAAAGGACTTATTGTAGAAAAGGACTCCCATTTCAGTCCATCTCCTGGGGCAATTTTGTTCTGTGGATATGGATGTCCAATGCTATAAACCGTTGATGGAAAATATTGTTTTGGTAGGAGGAACGAAAGGGGAGGAGAGCAGCATCAGTTTGTTATTCTGCAGCTGTATGCCAATTTAGATAAAGACAGAAATCTATAGTGGCAGCAACATTATTATATACCATATAAAGTCTGACTTTTTAAATGTAGAGGGGTGGAAAGCTCCCATCGCTCTTCATCTGTCCCATGAGGACCCTACTCTCCAACTCTCTTTTCAATGAGCATTTCAACTTTCCCACTTCTCTGTCCCCTTCCCAATTTAACTTTGATTCCCACCCCACTCAGTAGCAGTTCTTGTTCTGCCTGGCATTCATACTGATCAGATCTGTAGAAGTTGCCACCCCATCACTACTACTTTGAAGATCTGCTTTAAAATTTGGACAAATAATTTTTCCACCCAGCAGTAGGTATTATAACCAATAGCATGCTTTGATGAGCAGGGGGAAACTTCCCTATTTTCAAAGGTGATTAGAGAATATATTTTCATGCTATGGCTATTCCAGATCAAGGAAATTCCAGAACAATTTTGTTCCCTACCCTTGAAACGTACTCCAAGACCAACTGCCTCTTTTAATAATAATTTAATAATAATAATTTATTGTTCTCAAAGCAACTAGCATGAGTTTGGCCAAACTGCGGGAGGAGGTGAAAGATAGGCATGCCTGGCGTGCTCTGGTCCATGGGGTCACGAAGAGTCAGACATGACTGAACGACTGAACAACAACAACAACAACAATAATTTATTATTTATACCTCACCCATCTGGCTGGGTTTTAAAAGAAATTGAGGTAGTAATAATGGTGGAGTAATGGTTACCTGTGAAACTCTTGGTCATTCTGGTTCAGATTCTGGTCATCCAGATTTCTAAAGCACTCCAAAAATCTGAAAGACCTTTCTGACACTAGTGGGCCATGAAATGCATATCCTGGAATGTAATGGCTCTCTCATTTCACCTTCAGTTCTTTGGTGGAAAACAAAACAAAGCGATCCTTATCTCCAGTCTATATAACAATGTACTCTTTTATGCTTTCTTTGTATCATCTGCTAGAAAGGCAACTGTCAGAGAGGATGTAAGCGGTGAAACAACTGTTGGTTCTCAAGCTAAAGGGATTAGTGGGTTGAAGAAACTATTGGCCTAATGCCTCTCATGCAAAGCTAGGATAAAGGTTATGATACGCCTAACAGTAAAAGAGAGGGAGAGGGAGAGGGAGAGGGAAGGAGAGAGCAAGAGAGAGAGAGAAATAGAATACAGAACAAAATGAGAGGAAATTTAATTTAAAGTGCTATCCCCCCCACACCAGGAAAAAGCAAGAATTTAAAAATAAATGACCATAGGCAGTAGTATGGGCCCATCTGTTTCTGGGCTTCTGTTTATGTACAATTTTATTTTATTTTTTATTCATGGATTCTTTATAAATACCCCCAAATCTACCATCTTTAGACAACATTGCCAAAAATGTGATAAAGTGGATTATATTCGTAAAAAACACCCTCAGTTCTACCGACAGCTGCTATGTTCAAAACCTCAGAATGAGGATCATCAATAAACATACTACATACCACTTTATTTACACATACGCATTTCAGATTGTGACAATAAAAAAATGCAACACAGAATCACACACGCAATCCAGATCTTCAAAAACCTGCTGTTGTAGCAATATTCAGTCAAAAAAATCAGTTCATACACTGGCTCCGCATGTTTCTTTCAATGGATTTCACCAGCAGCTTATATATAAAAATCCAAGAAAAATATGTATTTTAAAGCACATTTTGGAATGCTGCATGTCAAAAAGAACAGTAAAAAGTTCATTACTAGACAGCAGGCTTGATTGGAGGCAAAAGCTATCCTCCTTTTTCTTGAGACAGCTGTTAGGCTTTTAAGTATCAGAAATACTTAAAAGCCTAAATGGTTCCATGAATCCAGGCCTTCACCCAGGAATCTCCAAAGCACAGCTGGTTTGATGAATTGAAAGGAGATGAGCATGGCCACACAGAACTCTAATTCAGTAGGGACTCAATATTCTCCAATGATCTTTAGAGTTGCACACTAAGAAGGGCAAAAGCAGAGATGTAGGTGCTATGCTGAGAGCTGTGAAGAGAGATTTGCATATGGCCAATCCGGAATTTTGTCTAAAATGAAATTTGGTATGACTTGTGCATGCAAATTTCTATAGGATCATTAGCTACATTTTCTCCAGGTGTTTTGAGCCATTCTAGAAGTGCAAACCCACACTGGTTCCCCCCCCCTAATGCTTGTACTTCATCTGATTTCTGTACAGGTGTTGGGTCAATTTGGTTTTTATACGAAGGCCATGTTGCACTGTTTGTATGATAAAGGCATGTTCTTCTACACACACACACACACACACAGGCCTCAGATATTGACACGCTAGTTAGAATCTTGCAGCATGAGTGACTGTCTAGTTTTTCATATTGGGGACATTCCCAATCCTACCCAGAGATGCTATGGGTTCAACAGATGTTCTGCCACTGAGCTACAGTTCTTTTCCTATGGTCCAGGAAGAGTCATCTCATCGAAGTAGTCAAAAAGAAAACATTCAATGGACAGGAATTCTTCCTGGGGTATCTGCTGACAGGCAAACAGATTATTGCTGCAGCACTGCTAGGCATTGAGGAATGTGAAGAAATCACATTAAATGCTGTTCAATGGAAATTAAAAAATCATTCTATTTCATACTGTGCACATTATTATTATGTTGTATTTTACAACCATCTATTATGCTATTTTGCAACACATTCTTATTTATGGTTGCATTAAAGTGCATTTGGGGACTTACAACATTTAACCTACTCATTACCTCTTCCAGCTAATGAGAAATCGTGTTGCCAGCCAAGAATATTATGAGAGACAAGAACTTCAGAGGTGTGTATATTGGCAGGGTGCAGCTATAAGACTCAAAAGAAATTTGCCTAACTTTTCAGGGCCACACATCTTTGCATGTATGAGCTTCACATCAGTTGTGAACAACCTGCAACCCGCAGACACCAGACTTAAGAGCATGAGCAGACATATAATTGGGTTTTTACAGTGCGAAACTGGCAGAAAACACAGGAGATATTTTAAGCCCCTGTTGGGATGCCATGTGGGGCTCGTGGGTTTCTTTCACCTGGGTAAGCCACAAGTAGGTTTAGAAGCTTATTTTAGCAAGTATCTAAAATTAATAGGTTTAGAAGCTTATTTTGGAAGAGACCACAAGCCATCCAGTCCAACCCCCTAAGCAGAAACACCATCAAAGCATCTAATGGCTGTCAAGCCTCCGCTTAATCCAAAGAAGGAGACTCCACCACAGAGCAAGAGCTCTTACTTCAGGAATCTAATGTTTTGAATCTTCTTTCTGGGAATCCATTGCCCCGTGTCTGCTTCTCCCAGGCTGAATGCAGGAAATATATTCTGAGGCCTTTTGGATCTCCTGACAAAATGGTCTGATGCTGCATGGTGTGTGCTCTGCAGCAGAATCTTAGCAGGGCCTTTTAGAAAGGTAACTGACTAGGGTAGAAAACCACCTAGAAAACAGACATTAGCTACTTTGAGCTCTTCAAATAAAGAGCAGAGGTGTAAGTGTGGACAGAAAAACAACAACTGACCAAAGACACTCCCAGGGACAGAAAATAAAGTAAAATATAGCAGCCACTAAGGGAAGATAAGGGACGTGGGTGGCGCTAAACCACAGAGCCTCTTGTCTAGGTTGGCGGTTCGAACCACAGAGCCTCTTGGCCAACCTAGCTTGCAAAAGTGCAAGTAGATAAATAGGATCGGGAAGGTAAAGCAGAAGGTTGCCACATGCGGTTCGAATCCTTGGCCACGAGATAAGTGCCGCACAGTTGCCTTTGGGTGAGCTTTAAGGGAAGATAGTCCCATTGCTCGGCACCAAAACCATTCCAAGGGAGTCACCCGGTGCTCATGTTGTTGTGCCAACAGTGTGACATAGGTGAGGATTCCAGAAGGGCAGAGCCTGACCTGATCTTGGAGCCAATAAAGGCTAATCCTCCCCTCTGGCCCCTTATGGAAGGCCCCCCCTTCACTATGTTGATCCATCACTATACAAACCAGGTTATTCCACTTAAGAAGTGGAAGCCGTATGTTTTGCTGAGGGAAAAGCAAAAAGTCCCCAACTAAGGGCCAATCTGGTTGAGAGAGAGAAAACAATATTTTCTGGCTCCATCAACCATCAACCAAGATGCTCAGTGAAGGCTGTAACTCAAGGGTGGGTGTGCTGGAAGCTCACAAAGAAAAATGGGGCATGAACCCTGGTTGAGGAAACCTTATAAAGGCATTTCTCTCCTCCTCCTCCCCAAAGGCACATAGGAGAATTCTGCCCCATGGGCCCACAGAAACCAGACGTGGGTGGAAGGTGCCCCATTCTCAGCTTTACTAGATCTCTTGCTGCTGGCAAAGCCACTCCATGTGAATTAAGCCCAGAAGGGAACTTACTTGACTGTTACTTTATCATATGTTCCCCTTCCCTTTATAGGGGTTTTCTGATGTTTCATTGGGTTGTGTTTTATATTGTTTTAATTGCTCACCACCCAGAGAACTAATAAATGTAAGAAAATATCATCTCTTTGTAGGTAGGATATTGCGTATGAAGCTACCTTTTCTATATTAAAATTAAATTAAATTGAGACACTCAGTAAACCCATATTGGGACTGGGAGAACTGTATTTATCTGATACAAATAATTCAAAGAAAGTTGAGTCAGAGAGAAGGAGAGGGAGGGAGGGAGATCAGGAGCTGTCAAGTGCTCCAAATTCTACTTAAAAATATGACATAGTTTATACTAGCAAAACGTTATGCATATTTTGGCCAGGTCCTAAAACAAAATCTTCTATTTCTAAATGATTTCCGAAAAGGATGACTTGACTCACAGATATCAGATTTCATTGAGAAATCTGATGATATCCATCTAATTTATTGTATTTTTTTATTGTTGAACACCAAGATATTTGCTAATGTTCAGTGGTCTATGCATTTTCTAGATAAACAAACAGTGAAAACCAAGGAAACAGCCCTGGAATGCTGCAAAGCTGCATGGTAACATGCTACTACTTAGTGCATAAACCACGGTTGTATTTTGCTTATGATATGGTTATCTCCTAAATGGAGAGCACTCTCTCGTTATCTGAATAGCCAGCTTGAACTTTCTTTTCTTGACGTTTATGTCCTGTGGTGTGTTTACTGCCCACGGCTTTCGGAAGCAGCCAATTTCGAAGCCTAGCTGTTTTTGCAGTAAATAAACCAGATGTACTCCCAGGATATCAAAGTATTTGGCATTAGCTGGTGTTTTCTTTGAAGGGCATTTGACAGTCTGAGGTTTCTACTGTCATGAACTTGTACTTTATGAATAAAATCCAAATCTAAACTAGTTAAGAATCAGTGTATGCGTGTAATAGGGTGGGGGGGTCCCCTCCCTTATTCCTGTTTCTTCCGCCTACTCAATTTTGCACAAAATTCATCCAGTGAGTTAAAAAAACCAAACTCAGTTAACTTATCTCAAAGCATTTTGTGGTTATTTAAAAACATGGAAAGCTAATCCTCATTTTAATTCACACACAGACGCTCTCACTGTGAACATTAGTTTATAAATATCCGAGATGCATCTCCGATTGCTGACTTCCTCAGACACAAATAAAAGCTTTTGTGCTTGTTAGCCAGGAGCTCCATTGATTAAAATTAAGCCACCCAAATCTCCCCCCTCTCTCTGTTCAAAATACAAGCAAAAATGGGAAACACTGAAGTCTGCAAATGGTTCAAATCTGATCTCTGTCCAAATCAACTATGAATGAATTCTGTATACATCCATCCATCATGAAGAAAAATCCCAGTTCCATTCTGGAAGAAAAAGCCTTAGAAAAATCTAACCTGAGTATTACCAGAGATGCCGTGAGAAGGCCCTTCTATAGTTAATGGAAAGACCCAATATCAGCAGTTGTTTGTGTGCGAAGACCCACCCCCAAATGAAGACACAATAGATACAGATTTTAGTTTAAGGTTTTTGGCATTAAATTTTGGCCACAACTTTGTTGATTACAGCATGTGAGTGGCTGCTTAGACATTGGTTCCAGACTACCTGAACCTGCCCGGTGACAGGCACAGGACTGACACTGGGCACCACCATATGTCAGTAAGGCAAAGCATCCTGGGGGAACGAGAACTCCTTCGATCTCACAGCTCACCCCAGATGCTCCCAGGGGCTCTGGTGTGGCCCGAGCCCCTTGACAGGGTTCAGACAAAAGCAAGGCGAGCCCCTGGATTCCTTTAATGGAATTCCCTAGCAAAGTGCAGCAGCTTAAGTAGCCCCTCAGCAGCCAATAGCCAAACCAACTGACCAAATTTCTGCCCCAGCAACAGAGGGGCAACCACTGGGGTGTTGTGGCCATCCAAACAGTCCCGCCACACAACAGGGGGGCAGTTTCTGGTGATCTCACCACAACACATGCCCTCCATGATGGATGACCCGACATACAGGGGAGGGGAAAATGTTGAAATCATAAACAGGAACAATAGACTAATTTGTAAAGATTTTTCTTTAAAGACATGGCTGGGTCTAATATATTGTCTTAAAGCTCCAAACACTTAAGAGGCCTTACAAAGAAGAAGAAAAAACCCTTCTGCCTACACCTGTTGCAGCATGTCTGGAAGTGGGTTATCTGAAAACAGTTGTCTTCCCTCTTTGGGCTCACCCCACACCCTTTTCTATGAACATAAAGAGACAATCCCACACCCTATTTAAGTCATGCCAGTCTCTCAAAAGGAAGCAGTACCACTGCTCAGGCTTTGTTTCCCTTGTCTTAGATCTTGAGTCTGGAGGTGGCACCAAACAAGAGATCCAAGGTGTAATTATATACTGGGGCCTAGCCTGTATTTTCTCATTTATTGCAGTTACATCTTCAGAAGTTTTTTGTTTGCTTTTAACCCGAGGGCGGGTGATGGAAGAATTCTGGCGAGTGCTTTAGCAACGCTGCCTCTAGGACACACCCACGTGGATGTTCTCTGCCAAATATTTCACTTCCCATGGAAAGATAAGTCTGTCTCTTTCTTCTAATTAAAGTATTCATCTGCTTCAGGACTTCAAAACAAATCCAAACACACAAACACACACTTGGAAGCAAGCCTCATTGATCTCAGTGGGAATTACTTAACACAATGTCAGTGTGTGTGTGTGTGTGTGTGTAACAACATTTTACACATAAAAGGAAGTACAGACAAGAGTAAAGAACCATTGTTAGAACAAATAAGGGAGGCATGCTACAGCCAGCTTAATGCCATGCAGAGCTAACAACGTACTGAAATCCTGCTCTGGAGTGCCACTGAAACTCATTGAGCTTGGGCCTGACTATGAACTTTGGGGGAATCATAATACTTACATCAAATAAGAAGTCAGCAATAGAAGCCCTGAGGGTCTTTGATACCCGTTGGCTGAATAAAGAGACAGACACACAAACTCAGCTGAACTAGAACCAATTTGATTTAAAATTAAAACCCATATAGAATCATAGAGTTGGAAGAGACCACAAGGGCCACCCAGTGCAGAAACATTATTGGTGCAGGAGCAAACTTGAACCTTCAGCATCTACAGCAACCAAAAACCTTTCAACTGGGCTTTGCTATACTGTGTTCACCTTGGGGGAGATGTGAAAGCATAATGGCCAGTCAATCTCATAACAGTTTCCATTTTCCTGCGAAATCCATCTATACAACATCAGTCCAAATAACCAATTTCTACTCCCAGCTTTTGTCTCCAAAGCAATTGCATAAGGATAGGTTAAATTTTGGCTGGCTCCTTAAGTAAAATTAGGTGTCACACTATTCAAACAGAATGGTGCACTAACGGTTTCCCCAACATTGCTGACACTGACAGATGGCAGTGGCTGTCTAGCCAATTACAGCCGAGTGTAGATTTAATCTGTCTCAATGTCTTCATACTTGTGAAGAAAAAGATTCTGGACTTTCTTAATTCTGACCTATTCAAGTGAAAATCAGCGGGTAATAAATTACCTGCTTTCAAGCTAAACTAGAAAGGCAACAGGATTAAGACTTTGAAGGTGCCTATCACCAAGGCTCACCGTGATACATAACCACATTTATCATCATCATCTCAACATTATAGACTGAGAGTTCAGCTTCTTTGGGGAACTAAAAGCAATTAAAACTATACTAGAGTCATTTGCTTTACCCACTTTTGCTGTGGAAGACCTATGGGTCATTTTCCAGCATTCTTACAGCCAGAGAGTTTGCCATGATCTCAACTTGCAGCTGAGGCCTGAGCAAAGTACAATCCAGGAGCACTTCACCTTGTTGTGGTCCATGGGGTGTGCACAACTGATGAGAGGAGATGGTTGAAGGGATGGAGATTAGTAGTGAGGATAGAGAGGCCGGGCAGGGCAAGGCAAAGAAAATATCAGCAGCTTGGAAGGAGATCAAGGTACATGGTCAGAACCACATAGTGCTTCTGAAGCTGTGGTCAGATAGCCGGGGTGTCCCAGCAAGGTCCTGGAGCAGTTGGTTGAGTTTTATAGCAGGGTTAGGCCATCACTGACTGGAGGTTTCACCCACCCACTCCCCAGGTGCTGCCTTCTGCCTGGTTAAATGGCAGTGTTTTCTTCTTGCAGACATTGGCTTCTTCAAAGTAATGGAATTTAAAGCTGTGGAGATTTCTCTTCAGGCCTTACTTGATCACCTGAGGTGTCTGTGGATCAACCATCAGACCTGATGGCATAGGTGTCACTCCAGGCTCTGTGGAGAGAAGGTCCAGTGTCTTTGGACCAACATGGAACAGACCAGAGAGGACCAATATATATCCTTCTCAGAGCTCCAGTTGCTGAAGGACTCAGGACACCAAGGAGTCCTGGTTTGAGACCTTGTCACACTAAAAAATGTGACACATTTATTTATGTATTTAATATTGATCACTTTGTACATTGTCATCACAGGATTTCACACTTTGACCATTTTGACCATTTTTCAAAAGACACTGTATCCACATGAATCTCTATATACACAGTTCTAAGTACTGTAGTTCTAGGAGCAAGGTAGCTGAAGGACATACAAAAGTGGCACAGACCAGAAAGACTGGTTCTGATTCGGGATAAAGTGAATTGAACTAAAAATCTATTGCAGCTCGGCCTCTCTCTGTGACCGAGTTTACCCTGCCCCTCCCTCTGTGTCCATTATTTGCTCCCGTTCCCACCTTCCTTCAGAACAGGGACGAGGTATCTGTGCCTCCCAAAAATTTGTTGGACTACAACTCCCATCATCCCTTACCATTCACCAGTCTGATTGGGACTGATGGGAGCTGAAGTCCACCAACATCTGAAAGGGTTCCTTCTGACCTCTATCTTTACCCTTCTCCATCTGAACCACTCCTCTCCTTTCCCCCTCTTCCTCAGTCTCCAGGTCCTTTCATGTATCTTCTCTCAGCCATCTTCTCCAACTATTGCTTCTTTCAGGCCTTTCATGGGATCTGCAGGCTGGTTGGCCAGTTTCCCATCATGAAAGTGGGGCTGCCCCAGGAGGAAGCACCTCAAAAGAGCCCAGGCACTACCATTTACATGCTATGGAAAACTGCCATCTGGATATAGGCCAGAACCACTTTGCTATAATGCTACAAGCACATTAACCAGAAGCCATAGACTCCAGAGAATTTCACATGTGAGACAGCTTCCTAAATCAGTTTAACCAGAAACTGAGCTTTGCCTGCATAAAAACAACCCTAGGCTGAATTCACAGTATCTGGGTCCCATTTGGTGCCAGCATCACTACAAGATTACAGATGAAGTTGGAGATGAAACGTGATCCAGAAAACCCCGTTCCACAACTGATTATTAAGGTACTGTAGAACATAATGGGTTTTCCTCCTGAGGGAGGAAGGTGTTGGCTTCTGTTTTTAACTGCTTTGTTGGCTAGGAAACATGTTTGTAATACCACCCTTTGAATTCCATGTTTGAAGAAAAAGAGTTAAAGGGCAACTCATCAAAATAAATAAAAAAAAATAGGGGAGAGTTACAGAGAAGGAACCGTAGATAGAAGGATGTTTCCTACTTGGCAGTTTTCACCTAATCATGGCAAATCCAATACCAGTGGAAAAGCCTTATCACTGCAATACTCTTTGATTTATGCTGCACTTCGACCAAGACAGGTTGATCAAATTAGGGAGCTGAAATTGTTCTGCCGCATTGCTGCCATGTGCCCAGGCAACCTAACCAAAATAATGACTCGTTCCTACATATTCACGGAAGGTCAAAATGGTTGGGATGATTTGCAAACATTTACCATTATTCAGCTTTTCAAGGCGTATGTCAAATTATGTGAAATTACAAACCCTGCACTTAAAAGGAAACTTGCTGTTGTCAGCACATCTGAACAGCTTCTTTCTCTCTCTTTTTAAATGGGCTTGCCACAACAATGCAGAACATCTGAAATGAATTGTTACAGTCACATGGCCTTTCATCTTCAAATGTTAATTAAAGCCAAGACTCACAAGTGATAGAGATGGATTTGTTTCATGTTAAGTGGCTACCCCACTTCAGGGCTGCCTACAATATAACTCCCCACCCCACATCTGCCCCCACATGTCAAAAAAGGCTTTCCTTTCTTATTTTTTACAGCTTATAACTTGCCTTTTGGTCTCATAGAGCCTTCACCTCATTACGATAAATAGCACAGCAAGTGCAGTATGGTCACTGTCCTTTTAAGAAAACAGCTCTGTGAGGTTACATTTTCACCACCTAATGAAGCCCTTGCCAATTAACCTATTACTCTCTTTTTCCAGTTAACACACAACTCACTAAACTCAGAGGACCTCATGTGCAGTCTTCATTGTGGACCTCTAGAGTCCTCAGGTTTATGAATGTATATGCCAGGTTGGCAACTATTATACCAATTTATAGATGAAAGTTGCTTCCCTATATATCAACGGAAAATGCACATTCCTTGAAAGTAGATCAGCCCATATTTAGCTAAAGGGAAACATCTGAAATCTGCCCTGATTCTTGGAACCTCTTTATGGTGATAACCAGCCACAGATGGTTTTTGAAATCCAACAAACACCTACATTCTTTCTTGCAAATACTTGAAACATTCATTTCCCCCCTCCCCTAACTTAGGAGCAAGTGTAGATTTAGTATTATAGGAATGATTCCAATTTTTCTTGAATTATTGTTAGGGAGAAGCTTCGAAACTGTCCCGTTTCAAAGAAATGAGAACAATTATCATTTACTATCCGGCTATCTCAACATCATGAACTAAGAGTTGGGAACTAGAGGCCTTTGAGTCAAATTGTGGCCATCAAGGGATGCCAAGGGATTCTCAAAGCAAATGTGGTGTGAAGAAAGCAGCATTTGTGTACTTGAACTTGATGGCAGACTATTTTATAAAGTGAGGCATTGGCTATGCTTTGCTTCTCGAAGTGGTCCTCTCGAAGTGGTCCTTCTTTCAGTCACTGATTTGTGTTACAATAAAAGCCAACAATATATCGCTTTTGAATTCTTTCTTGCTCCTTAGATCTTTCACTATGTAAATCTCTAACTATTTAAATTCGCAACATTAGACCCCCCTGCATCTGAGTCCACTACAGCAACAACGCTGATGGGTAGCCATCCAGCTGTCAAGGTCAATCCATTGTCTGAGACAGTTCGGTGCACCATCAAGCAGCTTGTTTCTATGGGATGTTCTACCTACCTTCTGTTTAGTCTAAATCCTTTCCCAGATCAATACATGAAGCGTTAGGGGTACACACTGGGCAGGACCGTACTTTACCCATTTACCAAATTTGTATCTTGCCTTTCTGCATTTGATGCTCAAGGCAACTAGCGTCACAGAAGTACAGAATAAAACGATCGTATAAGGGCAAATAATAGCATATACATTTTAAAAGCCACTCGGGGAATCAACGAAACAGTATACATGGTAAAACCCAGTGGCGGAGGAAGGGGGTGCAGCCTGTGAGGGATCCTATTCCCTCCCCCCTCAATACTTCCTCAACAGAGACACTCCCTAGGTTTCACTGACAACTAGGATGAATCCTTCAGTGTTCATATGGGAGTTGTCTCTGGGGTACCTCAGGGCTCTACGTTTGAAAACCTCTTGCCACCTATGGGATCTCCCTACCAGGGTTCCCAACTACTGCAGTTTGCCTTCCCTTTAGGCAAATAAGTGGCACACTTGGCTTCACTGTCCAGCCCTCTGTATGACAGGAGAATAAGCAAACAGTTTCCTCTTCCACAGGAAAGCTTTGTTCTCTCCTCTTAGTCACACCTCTTAAGGTACTGATACACTGCCACAGTCAGCGAACGTTTAAGCACATTTAACTTTATTAGGTAACTTGAAAACATGGATGTCTCGGGTTATTACTGGTACAAATCTTCTTCTCATGTAATTCAGCTTTGTTATAATATTTCCTGCATCCCTTTAGAAATGGTAATGACCTTTTCTCCCATTCCCCAAAGCCTAACCTCCTTTTTCTTCTCTAAACCTCCATCCCCCAACTGCCTTTCAAGGTTGTTCCCCCTCCTTTTAGAATGCCAACTAGCTCCGCCTCCCAGGGAACACCTACATAAAATGGGAGTGATAGGTTAACCCATGATGAATCTGAATCATCCGCAGGCATTATTCCGCCACACGGCCCACCCCGGGTGTCATCATGGAGGGGGGTGACAAAATGAGTTGCTTTTTTTTTAAATGGGCTCACAAAACTTTTTAGGAGTGACATGTGGCTTAGGCGCCTGCAGGTTCCGCACGGCCTGGAACGGCAGCGTGGTACTTGTGTCTGCCTACTGCCTCTCCCTCAGCTGCCCTACAGATGAGGGGGAGGAGGCAGAGAGGCTCCAAGCATCAGAGATGCTTGCCCCGTCCCCATGGGTGGATCACCCCGCCCCCATGGACGGATCGTCCCGCCCCCGGCTGCAGGACATGCCCCCGCACCAGGCACTCGAGCGGCTAGCTACGCCGCTGGTAAAACCATGCCTTTTGTTTCCAGCTAGAACTCATTTCTGGCGCCTCTCAAGTTGCTGACATTGCCACCCTAATAGAATGAGGGAGGTTTTTCATGGTGAGTTCTGCCGCCTCTTTCTAGAAAAGTAACACTGGGTAAAACAAAAGCCAGATGAAAGCCAATTGAAAACCAACAGTGGAAAAATTAACAAATGAGGCCTGCCCAAATAAAAGGTTAGCAGAAGGATAGAATGAGAATATTAAGCAGCCACTGAGGAGACCCCTCTCTCTTGAATTGTGAGATGTTTGTGGGACTGAGAGAAGGGCATCTCTGGAGGAACTCAACCCTCCATATTAGGACGAGTCACATAACAATATCAAATGCCCGAAAAGGAGCTCAAATGATGTGAATTCATGTATGATCACATTCAGATACATGCTGAAAAACTTAAAACAATTCAGAATTGTGCTGAATAGCCTCCGAAATGGATGTATTCTATCAATATAAGAGAGAGAGAGGGAGGGGGGGAGAGAGAGACTTCTTGTGCACACATGAGGTTCCTCCAGAGACTGAAATACAAATACAAATGTTGACTCAGAAGCATGATGTGAACAAAAAGCCATTGTTATAAAGCTGCCTTAACTCCCCACTCCATCCTTTTTCTTCTTTTGACCTCTCTGGAGCTTTCTTAATGTACAGCTGTTTACAGAGGTTTATTAATATCTTAAAGGATAGTGCCTTTCCATTCTGTGGAATTCAAAGTGCTGCTCACTTATCACCCCAGTATATTAAGTATTATTTTTTTTTATTTTTTTTTTAAGTTGCATGTAACAATCGGTATGCAGCAGCCACCATTAAAGCACCTTAAAAAAAAAAAATCAATTCAAGAGAGGCTTTCAACAGGGTGTGAAGGACAGAGTGGGTTATAAATGGAACTGCTGACAGGCCTGATCGCTTGTGTCCCGAGTGCTGTTGTTGCTGGAAGATGCATTCAAGCTTTCAGACACATCCTGAAATGCTTCAGACAAGAAAGCCCTGAACTAATGTGGTTATTCCTGCTTGTATCATGAGGTCATATCAGTAGTCTGAGCACCTGTCTCAAGACTATGTTATCTAACATCCTTTTAATACCCTGACCCTTGTCAGGGTAAGCAACGATAAAATATTTTGAAAGGCACAGTAGGAATTCCTACTTAGAAAATGAGGGGAATTCATGTATTTATACACATGTCAATTGTAGCTCAGGGAGAATTGGTCGTAAAATGTTGGCTTCAAGTCACAGAAATCCCACTGATCACCATTCTGAGTAGGATATAGCTTGCAGAGTGGCAAAACTGACCATCCAAGAAAGACTCT
Organism: Lacerta viridis; assembly: GCA_900245905.1. Taxonomy (NCBI): domain Eukaryota; kingdom Metazoa; phylum Chordata; class Lepidosauria; order Squamata; family Lacertidae; genus Lacerta; species Lacerta viridis. Next base: position 604,422 of record OFHU01004604.1, read on the forward strand.
CCTCCGTCTCACAAGATGATGATCTCTATTCAGAGAGTCCCTGTCCAAAATTGTGGCCAGGCATTCCCAGACATTCATTCATTCATTCATTCATTAAATAAATAAATAATACCCAGCCAATCTGGGCAGCTCCCAACCAAATATTAAAAACACAATACAGCATTAAACACTAAAAACTTCCCTAAACAGCCTTCAGATGTCTTTTAAAAGTAAGACAGTTGCTTATTGCCTTGACATCTGATGGGAGGGTTTTCAACAGGGCAGGTGCCACTACCAAGAAGGCCCTCTGCCTGGCTCCCTGTAACCTCGCTTCTCACAGGGAGGGCACCACCAGAAGGCCCTCGAAGCTGGACCTCAGCTGAACGATGGGGGTGGAGACGCTTCTTCAGGTATACTGAGCTGAGGCGGTTTAGGGCTTTGAAGGTCAGCACCAACACTTTGAATTGTGCTCGGAAACGTACTGGGAGCCAATGCAGGTCTCTCAGGACCGGTGTTATATGGTCTCGGCAGCCACTCCCAGTCACCAGTCTAGCTGCTGCATTCTGGATTAATTGCAGTTTCCGAGTCACCTTCAAAGGTAGCCCCATGTAGAGCGCATTGCAGTAGTCCAAGTGGGAGATAACTAGAGCATGTACCACTCTGGTGAGACATTCCGCGGGCAGGTAGAGTCTCAGCTTGCATACCAGATGGAGCTTGGAGACAGCTGCTCTGGACACAGAATTACAAGATGTGGACATTAGCTGAGAGCCTTTCTTCACTGACCTCATAGTTATATTTAAACAACTTTTATTTCTCCCACAATTCCTACCTTTTAAACCACTCTTCATCAATTTATGAAAGAAGAAATTTTATTTGGAAATTGTCAAAGGGATATATTTTCTGGTGAATTTCCCATAGGTTGGGTGCCGAGTTTCCCACACATACCTAGCTTCCTTTTGAGGCAGCTGAAGTGTGTTTGTTGGTAGTAAAGGATGGCCATTCATAATCTCACCAGTCGTTTGCATCCTGCAGCCTTCCTGGGTACCTGGGCTTTTTTGAACCACGGGCATCCAGGAAGGCTGCAGGAAGCAGACGACTGATGAGATTATTGTTAGTATTAAAGCAAGGCCAGGAGAAGACATCATACGATAACTCCTCACTTTAACTTTTTTGATCTTGGAGTACGAGCATCCAGGGAGACTGAAAAGGACTGCATAAATGTTTACTGGAAAGAAAACCAGATACCATCCTCAGCCAGCTTTCAATAATAAGGTAAGCTTATTATTAGACCGCAGAGCCTAGGGCTTGCTGATCAGAAGGTTGGCGGTTCAAATCCCTGTGACAGGGTGAGCTCCCATTGCTCAGTCCCTGCTCCTGCCACCTAGCAGTTCGAAAGCACATCAAAGTGCAAGTAGATAAATAGGTACCACTCTGGCAGGAAGGTAAACGGCGTTTCCGTGTGCTGCTCTGGTTCACCAGAAGCGGCTTAGTCATGCTGGCCACATGACCCAGAAGCTGTATGCCAGCTCCCTCAGCTAGTAAAGCGAGATGAGAGCTGCAACCCCAGAGTCATCCGCGACTGGACCCAACAGTCAGGGGTCCCTTTACCTTTAACATCCCAAAGTCACAGAAATGCTAAAGTGCCCTGAGAATGAAACAGAAATGGAAGTTTCTTTCTGAGGTTTTGGCATAGCACCACGTATTTCTCATGTTGAGTAACCTTTGTAATAATTTCTACATTTGTGGACATGTTCAAGTCCTCTAAAAGTGTGAGCCATGGTTTCTTTATTACCATTTAGAATGCATTTGTAAGGATCATGCAAATACTTCAGATAAATTTTCACAGCACATCAGCATAAATTTCATGGAATAGCTGATAGCCACAGATGTACTAAGGTGTTTTCAATGAAACACAAAATGTAGTATTTTGAGTTGTGAATCTTCCTTTCTAAAAAATGCATCAAATTTAAACCTGCTATGGATCTATATAATATCAGCATGTGTGCAATACACATTTATTTTATCAGCTATCCTTACAATACTGCTATAAGTTAGACTATTTTCATTACCACCATATTGAAGACAGGGTAGGAGTTGAAAGGAGTAACGGTTGCCTAAGGTCACTGAGATTTAAACCAGGAATTCTCTGCTTTGCTGAGTGCTTACATTCTTAGTCACTGTGCTTTAAGAGATCATCATCATCTATGTATAATGCATAAATGTTTAGGTATAGAAATGAGGATGATCCAATGAAAACTGCTACAAGAGAATTCTGCTAAGTATGAAGGTCTCTTACCACTATGTTTCCATAGTCCTATCAAGGATCCTGTGTAGCACACAGCCATCATAGACTGCATTATAATTACTGTAGTCTGGAAGACTTTCCTATAACACAGGCTGACAAAGATGAACAAAGAGACTGAGATGTCAGCATAAACCAGTGCCTACTGCTTTTTCTAAGTATTTGAGGCAAGGATTTCTAAAGTAGAGTCTTTAAGAAGAGGCAGGCACCAACCTACTCAAACTGGAATGAGCTGAGCTTCATTCCTAATAGGAAACAGCTCAACTAATTGCTAAACAAATCCAAAATCTTTAATAACCACCCCCTAAGCCCACTTCAGTTCTATGCATACTCCACGTTGCCTCAGATCTTCTCTTCTCTATGGCAAGCAGTCATAGGAAGGGAGAAGGAACAGGACAAGAGGCCAAACCCTTAAAAACAGCCTGTTGAAGGAAAATCCCTGCATGCCTTAGGGCAGGCATAGGCAACCTCGGCCCGCCAGATGTTTTGGTACTACAACTCCCATGATCCCTAGCTAACAGGACTAGTGGTCAGGAATGGTGGGGATTGTAGTCCCAAAACATCTGGCGGGCCAAGGTTGCCTATGCTTGCCTTAGGGCAAGGCAGTTCCCTGTGGCAGTGTAGGTTTTCCCCCATCAATCAGCAGCATCTCAAACATTTGCAAGCAACCGAGTTCATAGATTCTCTCAAGTCTCAAATGATCCTTGGCTGCAGACACTTCCTTTGGCCAACAGAAACCCAGGTGGGTTCACTCCTGGCCACAAAAACTCATTTGGTAGGCATAGAAGGTGGACATTTTAAACAGCCAGAGATGAATGTTGGGGTCTCATAATGGTCACCCGTTTCTTAAAGAGAACGTTATGAGTCTTCTAAGCTCACAACAGGCCAGAACCTGGCAAACTTTCTCATAACTTGCGAGCAGCAACAATTTGTTATTCATTTATTTGTTAGGTTTATATCCCAATTTTCCTCCAAGGCCCTCAAGACAGCATACTTGGTTGTCCCCTCCTTATTCTATTCTCATAAAACAGGTTAGGCCGAGAGACAGTGAGCCAAGCAGTGGTCTCCCAAGTTGTAGTTCTACAACCTAACAAATAAGCTATGCTGGCTCTCGACGTCAAAAGCCATTATAAAACTCCGAGATCAGTATCAAGGTTGTGTCTGCTCTCTTTGCAAACATATCAGATCCCGTTTCTCCTGTTTTCCAGCATGGGGAAATAGATGCATTCATGCTAAAATAATTTTCAGATCAGCTTCATTCTGAAAGGTTGGGCAGTTGGAATTTACATTTACATATGGCAACAAGGGTTCTCACGTTCAAGTTAACTGTTTAAGAAAATCTCCTTCCTGTTCCACAGGATTATACACTTGCCACAACCATTTCCATGTGGCAAATTATCTGTGCCAAATGCTACAATATCTAGAGTGCCTTATGTGGTTCCCGACCAATGTGTGAAACTTTTTGGCATTCTGGGATGCATCTGTTGATAGGGAGGAGTCCTGCCTCAGAAGGGTACAAAAGTGGCAAGCCATCCTTGATGTTAGAACCATAGGCATAGATCACTCACATGGAAGCTGTTTGCAGCAGCCTCCCCACGGAAAATAAAAGACATACAAGCTAAACCACTGCAGCTACAAGCCAAAAGACGTTTCAAGGGAGAAGCAGCATCAGTCTGCATAATGTCCTTCAGGCATTTCTGCTGTCCCAGAAAGCTGTATGTGACTCTAACCTACCTTCAAACAAAAACTCCACAGAGATTTTGGAGTTAAAAAAAAGGTGACACTTGGAAGTACCTTTTGAACTCCTGTGTTCAATTGAAGTGACCCTACTGGGTGTCACTACGCATGGATTTATGACTGAAGGCTATAGACATTGGGTTTGTGCACCATGAGCATGCCAATACAATTTTCATTTCCCTTGGCTGGAGAGGTAACTTATGTGCTCTACTGATTCAAGGTGTGTGTGTGTGTGTGTGTGTGTGTGTGTTCTTCCACAATTCCCAGAGGCCATCCAGAGCAGACAGATTTTTTTTTTTTTCTAAAAGGAAAAAAAATAGAGTCTCCTTCAAACCATGTCTCTAGTAAAAGGGGACAGGAAACACTCTCGGGGGGAAATCAGATTATTCTGTTTCTTGTACTTCACCTGTTTCAGAGTCATAAGCATACTTGGGAGTAAAAAAAAAAAAATCATACCTGGAATTATTACATCTCTAGGACCTGGGAAGCCAATTTCTTGGATTTGCTTCTTCTAAAAAAAAGAGAGAATCTGTATTTCCAAGCATTGTGCTGGTTTTTCTTAATTTCCTTAGTTCATAATTAGATTTCAGAAAAGAGTATCACCAAAATATCTCAAAAAGAGATGGGGCAATATCCAGAGTGCTGAGGAATTCGGCAGACTCATCACACCAGAGTATTTCTAATTTTGTCCCTCTCCAATAGAAGTAGCCTTTTTAGGACAGGCAATTGGTTCCAAGCTCTGTTTTATTGATTGGTCTACATGTGCATCTTATTAAAGGAGACAAAACAACAGCAAAAAGCTCTTTCACTGTAATTTCAGGGGGGGGGGAACCAATCTAGGTGGAATGAAAATAAATCAAAATAAACGCTGATGCATCCACTGTTGATACACTCTGTAAATAACCATTGGATGGTCTTCATAATAAGACCTAAATTCATAACATAAACATAGCACACTACCATAAAATTTATCCCTCTGTTCCCCTCCCAACTTAAATGTTCACTGTATTCAGTCTTATCATGAAAGTTGGTTGTAGAGCAAAGGCCATTTCCAACATTCGAAACTTTTGCTATATGATTAACTTTTGACCCTCCTCGGGGTTACATTAATGTAGAAAATGTAACATGTTGTTTGGACCTTCCATAAAAATAGCTGCACTTTTTGACAAGGTGTATATTGGAGCTATCACTTGTTCACTCATTTTGCTTGTATGCCACTTTTCCAATCGTGCTCAAAGTTGCTTAGAACAAAGAAAACAATGCATTTCAAAACCAAACAGTGCAAAAAGAATTCCCTAACAGCACAAAAAAGCAACACAATAGCAAATATACCCCTCAAAAATTCAGAACTATAAATTTAACAAGATTACATAGGAGTCAGCTATCCTGCTGCAAATAAAACATTTCAAGAGTGTTGTAATGTGCAATAAACAAATGTTAGACTAGACGGCGATGGTAATTTTTAACTTCCGTTCTGACATACAAGAGACCTAATGGGCTGCTGTTTAGGAGCTGAAATCTCCTTATAATATTTATCTAATTTTACATGCTTAATAAGTCTTTTATTGTTGCCAATTTTAAATCAAACAGTGCATGTGTATTTCCCTTGTATTTGCTTTTGTTTTTTTCTATGAACTTAAAGCTGAAATAAAATCAATTGATAGATGGCGATGGTGAGCTATGGCAAATTCAATATATTTTTCAAAACTTTTTTTTTAAAGCATTTTCACAGTGGTTTTTTTTATATATATTTGTATGTAGATTCCACCATAAACAACATGCAATAGCAAAAGTCAGAAGGGAGCTTCGCTGTTTCACTTTGGTCCAAGAAACACCCCTCCCTTGATATTCACAGTCCCACTCCTGCAGCAGCTTCTTTAAAGGCACGCATGGCCAAACTTGGCCCTCCAGATGTTTTGGGACTACAACTCCCACCATTCCTAGCTAACAGGACCAGCGGTCAGGGATGCTGGAAATTGTAGTCCCAAAACATCTGGAGGGCCAAGTTTGGCATGCCTTTTATAAGGCTTCCATCATAGATGACACTTTCTCCCTCTCCCTGCCTAAGAGAAGTTAAGCTCTTGATTGAGAGAGTGTCATCACCTGCTATTAAGGAGGGGGGTGTCACACTTTTTCTACTCCAACAGGGTCTGTGGACATCACATGACAAATAACTTGCAAATTTAAACTGTTGGGTTTTTTAAAGGGATGTTAAGGACAGTGTTCTCAAAGCGACTAGCATGAGTTTGGCCAAACTGCAGGAGGCAGTGAAAGATAGGCGTGCCTGGCGTGCTCTGGTCCATGGGGTCACGAAGAGTCGGACACGACTGAATGACAACAAAGGGCCAAAGTTATGACCTCAGACATAAACAGGTAAGTTTAACATTTTTAATGTGCCCTATATACAAATTGAGAGGTAATATGGGTACGTAGAATATCTACCTTAACACTTGGACACTCCCCCCCCCCTTTCCTTATGGGTGAAACTGGGCATCTTAGCATACCTTGCCTAAAATTTGCTGGGCCACATAAGATTTCAGGGTCATCTATTTTCAAAGCACATCATCATAGTGCTGAGTTAACTTTTTATTAAAAAAAAAGAATAAGTCCTGAACCATGACTTAATGATATTTGACCAGGTTTCTTAATTTTATAGCTCTTACTTTGATGGAATTTACAATTATTGTCTCTCAACTGACAGCCAATTACTATTCCATCAGTGATTTTTATTTTAATTCTGCCTTTTCAATTCTGTTTCACAGCTAAGCACAAAGCACCATTTTTGAGCTTCAGGCTTTATAAGTGTGCAGTTGCTGAAATTATTGGCATTTTACTCCTTTGAACTGAAAATCTATTTAATAATTCTTTAGTTCACTATGTACACGGCAGAAATACAATAAATATATCATCTTAAAGAAGAACTAAAAGAGTGAATCTCTCTTGTTCTCTCTCTGTACCGTAAGCTTACCAGCTTCACCTTTTGAAGGCATACATGATGCTGAGTTCGTGGGTTTGTTGGTCTAGATTGAAGAGTTTTAAAACAATAACCTTTGGGCTTTTTAATTGCTTTTGAAAGTGTGTAGCTTGCAATAAAAATCATGTGTGCAAATCACTACACTAACCGGTCTTGTTTCTCCTAGTTCTTTGAATACCAGATTCTGCATTTTTTTCCTGCCCTTTAGGATCACCTGTTGCATATCTACTCTCCCACACACAAGGAAAAAAAACTGATCTATGCAAGATCCTGGAATGAAGGGGACTGGATAAATTTATAATCTCAAACCCTCCATGGCAACAGGTTTCTACACACACACACACACACACACGTCCTGTATCTCCATAGCTCTCTAAACACATCTGACACAAAATCCCACTTCTGTGCTTCCTGTTATCCTATGTCCACTTGGCTTCAGTGGTGTAGCAAGGTCAGGTGGTAATTGGTGCGGAAAATTTCTTGTCATTGAAATTATTAAAAGAAGGAAAAACAAGGTACTTACAGTTGCAAGTGTTATTTTCTGGTTTATTTACCGTACTTAACATTCTGAGCATAAGCACTTGAAACCTTTTTTCACGATGGGAATTTCTTATTTTTTTTTAAAAAAAACACATTGCTGCCATTTTGTCACCCCCTTCAGTGATGACACACGGGTCAGACCGCACCCACCGCACCCACCCCCCTTCCTACACCACTGCTTGGGCTGCAGTGGGTTACTACTATTCGCCCACAAGTCATACAACCTGTGGCAGTGCCATGCACTGTCCTGGCATGTGGCAGAAACTCTACCACTGCCTCACCATGCCAGCAACTGTTTCCATATGGAAAGCAATCCAAGGCACATCTCCCACAACTCTGTGTTTCAAGGCAATACAATGCTCTTTGGGAGCACCTGCATTGCTGACCAATTCTTTGGTTCTACACACACATGAAATGCAAAGCAGATCTAGATTCTGGGTGTTCATGCAAGGTCACAAATCCCTTTTATTTATTTATTTTTAAAGGGATAACTGCCAGGTATTCTGATGCACAAAAAACAAGCCCTACAATGATGCTCAACTACTCTATGTTGACTGTATCCAAGACTGAGGCCTTTAAACCTAGCTGATATCTCACTCCAGGTAACTGGATTTTGAAACAACGCCTTAGCTGCCCTGAAAACATTGCATCCCTTGCTTGGATATCTTCTAGGCAGGGCTATAGCCATGGAGTGAGTCTGCAGAACCTTTTACACATCACTTGGGAAGACAGGTGAACTAATGCCAGTATACTGGAAGAAGCAAAGATCACCACTGTCGAAGGAATGATTCTTCAACATCAACTTCATTGGACTAGTCATGTTCTGCAGATGCCCGACTACTGTCTTCCAAAGCAACTGGTCTATTTCAAACTTAAAAATGGAAAATGTAATGCTGGTGGTCAACAAAAGAGGTTTAAAGACTCTCTCAAAGCAAATCTAAAAAATATGTAGTATAACCACCGACAATTGGGAAACATTGGCCTGTGGGAGCTCCAATTGGAGAACAGCCTTTACCAAAGGTGTCATGGGCTTTGAAGACATTCGAACTCAGGATGAAAGGGAGAAACGTGCTAAGAGGAAGGCACACTTGGTAAACCCTTACTGTGATCAACTCCCACCTGGAAACCTATGTCCACACAGTGCAAGGATGTGTGGATCCGGAATTGGCCTCCACAGTCACTCACAGACTCATTGTTAAAACCATGTTCATGGAAGACAATCTTAGTCAGCTACAAATGATCACCAAAGAAGATAACCATGGAGTGAGGGTCTGCAGAAGCTTGCTCTTTTCAGGAATTTGTCCAGCACATTAAAGGTCAATAGTACCATCTTAAGTATGTCTGTTCAGAAATCATATTGAACTGAATTGCACATGTAAATGGAGTTAGGATTGTGGTCTTTCAAATACTGTGTGCTTGAATTTTGGTGCCCTTTTTCTGAATTAAAAGGTCACTATCACTAAGAGCACGGATTGGCACCTTGTGTTCAAATAAATATTTTTTTCTACAGGACACTAGTAGTTCTCTCACACAGCACATGGTTTGGGAATTATGATACAAACCTTTTATTCACCAAATTAGGTGCATAATGTTTAGATGATATTATTCTACTCAAATTGTTTGCGTGCACACACTCAAACACTGGCTTTTATATGCTGTTACCAGAAATTTCTAGCCCAGGATTGGAAAAGCTGCAATGCTTGAAAATTAAAGATAATGTAGATGTAAATAAACATGCCAAAGGCTTGCAACAGAAAGAAAAAACCAACAGCATACATATAGAAATACTAAAGAAGTGTGCATTGGGGTGGTTCTGCTGTATTTATCAGAAAGAAGAACATCCAATAAACTAGAAAACCTAAGAGGAACAATCTCTTACACAGATTCAATTGACTACCAAGCAGCCAATGTAATTATTTTGCTAGTCCATATTTCCCCTCCCCATCATAAGATTCAGAGCAGTGATTCCCAAAGCTGTCAAAGTCGATTTTGTCCAGTTTGTCCCACTTCTGCATCAGTTTGTCACTTCTAAAAAAGTTGGCTCATATGCACTTTCGCGTGTCCAATTCCATATACATTCTCACAAGCAACTTCCCCAAAATATAATGCATTTTACTAGATAGGAATGCATTGCAAAATTCAGAGAGGGACACCTCTTGAAAGACAGCTGTATTTTGGTTTGAATATTGGTCTGGAAAATGAAAGCTAGGTAGATTCACATTAAAATGCAAACCAAATAAAATTCCCTCCCATGTATACCTAGCATAGTTATAGTTCACAGATCTAGGCATGTACCAGGCCTAACCCTGCTCTGCTACAGTAAGGTTTCCTTCATCTGTGCCCATTAGCTCCTGACAAAAACTCTGATGGTGATAGACAGATATCCAATCTTTGTTGCATTACAAACAAACCATGCACACAGTATTACAAATATAATAACTTCAACCATAATATAAGAGTAGACATTGCATCCATATATCTTGTATGTTGAAGTACTTTTTATTTGTACATTAAAAAGATCTGCAGAACTTTCTGTAATGTCATTTCAATGGGCAGATTTATGAAAATTTTCAGCTCTCTTGATCTGTGGTTCTGATCAGAGAAAGAAATCAGCCCAACAGCCATACGAGGAAAGTGTTGTCATTATGGGCAACTTCAATTACAGTCATATTCACTGGGGAAGTCATATACATTCAGGTTGTGACAAAGACATTTTCTAGAGATGATAAATGACAGTGCCTTTGAAGAGTGGGTTGTGGAGCCAACGAGAGGGAGGCAAGCCTTGACTTAATTCTGAGTGGTTTCCAGGATCTCGCACACTATGCAGCTGCTCCTGAATCGCTCAGCTACAGCTAATAGACTGCCAAAATAGTGCTATCAAATTCATCTTTAAGTAACTGGAAAGCTGCCCAGAAAAATCCAGCATGGTCAACACTTAATTTCAGAAGAGAATTTAATTAAAAGCTAGTTGAAAGGGACAGTCAAGAGGGTCAAATCTCTTCTGAATACTTTGAGGTTACTTAAAACCACAATAACAGGAGCTCACTTAGAACACATTGCATAGATTAGGAAAGTTAGGTGACAGGTTCAGAAGGATGCCAGCGTGGTTAATGAGCAGAGTCAAGGGAACTGGAAAAGACAAGATTCTTTTTTAAAAGTGAAAGCCTTACTCAGAGATAACCTGATCTAACTAATCTTAGATCCAATGAAACGGATTGCTCAGTAAATGCAGGAAGAAAAGGGAAGTGCACAACGACACAACATATGGTTACTTTGGGGTTTCAATCCTCCAAGATATGGTGATAGCTTAGCCACTTCCTTAGATAGCTTTAAAATGAGATTAAACCAAATCAATTGAGATAGACTTATCAACAGGTATTAACAATTATGGCTAAATCATTCTCAGAGGCAGCATACCTTTTAATACCTGTGACTGATGCCTACTAACAAGGAGGACCATTTCCTTCTTTTCTTGCCTTTTTTTGTTTTGTTTCCAGAGCCAACAGTTTTGCCACTGTGGGAAGCAGAATTCTAGATTAGATGTATGGTCCAATCTATCAAGGCTTTTCTAATGGGTGTTCATCAGTATGCAGATGACACCCAGCTCTACCTCTTTTAAATCAGAACCAGTGAAGGCGGTGAAGGTCCTGTGTGAGTGCCTGGAGGCAGTTGGAGGATGGATGGCAGCTAACAGATTGAGGTTGAATCCTGACAAGACAGAAGTACTGTTTTGGGGGGACAGGAGGTGGGGGGGGGGACTCCCTGGTCCTGAATGGGGTAACTGTGCCCCTGAAGGACCAGGTGCACAGCCTGGGAGTCATTTTGGACTCACAGCTGTCCATGGAGGTGCAGGTTAATTCTGTGTCCAGGGCGGCTGTCTACCAGCTCCATCTGGTATGCAGGCTGAGACCCTACCTGCCCGCAGACTGTCTCACCAGAGTGGTGCATGCTCTAGTTATCTCCCGCTTGGACTACTGCAATGTGCTCTACATGGGGCTACCTTTGAAGGTGACCCGGAAACTGCAATTAATCCAGAATGCAGCAGCTAGACTGGTGACTGGGAGTGGTGCCGAGACCATATAACACCGGTCCTGAGAGACCTGCATTGGCTCCCAGTATGTTTCCGAGCACAATTCAAAGTGTTGGTGCTGACCTTTAAAGCCCTAAACGGCCTTGGTCCTGTATACCTGAAGGAGCGTCTCCACCCCCATTGTTCAGCCCGGACACTGAGATCCAGCGCCGAGGGCCTTCTTGCGGTTCCCTCATTGCAAGAAGTGAGGTTCCAGGGAATTGGGGGGCTTTCTCGGTAGTGGCGCCGGCCGTGTGGAACGCCTTCCCATCAGGTGTCAAGGAAATAAACAACTATCTGACTTTTAGAAGACATCTGAAGGCAGCCCTGTTTAGGGAAGTTTTTAATATTTAATGCTGTATTGTTTTTAACACTCAATTGGGAGCCACCCAGAGTGGCTGGGGAAACTCAGCCAGATGGGTGGGGTATAAATAATAAATTATTATTTTTATTATTATGCTCAGTAAGGAGAAAATGACTACAATATTTAACAGCTCCATTCTCTGCATCAGAAGTAAGCCTCACCTGAGTTCAGTTAAGCTTACTGCCAAGCCCAGGTAAGCGTGCAAAGAGTTGAAGTCTAAGCCTTGTTTTCTAAGATTTCTTAATTATCAAAATACATTGTGTCCTCCAAGTCCCATCCTATCCCAAGGGCTGGAGGTGGGAAAGAAAACTACTAATTAAATTAAAAGTGTCACATTTCCGGGAAAAATGCCACTAACTGAAATACACAGTTTCCAAGTCCAACAAATATCACTGGCTTCCTTAAATCGTATTGGGGAGGCTTAATAACTCTCTGTATCCCTCCGAGTTGTTTGATGAATGAGTGTATATTGAACTTCCATTTCTTAACCCACTCAAATCATCAAACCACTCGTTCAGAAACAGGAAAATAAAATATTCAGTGCAATGGGTTGTAGCCAATGAAGCATTCTGTTGTACAAGCAGAACTTCATCTCTCCATCTTCTCCTTGTACACACACAAGCACACCTCAAATATTTGCTGGAGGGCTGTGGAAATCCCAGAACCCTCTGGGAGAGGGAGCTGGAGTTCCATTCTGCAAATCGATGTCCTTTGCTGGAAACAACTCAGTGTTCTATATTGCATACATTATGTTATTGCACACACACTTCCTTTAAAATCAAAGAGTTTGTGTAAAAAATTTTTTTACAAAATGTGCTGTACAGTTCTAGCTTTTCAAAAATATAATGAGAGTACTTCATCTCGTTTCTTTTTTTAAAAAAGCCTCTCTTTTAGATGGGGCTCTTGCTCCCAGCATGCATGTCTGCTTTTAGACAAAAGGTACCTCCGTTGTCCTTAGTGAGAAGCTTTGAGGGCATTAGTCCACACTGCAGGAAGTCCCTGGTAGCAGCAGTATTTCAATTATTTCTAAGGCCTATGTAATCAAGATGAATACATGATATCCTTTGATGCTGTCATATTCTTAAGATTTTCTGTTCATCTTTATCATGCCATTGCTCATTTTCCCCCAATTTGGAAATGAAACAGAAGATTTTATTATCAAAGATTCATTTTAACAAATAAGATGGAGCCTTTTCCTCCTCCATCCTAGGCCTTTCATGTGCAATGAAATAGGAGGATTTAAAAAAAAATCTTATATTTGTGTCAAAAAGTCAAGCATTTCCTATTGATCAGAGGCAGGCAGACCTGCTATATCCACAGAATATCAGCCGCAATCAACTAGAAAAGAACCTTATTTTCCCTATTATTGAAGCAAACAGAAAAAGCAAAGCACTTGCCATTCTTATTCAAAGACCATGAAAACTGGACAGATTAATTAGCTTGACTTTATCACTCTGCAGCTCAAGCAAACACATCTTAGAGTCTAGACTTGATGCAAGCTAGCAACAACATGGCTGATCACATTTATCCCTGAAAGCTATATAGAAAGGATGTTGAAATCCCAACAGATTTGCCATGTTTCTGAACCTTTGCCAGATACTTGATAAATTGCAACTCAAATTATGAATTTACATCATTTCAGAGGAGGTGGGAGTTTATGTGTCTGCTTTGGCTGATTTCAAGGACATGCACAGAGCGTAAAATTTGGTGAAGATCCCAGTACAATACTTTAGAAAAATGTCTGCCCCTAGTGCTTCAAAGGCTTCTTGATCTGGCTTGGTCTCCAAATCCACTTCAGAAGAACCAAGGTTTCATTTCTTCACTACCATTCACTCTAGGGACACGAGTGGCACTGTGGTCTAAACCGCTGAGTCTAGGGCTTGCCGATCGGAAGGTCGGCGGTTCAAATCCCCACGACGGGGTGAGCTCCCATTGTTCAGTCCCAGCTCCTGCCAACCTAGCAGTTCGAAAGCACGTCAAAGTGCAAGTAGATAAATAGGTACTGCTCTGGCGGGAAGGTAAACGGCATTTCCGTGCACTGCTCTGGTTCGCCAGAAGCAGCTTTGTCATGCTGGCCACATGACCCGGAAGCTGTATGCCAGTTCCCTCGGCCAGTAACGCGAGATGAGCGCCGCAACCCCGGAGTTGGACACGACTGGACCTGTTGGTCAGGGGTCCTTTACTTTTTTACCATTCAATATTGGGATAAAAAAGCTGTAACTTCTGTTTGGTTCTGAGAGAAGTGGATGGAATGTGCAGCCACAGTAGCCTCTCTAGAGTGGGAAAGGCCTGCCAAAATACAGACTAATAGATCCAGGAGGTTTTGTGCTGGCCATACTGAGTTTGTTTGTTTGTGGAACCCTTTAACTTTGGGGAAAAAAAATATTCCTGATTTTGATGAAATATACAAGCATATTTTCTCTCTCTCAGCAGATTAAGCCTGTCAAACCTCAGGAGGTACCCAAAGAGTTTTTCCCCTCCCTGGAAGGCCAGCTTTTATGTGGGCAATTGAAAACTGCATGCTTATGATGAACTTTTTTTATGGAATACTGGGGGGCCTTTTTGAAGTATTTAAATAAGTATTATGGACAAATGAAACCATGGGCAGAATTTGAGATTGGAGCAGCAGAAAACAACTGATAAAATAAATTGCACTAGAAGGTTGTTGTTTTGTAACTGATGAGTCCGATATATAATGTAGTAGAAAATGGTTTGATTATAAACACTGCAGAAGGTAGGGTGGAAAGTCAGTATGTGAAATAAAGCAATTATTTGATGTGAAATCAGTTTGTGAAACTTTGGAAAAATTTGTGAAACTTTGGAAAAATCTAACAAAAAATTAAGCTGCAAAAAAAGAAAACCATAGACTTGCGAGAGCTGCCCCTAGGTCAAAAAAACTCAATACTGCACACTCAGCATTAAGCAAAGTGTCCTCATTTGAAGAGCAGGCTGATGCAGGAGCTGCAAACCTGTTTCTCCAAGACTCATACTTCACCCACCCTCAAATCTTCCATATTAACTTGCCTAAGCTTTTTCTGCATGTTTTGGGGTGTGTAGGGGGAAAGTGAGAGGGGGATTTCTCTTTCTGCTCTGCAAACTTCTCTGGCGACTTCTTCGCCTGAGCAAGATGGACTGCTGCTGTCTGCACAGGAACAAATGAGGCTGATGGTGGTGTAATCTCATGGATTGGAAAAGGCTGGGTAAAGGAGGAATGCCCTCAAAGTCTTTCTAACGTTTGCTTTCCCATTAAACAGAATTTGTGGAAGAGCAAGAAGCAACGAAGAGAAAGCCTATGATATCATCCCATCAACATCTCCCCATCACTGAGTATAGAAAATACTGGTAATACAATTTCCTACAACCACAAACAAGACTTGTCAGTTGCAAAGGAGCTCTTTGACCACTGCATCATGGTGTCTTCCTTAGAATTCAAATGAAGAAGAAGAAGAAGAAGAAGAAGAAGAAGAAGAAGAAGAAGAAGAAGATGATGATATGGCTGGGTTTCCCCAGTCACTCTGGGCAGCTCCAAATGGAATATTAAAAACACGATAAAACATCAAACGTTTAAAACTTCCCCATACAGGGCTGCCTTCAGATGTCTTCTAAAGTCAGATAGTTGTTTATTTCCTTGACACCTGATGAGAAGACATTCCACAGGGTGGGTGCCACTACCGAGAAGGCCCTCTGCCTGTAACCTCGCAGGGAGGGAACCACCAGAAAGCCCTCAGCACTGGACCTCATTGTCTGGGCTGAATGATGGGGGTGGAGATGCTCCTTCGGGTATACTGAGCCGAGGCCGTTTAGGACTTTAAAGGTCAGCATCAACACTTTGAATTGTGCTTGGAAACGTACTGGGAACCAATGTAGGTCTTTCAGGACCTGGTGTTATGTGGTGGTCACAGTGGCCACTCCCAGTCACCAGTTTCTGGGTCACCTTTAAAGGCAGCCCCACGTAGAGCGCATTGCAGTAGTCCAAGCTTGGATTTTATAACCTTGGATTGCACAGAGTTGTCCCCCCAGCCTCCACATGCCCTGCTGCTCTTCCATAAGGCACTTTGGAGGATCCCTGAGGCATTTTGTACAAATTCTGCTTCACCTTGGAGAAGCCAAGAATCTCCCCAAGATACTCCACTGCAGTTCAAGATAAGGGATCTGACCAAAGTTGCTGCACTCTCCTAGCTATTTTAACACTTGTTCTTCCCACAAGTATACTCATTCTAACAATGAAAATCAACTTATTTCTTTAGTGATCTCATTGAATCGCAACGTTTCAAACTTTTAATACATAATAAACTAAAATTTCAGGGGAATGGGGGTATTCAAGGTTTAGAAACTAACAGCCACAAGGGAAACAAATCATCATCTACTATATAAAGGTAAAATATCTACTGCTAATGTAGAGATAGCAAACAAACTATCAGCTGGAATTCTCAAGTTAACACATAATCAGCCAGCAATGACTTTTTATAATTGCCACATATAAAAAGTCACACCGTGTTATTACCCAAAGTGCTGGAATTGGTCCTCAGCTAGCTAATAGGCAATCCTCAACTTCAGTCTCAACAGGATTGCATTAGTTGCATTCCAACATATCTTCCTCTGATTATGTTAACTGGTAAGCAATTACAGGAGCAGGCTCAATTCACAGTAACTCCTATTTAAATCTACGGGCACAAATTAAACTAGCTACAATAGGCACCAGGAGCATTAGCAGGTTTATCCAATATACTAATAGTGTGCTTTACTTTCTCCCAGAAAATGCCTCTTATTCACATCTATACCACTGAATGTAAGCACATTACCACCCTGAGGAAAAACCTATCTTTATCCTGTGACACTGGGATCTTTCGCCTCCACTAACATTTATGGGAAGCAGACAGTGCTTGCAGAAATACACATATACTGGGCTCCCTTCTGTTGAAGCCCTCTTTCTGCCCCATCAGAAACTAAAGGAATTTGGCTCATATGTATATAGTGTTAAAATTATACCAATGTGAGCATTCAAAGCCCAACACCCAACAGAGTGGTTTCTTGAGATGCTGGAGATTTAATTAGAACCTTATGCATGAAAAGTAGATGCTCTGCCACCGAGTCATGTCCTTTCCCCAAAGGTGGTGATTTAGAACAATGGCAAGGGGCATCTATTTTGGTCTAAGAAAGAAGCCCTATTTGGGTGTTCGATCCCCCCCCATATATTTACAATTGTGAAAGGTATTCACTGGTTAAATCTACCCCTTTCATCACCTCCATGTGTCCTGTCCTGCCACCTGCCACACACAGGGCTGGCACATCCATTTAGGTGAACTAGGCAATTGCCTAGGGCGCCAAAATGGAGGGGGCGCTGGCCAGGCTTGGGCGGGACGGGCTAGCAGCAGCTTCTCCGCTGTAGCGGAGAGGTGCTGCTTGCCCCCTACACCACCCCCGGCTCCTGCTAAAGCAGGCTTTGGCGGGGGGGGGTGGTGGGACGGGCAAGCAGCAGCTTCTCTGCTACAGCGGAGAAACTGCTGCTTTCCTCTCCACCCCCCCACCTCCCGCTAAAGCAGGCTTGGGGGGGGCAGAAGGTGGTTCGCCTAGGGCACAAGAAGCCCTAGCACCGGTCCTGGCCACACATTAGAGGATAAGCATATTTAGTGGGAAGCCTGTGGCCTTCATAAATCCAGCAAGTACCCTGCTGTGGACGTTTTCACTCCAGCACATGCAGGGCGAAAAAACATTGATAGGGATGCAATGGAAGAGGTAGAGATAGCTACTACACTCCCTACTGTACCCATGATCACACAAGGAGAAGAATCGTCCAAATGTAAAGAGCAGTTTAGAGACCACATTTTGGAAGCTCCTTAAAATAGGCACATGAGTGTGACCAAGACCGTGCAGTCTTGTGAAATGTATCTAGAGTTACTGAAACTGCTTTTGAAACCCTTAGCTTTCAAGGGGCAGCCCCCAAATTTGCTTTAGAAGTCACCTGGGTAACATTTGATTGGCAGTTTTATGTCAGAGGGATCCACAGTGATCAGCAGTCAAATGAGGGTGCTAGCAGAATTTGATCATTGTGAGTTCCCTTACAAACTGACCTTATCCTTCCATCCTGGACTTATGTATGGCACAGTATGTCACCATCCACATTTTTTTTTTACACTTTTCAGATGTTACAGCTCAGCTCAAAAACCAGAGCAAAATGTGTTTACAAGTGTGCCTTTTGAGACTGAATATATTTTCAAACACATTTTTGAGAAAACATGCATTTAAAACACATATTTAAATGTGGGTTTTTGTGCATATTTTAATTTTCTTTTTTTAAAAAAAAAATCTGCAGATTATAATAGAAAGGGGGTGGAAGGGATGCATGCAAAAGAGGCACAGATCAGAAACTGACCAATTTGTCTATCCCTAGGTAAAACAAGCACATGGCTTATAGAGATGTCCTGAACCCCTGGCTTACCTGGCAGCAAGTCAGTATGGTCAAGTCCCCAGTCCAGGATCAATCCACATGTCTAAACCAAAACACAGTTCCACAGATATTCAGGAGAAACCAAGCAGGAGAAATAAACATGGGCAGTTGAGGAGACACAGCACCTTAACTCTGCTGCCCTTTTATACTTTGCATGCTGATTGCAACATCTGGGCTCGATGAGGGTTGTGACCTTCACCTGCTCCAAGCCAACTCCAGCTAAGGAATCACACCCCTCCTCCCAGAGCTAGCGAGCCCCACCTGGCCATCTAGGGAGCTGGACTTTGGGCCCCTGCCTGCCTCAGCCTGCTGGAGTGCCCTGCCTGCTGCTCCCCACACATCAGAGCCTGCCATGTTTGGGGAGACAAGGACCCCTCTGGCTCTGGTGATGGGTCCTGCTACTCTGGTTCCTGTGTACTGACTCCCCCCTCCCATTCCCTCACCATCCTCCATCACCCTGTGAGTATTTCCTACACCAACATCTCCTTCTCCATCCCCAGTTTGCCCTTGTGCATCCTAGTCCCAGCTGCAATCCTCCCTGGGATCCTCCTCCCCATTGTCTTGCCAGTTCATGACAAGATAGAATAATACAAGAATGTTTTGGGCCAAGTATGGGGCATTTGTGGATGTTACTGGAATGCACCTTCTATGGTCCCTGACCACAGGATATGCTGGCTGGAACTGATGGAACCAGGGGCGGACCTTGGTACTATGGCACCCTGTGCAAGGCCAAAATTTGACATCCCCTTCAGCTCTTGTGCCCCAAAGCTGGGTAAATGAGGTGCCGGGTTTTGGGAATGAGGTGTGAGGACTCTAGCAGGGTATTCACTGTATTTTCTCACCCACAGGAGTCCCCAAATTCACTTTGAATTTCAGTTTAGGCAGAATGTCAATGGCAACTCTCACATCAAGCTCTAACATTCTTCACCCCCCCCCAATCAAGCCAGATAGCTTTTGCATCAAGAGCTTATGCCTACACCAGAAGCTTCTTGGTGGGTAAAATTATGTATAGTTGCAAAACTGTTCGAGTGGAACATGGGCTTCTGCTCAGAATACAAAAACGTTAAATAAAACAAAATGAATTATAAAGCATAATGTTTCTCCAGGGTAAGAATAATTTAATAGAATTCTGACTATGCACAAGCGGATGGGCTGAAATGAAACTCTTTAAGAGGCAGTAGATGCAAAAGGGAATCTCACATTCCATTTTGGCTGGTTTTAATTTTGCATCATTTTCAAAGATATATTTACAGAACACAGTGATCTCCCCCCAAAGCATTGTTTTATTCGGAGGGGTGAATGTTTGCCATTCACACACACACACACACCTGCCTAAAAGTGGGATGGATTCTGAGAGGCAGGACATCATTTATTAGCCCAATAACTTGACTGTTCAAACAATTGTAACAGTATAAATAAGGCACACTTAACCAAGCTTCATTAATTATTTTGCTGGTTTTCCTTTGCTAAGTGTTTAAGGAAAAAAGTCTGTGACCAAAAAAAGTTGGGATATTGGATCATCCTATCTGTGTTTGGGATACTCAGCGTTGCATTAAAATATGTGTTTGGGACACTCAAAGTTGCATTTAAATAAATGCAATTTAATCATGCTTTTATACTACTCTGCCTTTTATAGCTACAGACTTGGGGCACTTTTAATGGCCATCATGTCACATTTCAGCTATGCAATTAGATGCCAGCACCATGCAAAAATTTCCTCTAGGACACCAGATTCAGTTCCCAGCCAAAGCTCCTTCTAGGCCGATGTGTCAGGCAGTCATCATAGTTCCATGCAGAAAATGAGGTCCAGTAAAACTGTTTGTGGACTAGTAAATTGTTGGGACCGATTTGCCAGACTGTTCTGCTTTCATCTGAGCCTTGCTGATACCCCTCTTTGTCAGGAGTCCTGGAAAAAAAGGCAGGAAGAGGCACTGCACCCACCCAAATGCTCCTTGCCATATACAAGACCATCCTCCACTATATCTCAAAATGGCAGGCATTTTACAAGTTATGTGCTGCACCAACCTTCCCCCAAACCCTCCAGATGCTGCAGGAATACAGCTTCCATCAGGCTGACCATTGACCATACTGGCTGACAGCAGGGCTTTTTTCAGCTGGAACTCACCTCTCAGCTGGACACCATTGCCATTCTAAGAGAACAAGGGAGGTGTTTATGGTGAGTTCTGGCACCCAATTGTCTGTTTCCCCCATCCAATTTGAAACCATACCGGAACCCTGCTTTGCTTTTGCAAATGGGCTAGCGGTTTCATTACTGCACTTCTATGGGGGAGCTGCATTTATATAGGCTGAAGGATCGACATAAATGGTTAATCTTAATGCAAGAGCTCCCTAAAAATTGTGTTTTCTGAAAACCTTTCCCTCCAATTCCAGAGTGTGGGTGCTGATCGCAACATAATTCTCCCATGTTCAGAGATTCATCTTCCCAACACATGGTTATTTTCCATATCCCTGGGTTCATCAAAATATGCCCCTAGACATTTAAAATAGGTTCCAAAACATGCAGTCTAACCCAAGGCATGTTTACCAAGAAGAAAGCCTCACTAGGTTCAATGGGAATTACTCCCGAGTGTGCATAAAATTACAGCCTAGGCCCTGGCTCAAATACAGCCCTGAACACAGAGCCTAGGGATGTCATGGGCCTATAGTTCTGCAGAAGTGGACAAATATCCCAGATCATTCCTATCCCTGATTCTATCTTATTTGTTTTTCACCTTGAAGGTATCATCAGCCGAGGACACAAGCTCTTGTGCATCCTGGTGAGAGAGAGAGAGAGAGATGCATGTCATTCAAGCTCGGAGAATTATGTAGAAAGGCTGGAGGGAACAGTTTCAAGAGTTTCCTTTCACCCCTGCAGTGAGATGGGAGAAGCCCCTTCACAATGTGGTGATATTGTTCAGGTCGCTCCCCCACAACACAAAATCCTGCCGTCTCAGAGGCATTTAAGAGCATGGGGGAGAAATCATAATTTAACTGTGTTAAATTGTTTCTGTGAGACTTTCTTTCTAATAGCCATTGGGGTTACCATAGTGCTGGTGTTCCTAAAGCTTCCTGAGAAATCTCAAGTCTCAGAACTGTTAAGCTTACATCCAGGTTTATTGCATATATTCCCCTCAATTGTTGCCATAATTTTGCTTTGAACAAAATTCACTGCCAGTTCTGCTAGCCACTAGAAACAGAATTGAATATTCCCTTTCTTCATGCATATGTTGCTTTCTTTCTTCAAAGAATATACAATTGTAACAATTGACTTTGATCTCCTACTTTATTTGTTTCGGAGTAGATGCAGGGAGGTATAAATGTATTGGACTCGCAACAAAAAGGAAATAATCATACAGGGACCTTGTACGACCTTCCCAGAGCCAGTTTAAGCAAGGTGAAGGGCTTTAAAAACTTTATGGTGGGTTTCCTCTACTCTTCATTCATTCATAGGATGTTCTCCTAAAGTCATAACTACATGAGTAAATTACACGTAAGTGATGGGCCCACTGTAATTTAAACAATGTCAGCTCAAATATTGTCGAACAGGCAAGTAGTGAAAACATTAACTTATTAGAATTGTGATGAGAGGTAATGTTAAATGAAACCATGTTGCAAGTTCTGTTTGATATTACTTCCAAGTTCTATCGCCTCCCAGAAGCTTCAGAATGCATCATGCCAAGCCACAGGAAAACTTATTGACCCTCCCCACTGCCACTGAAACATAGCTGTCAACTTTTCCCTTTTCTTGCAAAGAATCTTATTCGGAATAAGGGAATTTCCCTTAAAAAAAGGGGGGGGGGGGAGTTGACAGCTATGCACTGAAATTGACCCTAAAGGTTATGGTTGCTTTTTCAAGTTGCATGCAGATGTCCCACATGAACACTGGGGGAATCTGAAACATGCGGCTTAATTGAGAAAGGAACTATTTCTCCAGAGAGACTAAAATGATAGGGTCATGTTCACGAGTGAACGAAAAAGATCTTACTGCATCAGGCCAATGGCCCAACTAGTCCAGCATCCTATTGTCACAGTGACCAACCAGATGCTTGTGGGAAACCTACAAGCAGGGTCTGAGTGCAATAGCAATCTGTCCATTTTTTTATTCTCAGCAACGAGAATTCAGAAGCATATTGCCTCTGACAGAGGTAGAACATAGAAATCGCGGTTAGTAGCCATGCAGGTGGCGCTGTGGTCTAAATCACTGAGTCTCTTGGGCTTGCCGATCGGAAGGTTGGCGGTTCAAATCCACACAACGGGGTGAGCTCCTGTTGCTCTGTCCCAGTTGCAAAAGCATGCCAGTGCAAGTAGATAAATAAGTATCACTGTGACGGGAAGGTAAACGGCGTTTCCATGCACTCTGGTTTCCATCACAGTGTTCAATTGCACTAGGAACGGTTTAGCCATGCTGGCCCCATGATCCGGAAAAACTGTCTGTGGACAAACGCCGGCTCCCTCGGCCTGAAAGCGAGATGAGCGCTGCAACCGGACTTAAACGTCCAGGGGTTCTTTACCTTTATACTTTTGTAGCCACTGGTATCCATGAATTAGTGTAAACCTCTTTTAAAGCCATCTAAATTGGTGGCCATCTCTGCCTCTTGTGAGAGTGAAACTAACACTTGTAAGATGTTGAGTGAGAGGAGTTCAGGTTCCTCCCACCCCATTATTTGCCCCCACTGAGATACTGTAGCTAAGTATGCAGTCAGCCGATAGCATTAGTCAAGTCATTTAATTGACCAGCATGACATTGCAATGCTACACTGAAATCTACAGGATTATGGAGGATTACACCCTCCTGAAACTCTTCTTACACATATTTTTTTTTTGCTGTCTTTGTGTGTATGGCAAATTCCACTCATTATATGCTGCGAGAGAAAACAGCCTCATGGTAATAACATAAAATGAAATGAAATAAAAGCACACATGCCTTATTCTGGACCTACTAGGCCCAAGGCACTTGGAGAGAACATCTGACAGTAGTTTTCTTTTCTAAGTTCAGTTACAATGTCAACTACAAAAATTCACAGAAGAAAGAAGAAGGGAGGGAAATCGAAAGGTTTGTTAGCCAGCAGAAAACTCAAAAGGAGCACAGAGAAAAAGTTTTTTTTGTAGTTCACATTAAATCAGGTTGGATTCTCTGGATATATCCTGAAGGGGTTGGCGCTGATGCCACAAACTACTCATTCCTTCCATGATCCAGGAGATTCTTCTTGAATTTAAGACGCATTTGACAAAATAGATATGATGTCAAGAGATCTCAGAGTCTTTTCAGCTGTAATGGCTCAACAGTCCGTCAATATTCTCTGAGGCTTCAGAATTCTGATCTCGTTTTCCTTTGCCTCCTTCATTCTCAGCTAGTTTTCTCCTCTGCGTATTGGTAAAGATGCAGAAGAAGAATTTAAGAAATGCCCAGTGGAACTTATGAGCAAAGGCCGCCATCTCAAAAATATCAACCCAAAGTGGTGAAAGGGATTTTGAATGGGGCAAAGTAAAGTCAAAGACAAAATAGGATGCATCTTGGATGTATACAGATTATATATATATTAAAAAACAACAACAGAAAAGTGTGGGTTTTTGATACCTCACTATAACACAGTGTTTTATATTGTCTGGTTCTTACATCAGCTTGTTGCATGCTCCTTTCACCACTACCTCAAGAGAGATGTTACACATTACAACTAGTTTCCTCAGTCATCACAATCCTGCACTCTTGAATTCTTCCCCATGAGAAAAAAGGCTCCCTGCACACAGAAAACTAGCTATACTGACACAGTTATTTTTCATGCACAGAATGTGGCTTAAAAATAATAAATAAATAAAAACATTGGGAAGGTCTACGACATAAAGATGTGATACACTACATAAATAGTATGAGCTGTCTTGTAGACGCTGCCCCGAAAGAGATTTCCTCAAACAATATGCAATAAAGGTACATGTTACAGTTCTGTGGCAGAAATTTAAGAGCCCCACCAACTGTCTAACTAAACCACTCAGAAAACAACTTCTTTACATGGTCTCTACTTCCCCTAAAAAGGTAAAGGGCAAAAGGACCCCTGACCATTAGGTCCAGTCACAGACGACTCTGGAGTTGCAGCGCTCATCTCGCTCTATAGGCTGAGGGAGCTGGCGTTTGTCCACAGACAGCTTCCAGGCCATGTGGCCAGCATGACTAAGCCACTTCTGGCGAACCAGAGCAGTGCACGGAAATGCCATTTACCTTCCCGCCGGAGCGGTACCTATTTATCTACTTGCACTTTGATGTGCTTTCAAACTGCTAGGTTGGCAGGAGCAGGGACCGAGCAACGGGAGCTCACCCCATCGCAGGGATTCGAACCGCCGACCTTCTGATCGCAAGCCCTAGGCTCTGTGGTTTAGACCACAGCGCCACCCACGTCCCACTTCCCCTAAGCAGTGAGAAATTCTCTGGGAAGTGCTACCATGTTTAATTTCCTTCAGATGACAGCACACTGGGGAGCACTTTGTAATATTTGTTTTACTTGCAAATGCACACCCAGAGCTTACTGGCAGAAAGCAGACTTTCCCCCCCCCCAAAAAAAAACAAGTAGCAGGGGCAACTTGTGCAGCCACACTCCAAAGCAGTGCACCAGTTCCTTGCTAACCCCAGCTAAGGCCTCCGAGCTAAATTTCTCTTCTCTCAGTCAACTCCCCCTCCACTTCAAACTGCAACAAAAAACCACCTGCCAAGTGCTTTTCACAGGGCCAGTCACTTGTAATTATGAATGCTATAAGCAGGTGCAGTGTTTGTGTGTGCAGTGGGGGTGGGGGGCAATATAGATTCTTAACCCTGCCCCTCCTTGCTCTGAAGCAGTCCTCATGCATCCCCTCACTCTATCCTGGATCTGGTATTTGTACCAAGAAGGAAGTTTTCATTGACACGGCACCACCACAGAGAGGCAAAGTCCCACTCCCAGCAGACTGTGGACCCTAAGCTTATCACCATCCCTGCACCTGCTACTTTCCTTTTAAAAAAACTTTTATGGAACTGAATATGATGCATTTAATATCATGCGTAGTTTGTATTTCAGACCCCACAACGGAAGGTAAATTGTGCATTCACAGGACTCTCGAGTCATTAAGAACGGACCTTCTTTTTTCAGGTTCCTTGACTGTCAGGGCCTGAACTATTCATTTACAGGGATCCAGAGCCAGATTTAGGTTTGATGAGGCCCTAAGCTACTGAAGGTAATGGGGCCCTTTATATGTCCAGCTGTCCTTTGTCAACAACAAATTGTCACTGTTTTTTGTGTTGAATATATGCTATATGGTAATTTATGGACCTAATAGGTATCTAAAGCCATTTGCACATAACAAAATATATATTTTATCAAAGGAGTTGTTGAACTGAAATACAATTAAGAAGAGGTATCCAGGTTTTTTTCCCTTTAATTTTTTTTTGGGGGCCCCCAAGAGAGTGGGACCCTAAACTATAGCTTGTTTAGCTTATACGTAAATCCATCACTGCAGGGATCAAGTCAGCCCAACTAGCTGCATGACAGAAGCCACTCTGCAGGGCTAGCACAATACATTTTGCTGCCTCAGCTGAAGGAGAAGATGGCATCCCATGCCCATTCCTTGTGCAGATGCTGTACTGGCAGCATCGTAAATTGGGACAGCATCTCTCCACTGCACCTGAGAAAAGTGGGCTAATTTAGGAGCTGAATGACAGGCCTTATGTTTCTGATCTGTAGAGGACAATGGTCAGAGAGTTCAGGAGAAATGGCTGGAGGGGATATTCCACTGTCCAATCTTCATCAAGCACCTGAGGCAATTACCTCACTCTGCCTAACAGCAGGGCTGGGCCTGACACACTAAGCTTTTTGAAGGAAGTTCAAGGTAGAGGTAAAAAAATAAAAATAAAGGTAAAGGTAAAGGTAAAGGTAAAGGACCCCTTGGATGGTTGTGTCCAGTCAAAGGCGACTATGGGGTTGAGGGCTCATCTTGCTTTCAGACAGAGGGAGCTACTGTTTGTCCACAGATAGCTTTCTGGGTCATTTGGCCAGCAGGACTAAACCGCTTCTTGGTGCAAAGGGACACCATGATGGAAACCAGAGCACACAGAAACGCCGTTTACCTTCCCGCCACAGCGGTACCTATTTATCTACTTGCACTGGTGTGCTTTCGAACCGCTAGGTTGGCAGGAGCTGGGACCAAGCAACGGGAGCTCACCACCGACCTTCCGATCAGCAAGCCCAAGAGGCTCAGTGGTTTAGACTACAGCACCACCCGTGTTCCAAAAGGAAATAAGAAGCCTTACTTGCACCCAGCAGATATTGTACTCAAAGTTGAAACAATTGCCCTGGTTATCTTAGTTGTAATTTGCTATTAGCAAAAGGGTAGCACAATGGATTCTAATAAATTTGCACAAGTAAGAATGGACCTTGCAGAAAATGGTTAATTTCAGATGACAGCTCCTGCTGAGGCACCAAAGGACATTCTAACAGGAAAGCTGCAGAGAATTACTGGTGATGATGTGCTCACTAAGGGGGAAAAGAAAACGTAAAACAGCTAGCTCAGCAGATAGACTGCAGCTAATAGAACCATTACTGCCACATGTCAAGCTATGAAAAATACCAATGGACAGAAACACCAGAGTGAAGGAAATGAGAACATGAATACTGTGGGTGGAAAAACTTCAAGAGTGGAGCATTCCACATCTAGCAAGGTTATCAAGTGCCTGAAGGGATGTGGCTGAGTTCACCAAAGATCCTTTTAAAGCAACCATTTCTCCTTGTTTTGCAGCTTGATGAATATAGATGTATTTGCTGTATTGGGAAATCACTTTGAGATGCTTCATAGGAAGCAATTCATGAATGAAATACATAGCAGAGGCACAGGCTGCAGTTGCCCTCCCATAAATTGTGTTCATTTCCTCAATGCAAATAATTTTCATGAAGGCAATACCTTGTTCATCCTTTATTGCTTGTGCCTCTCCCATCCCACACTTATTTCCATTCTCTCCCTATTGTCATCAAACATCAAGCTGGAGCTCCATGGAGAAGGGAGATGGGTTTGCTTTTCACTTCTGCTGTGAAACAGGTATGGCCATTTTTATTTTTTTATTTTTTTGTATTCCTGAAAAGCAGACTATATATTAGTGATCTGCCATCTGGAAGAAACAGAATCAAAAATTCTTTCCAGTAGCACCTTAGAGACCAACTGAGTTTGTTCTTGGTATGAGCTTTCGTGTGCATGCACACTTCTTGAAAGCTCATACCAAGAACAAACTCAGTTGGTCTCTAAGGTGCTACTGGAAAGAATTTTTGATTCTGTTTCGACTATGGCAGACCAACACGGCTACCCACCTGTAACTGCCATCTGGAATGGCATTTTGCCATAAAATCTGACCCCAGTAATCAGTCTCAATGACAATTAAAAGGTTTCCTCATTTATGGAACATACACATTTGGCAATGGCATTGCATTTGTATTATATATCCAAGAGCTCATCTACATTTGATCATTATTTAGCTCTTTCTCCACATTTTTCACATTTGAGTTCGATCAGAGTGGTCCACACCCACATACATTCAGAGCTGGTCTTTCCCATTCATAGCAGAAGGCATTCCCTTCTGTGCTTGTCTCTGCCTTCACGTTTGTAGACTATGCTTATCACATGCCCATAGGTCATGTGAGCAAACAGCTGCTCGTGCACCTTGCTTTAAAAAAAATCCACCCCAGATGTGTGCAAAAGCACATAGCCAGGCATTGTAAATCTGCTTGTGTGGTTTTCTGATTTTGTGCAAACCTAAGGAATCACAACAATATATTTATATAGGCTAAGTTACTGGCATGCCCTTATTAGCATGCTGTAAAAGAAATGAAATCATCTTGCATACACTTTTCCGATTGCTGGTGTACACCAAATATACCTGGTGTTGAATTTTGTAATGTGGTTTCCTTGTGCAGTTTTCTGCTTCTGTGCAAAACGGAGGACCAAAAGATTTTCAGTGATCCACCAGTGCCTGCGAGATATTAGACTAATCCCCACTCTCATAAGAATGTAAAAAATGCTGGATCAGGCCAGTGGCTGATCTAGTGCAGCATCCTGTTCCCACAATGGCCAACCAGATGCCTATGGGAAGCTCAAAAGCAGAACCTGAGTGAAATACAAATTCTAAACACTTGTGATCCTCATCAATTGGTATCAACAGGGCTCTCCTCACTCCTGTTTGGCCCTTGGTTGCTAGCCATGCAAAGATCACCATATTTAACAAGCCAGGAATGAAAAGATAACAAACCAGCTTGGCCATACAGGTGACAGCAACAGCAAGTACAATTACGTTCTAGAAACATAACTGAATGGCAGTGCAGGAGTTGGAAAAACAGAAATGAGGGTCCCAAGGGATTGGAGAGGCGGAGAGGAAGCAGGTATCAAAGGGAAAGACAACAGGACAAATGCAGCTGGGAAGGGAATTCGAGGCTTGCACTTGTCTCTCCGTTCACCTTGCGTCCACATTTGCATCAGATTCTCTATCATATGATGGCCATTTTGCTAGTAACTAATGGACCCTGGAGGCTGCCCCCCGTTGCATTTATTTATCCGTGTTCAAATAAAGGCCAGAGCACACATCACAAGCACCACAGGGATGGTGCTGGAAATAGCTTCCCTATGGCAAACTTCTTCCTGCTTCCCTCGGAGGGTTTAGAAGCATTTGCCATGTGAGCTCCAGCCATCGTATTACAAGGCTGTGCTGCCCATCCGGCAGCTGCCAGGCAGGTGGCACAAGGGTGTTTTCGATGTGCAACGCAATTGCTGAGCACCAAGCGGGTGGCAAAGTGGGTTAAACCACTGAGCCTAGGGCTTGCCGATCAGAAGGTCGGCGGTTCGAATCCCCATGACGGGAGCTCCCGTTGCTCGGTCCCTGCTCCTGCCAACCTAGCAGTTCGAAAGCACCCAAAAAGTGCAAGTAGATAAATAGGTACCACTCCGGTGGGAAGGTAAACACGTTTCCGTGTGCTGCTCTGGTTCGCCAGAAGCGGCTTAGTCATGCTGGCCACATGACCGGAAGCTGTACGCCGGCTCCCTCGGCCAGTAAAGCGAGATGAGCGCCGCAACCCCAGAGTCGTCCGCGACTGGACCTAATGGTCAGGGGTCCCTTTACCTTTACCTTTACCTTTAAGCAACATGTTCTACTCTGAATGTTGAAGGAGGATCCAGTCATCACAGGATAGTGTTTACAACTCTGCTATTTACCCCAGCAAAGCACAGAGATAGCCAGTGGATGGACTGTCAGGCCTTAGATAAGGGAGATTCAAGTTGCCATCCCGACTAAACCATAAAACTCACGAGGCGAATGTCAAATATTCAGCTTAACCCGCCTCATAAGGTCGCTGAGAGGAGAAAAAGAGTTGGTCCCCTTTGTGTTGCCCAGAGATCGTTAAATGAAGGCAAAGACACTCTTGCATACTTTGCCACATTCTCACACGTGGGAAGCTTTATTTGTTATTACAATTGTCACTCATAGTACTATATCAAATTTATGTACCACATTACTGTAATGAAACCTTCAATAAATACTAACATTATCAATATTATCAATTAAAAACAAGCATTAGTAATAATAAATAAATAAACCATCATTCAAATTAACAGCTGACCAAAAAAGAAAACACATGTCTGGAAAGCCTTGCCTGAACAAAAGCAGGGGCCAAAAAGAGGACAGCAAAGGCCTGATGTCAAGAGGCAGGGAGTTCCAATGTTTAGGTGCTGCCACAAATGTAGCAGTGCCAGTTCCACAGATCGAAGCGGTCAAGGGGTCAACATATGGGATAAGGTGATCCCAGAATGAGACTAGTCACATGGATCATTGCCTGATCACACCTACCCCTCTCACATTGCAGAAAGCTCATTACCTCTGCTTTGCATTGTCTTCATTTACCGCAATGGCCTTGCTGCAACCATTGGAAAGCAAAGAGGTTTTTGTTTACTGATGCAGCAGATATCAGAATGGACACAACAACAACAATAACAACAAAACAACAACAACAACAACAACAACAACACTGCAGCATGTGAAATGCCAGGCTTCTGCAGCATGATCTTATTCACAGTTCCTCAGAAGTTCCAATTTGTTCAGTAGGATTTGCTCCTGAGGCAGCATCCTCGAGATTGCAGCCTTAATGTGTATTTTACATGACAAGACACATGGTGCCTATGTTTTTCAGTCAATCAGTTTCAAGAGACCTTGGAAAGGGACAGGGCTAGAGGAAGCCAACCAACAACTCACATCCACAATGATTCTAAAAGGCTTGGGGGGGGGCAGAGAAACATCCAAGGGAAAACGTAGACAAAATAGAAACAGTGATTTATCAGGGACTTGAAAAATCCGGGATAGCCTGTCCCTTGTAAATATGGACAATTTACAATGCATGTAAAAGGATTAGGTTATTACTACTGACAAAGCAATGGTCAACACATCTCTTTCAGAGACTGGGAGACGGTCCAGAGTGGGAAAAGGGAGGGTTTCAGAGAAGGCCTGCGCCACATGGCTGCAGCTGGCGCCGTTTAAGTGGCACAGGTGTGCACCTTTTTGATATGCAGCCATTACAAGCCGCAACTGTTATAGTTAAGAACATTTGCTCCGAGCAACATGAAAAGGTGGCAGGCTTTGAGGCAAGACGTGTCTCTGAAAGCCCGCATGTGTGAGAGTGTGTAAAGAGAAAAATATCTTTTTGCAGCATGGCAAAAAGCACCCCCGAGGAATGCAAAGCCTCTGCTCAAGACAGGCAGTGCAATTCCCATTATCTCGGAGAACACAAAACAAGATTTAAAAGCAAGCTCGCTCGAATGACACGTCACACCGAAAAACAAAATTACCACTGCTTAATACTGCATGGCAATGCAAATTGCTTTATAACATAGTCCCTGTCTCTCTTTTTTCATTTAGCATGCACATTAAGCATGCCACAGACTCTTTCCTCTGCAGCAGCAGCTAAAACAGGTGCTTAGTGAAGGTAAAGGTTAAAAACATAAAGGACCCCTGGACAGTTAAGTCCAGTCAAAGGTGACTATGGGGTTGCGGCGCTCATCTTGCTTTCAGGCCGAGGGAGCCGGCGTTTGTCTGCAGACAGCTTTCCGGGTCATGTGGCCAGCAGGACTAAATCACTTCTGGTGCAATGGGACACCATGATGGAAACCAGAGTGCACGGAAATGCAATTTAGCTTCCCGCCGCATTGGTACTTATTTATCTACTTGAACTGGTGTGCTTTTGAACTGCTAGGTTGGCAGGAGCTGGGACAGAGCAATGGCAGCTCACTCCATCATGGGGATTCTAACCGCCAACCTTCTGATCGGCAAGCCCAAGAGGCTCAGTGGTTTAGACTTGACAAGCTGAACTTGGGCATTAGAGAAAAGTTAAAATTTCTGCTCTGACTATAGACTTGCTCTTTGCATTGGGTAATTTTAAAGGGTCCCTGACGTGTTCTGCCACCCCACTGTATTGATCAGGAGGTTGATTAAATTAATAAAATAGTTATGCACAGGATTCCTTGCCCACCCTTTACCATAAAGCCCCAGAATGGGTTGTAACGAAAGAAAGATGCATTTTAAAATCAAACTAAATCAATACTTAACACAACATCCAAAAATGCTAATTTAACAAAGAGACTAAATATAGGTTCCATGCATGTATCTCAGCCGTTGCTCAGGCTTCTTGCTGTTTCAAGCACCAGGAGACAGGATGTGAGCATAGCTAAATGACATGTTCAAATTTTAGAGCTGTTCAGTCCAGCTCTATCTCAGTGGTAGGTATAGCATGACATAGCAGTGTCCTTATAGGATACCAGCCCCTGCCTGCAAAAAGTTCTTGCCTTTTAGATAAGGTTGCCATATTTCAATGCTTTTGAGCTCTTTTTATGGAAATGCAATGAAAACAACACTGCCGACATGGCTCGCCATATGTCCAGATTTCCCCAGACAGTTTTTGTCGATTTCCGCCCAGACACTGCTACTAACTACAGCATTCCAGTTATATCTGGGAAATTCCAGACATATGGCAATCCTGTTTTGGAATGCTAACAGGAAGTGGGGACCCCATAAAAAAGGAAAGCACCCAGACTCCACTTGAGGAATGAATGAGGAATGCTAATCTGTCACAAATAAACTTGAAAGCCTTGCCGTCACCTCATTCCCTTGCCAGAGTAAGGTATGCCCATCAGTTACGCTGGCAGATTACTCCTGCCTCTGAGAAAAGTCCCAGAACTATGCTCCCCTGATTTTGCTTCCATTACCATTGATCAGTTCTTTTTCAAATGGTCTTATGTACTCATAGCCCAGGTCTGTGGAACATTTGACTCACCGCATGTTATTGGACTCTCTTCAGCCACAGACAACATGCCAATGACTGGGGGAGACAGGGGTTTGGGGTCCAATACCATCTGCAGAGCTACAGGGGTTCTCTAGCCTTGCCTCACCCCTTGAACCGAAATGCTTTAAATCAGGGGTGACCGTGAAGCCAGGGCACAGTCCAGACTCATTGCTGGAGACTATGCCTCCATTCCAGGTTCAGACAGCATGCTGAATTCATGAAGCAGATCCGCCAAGCTGATTACGCATTCTCTCTCCAGAACCCCAACGTTTTTCAAATATCAGCCCCTCTTATCAACATCTGATGGAGCCCTTTGATGTTATTTTTGTTTAAATCATCAGTTTATCTGTTTCTTAATTTACCAATTAATGAAGCCTGAACATTGAGGAACAGTTTGCAGGCTTCCAAAATGATGCCTCGGGGACACACTTTTCATCTTGCTGGTGGTTTCTCTTCCTGTTATATCAGTATGCAGCAATTATCACAGTGGGGTGTCCCTTGGCACTGCACTCCCCTTCCTATAAGAACAAGACCATTACAACATGCAAGGCAACTCCAGATTGCTGTATGACCATTAATGGAAATCATTGGCTATAAAAGATTCATTACATAAGCATTGGGCTGGGTTGGTATGCATGGTACAGGAACTGCATTTAGAATGAGCAGGAAGAATTCTCTTCCCCCCCCTCCCCAATCTCACCCCGCAAAGCCCTCAGTCATGCACATCCACCTAATAACAGCTTCCTTATGGTTCTTTTTACCCACATTAAGTCCAAATTTAAGTAATTAGCTATAAGCTAGTCCTGGTTATTGAACCATTTCAAAACTAAAGCTTTTATGCTGAAAATGCACTTTATCAGAAGAGCATTTGCAGAATGACAAACAGGGAGACAGGGAGTCTATAAGCGTTTCATCTATGAATCAGTCTATTTCTCGGTCTGTCTCAGTTTTCATGGGTTCATTCATAAATCCATTCTGCCATCACCATGCAGGAGGCCAGGAAGATTCCCATTCTGGGTGTGCATTTTACCCTTTTTTTTGTACACATACGAAAACCAAAAGATAACAATGTTCTAATTCGCGTAGGAAGTGCCAAGCAGGTTGTTTCACTTAATAATGCTAACCAAACAAAATTTGTGAACATCTCTACTGTCACCATGCTGTGATATGTAAGATTATTCCCTCAAACACTGATGTTGCTTTATTTTGTAGTCATCTAGCTGGTAGAAGAGTAGGCAGTGGAGGGAGCATAGGCGTTTGGATGAAATTTATGGAGAACATCATGTTAACTATTAATAGAGAAAACTCCTCAGAACCCTTTTACTAACTGCATCACCTCACTCTGGTTTACCTTCATTTTCTACCCAACTGCAGTCAAAAAGGCAGAATGTTGGGTAGGGATAAGGAGGAGACGACAAGGATATGCAAATAATCCATATTCTCAGTCTTCAGGTGATAGAAGCACTATTAAAATACATTTGTCGCCCAAGTCATTAAAATTCTGAACAGCACAGTCCTCTCCTCAGTTCTGCTCAACAAAGCCCAACTCTAAAATGGTGACCTTAAATGTGTCTTAATGAAAGATACGTGCAGCAAGAGGAACAGCCCAGATCTCCAAATCTACACGGCACATCACAGCTGAGGGTTTTTGACGCTATTAGCAATTTTGATGTAAAATATATTAGCTGAAGAATTAATTCGGCAATTTATTTTGGGAACTGTCTCAAACAATTATGGTAGTGTTGGGGTGGAGTAGATGATTAATTAAGCACAGATGGTTCTGAGGTTATACACATTGCATCGCATTGTTAAAGGGAAATTGAAATAGACAAAAAGTAAAAATAGAACTCTGTCATTTTTTAAAAAATAAACTAAGCATAAATTAAATGATTCATTTGCAGATCATGTGCTCCTGTCATTAAGGGGCTGAGGGTGTTGTGTTATGATAATTTAAGGTATAATTAGATTAATACTGTATAGATATTTGTGTGTGTGTGTGTGTGTGTTTAACTGCTGGTTGTTTCATTTTAATCCCATAAAATGTGTGTCTAGTTGCTGAATGAAGGTTAGAAGTGTGCAATAGACGTGAACAATTCCTTTTTCAGAAAGGTAAAATGAAGTTAAAATAATCTGAAACCTTCCAGTGCTCTCAGGTTTAGTCTCATTATCTCACTTTGCTGATGAAACCAAAGTATTCAAGGGCACTAAGTGAAGAACTATAGGTTGTTTTTTTTTCAAATCCATGCTTGCATTACAATGAAAATGAAGAGGAAATTGCAGGGAAGAACTGCAGACCCAAGGCCCAGTGAATCTGTGGGTGGGGAGCAGGCAGAGAATAAAGACCAGGGAATCAAGTTTTGGATTAAATTAGGCTGGAACTTCTTTGATGACAGACTATAGTTTTGACGTAGGCATTGGGCATGTATCAATTGATCAACCAGCCCGTCTTCCAATTCATAAACTGTCAAATGACAGGTGGGGTTGGCCAAATATTAGGCAGCATGAACTGCTTCTGGTGGACCTTATCTGGTCACAGCTAGGGGGCGCTATGGCCTGGCAGCCCTCAACTGGGGGAGAAGGCAAAGAAAGTATTCAGTACTTCCCTTCTATGCACCAAGCCTCTCCTGCAAAGACACCCTTGCATTACTGGAAAACACACACGCTAAAGCAACATGTACTGCTAATCCAATAAGGTTATTCCTTTCCTCCCTACCAACATGTTAGTAACTAGAAACCTGTTCTGGCCACCTTTTCCTGATGATATTATGAATTGGGCTACCTCATTAAGTAGGTTAGATCCACGATCACCTAATGAGCTTCAAGGTTGAATGTGAAGCATTCCTTCCAGTAACACCACACTTGCTATCAAACATATTTCAAGCCACTTCTACAAGAGCTTTATCCCCCTAGTTTTGTGAGACTAATGGAACTGAAAGGTGACATTCATTCTCTCTCACTCACTCACTCACTCACTCACACACACACCCTTCCTTGAAAATAGGCCAACAACACAATTTGCTTCCAACTATGCAAAGGATTGGATCAATAGCAATACCCAAATATCACAATATTAATAGCTTTTTAATATTATTAGCTTTCCACACATGGGGTGGTAAGAAAGCAATCAAGCAGCATCCGCAAGTAGCACAGACCTTTACAGAATTTGTACGTTGGAATGAAGAAGCTGTCACATTGATCCCAGAGGACACAGAATGCAGAGTTTCTTCAAAAGAAAAAAGAAAAAGCTTCATTTGAACCAAGTAGGGTTTCAAATGCTTTGTGTCTATGCACAATTCTTCCCCTACCCTCCACACTTAGATCTTAGGGGTGTGCAAAAAATGATGCTCTAAAGCTAGTGTTTTCCTATCTATGCCTGGAATTTTTCAGAACAAAAAAAGCAGGAAGCCATTAAGAGAGATACAGTGTACAACCCTAAGTTTGTTTAGCTGCAATCCTAGCTGCAACTACCTAGCAGAAAACCCCACTGAACAAAATGGGTTTTACATGGGTGTAAACATGCATAGGAATGATAGGATTGTGCTGTCACAGTTGAAAATGAAATCAATGAGACTTACTTCAAATTCAAGACTGCTTAGATTCAGCTGACAATATTAACAAACGTTACCCTTAACGTTAATGGGAGTTACAGAAGATTCTTCCAGTTGCAATTGTCACCTTGGGAAGCAACATGGCATATGGCTTAAAAATATGAAACTCCATTTTTTCTTTGCATCTCAAGAAAGCCCTCTGAAAGAACAGGACAGGTCCTCAACCCTGTTCCTTTGTTGTTTGCTATGGGGTGAGGGCTGTCTGCCACCACAATGTTCTGGGTACAAGTGTTGGGTGGCATACAATTTGAGGTTCAAAAGGATTCGCAATAGAAGGCCAAGAAAGAAGCTAAGAGTAGATTCATTCAGGTGTTTGCTTTGTTTCCAATTCATGTGCTTCTGTGACTTGTGTTCTTAGTTCCTGCACAATGCAGGAGAAGCAAAGCCATGACTGAAATGTTCCGTCTCCCTCTTAAACATGCCCCAATGGCATTTAGCCATGAACTAAGGGGAAGAAAAACCACAGTTCCCTATTCTCTTCCTGCAACAGAAGTGCTTTTGTTCCTCCAAACATGGGTGAATAAACTCGTGTCTGAGGCTATTCAGTAGCCATAAAGAAAATATACACAAATATACAAGGAAACAGGTTAAACACAAAGCTCTCTCTAATTCTCTATCTGTGGTCCTATTCACATCATGCATTTAGAGCACATTTAAAGTACTAACTTCCCTCAAACAAACCTGGGAACTGTAGTTTGTTAAGGGTGATGGGAATTGTAGCTCTGTGACCAGAAAACCGCAGCTCTCGGGATTCTTTGAGGGAAGCCATGTGCTGGCAGAAAACCCATGGAGGTCTGCATGCCTCCCATGTATGAGAGAGGAAAGCTATTTAAGGCGGCAGGTAATTCAGAGAGAGAGAGAGAGAATGTCATTCTCACTTGCAGCCACCAGCACCTGCTTTTCATCCCCACACGTGAACAAAGGGAGGAAATAATATGGAACTCTTCAGAATGTGTAGTTTGACCCTTTGTTGCACACTATAACAAGAAAATGCCTCATCTGTACTTGTTGGAGATTATGAATCCACCTTCGCATGGTTTCATGAACTCAGAAGTGAGGGACAAATCAAGTCTACTGTTATGAAGATGGGGGGGGGAGGGAATCGGAAAGGTTTCTGTACTCAGGTGACAATCTTGCAAGTGTTACTTGATCAGACTAAGGATACAATAAATCAGAAAACAGCATCTTTTCTATTTCCTTTTAGGAGAAATGGATAAAGGGCCATTGTGTTTCATTGTGTCCCAGTCTCACACGTGTGCATGCTCCCACATGTGGTGCACAGAAGATGGTAACTGAATGAAGAGCAAAGAGAAATTTGTGCAGTAAGAAGATTGCCCCCACCCTCATATTCATACGCAAGCAAAACCACTGGAAAATTAATGTAGGCTTGACAAAGTACTGGGTATTTTTTTCCCTCTCCCTGCACATGTTAAAATTAAGTATTCCATTTTCTCCTTGCTGAATCCCTCTTGGTAATTCGACTGGATCATGATTTCCTCAAAACCAAGAACTACCCCATTAGCATTGTTGCTTATGGCTCCTTTGCTCTCAATCTGCATATCCATTATTGCAGTTCACAAATCCTCAAAATCATATTCGAAGTTCCTCTCCTTCCTTAAACATGAAGCATTTTATATTCCTTCATCTGGGTCAAACATTCCTTCTTTATCTTTTGTTATCAAATTCTGGTTCCGTTTAATAGACCAAGGACTTTGCTGTGGGGTGCCTTTCCCTGTTCACACTTCAGCGCTCTGCACCCCGAGGGCAAACCAGAAAGTAATCCCACCCCAGCCATTTTAAATGTTTACTTTTCGTTACTTGAAATGGAGGGGAGATTTATGAATGCCAAGTGGTTTTTCACAACACTTACAGCTTGCCTGCACCATTTGTGCTATATTAACCTTTATGTTTCATTAATGCATTTTCTGTGGGGGCTTGTTTTTTCCCCCTTTTCTTCCAAAGGTTTAATTAAACTTAGGACAATTAGAGCATTATTATGTGCATTTTCTCTGCTCAAGACTGCTCAAGACATTAGAAAATTTTCTTGCTATTAAGCTGGTGCTAGAGTTTATCAAAGTGCAGCACTAAAGTCCCCAAAAGGTTCTTTCATGATGGGATAGGCTTTCCCTCTATATAAATCAGCTTCTAACCATGCTTTAATCACTGCCATTCTTCCTTTGTATTTCACACTTCACTCTAAATCTAGCTTCATCAGGAAATGACATCCAGGATCACAATGGAGGGTGTGACACGCTGGCAGAGTGCAGGTATAGATTTTGCTGGTGTCCCCAAATGTTCCTTTCACCCATATACATAGTTTTCATCCATTCCTATTATAATGTCTTGGTGGGTTAGCCTTCATGATGCTCAAGTCCCTTGTAATTCTTGTGGTCCTGGATCCAGCAGTGGTTAAAATCCAATGGAAGATTCAGTTGCTTGAAGGAGCCAGGCCAGCTTCTTGGTAAGTTACATGGACCTAAGCATAGTCCTTAGCATAACGGGAGATTCAAATCTCCAACCTTCTGATTGGCAAGCTCAAGAGGCTTAGTGGTTTAGACCACAGCTCTTGCCAATCTAGCAGTTCGAAAGCACGCCAGCGCAAGTAGATAAATAGGTACCGCTGAGTTGGGAATGTAAACAGTGTTTCCATGTGCTCTGGCTTCCGTCACGGTGTCCCCTTGTGCCAGAAGCGGTTTAGTCATGCTGGCCACATGACCTGGAAAGCTGTCTGTGGACAAACGCCTGGCTCCCTCAGCCTGAAAGCAAGATGAGCCCCACAACCCCAGAGTCACCTTTGACTGGACACAACCATCCATGGGTCCTTTACTTTTTACCTTCACCTTAGTATAACAAAGGGAGTGGATTGTGCCAGAGGGGAAATGGGTGGGCAAGACAAAGTCCTAGTGGAGTGTGTGAGAGCTGGGATGGAAGCAGGCAGAAGCAGAGAGTAGCTTCACCTGAGTACAGCCTTTCTTGGCTTTCTTTCATTCTTTTTTTTCTTTTTGGTATTTAATGCCTAGTATTTCGGAATTCTAAACTTGTCCGAGTGTAGGAGATTAGAATTACTCATCCGCCTGAGCTATGCGAAGGTGGGTATGGCAATCCATAGTGGGCAAGTTCCAACTCTACAAAGACTCTCCTAGTGCAAACCTTTTTAGAACTAAAATATCCAGTGTGTGAGAGCTACCCAGGGATGGAAGCAGGCAGAAGCAGAGTTCTCTTTCTCAAGTGAGAGTCAGGCTTGCTCCTCACCCACAATAATACTCCAGCCAATAGCCTGCAATACGAGCATGCGCAGACAACACCATTAGTCCCAACAACATCAAACATACCATCTGGACTATTTAGCTCATCTTCCCATTGTGTTGCAATCAAATGCCAACAGTGCCCTTCAGCTCTCTTTCTTTCATTCTTTTTTTTCTTTTTGGTATTTAATGCCTAGAATTACAACTAATCACCAAACTTAAAACCACGGAGAAATTTGAACAAAGACGGATTCTTATCTCAATTAACAAAGCTATCTTTAATCTCACCCCTTGCCTTTCCGAGACTAATTACAGCCGTAAGAGGTCAACAGATTAGATCACCCATTCCCAATGAGCAATACTCACTCCCTCTATATTTAAGGATCTGGTGCCTGTTTCAGCTGAAGAAGTGTATGCACACGAAAGCTCATACCAAGCGAACCTGGCTATTGCAATGAATTTTTGTCTGCAGCTAATGATTGCTGCCATGGGCAGTGCTTTGACTCGGTGCCATTTTCTCTAGCTGCCATATTTCTCCTCTGAACGGAGCTCACACATTGACAGCTTGCACAAATCAGACAGAAGTGGTATGAAACGATCATCTCCCAAACCAAGCCCCTTAACCCCAACCACCTTCACACAAAAAACCAGGATGATGTTTGTACACATGTCGCACAAATAAAAATATTGAGGATCCATTCCAGTTGTTTCCCCCCCATAAAGTTGGATTTATTTATTTATTTGCAGTAGAATAAAAATCAGTTTTGGGTTGTTGTTTTTTTTAGTACAATATTTCAGATTGTTAGCTGAATAATGACACCATGTGTCGGCTTGGCACAAAACAGCTGAAAAACAATACAGAAACTATACTACTATGGCATAGTGGCAAGTGCAGAAGGGTCCTGAGTGTCAGAATTGAGCACTTATCCTCTCAACCATTCATCT
Source organism: Lacerta viridis (assembly GCA_900245905.1). Taxonomy (NCBI): domain Eukaryota; kingdom Metazoa; phylum Chordata; class Lepidosauria; order Squamata; family Lacertidae; genus Lacerta; species Lacerta viridis. The sequence continues at coordinate 644,957 of OFHU01004604.1, forward strand.
CCCCCCTCCTGTTGGATACAAACTTTGACATGAAGAATCTAGCTGGTATCAAACCTCTGATCCCCTTGACATCTGAACCAGGGGACTCTGGCTTACTGTCAGTTAACAACCAAGGAAAATAAATTGCAGTGAAACTCAGGTAATATCTTGGGCATATTCCATGATCTAACAATGCCTCTGGGTGTTCTGGTCCTGCATCATCAACTGGCTTAAACAATCAGAGAATCGTGTAATTGTAGAGTTGGAAGAGATCTCAAGGGCATTCTAGTCCAACCACCTGGAATACAGGTATCTCAACTAATGTATCCATGACTCATGGCCATCCAACCTCTGCTTAAAAACCTCTAAGGAAGGAGAGTCTACAATGTTCTGAGGGGGTCCATTCTACTGCTAAACAGCTCTTACTATAAGAAAGTTCTTCTTGATATTGGAATCTCCTTTATCACTGCCCTCCTCTGCACACCTCCCAGCTCGTCAATAACCTTCTTGAATGGTGAAGCCCAGAACTGGACACAGTTTTAGAACATTTCCCGGTATTGATGTCAAGCTGACCAGCTGGTAGCTACCTGAGTCTCCTCCCCCCCCCCACAACATTTGCCCACCTCCAGTCTGCATTGTTTATTCTGTTATCACCAGGTTAAGCACTGCTTTACTTTTGGGTGAAGACAGAGGCAAAGCAGGTGTTGAGCAGTTTTGCCATCTCTCTGTCAACCAATAGCATTCCTCCGTCTTTTCCATGCAAAGGACCTACTACTTGCTTCTTCTTTCTCTTGCTTCAAGCATAAACGAAGAAACCTTTCCCATTATTTTTAACCTCTCTTGAAAGCTGCAGCTCCTTCTGAGCTTTGGCCCACCTGACCTTCTCCCTGCAACTGTTGGCTTCTCATGTATACTCCTCCCTTCTGATTTCCCATTTCTTTCCATTTCTTATACAGCGGTACCTCAGGTTACAGACGCTTCGGGTTACAGACGCTTCAGGTTACAGACTCCGCTAACCCAGAAATAGTACCTCGGGTTAAGAACTTTGCTTCAGGATGAGAACAGAAATTGGGTGGCGGGCGGCAGCAGGAGGCCCCATTAGCTAAAGTGGTGCTTCAGGTTAAGAACAGTTTCAGGTTAAGAACAGACCTCCGGAACGAATTAAGTTCTTAACCCGAGGTACCACTGTATATACATTTCTGCAAGCTCCTTATGCAGCCAGTAGCACTCTTTCTCTTAGGGGGTACTCGATGTGAAGAAATGCTAGTCAGGGAAAGAGTTAAACACCCTATTGCTTTTTGACTCCAAATGCCTCCTAACTCCTAATAATAAAACCTACAATATCCACACACTGGAGCTGCTATCCTCTTTGTCCTTTATTCAGTGCAGGGGAGAAGTTATGGACTGGAATAAAATAAGCACAAGGCCAGGCAGTGTCTAAGATAGCATCTAGTGCCACTGAGTCATTTAAGACTTTGCTATCTTTGGTTGCAAAAAGAATGAGGCATTCTCTGTTAAGACCTGCCAAGAAGCTCTCACCAAAACCAGTCTCATTCTTTTATGGCAGCGAAACACATGTAGTCAGACTTCTAATAATATTAGCCCAACCGGTGCTATTTTAACAGGCTTCTGCCTTGCATGTTCTCGCCATAAAAGGACTTTAGTCTAAAGAGTCAGACAATAGAAACAAACCTGACCATTAATCAGCTCCGCAGGCAGGCATCTGGTGCAAATATAGATCTATTAAAGAGTCCCTGCCAATGTGAGCTGTGCAGCAGATAGGAATCAGTGCAATGATTCTCCCTTTTTTTTCTTCTTTCAGAGTCTGTGCATTGGCAGCGCTGCGATTGAAGCTTTTCTGAGCTTGTCTTTTTCTCTCCCCCAAAATTTCATTCCTTTATGCCATCGGCATGTACTATTATGCTATATGCCTCTTTAACATTAGTAGGTTCTGTATCTCTAAGTATGGTGCCTACTTCCTCACAGACTGTATATGCAGCATTTGTGTCCTTCAAATAACGATGGACTACAACTCCCATCATCCCTGATCATTATCTATGCTAGCTGGGCCTGACGTGAGCTGAAGTCCATTAACATCTGGAGAGCACTATGTTGGCAGCCTTTTATATGCAGCCTGTTGGCATAAGATACAAATGCAATACAAGTGCACAAAGAAAATTACCTGCCCCTCGACGTATGTGAATTGCTTTCCCCGCCCCCAGCCCCAAACATATGTATACAATCACACCCCTGGCAAATTATGCCTCATGCAGAAATTACTAGGGATGGATGAATCTGTCACTCTCAGCTTCTCATTTTTCCAATCTGAAATGCAGTTCCACACCTTTCTGCGGCATTTTGTGATAAGCCTAGCTTCTGTTGTCTAAGCTCTGGTAACCTCTAATCTGAATCACTGTACAGTTAAACCTCGGTTGTCGAACATAATACGTTCCGGAAGACTGTTTGACTTCTGAAATGTTCAACGACCGAGGCGTTGCTTCCGATTAGTTGCAGGAGCTTCTTGCACTCAAGCGGAAGCCGCATCGGACGTTCGATTTCAAAAAAAGTTTGAAAACCGGAGCATTTACTTCTGGGTTTTTGGCATTAGGGAGCCAAAACATTTGAAAACGGAGCCATTTGAGAGCCATTTGACTGTAACACATTATACATGGGGCTGTCCTTGAAGAACTAAAACTGGGCAGAATTCAGCAGCCAAATTGCTGACTGGGCCAAAATAGTCCCAAGCATACAAAACCAATTTTGGCATGGCTGTGCTTGCTACTACTTAGTTTCCATGCTCAATTCAAAGTGCTGCTTTTCACCTATGAAGCCCAAACCTGCATTGGACATCCAAGATCCTTCTCCGTTCCCCCACCTTCAAGAGAGGTGCACAGCTGACAACACAAGAAAGGGTCTTTTCAGGGGTAGCTCCCCACTTTTGGAATGTTCTACCCAGAGAGATACACTTACCACCATCACTTTGAGGCATGAAAGTTCATCCCAGATTGTTATGGGAGGCCTGCAACAAAAGAGGGTGGGGGAAGTGCCTCCCTCCCATTCTCACAAAAGAGGACGGTGAAACTTGTTTCAAGGATGGGGTGCAAAATTCACTGTCATTCCACCTCAGCAACTCTCCTGCTGCCACTTCCACCCCAGGGTTTCCCTTGGAACAACATGACACCATGGTGTGGCATTGTTTCAGGGGCATTGTGGAAATTATGGGTGGCAGTCAGCAAAAAGAGAGACAAAGATCTGGGGGAGTATGAGTGAGATTTATGCCCTTCCCCGTATGAAATTCATACTGCCAAATATCCCAAACGTAGTGGTATTTTATTTCTGCCCAAGTAGCTATTTCAAGGCTTACTGCAGATCAGCAGTGCAAGGCCATGGTGTGCAGGGACAAAGTGGAACTAAGAAACAAGGCAAATTTCAGACGGTTTTGGATATTATATGATATGGTAGGAAATGCAGGGAACAATTGGGACAAGTTAAGCTTCCAGATACGAGAGTGTAGAGAAATAAGAATGTCAATTGGAAATCCATAAGGGAAGAGGTACTATTTGCTTCCAGTTTCTAAAAGGGCTGTTTTGATTAAGAGATTGGGAAAGGCAGCTGATTCACAGAAATAGCTGAATTGTTACACGTTAAGTGGAAGATCTATGGGAAAACACAGAAAGGGCAGAGTGGCAAGCAAATGAGCAAAAAACTATCTTATGCAAGCCCTTGGTACAGATTGAAGAGGTCATGCAACAATTGACTTGCATAGAACGTTGCAAGTGCTTAGCATACGTAATCTTCAGTTAGGCTTACATGAGCTGCGTATGCAATGGTCATCTCCCTCCAAGTTTTTCCACCCTGCTCCCTTTACCTGCTACAAGGATGGAAGCACAATGAGCATGATCCTGCCACACCACATGCTTTGTTCTACTAGAAATCACCAGGGATGGGTGCAGGGGGAGGGAGAAAAATCAAGACGCAGGATTGGCATCTACAGAAACCAATGCACACCCTCCATATCCAGCCTAAATGCATTTTCCCACTAAAACGCTGACATAGAATCATAGAATCGCCGAGTTGGAAGGGGCCCTGAGGATCATCTAGTCCATCCCCCTGAAATGCAAGCATATGCAGCTGTCCCATATGGGGACTGAACCTGCAACCTTGGTGTTATCAGCACCACGCTCCAACCAACGGAGCTATCCAGGCTCTCAAATATTTTAGTTATTCATAAAAGTTAATAGTTCCTGTGCCCCGAGGTTGCTGATGCCCCAACAAAGTTAAGCTCTTTTTATGTCTATTTATTTCATTTCGACGCTAAGCATAACTCAGAAGAATTATTTTTTCGCATGCATATCCTATCCTTCCTTCAAACAGCTCAGAAGAGCATAAACGACCCTGCTCTATCCTTAAAATGGCCCAAGTCGGGCTTTAAAAAGTGGCACTAGCCCTATTTTTAACAAATGCTTTGCTTTGTTGTTAATTTTAATTCCCTTTGCATGCTTTCAATTGTTTCAACTTTTTCCCGTTGATAATTTCAACATTTCTGGGAAACTACTTGGAGGTTTTACTGCAATCAAATAGTATATAAAAATTTGCTAAATAGATAAAATAGTAACTATAATATGCTATAACTCTGCCAGGGCCAAGTTAATCAAATTTCCTTGGAAACAAATCCATTGTTTTCAGTAGGACATATTTTTGTGTTTTGGGGTACAGAATATTAGCATTGTATATCAAAGCAGAAAAGCTGTAAGGCATCATTAAAAAAACCAGAAGAGAATATGAAAACAAAATGATGAAATTGGTTTAACACAGTGAACTGCACCCATGATGAACGAGTTGATTTTCTGACTTAAAAATGTAGCAGCCTTCCATTTGCTATTGAGTGGCTGCATTTATCTCTGAAGCAAACACCGCAAAATATTTTGCTGCATAGGTTTTATGAATATAACTATTTTGTAGTGCTATAAGAGGGAGGGGGGCAGCAAGAGAAAATACTTTGCACATGTCCTTTGCTCATTAATTTAGACCAGGGGTAGTCAACCTATTTATACCTACTGCCCACTAATGCATCTTTCTTGATGGTAAAATTTCCTTACTGCCCACCAGTACTCAATGGAAGGAGGATTCAGCTTGTGCCGTAGAACCCCCTACCGCCCACCTAGAATCCGGAAACGCCCACTAGTGGGGGGTAGGGACCAGGTTGACAACCCCTGATTTAGACACAGAAAGAACATTAAATAATACTTTTGTTTGTTTGTTTCACTCTCTCTCTCTCTCTCACACACACACACACTATCTGATTAGCATTCAGTTCTTTTGAGAAGATATAATTATGATTGCATCACACTTGTCAATTTCCCTACATCCATTTCCCTGATGTTCCCATCACATGAACAAGCAACAAAAGACTGTATATATTTATGACAGTTGATGATGATGACGATGATGATGATGATGAGCTGCTGGTTCACAAGTTTCTTCTTTCCATGTATTACAGTGATCATTGATCAACTGGTTCTTGGGCTCCTTTCAGAACAACCCCATATACAAATCTACTGTCAGGCTTCAGGGACTCGGCTTCTTCCATCCCCCCTTTGCAGTAGATAAGCAGAACAAAGCAAAATGAGTCTCTTACCAGTTAGAGATTTTAATGATCACAGTGAAAGAACAAAGAATCCATTCCTAGGAATGAAGGTGCTCCCAATTAAGGTTTACACCCACGCTCCCCCACAGTCACCCACGTCACTTCCGTGTCTTGCAACCTGATCTCGCAACCACTGTGCTTTCTGTGCTGCGACCTTATCTGCTTTCCTTGGCCTTGGGCTGAGCAGATGTATGCTTTCCAGCAAAAGTGAGTCTGTTAACTCTCCCTCTCCTAGTTCTTCTCCTCCTAGCTGTTCACCACCCAGTTCCTCCCAACTTTTGTCTTCTGAACTATGTCCCTCTGTGAACCACTGTTCCAAATCTATACTGCTCCTGGGAAGATTTAGGCTCCTGCTCAGGAGCATGGGGATGGGGAGGCTCCCACCATTCCTCCTCAGTGAAGCCCTCCTCGGCATGATCCCTGACATCTACTCAGAAGGAAGTCAAATTAAGTACTGCCAGGCTTACTCCCAGGAAAGTGTACATAGAATTGTAGCTTAGTCACCAGTACATACCACAGCAAAAAGTTGAGTTATGTAGTGGTAACTTTGTTATTATAGCTGGTACAAAGCTGTTGTAACGATTACTGAGGTGACACAGAATCTCAGAATCATAGAGTTGGAAGGGACCATGAGGCTCATCTAGTACAACCCCCTGCAATGCAAAAAATATTTTGCCCAATGTGGCCACTTAGATTAAGAGTCTCATGCTCCACCAACTGAGCTATCCCAGCCTATGTATCTACAATTCTTGGAAGAATGCTTGAAAATGAATTCTTAGCCATTCAGACACCCTGTAAATCAGGCACAGAGAACCTCAGGCACGGGGCCCAAATGTGCCCAACCCTAGGCTTCTCTGCCTCCCCCTTCCCCAAGGCCACACCCCCAATTTATGCCACATGCATTTTCCATTGTCTTGAATGTGCCCTTGAACTCTGATAAGGCCTCTTGCTTGCCTGCATGAGAGATGCAGAGCGCTCTCTCTCTCTCTCTCTCTCTCTCTCTCTCTCTCTCGTGTGTGTGTGTTGTTAGAAACCAGCCCCCTGTTCAAAGGCAAAAATTACATTTGTTGTTCCATCCACTTTTGCCTCTAGTGTGTAACCCTCAGATAATTGCCCAGAAGGGATTGTAGCCCTCAGGCAGAAAGAAAGTTCCCCAGACCTGCTGTAAACCATCCTGTTTTTTTTTTTAAAAAAATGTATCATTAGTGAAGCAGATGGAAGCCTCCGTGTATTTTTTTTATTTTATTTTTTAACATTCAGGCTATGCAGGTTTGTTTGTTTGTTTGTTTGTTTGTTTGTTTGTTTGTTTAAAAAAACACCCTTGGGATTGGAATCTGTAGCTTGGGAGACTCTCTTCACCAAGCAAAAGCAAAAGCCTCTTGGGAGCAAATGGACTCCAAGGCCTGCCCCGGGAGGGGAGCTGTGAGAGTCCCAAGTCCTGCCTTTCAACATTTCCTTCCCGGCAGAGAAGCAGGAGAGTGCAGCAGCGACAATAGAAACATTCAGATCTTTTTGGATCCCATCCTCTGCTCCTTTGTAGCCGTACAGTGCTCCCAAACCTGCGAGCCAGAACCTTACCACTGACCCCGCCTTTCCCCCCAAAAAACCCACAAGCCTCCACCTCACCAATGACCCTGCCTTTTCTATTGCTCAATGGAGGCAATCCCCTTCAAGCCCGGTAATTATTCCCTGTACTCAGCCATTGTCTGAAAAGGGAGGAAGGGGGACGAACTCTAAACAAGCTTAATTTATGCAGCAAGTACCGCCGAAGACTGGGTTCTGCACTTTCCATTCATTGAAAATAACAGAGGAGATGAGCCAAGTGGAAGCCAGCCAGATTCCTTTAAAGATCTGTCCCTTGGTGAAGCCAGGGGAGAGAGCTCTCTGAAAAGAGGTTCTGACTGGGCACACTGTCAAAGCTCTGCTGGCTGCACAAAGAAAGAGATAACGCTTCTCGGACAGATGCCGGCACCTTTCCCACTTACAAAGTTAATTTCAAGTACAGAAACATCGCGTTGGGGATTCTTCTGTTAACAGAAGCCTTTCTCTGCTTGGGATTATGCAAGCTGGTCACAAAGTAGAAAAGAATGGGGTAAACTCTTCCTATGATTCTGTTGTACTGCCTTGGGGTTTTTGAATGAGTTGTTTTGGTTGAGTTATGGCTCACCAACCCACAAACATGTATTAGGTATATCATAAGCTGCATTCCTGGATAGATCAGTTGGTTAGAGTGGCTGCTGAAAACACCAAGGTCACAGGTTCAATCCCCATTTGGGACAGCTGCATATTCTTGCATTGTAGGAAGTTGGACTAGATGATTCTCAGGGGCCCTTCCAACTCTAGAATTCTATGATTCAATGGGGTTTTTTTAGGTGTCTAAAAGCTTGAGGTGTTGTGGTTCCTTCACAACCTCGAGCTCAGAGTTTCCCAAACTTGGGTCTCCAGATGGTTTTGGACTACTACTACTACTACTACTAATAATAATAATAATAATAATAAATAATGTCCAGAGTGGGCACAGATCTAGAGGCTGTGAGCAGAATCAACACTGAGCTGGATACCCTAGTGCGGCAGTTTCCGGAGCAGCCTGCTTCTCAGCCGGGTCTTTCAGGCGCTGCTAGGTCTTACGAGGTGCAAGCCCCCTCGGATGCCAGTGAGGCCTCCAGCCATGGAGGCGGTCAGTATTCAATCATCTGATGAGGATCTCTCAATGCCCAGAGTTCCATCGTGTGGTGGAAGGAAGCGCAAGAGTGACCGCTCCAGACGCAGGGGCAAGAGGTGCAGGGATGATGAATCATCCTCTTCTACTGGTACGTCTTCTGACACTAGTGATGAGGAAATGGATTCGCCTCCTATTCTTTATTGGGGCCATATGGAAGGGTCCTCAGGGCTGCCTCAGTGGGCATGGTTGAGGAGAGCTAATACACACAAAGCTAAATATGGCCTTCCCTTAGAGTGCATCAATGGTGTGCCAATAAAGGATACCAAAGTCTCGACTAATTCAGCTAAAGACATAATCCCAGGTGCACACTTATCTTCTAGGATCTGGAATAGAATCCTAAATGGAAAATTTGTGGATATGGTCAAACTAATTACCCAGACGAGGACCCCCAGGTTAAAGACAAAGCCGGGACCTCATTAAGGATGAAATCCAGTAAAGTTGGCCTTTCTTTTGATAAATGGCTTGACGCCTTTCAGGTTTTCACAGGAGCCTCCATCTTTGGATTTACCTATCCATAGTGTGGTTGGCTTACTCAATGGCTGGGGAGGCGGCAGCCATTGCTTATGGTCAAAACTTTCAGCATAGGGCTTGCAAGGTACATACAGCCCGTTGGGATCAGAAAGACCTTGATGTCTGGTCTACCTACATTGTGCCACACATCGAGCCTAAGTCCCCGGAATTTGCAGTGCCGAAATTCAAACCCAAGAAAGCTGCTAAGCGAGTGTATTATTGTTGGGAGTTTAACAAAGGCTCCTGCCAGAGGCAGGCTTGCAAATACGTCCATTCTTGTGACAAATGCGCATGCCTATGCAATGAAGGGTATTCCGGTTAAGGAATCCAGGGACTCACTGGTTTGGCAAACCCCGAAAGGGGTTCGGCCCGTGCCCGAGTCCAGGGGACATCAGGGTGGCTGATTGGTGCTCCCTCCATCAGCTGTCCCTGGTGTTCATCCTTTGGCTGTCCTATGAACGTGGCTCTGGGACAGCGCTGCCTGCATGGGTGCAGGGAGATAGTCAAACCAGAACCTATGCAACCACTCACTTGATTGTAATCAATAAAGTTGTGGCCTAAATTTCTGCCAAAAACCAAACCAAATATCTAACTCCTGTGTGAATTAATTGAGGGAAAGGTAAAAGGTCTAAACACGCAAAAATAGCAAGCCTTTCTGATAAGCAAACTGTGTCGAGTCCAACGCCGGACATTTCACCACCTGAGGTGGGTGGCTCTGTTACCACTGCTGTTGCTTCTGCTTCCCCCTGTTTCCCACTACTCTTCTTCTTCTCACATACTCCAAACTTACTTTTAAAGTGCATTCCTGATGCTAACCATGAGTCAGTTTTGCTGGTCACTCTGTAGGGCAGGCCATAACTCAGTGGTAATGTGTCTGCCTGAAAATCAGAAGGCCCAGTTTCAATACTTAGCATCTCCAGGTAGGGTTGGAAGAGACGCAGCTGCCAGGCAGTATAGGCAGTGCTGATCTAGATGGACCAGTGGTTTGATTTAGCACATGACAGTTTCCTATGTTCCTCTCTTCAAAGCAGGGATACCATCCTCATAATAAGAGATTCTAGGGGATATGGCTCGGGGGAGTATTGTGTCACCGCTACTTTCACCTGGTAGCAAGAAATGCACTATTAAAATTAGTTAAATGTTACTTTGGTATGATTATGGGAGTTGTAGTTCAGCAACTTCTCAGGCCTACAATTTCTATTGCTTTCAGAACTCAACAGCCATATGCAACAACAGCCACATGGATGTTACTACCCCAGAGATGGAAAGAAGACCAAGTCCCTACCAGAGAGGAATGGCAAACTAAGCTGTTGGATTATGCCAAAGTGGCAAAATTGACTGGAAAGCTCAGGGACCAAGAAGACCAAAACTTTAATAAAGAATGGGAAAAATTTGCAATCTACCTGAAAGACCACTGTATGCAGATGAAAACATTAGCAGAATTACAATAGCACTTGTAGAAAATATTAAGGACAAAAATGAAGAGATATAAAATTTGGATTATGAAAAAATATGCAGTTGAAAGGGTTGAAAATAGGACCCATGGAGGGTTGAAAATAGGACCCATGGAGGGGAAGCCTAGAGATTCGGATAAATCTCTAAATATGGTTATGTATTTAGTATTATTACAATTTTAAACTTGTAAAATCAAATAAAAATTATTTCAAAAAAACAAAAATAGAAGTCAACAGCCATTTTATAGATCCATCTTCCTACTCCCCACCCCTCTCTGGAATTAGCTTTCCTTCACAACCTCACTGAACTAACCATTTATAATTTAATGAAGTCACCTAAGCAAAAGATGTGGTGAGTCAAGGGCCAAAGAAGATGAAAGATTAGACTCTATGGATCAGATTTCCCCTCTCTCTCCCTCACTTTTTTTTTCAAAGTTAAGAATCAGCCGCACTACAGAGAAATGGTTGGGTTAAGACTGTGCTGAGGGAATGTATCCTTTTCTTGCATGTAACTTCTCCCCCAATCACAATTTGATGAATCAAGGAATGATAAGGAAGATATTCGGTAGCTAAATTACTCATGCAGTTGGCAAAAGATACAAGATCCCTGACCAGTGTGGGGGGCAGTTGGCAAAAAAATCCATGAATCATCCCAACAGTTTCCATCTTGTACACTCCAAAGAAGTTCCCACTGCCTTAAAGCACCCATCAGAATTGGAATTACAAGGGACTACATTTGGCAAATCCTCACTGTGATCAACTCCCACCCAGAATTCCATGTCCCCACTGTGGAAGGACATGCGGATCCAGAATTGGCCTCCACAGTCACCAATGGACACACTGTTAAGGCCATATTCATGGAAGACAATCTTACTCGACTACAAGTGATCACAAAAGAAGAAGAAGAAGAAGAAGAAGAAGAAGAAGAGGTTACTTGTTGAGATTCCACCTTAGATTTCTGCTTCTGCTTCTAGAAAGCCTACAGGCCACAATTTGGCTAAAATTGGAGAAGGGGAATCATAATTCAATCACTGCTATCCACCTCTTTCCCCCCAAAGCCTCCTATGACCAGCAACAGCTTCAAATTTTCTTTAAAGTGTCAGTTTAGCCAAGTTCTCCGGGCAGATCCAGTGTTCCAACTTCACACATAACCGGTTGCTATTCTGACACTCATTATTCCCACAGAAACTCCATTAAACACATCTTCTGCACCTGCTGTAGTCCTTGTCTAACATGAAGTGGGCTTATCAGTTTCCATAGCAACTTCCTAGCAGTGTGTCATATGGGCCCACTGAATATCGCAGGGCCAGTACTCTGCAATCACTTAGGTACATACAGAGAAATAGTCTCATCTTTTTTTCAATTGCTGAAGAGTCTGGTTTAATGTCACGGCTGATAGGAAAACCAGGCATATATGTAGTTCCCAAAAGGCCAGGAAAACAGAAGAAGAGGCCAGCCATTCCCAAGCATTTATTAGACATTTGATCTGCAGAAACGAGTCAACAACAAATTTCATGATATAGAGCTAAATCAGCCTTCCCCAATCTGGTGCCCTTCAGATATTGTTGGACTAAAACTCCCACCAGCTCCAGAAAACATGGCCAATGGTCAGGGATGATGGGAGTTGAAGACCAACAACATATACAGGGCATCATATTGAGGAAGCCTGCAATAAACATTATCACTTGCTAGTTACTACAGAGCAATTGCTGCTGCCCAAGGAAATGCTACAGAGGCTTGCTCAAAGGTTGGCAAGCCAATTTTTGGAAGACCTCAGACAACAGGACAAGGCTGTGTCTCTTTTGCACCCTCAAGCTGGTTCGCTTGATCTGTTTTTATATACACACGGCTCTCACATTTTTTTTAAAAAAAATAATCTATTTATAGCCTGTTGCTAAGAATTCTCTTCAGCAGCTATGGCACTGAACAGCGATGGAATGGGATAGAAATTGCAGCTCTACAATATTTGTTTCTCCCTGTCCCCTTTAAAAAAAAAAGTGAAGGAATAATATGGTTGAGACACTGTTCCTTACCTATAATGTAACAAGGAATGCCTTCCTTGATACACAAAAAGAAAACAAACAACTGAGGGGAAAACCCACGCAGCCAGACAGCATGTAATATATTGCCGGTTATTAAAATGTGGTATTTGGTAAAGTACAGCCTTCAGGAATCTTAACTTTACTGCAGCAATAAGGTGTTTGTTTTATGGTTGCATTTGCTGAGTCATTTTGTGTTTCATATTTTGGCGTTATTAATTATTCTTATTAATGACCCACCCTTCACCAACAGGTCCCAGGGTATTCCGCAACAATTTTAAGTTCAGAAAAACTGTGAAACAGAAGTCATAGTAGTGGGTGGTGCAAGCAAGGCCAGTCCTGCTGTTAGGGTGACAGGTGTGGGCACCATGAAAAGGCAGCAAATTGAGAGCAATTAGCAGTGTGTGTGTGTGTGTGTATATATATATATATATATATATATATATATATATATATATATATATGCACATCAGGGAGCAAGAGGATTTTCTATCTTGGATAGAGAAATATGTTGGGTGAGACCACTGGATTTCACATGAGAATTTGAATCCAACCAACCATATCTGTGCCTGCAGACCTCTACATCAGGGTGGGGGGAGGGAATCTTGTCGGAAGAGTCTCACTCCCCATCTTCTTCTTCCTGCTGCCTCGGAGCCAGCTGCAAGCCGCAAGTCTATTGTCAAATAGCTCAACACAATCCACTCTCTCCAGAAAGGAGTTAGTACTGCATAAGAACAGCATTAGCTCCCACACAGATGTCTGCTGGAAATCTATCAGGTTGCCAGGGTAGCGCACTGTACAGAGAGTTGCTCTCTCGCTCTGAACGCTCTCCTCCCGGGCACATGGAGTTTGATTGTAAGGTGTTCAAACAGAGGGGCCACTGTAAACCTCGGAGACACATGTCACAAAAAAACAACAACTGCCACTTTGCCTCATCCAAGGGAAGCGAGCCTTCGCAGCCAGTTTCTCTTCTCTCCCTGCCATGCCAAGAGATGACAATCTGCCTTGGGTTTGCTTGCTTGCAGACCGTACATGAATGCCCATTTAATTATTTTTAAAATATCTTTTAAAGGCCTGGGATCTTTCTTTACCTTTCAAGATAAACAAAGGGATGAATAGCAATGCTATGCTCCCACCCATCCCATTACGAAACAACAACAACAACAACAACAACAACAACAACAACAACAACAACAACAAAGGTGGGGGAGAATGAAATGTGAGAAGAAGAAAGCGGGTTCCTTCCATTCACCATCAATTTAGATGTTAATGAGACTTTTTTTTCTTTCTTTCATGGTGCAAAGGCAGGGAATGACAGTGTAAAGAGTGAGAAACAAACTCCCCATCTTCTCAGTCTTCTATTCCCATTCATGAACACTTCTTTTTTTCCTGGCTGTAGTAGAAGGAAATTCTCCTTTCATCTCTGCATTTTTGTTTCCTTCTTCCAGCCATTGCTACTCAAAAACCACACAAGCTTCATTTTCTCCTCCTCTGCCCTCAAACACCAGAGGCAGAACTAGAGTAAACACTTATTTCCAAACTTGCATTTCTTGAGATAACATAGATGTGTGGTGGGGGAGGCATTTGCTAGGCGGGGGGTGGGAGGTGGGGGGGGAGAGAGTACTTAAAACTTTACCGGACCATCAATTTTCTTCAACAATTTTTTCTCCTCTTCCAGAGGTCATTTTGCACCTCTGCCAAGCATACTTCCTGTCTGGCTGTAGGGAAATGAATTAAATGCAGCCTTGCGTGTGGGGATTTGTAGAGAGGGATGGGCAGCCATGGCACATATTAGATACTTGTCTTCCTACCCGGCTGCATGGTGGAGCAACAGTACTCACCTGACCACCACCACCCTGACCGTTGATTTGCTGCTGCTTACTGTGAAGGAGAGGGGTGAAGCAGCAGGGAGGTTGGCACAGTGGAAACACGTTGGCAGGAATATCACATTGGCTCTGCTGGTGCATTTGCACCATGTTGTCCTGCCCTCCTTCCCCAGTAAGCAGCAGCAGGTCAGCTGTTGGGAGGCCAGGTGAGCACCACCACCATACCAAGCCAACCACTGCTATTCCTACCTACAGAAAGTTGGACAAATACCCCTCAGCATCTGTCATAGGCCCCATCTGCGCTGTGGCATCACACAAATTGAAACATCCATGGTTTCTTCCCAAAAACCTTTAAAAGTACATTTTGCTATGTGTGCCATGAATTGTTAGGGGAGCCCTATTTTCCTCAGACAGCTACAGTTCTCAGAATGGTTTACCCGGGAACTGGGAGCTGTCGTTCTCCGATGGGAATAGGAGTCAGGGCTTTTTTTTCCAGCTGGAACTCACCGGAACTCAATTCTGGCACTTCTCAGGTAGGCACTGTTGCCATTCTAACAGAACAAAGGAGGTGTTCATGGTGAGTTCAGGCACCTCTTTTTCTATAAAAAATAGCACTGGGTCTGTTAATAACACACAGCACCCTTAGCAAACTACAGCTCCCGGGACTTTTGGAGATGGGGACTGGACCATGGCTATTTAAAGAGTTGTGATGCTGCTTTTAAATGTGTAGAGCAGATGGGGCCTGCAAACTAAACACACACCACTGACAATGGGATTTCTGCTTTGAGTGTAGGAAATTGTGGGCATTCATCTCATTCCTATTCAAGATCAGCACTGTGCACATTTCCAGACAACCTTCTTTGTTAGAAATGGGTGAATATTTCTGGCCTTCTGAAGAAAGAAAGAGCAAGATGACCTCTTGGAAAAGCAGAGTGGCATAGGGGGCCAGCCCTTTGATACAGAACATAAATCCTTTCCACATCCACGTATTTTAAAATACAAAGTGTCAGACTTGTTTTATTGCTTGGTATTTTTGTTTATACTTTACACTTAAGATGCCCTGAACAAATAAATATCCTCACAAGTATAGCTAAATGGGGAGGAGAAGGTTAGAAAGATTTATTATGTTGCCAGAGCTGTCATGTTGGTTGCAAGCGAGAAATGTTTCTTCATCATAAGGAGTGTAAGGATGTTCTGTTTATTCCTCTTTTAAAGGACACCATGGGGGGCGGGGGACTCTAAAAGTATCGCACTCCTTGGTTTTGAAAATGAGTTATTCATAACGCTCTATCATTGTAGACTAATTTGAGGAGGGGGCATGATGAAAGTTTATAAAATTACAAAAGGTGTGGAGAGAGGCAAGTTTTCCTTCCTCTCTTGAAAGGCATCAGGAGCCTCCATTCACTTCTACACCCTCCCCCTGTGAACTGGAAATGATGTGAGGACTAGGGAACAGGTCCATGAGATGCTACCTGGCCTTGACTCTGGATGTCCACCTGTTAGAAAGAATTTCCTATGTGTGGATGTTTAGAGGGGCACAATAAGCATGGTCTTGCTCCCCGGTACTTGTTTGATAGTTCCCCAAAGAAGCAGGTTGGCAGGAAAGGAACTGCTTTTTCACACGCATTAGGATGCAGCAAGGTGACGGTCACCAAGATGGGTTTAGAAAAAGGCTTTGGAGACGCAATCTCCCCCATGCTATCCCTCGTGGCAGCTAAACTTCTATGCAGGAGAAAGGCACGTTTCCTCCTGATTTAAAATGCAGAGGAGGAGGAGGAGGAGGAGAGGAGGAGGAGGAGGAGGAGTTTGGATTTGATATCCCGCTTTATCACTACCCGAAGGAGTCTCAAAGCGGCTAACATTCTCCTTTCCCTTCCTCCCCCACAACAAACACTCTGTGAGGTGAGTGAGGCTGAGAGACTTCAGAGAAGTGTGACTAGCCCAAGGTCACCCAGCAGCTGCATGTGGAGGAGCGGAGGGCAGGCATGGAAGGCCATCACTGTTTTTTTATTGCCTGCAGTTTGCTGATGGAAACAGAATGTTAGATCCATGAGAGCCTTGTTCTGATCTACCTATGCAAACTGTAATATCACAGTTGGGATAAGGTGAATATTAGGGGAAAGCTGGTGGAGACTAGGTTGGCTTCAACTAGGGCCAGGCCTTCTCAGTACTGGCCCCGACTTGGTGGAACTGCGGGATTTGGCATCTTTCCGCAGGGCCTGCAAGACGGAGCTGTTCTGCCTGGCCTTTGGGTTGGTTTCAGTTTAACCCTGATGTTTCATTCTTTTGGTGTGATTGGTGGGCTACTTAAAAATGAGGCTGCAGTCTAAATTAAATTTTAAATTGTATTTTAATCTGTATTTTAATGAATTGTTTTATGTTTTTGTTGTGATTTTATTGGTGTTAGCCGCCCTGAGCCCAGTTTGGCGGGGAAGGGTGGGGTATAAATAAATTATTATTATTATTATTATTATTATTATTATTATATTATTATTATTATTACAATATACTTTATATGCATTTTCCCCCATTTTCCCCAAACCAATTTGCACTTGTATACATGAACATAATTCAGTCTCAGCAAAGACATCTTTAGAGATTTCTTTGCTCTATATCCTAATTTTATTCAGTCTTGCACTGTTCAGTTGGCTGCATTGTCTGTATTCCTGGTTCCAACTGTGTAGTTCAGGTGCACACATTATGTTCTTATCTCAGCTTTAACTCTGAGGTGTATGTGCTTTAAATCAAGACAGATAATTCAAAACATATTACAGATGGTGATATAAACAAATGAAACAGAGTCACGCTTCTAGCTGAGGTGTGAAAACACAAAATTCAGGAGTACTTTTGTGTTGCTTAAACAACAACTTCAGACACCGCCTAAATTGGCTAACAAGTTAGATACCTCCTCATGGCCCTGCATTGGCAGGCTCACACATCCAAAAGTGCTGTTTGACAAACAATCCTAGACTTTAATAAAAATTGATATATACAATCATTCTTCCTGACAATATCATGCATGCTTGTCTGGTGAGATGTCTGAAGAGGCTCTAAACACATATCAATCTATGAGGGTAAGGATCCTTGCATGCTGGAAGAATATTACACACAAATGATGGCACATACTTTGGACCCTTCGACATGGTGACCAAAATTGTGGCAGGCTCACAATTGCCTCACACAGAGAGGCAAGACCAGCTCTGTGATCCACATCACATACACTTTCAGTATATGAGGAGGGTCATAGGAAGCCCCCAAATAAAATAAAATTCCATTTTTAACTCAGCGGTTACTCGGTGGATTTATAATAGACATAAAATTCACACACGGAAATTTAAATGAACATTCTATCTGCTAGGCTATATTCTGGGATGCAGAAGCCCTTAACAAGCTCTGGAAAAATCAAAAATTGTTGTAGTTCATTGACTACTGAGAAGCAGCATAATGTATCCAATTATACTCTAATGATATGTTTGTTGAAATTGGTTTTTCTCTTCCCCTTCCCTTTGCCTGTCAGAAAATGAAATATTCAGCAAAGGGCACCATATTCCATGTTCATCACTTGGGATGACTGGAAGTCCTACACAGATTGTGTGCCTTTTACCCTCCCTCAATCTTTCACAACAGTGACGGCAAAGAGCTATGAATACACAATGCCAAGAACAATAAAATATCTGTGAATGACATAATGACACTTAAGTAAGTTTTTAAATTTATGCATACTTTAACTTCCATAAACAGACTGGTACTTATTGAATACAAGTAGAAGACGATAATGATACTGTTGTGATTAATAATGGTTGTTCTGAGAGATCTCTGAAAGTTCATTGTGCTTTCTAACAATGGCTATAAAGCAATTCTATTCAAGGGTTGCTTCAGTATGGCATTATAAAAAATGAACACAAATTAACCCATTAAGTGAAGAGATTGTAATCAATCAGCATATCCACTGTGATAGGTGGGATCACTTACATTGTTAACAAGGCCCACATCTGAATCCTATTAAAAGACACCTCTAAGTGGGCAGTAGGAGCAACTGTTGCTATTTTCAGATGGGATTCAATCACACACCAGCAAATTCAGATTGCACAACTAAAGTTGTGATCTCCTTTGCAACAACCCTGCCTCATCCCATGGTAATTTCTGGGGAAAGGGAAAGTGACTGGAAAATGCACTGGAAAGGATGGGATAGCACCTGCTGGAAGGAACATCATATAACTTCCCCACCAATGAATCAAAATGAATGCTCAACAAAATAGTCAATTGCTATTCACCACGTGAATAGCAGCAGCCAAGACAGCAATGCAAAATGGGTGTGGGTAGAAGGGGGTGTTACCTGGCTCAGATTAAAATCTGAGCCGAAGAGGAACTCAGACGCTATGATGCTCACCCTCACTTTGAAGGTAGGGAATGGAGTGAGCATCATAAATGTTACTGGTGCTCATAGTGCAAGTGCCCATTTTAATCAAAAAGAACAGAAACATGATGAGCACATTCCACAAGAAGCAGGCGGCTTCCTTGATTTTCTTCGTTCAAGCCCCTCACTCTTCTGATTCTGCCAGCTAGCCCATCCCTCTCCTGCAAACAGCAAACTTGCCTTGAAGACTGGGCAGGTTAGCAGTTCATGGAGGAGTCCCTGGGACAGGTCCCCTGGGTTTCTCTTCCTTCTTTCCGCTGGCTGATTGATTGCAAAGCAAAGTTGTACTGGTAGATTCCACACACACACCCCAAATCAGGAACCACAGAAATTGAACTACAACCCCTGTATCTGAAGAAGTGTGCATGCACATGGAAGCTCATATCAAAAACAAACTTAGTTGGTCTCTAAGGTGCTACTGGAAGGATTTTATTTTATTTTGTTTTGACTATGGCAGACCAACACGGCTACCTACCTGTAACTACAACCCCTGTGATTTTCAGTGGAAAATGCCAGCAGCTACAGCAGATCATGGATACAGGATCTTCAACAGAAAGAGATGTAACTTCACTTCTCACACAGCTTGGGGGGGGAGCAGGCCTCTTCTTTCTTTGAGGGGGATGCTCTGCTCTCCTGACCTGGCCCTGAAGTGTGTTTTCCCTGGGAGAAGCAGGTTCCTGGAGTGGTTTCCCTCTCTCTAAAATCTAAATGGTCAAATCCCCCCCCCCTTGAGGAGATTTGAGTATTCAAAGGGAAGCTTCAAAGGGTCCAATTTGTTTCCAAGGCAAGCAGAGATCTATTCACCTATCTCTGAATGATATGAGCTGCCAGAATGCATATTCTGAGTCTGAAATTAATGACATAGCTTGTATTTATTATTGTTTCCTGTGAGGGACCTTAATCTGCTTTAGGGGAAACAGGGAAAATTCACCTTCATTGGAAGAAAAAAAACCCAAAACTTTTTTTTCCTTCTTCATTTTTATTTTTTTTAAAAATGTAGCAGCAGATATTATATTACTCCTGTCCCATATTTTTATGACCATGTCACTATTTCTTGACAGTTAAGTTAAGAGTAGAGTCAACTTACTGGCAGGCAACAGTTTCTAACAAGCAATGCCATCCAATCTTGATAATAAGAAGAGTTGAATGCTGCCTCATTTGGATTCTGTGCTACAGAAGACCCCATCCGTTGGCCTTGGCAATAAATGATTAGAAAATCTGCATTGCTGTCATTAGTCCTGCCAGTAATTCTTTCTCCTTTTGTTGCAGCTTAAGAGACAGTCCTTTGCAAGCAGCTACTGCAGTCCCTCGACAGTGTAATATAGTGACAGATCAATAGCCATAAAGTGAATTCAGAATTATGATTACCCTAATTCACATTACCCTTATGAGTAGTTCAGTGATAGTAGAAGATTTGTGTGTGTGTCACCCTGAAGTCCCCAACTTTTTAAATCATCTTCTGTGTTTCACTTTGCATTTTGATCTCCAAAACCAGCTCCATTTTAATTAGCAGAAAGCCCCAGTAATTCAATCAAGGTAGTCAAGCAGTTTTAATTAATTAATTAATTAATTAATTAATATACTTATAAAATGTTAATTCACAAAGAAAATATCAAAGTGGTTCATAGGCACATACACTATTTTACACATGATGTCAACATCTAAAGACTAATGGCATGGTCCCAAGACTGGAAGATTAAAAATTGAAATAAAAGGCTTGATATTAGTGCTGCATGTCAAGATTGGTTAACTCTTTGGCAGGTTAACCAAATTTTAAGTATTTTCTTTTCTTGGACTACCTGTTGATATCATTGTGGCTGGCTTCAGTGTTAACAGCATGCTTCCCAGTGATAATGGATCAGGCCTATAATTGAAATTTTCCACAGTGGATGTGAACAGTCATCAGAATAAATGTATGTTTTGGTGTTTCGCGGTTTTTGTGAACTTTTCCATTCTTCTAAACGGACTACCTTCTGCCACCCAACCCAACATCATAAATGGGGTCTACGTATCAGATTAACCTAGGCAGTTCCATATAGCCAGCTGGTGAATATGATAATTCTGTATGTTGGGTATATACCCAACATGGGCTTCAGACAATAAATAGAACATGATATTTTGACACCCTCCTAAATCCACACACAAAGACCACAATTAAACCAAAGTAGGAACTCATTATGGGCTCATTGATAGGAAGCATCTAACCAATCAACGTATCGGCTGATGCTGGGGAAGAAATACGCCATCGCCTTAAAGATCTTATCCTTTCCTGGATCTCCCTCACGCTGTCTGTCTGTCTGTCTCTCTCTGTCTCTCTCTCTCTCTCACACACACCTTTAAATCTTACCCATGTCCCAAGAGGGGAAGCCCCACATTTTGGAAGAACAAACTATTGACTAGTACTCTCATGCAAATATTCAGAGCAAAAATAATGTAGTTACACGTTTTGGGGTTTTTTGTTGTTGCTGTTTAAACAAGTCAGCTAATTTTGAACATGAATAACCAGCTTCCTTCCTTCTCAGGGGTCACTCTGTCCACAGACAGTGGGGTGGAGAACAATCTTACTTTATCACAGAAAAGGACTGTATTACAACAAGTGAGGCTTCAAAATAAAGTTGGTCTCATCTAGCAAAGGTACCTCACAGTGCCTTTGTGGCAGTAGCATTCTGGACTGAGGGCTGTGTTGTCCTCTTCTGATACCAAGAGTTACAGCTTTAAAGCCCTACTGTCACCGCACTCGCCACCATTTTGACTACTGCTAAAGCAAGCTGCTCTCCTTTAAATATGGAGAGTCTTCTCACTGACAGTGGAGATAACGACTCAGCTAGAGCTGTGGCTTGTCTTTAAAGCTCAGTCTGAGGTTGACTGGTGCTGAAGCAATATTCACGTTCAGCTCTTACGAATTCTCATGCTGAGCTTTCGCTGACGGTGACTCAGTCGATAGCAAATAAAGTCAGGGTGGAGTTGCAGGACCTTGGGTAGCTCCAAGCAGACAGCTGCTCTGATGAGATCTAGAAACTTTTCAATATTCTCCTTGGGCCAAACTGCTCTTCTCAGGGTCATCAATCCTTCATCAAAAGGGGAGCCTTAAGAAGGCAGTTCTCTAGTCTGGAATATCTCAGGCCCTGTCTTGTAGGTTATTGGTGAGCAGGCAGTAGGGAATAGGACAGCTAGACAGTCCATTGGGACTATCTGGCTCAGAGGGTGTTGACTCTGGGGATCCAATTTAAGAAGTGTGCATGCACACGAAAGCTCATACCAAGAACAAACTTAGTTGGTCTCTAAGGTGCTACTGGAAGGATTTTTTATTTTATTTTATTTTATTTTGTTTTGATTATAGACCAATGGTCAGCCTGAGGGACTGTGTCTTGATTCAGCATCTCTGCACCTTCCACTGCCGGTCCTCTTGATTCAGATGGCTTCTTTCATTGTTGGAGACCTATCTGCTGCTTCATTTGGAGGCATTACACATGATTAGATTCCGGCTCAGCCCCTTGTGTTCATGTCTATGATTCAGGATAGACATGGGTATTTCTGACCCATTTTGCCTCTTCAATCTCCCCAGCATTGTGTAGCTGAATAGCATGATGTCGCACCATCACTTTAGTGTTATATTGTCCATGCCCCCATAAATGACAATCAAAGATGCAAGGTGTGGAGAAATACTAATTTGATATCTTGCCATGTGATATACATTATATATACATTACCCCAAATATACATTACCCAGAGCAAGGACACAGCTAGCTCACACATGCCCTACAATGATGTATAAATTGGATCTGATACTTCACAGTGAAATATGATGAACCTTTGCTCCAGCATTCCATGTCCTGCGTTTCACTAGCACGCTGATCTCCTTTATATCATAATCTATGACAATTCTCTCAAAAGTTGTGCATACTTTCATCCCTTCACTCTAATCCGCACAGAGATCAGATTGCCTAATCCCTTTTTTCAAGGGCACAAAATGGAATAAAACAGCCTTCATTCAGGTGCCCACTGTTGAACTGGCTCAGCACAGTCACAGGTTGTACAGGATTTGCAATGCCAACAGATGGCTGCAAACAATCAGGTATTATTAAGCCAAGATCAAAACAGATCATGAATGAGGCAGTGGCTAAACCTCAGGTATGTGTTTCATCTTGGTCTCGTAATAACATCCCAAGACCGATGGTGAAGGTTACCATAGGGACGGCATTTCTTTCTCCTATTAAGAATAGATTATGATAGGCTAAAGTTACTTAGGATATTGCAAGCTCGACACAACTCATTTGAATAAAATCATAGCTGAGTGAAGGAACTGGCAATAAGCCCAGTTGCATCAGTTCCAAATCTGCTTGAAAGAATTCCAAATGCTATAACTGAGTCTCAGAGTGATTGCCTATAGAAAAAAAAACCATTATAAATTGATCTGTTGTTCAAAGCATGAGGCCCATAATATCAATATTCAGTTTCTTTATCCCATTGTTTTAAGGTACATATTTTAGACACGTGGTGTATAGATGTTCTAATAATGACACTTTTTAAAAGCATTCTTTTTTTTCATTTTTGATAAAAAGAAAGGCATGAGTCAATGAAAGAAGAATTTGCTTTTAAAGAACAGCCAAGCAGGTCAACAACTGAAGTGAATTGGATTTTCCTGTCCTTTACCATTTCCATTAATAATCATAACAATCCTTAGAGAGCATGCCGTAAGAAATACATGAATCAAATAATTGAAGGTCCTATGAGCCCAACCCACAGAAAAGGCTGTTCATTCACCTGTGCATGATTCACTGCTCTAGGGTTTGTGCCTCCCCCCCCCATCTTGATAATTCTGATGCATCACACACAATTGGTTTAGTCAATCAGTCCCAATGCCTTCAAACAGCAGGATGGGGACCTGTTGTGTCCTTAAATGATAACAATAGTGATTTTGTCTTGCCTCCTTTCATCAGGAGCTATAACATAGTGCCCTCCCTCCCCCCAATTACCCACAGAAAGTGATTGGACTCCCAGTTGAAACTTTCAATTCTGGTGTAAGGATTCGTCGGTTTTGGTACTCTCAGCTTCTCATTTCCCCCATCTTAAATTTGGTTCTCCCCATTTCTGCATTCATTTGCAACTTTTAAAATGGGGGGGGGCTTCTTGAAAACTCACCAACACTTTAGCACAAAATTCTCCCAAAAAAACCCCACATTTTTGTGTGCTGAAGTGCACATTTAGGGAGGTATCCTCTCTTGTAATGCTTTTTGTAGGTTACTTTCCAACATTCTCAGGGTAGGACCATATTCTTCCTCCTGTGATTGCGGCTCATTTGCCTGGGAAAGAGATGGCAGGCAAGGTTTTTAAAACACCAAGAACATAGCATAGGACAAAACAAAATAAAAAATTCTTTCCAGTAGCACCTTAGAGACCAACTAAGTTTGTTCTTGGTATGAGCTTTCGTGTGCATGAAGAAGTGTGCATGCACACAAAAGCTCATACCAAGAACAAACTTAGTTGGTCTCTAAGGTGCTACTGGAAAGGAATTTTTTATTTTGTTTTGACTATGGCAGACCAACATGGCTACCCACCTGTAACAATAGCATAGGACAGGCATCCCCAAACCCGGCCCTCCAGATGTTTTGGGACTACAATTCCCATCATCCCTGACCACTGGTCCTGTTAGCTAGGGGTGATGGGAGTTGTAGTCCCAAAACATCTGGAGGGTCAAGTTTGGGGATGCCTGGTGTAGGATAAAAATAAGCGGGGCAGCAATGGCAAAAGGGTGGAAATGTATTTTGGTGCTTTCTCCCACATGTGAGATTTCTAGAAGAGATATATTGGTATACTTCACATCAGTGCTCCAAACCTAAATATATTTTCTCTGAAGCACATCTTATTGATCTGGATGGTGTTCACTTTCAAAAAAAAAAGGAGGGGGTGCTTAAGATTGCAGCCTTCCTTCCTTCCTTCCTTCCTTCCTTCCTTCCTTCCTTTTTCTAGCATTTATGCCCCACTCTTTAGCCAAAATGTGTTCCAGAGTGGTCCACTGAAACCAATAGGAAGATGGCTTCTTCTCTCAAGCAAACACCAAACAGACATGGTACATGAGGAAAAAGGAATGGGAGGGAGAAAGGGGGAAAGAACAAGCTCAGACACAAAGTTACAGTTCTTGTGACTCAGTTATATAGCTACATCTAGGCAGATTCTGGCTATATAGAAAGACTGCAGCTTCCCAGAAGCACATACACCCCAATCCAATTTGGAAGCAAAACTCTTGACACTGTCTAGGCTACTGGTCGCCAAACTTGGCCCTCCAACTGTTTTGGGACTACAATTCCCATCACCCCTGACCACTGGTCTTGCTAGATAGGGATGATGGGAGTTGTAGTCCAAAAACAGCTGGAGGGCCAAGTTTGGCCACCACTGGTCCGGGCCAAGCAGGCAGGCCACCTGATATCAGTTGGATTCCAATTTATGATTGAGTTATAATTTGGTTGATCTTTCCGACAATCACTGTCCAGCAATACGTGTTTGTGTTTGGGGCGAGAAGCTAACCTTGTTGGATGGCAGATGCAGTCTTCCCTGCTCATCCTTTGCTTTGGCGGTCACTTGTGATGGAAATTTGCATAGGCCTATCAGACAGCTTCAGCACTAAGGAAGCACCTGTAGACTGAGTTAGACCTTTGCCTCATCTTGCTCAGCTTTGTCCGCATCAGCTTTCTAGGGTTTTCGTAGTCCTACCTGGCAATGCTGCTGATTGAACCTAAGGCATTTTAGGTGCAAACCACATGCTCTATGACAGAGTTGCAACCCTTTGTTGAGACAAATGGTTTTATTTCAGTGGTAAAACTCTTAGTAATCCTGGTCTGCATAGCTTGTGACCTCCCGAGCCAAATGCAGTCTGCCAGCCTGTGACCTGCTTCCACATTTGCTACCTTTGGGTAAAGGCAAAGGTTCCCCTCCCCTTCATGGATCACTGCCTTGTCATGACGAAGGGGCTTGAATAACTCTAAGAAGCTATGAGCTAGGCCGTGTAGGGCCACCCAAGACGGACAGGTCATAGCCGAGAGTTAAGTCTAAATGTGATCCACCTGGAGAAAGAACTGGCAAACCACTCCAGTATTTTGCCAAGAAAACTCCATGGACATAAAAAAGGAGAAGCTTTGAGAAGAAAGTGAGTTTTCAAGGCACGCTCTGGTTCATGGGGTCACGGAGAGTCAAACACGACTAAGACGAATAAACAACAACAAACAACAACAAAAGGTACCCCTGACCATTAGGTCCAGTTGCGGACGACTCTGGGGTTGCAGTGCTCACCTCGCTCTATAGGCCAAGGGAGCCGGTGTTTGTCCACAGACAGCTTCCGGGTCATGTGGCCAGCATGACTAAGCAGCTTCTGGCAAACCAGAGCAGTGCATGGAAACACCGTTTACCTTCCCATCAGAGCAGTACTTAGGTGGGCAGGAGCTGGGTCAGAGGAACGGGAGCTCACCCCGTCATGGGGATTCGAACTGCTGACCTTCTGATCAGCAAGCCCTAGGCTCTGTGGTTTAGACCACAGCAGAAGCAAAACAGAATATCTTTCTGTATTTTGGTGGGTCTCATTCAGCTTAGTGGCAGAATTCAGCCAAGCCTGTAGTGACACTTGAAGATGGTTCCAGGCCACAATTTTGCAGCAGCTGAAGAAGCTGTTGGCAATTACAAGACTCTCTGTCAATTTTTAAAAGTTATCAATTTTATTTTCAACCTTACTAATGCACCACTTAAGGTAATGCATTCCATAAAACTGGACATTAATGCTTAACCTCTCAGACTTGGAAGTCCTATTTTTGGAGAGCAATGTCTTCTTACCAAAGATGTCAATGTTGTAATTGCAGAGAAACATTCAATGTCACGAACACTCAGGAGCCATTTCATGTGATAATTGCCACAGCCAGCCATATAGAAACTAGGCAAACTTATCTGAAGTATGGCAGTCTAGGCCCAGCTTTGCAAATCAGTAGGCCGGATATTTCTATACATCAATGGCTGTACAAGAATGAAGTAAACAAAGGGACGCATTGCAGATTTCAATGCATGATGCATAACTCCATAAATAAAATATTCAGCTGCATCCTAAACCGATTCATTCAGTCCTCAGCAATGCAAGTTCATTTGGCATACAGAAACATAGCAGCAATCGATATTCGAATCTGATGACTAATTAATAATTTCAGATTTCCTGGAAGCTCCCAGTGTGTGCCTTGCTGTGTCATCAAATAAATTAAACTTCAGAAGCGTTTCTCATTTTGATCTGTAACTGTTGTCCCGGTTTGCTATAACAGAGAGCCAGAGCTCAGCAGCACAGCATCTGCCTTGCGTGCAGAAAGGCTCAGTGCACAGCAGCTCTGGTTTAAAAAAGAGATTTCAGGTAGCAAAGTTGGAAAACCTGCTGCCACCAGAACAGACAATAGAGCATTCAGTGGACTGACTCAGCAGAGAGCAGCCTCGTGTGTTCAAAATTAACCTACCTTTGTTCTATTTCAGTAGCTCAGTTCAAACATCACCTCTGCTAGGAAAGTGCAAAGGCTCAGGAGCTTCCTCCTCCTCCCTTTCTTCTTGGTTTGGAAAGTTAGATGTCTGCAGAAAGCTTCCGTGCTCTCTCCTACTCCTTCCTTCTCTCCCTTTGTGTATAGGTTCCTCTCCCCCGTTTGCTGCTGCACACAACCAGTGCTTGCTGTGACATCCAAAATCAGGCAATCTGCGGTGAGCATTTACCATGGCTGCATTGAAACCATGGTGAAAAGCCGAGTCACCGCTGCATACCAGAAAGGAGAGTGGAAGATCAGTACACTGCCAATGTGCTGGAAGGAGTGGCAGAGTTGGTATGCCAGGGCATTTACACCGCACAGAGGTCCCCACTGCCTCACCCCTCCTCTTTCCTTCCCAGCAACTCAACTGCTTTTTTTTTGGGGGGGGGGTACTGCAGGTGAAACTAAGGAAGCCCAATTAATATACTTACTGAACGATGAAGAGTCGAGCAGATCCCTTATGGTCGCTAGATTTCTGATTAATGTTTTATTTCAAAAGAAGAGGAATGGATCACTTTATGATTTTGATAGCTCAGCTGTAAAATTTAGCTGTAAAATTATATTTTACTTGATAGAGTCTAAATTAAGTTTTAGATGGACGAATGAATTTTATTGAATACAACTGTCTTATCCAATTGGAATTCTGTATATATATAGAGGTTGTTTTAATTTGTAAAACTGTTTTAAATTGTATCGGTTAAAATGTTACATGATGTATTGTTGTTATTGTTGTTTTGATATAGACCAATGGTCATAATAAAATTACTACTACTACTTTTTTTGGGGGGGGAGTGTCACATGAACACTGACACCCTGCCATCTACTGCTACTCTATGTGTATACACACACATACATCAATAAATAAAGATTTTTTAAAGAAGAAGAAGAAGAAGAAGAAGAAGAAGAAGAAGAAGAAGAAGAAGAAGAAGAAGAAGAAGAAGAAGAAGAAATTCTTCTGTCATCTGAAGAGGTTTGGATTGCAGCTCTTTTCTTGTGAATTGGTTTTGCAAAAGCACATGGAAGCATGAACTGATGGCAATAGGACATGGAAGCATTTGTAAACCGTTGGCCTCAGAATGAGACTGAATTCAAGCACATTATTACATGCACATGTAAAGTAGACCAGCTTGTTAAATATGGCAGAAGTACCAGGTTCCCTAAGGTACCTCGGGTTAAGAACTTAATTCATTTTGGAGGTCCATTCTTAACCTGAAACTGTTCTTAACCTGAGGTACCACTTTAGCTAATGGGGCCTCCTGCTGCCGCCGCCACACGATTTCTGTTCTCATCCTGAAGCAAAGTTCTTAACCCGAGGTACTATTTCTGGGTTAGCGGAGTCTGTAACCTGAAGCATCTGTAACCCAAGGGACCACTGTACTTTTTTCTGACTGTGATTAGTCTGTGTCCAGACTTACTATCCATGTGGTCTTTGCTCATTGCAATAGATTCTGAGGCGCATTCTAAGGAATGTTTCTCCATTAATAATAAAGGGAGGGGAAAACAAGACATCCGCTGATGTTCATAAGCACTTTGTAAACCAACTTACAAACTAACCCCTTTTATAGATTTACACAGAAAGAGACACCTCTTGGGCTGTACCAGCAATAGCTTCAACGTGGTCCTTCTTGTGATACAAAAGGCCCAAGATAGCCTGTGTGTTTGTAGTCCCAGGTGGGATAACCAAGAAGATATTTATCTATCTGCATTATACTTTTAAAGAAGTATCATCTCACTTTAAACAGTCATGGCTTCCCACCCAAAGAATCCTGGGAACTGTAGTTTCTTAAGTATGCTGAGAGTTTTCCCAGAGAGGTTAAACAATCAATCTCTCTTCTCAGGAAACTCTGGGAATTGTAGCTCTGGGAAAGGAATAAGAGATCTCCTAACAAGTCTCCCCACCCTTAATGGACTACAGTTCCCAGGATCCTTTGGGGGAATCCAAGAGTGTTTTAAAGAGGTACAATGCTGATTTAAATGCATAGTGCATAGGTCCTATATATGCCATAATATTCAGCTGGTGAAGTGTGCTTAGTTTGGTGATTTATGAGTTACGGTTTATATTCATTGGCTTTCCCTAGTAAAGAGAAACCCATTGGGGGAGATGGCAAATGACACATGTTTGCATGAGTAACCCACAGGGCTCTTTCACGCCAATATAATCTTATATCTCCTTTATAGGCAGAGTTTACCATTGATCCATAGAGGAGAAATTTACCCTGAAGTAAACAAAACATGTCTTCAGAAGGCACCTTAGGGCAGTGGGAAAGGGTTTTGTCTTGTACAAATAAACGGCACACATTTCTCGCTCAGATAAGTGACTAATGCAAAAATCTAGTCTAAGTTGTCCACAGAGTATTCCAGTGGGGAAGTTTGCTCTCTGTCAAACTCTCAACAGCTCTTGTGCAGTTTCATGCTAAATAAAGCTTCATTTCCCCCACAGCGCCATCATACCCTACCTGAAGAAGAAAAAGAAGCCAAAAATGTGTTCTACTAAATTAGAATATGCTATATGCTAAGTATGCCAAACAGAAGTGTTCTGAAAAGCTGGAACTGTTAGGTTTCAACTTATGCTATATTTCTTCTGTTTCATAATGTCTGAGGTGTAACTTAACACAGGCTGTTGAACTGTTTGAATGCATTATGTTGGAATATCATGCATTATGTTATCATTTGGAAATGAACTGACAACCAAATCATTGGATCATATACACTGTTATTTTTTTTTAATGTTAGGCTTTTCAAAGACAATCCATGAGCATGCTAGCTCTCGCAGAACATAGATCGGCGTTATACACAGTGCAAACCATGACATACACTGTTGTGAAGCTTGTGGATGGCTGAACTGGAGTACACATACTTTGGTACTCTGTACACATACATGGCTGAACTGGCAGGACACATACTTTGGTGGGGGGAGGCAGAAGGCAGTGAGAGACCACCACTGCTGTTGAATGGCTACCGAGGGACTGGGGAGACCCATGTCTTTGTGTGGCAGCAGAAAAAGTAGGGGCAGCTGTAGCAGCATTTTTTGGCTCCAGCCCAACTCATGAGCTTCATGGAACATATTTACAGCTGTAAGACAAGGATCAGTTTCATTTGTTTGATTCAGCATTCCTGAACCTCAGGTCCCCATATGTTCTTGAATGACAGCCCCTATCATTTCTGATCATTAGTCATGGGGGTTGTAGTCAAAACAACATCTGAGGGCCCAGGAAGAGAGAAGACAGAATTTTTTTCTCAATGTTAGCTCCTTCTAGGACACGGGCACATATGTACAAACACACACCACCCTATTGCAGCAGAAGAGCTACATGCACATGATAAATCATCTATATGCAAAACCAAATCAATGTTCATTCAAGTCTTACTAACCACTTTGTCACATCTTCTGATGGCCATCCATTGGCATGTGTCACTGGTTGCTCACTACTATTACCAACATTATGTTTTGATCTCAGTGTTTCTCCTAGTGTTAGAATTTATGGTACCATCCCACACTTTAGCATCACAGGGAGGTGAGTGTTCATAACTGGGCCAAGGTCACCTGCAGCTTTAAAAGTTCATTTTTAAAAGGCAATCATTCTAGTTCAATATGTCCAAAAAGGGATTACTTGCAGTTCAAGTTTGTTCCATTACAAAATGAACTAGTTTGGTTTGCGTTCAGTTAACAAAATAAAAAAGTTCCTTCCAGTAGACTAATACATACAAACACACAGGAATGTGAATTGTTTATTTCCCCCTGATAATTATGCTATTTAAGATTAAAGAACAAAAGAGACTAAAGAGGGGGTTTTTAAGTAAGAGATTAAAAGTGAAGATGAACTAGGAATTGTTCAAAGTTCTACCTCCAAATGAACTTAATTCACAGTTCACCAGGCAATTATAGGAACTACTTTCAAATGTCATCTGGATATTTTTGAACTAATGCGGTGAACTGTGTTAAACTGAATTAGATCATTCCAAGTGCTGAGTTCAACCAGTGAGTTTCATAGCCAAGTTAGGATTTCAAAACCAGTTTTCCAGGCACTCATTCCTACATGCACCCACAAAGGTATTGCCTGGTACCCAGGGTAACCTCTGTAATTTAGCTTGCAATTCAGCTTGAAAGAAGCATTCCATTGTAGTCAATGGGATAGGCTGCGGAGTGTGCTTGGTTGTGGTATGCGTAGTGCTCACAACAGTGTCTAGCATTTGCAAATGTGCCCATGGACTCCAAAGTTTTGGCAACCTCTAGTCTGTTTTGCATGCTCCCAGGTGTACCTGGCAGGTCCAAGTAGAATTGGGAAAGCCAGCTTTCTTAAATCCTGGAAAGCATGCTAGTCAGTCTGGACAATAGGGAGCTAGATGGATAAAATATGTGACTTGATATAAAGCTGTTCCTAACCCTATACACCACACTGGCTCTGGCAAGTCACATGGACATATGAAGTTGCCTTTTACTGAGGCTAACTTGTATTGTCTAGTTACAGGTGGGTAGCCGTGTTGGTCTGCCATAGTCGAAACAAAATAGAAAATTCTTTCCAGTAGCACCTTAGAGACCAACTGAGTTTGTTCTTGGTATGAGCTTTCGTGTGCATGCACACGAAAGCTCATACCAAGAACAAACTCAGTTGGTCTCTAAGGTGCTACTGGAAAGAATTTTCTATTTTGTATTGTCTAGTCTGGCTGGTGATGATGCTCTGAGGTTTTAGGCTCAGCCCTGCTACCCAAAAGACCAAGGACCAAACCTGCTTCCTTTTGCATGCAAAACATGTCCTCAGCCAGTGAGCTATGGCTCTCTCTCTATGGCAAGTCAAGGAGTAATATGATTAAGGTTTTCAGATGTTTTCTGATATGTTCTAACAAAAATAAATGACTTAATTTTAAGCCCTGGAATAGCACAGGCAAGCTGCAAATGTCATACGCTTATTTGATTCATTCATCATATCCTGTAGTATGAGTGTAGTCATGTTTACGGGCTTTTTAATATTTTTCAGGCTATCTTTGGCATTCAGCTTTTCATAGACCTTGGAAATAATTATCCCCTAAGAAATAGAAGGGAGACGTTTGAATGCTATATCATAAAATTATGTCTGCGTCTGCAGCAAGCTAGTTTACATTTATTTCCTGCAAAGGAGAAAGTTTCACAATTGTGTATCTAAAGATTCACATAGCAAGTGAGACATTAAAAATCCTTTTAGTTATCTCAGAAAATAAATCAGCAGGTGGGCCCAATCTCAAGTTGATGTAAACTATTGTGAGTTGGTGATTTTAAAATTAATAAGTAAAGTGAGATGAATCTTTATCCCGTATCTGTACTGTTGTCATGGGATAGGTAAAGGTAAGGGGACCCCTGACCATTAGGTCCAGTCGTGGATGACTCTGGGGTTGCGGCACTCATCTCACTCTATAGGCCAAGGGAGCCGGCGTACAGCTTCCAGGTCATGTGGCCAGCATGACTAAGCCGCTTCTGGTGAACCAGAGCAGCGCACGGAAACGCCATTTACCTTCCCGCCGGAGTGGTACCTATTTATCTACTTGCACTTTGACGTGCTTTCGAACTGCTAGGTTGGCAGGAGCAGGGACCGAACAACAGGAGCTCACCCCATCACGGGGATTCGAACCGCTGACATTCTGATCGGCAAGCCCTAGGCTCTGTGGTTTAACCCACAGGATTAGGATTTGGCAATTGACTCTGCTGCACTCCACCACCCAAGGAACTCTGCCAACACGGAGACTTCCGCTGTGGCCACCCAATGTGTGGTAGACAGCACACTATCACAATCGTTTCTATTGGCAGTGGGAATCATAAAACCTGATAATCATAAAATCATAAATCAGGGTCTTATTGGGTAGGATGGGGTTGGAGAAGGACCAGCCTACTGTTACATCCTGCCTCTTTATTTATTTCAATCATGCACATACTTTTGAGGGACTTACTTCTAAGTCAACATCCATAGGAAGAATTGTGTGTGCATATGGGGACCACTATTTAACTCTATGGGGCCCTGGTGCACTTCCATCTTATTTTACCTGCTTCTACATGAAAGTAGTGCTAAAGTTCAGCGTGAAGTGCTATCAGCATGCTTATGACACCCAGCTCCATGTCTTGCATCCATCAGTGAAGTGATGGAAGTGCTGAATTGATGCCTGGGATTGATGATGGGCTGAAGAAGGGCAAAGAAACTCAAGCTGAATCCTGTCCCGACAGAATGTAGCATTGGTAGATGTTCCAGCTGATCACGGATGTGGTGTTCACCTTTCTCAGGAGGAACTGCAGTCTCTCTAAAGGATCAAGCCAAAGCCTGGGTTGGTGGGAGGGGTCCTACTTCATCCACCTCCATCTCTGGAGAGGTGTCATCCATGGTACATAGATGACTCCATCTGTTTAGGCTTGGCACACCAACTTCAGCCATTGCTGGGGAGTGATAGCCTGGTAACAGTTACTCAAGTTCTTCTGACTTTGAGCTCTTAAGTACTACAGCGCCTTTCACGTGAGGCTGTCTTTGAAAGCTCAACTAAACTTCATTTAGTTCAGAACAGAGCTGCTGGCTAGGTTGCTAAGTAGGACCAGCTCTAAAGAACATTTTGTTTGAGTTCTGAAACCGTTTCACTACTGCTCTGTTTCTAGTTCAAAGTGCTAGTGCAGAGGGTGGCTAACCTAGGGCCTACTAGATATTGCAGATTACAACTCCCATCATCCCTACTGATGATGTTGGCAGGGGCTGACAGGAGTTGCATCCAGCCACACCCAAGTGCCAGAAGTAAGCCATCTCTATGCTAGTGCCTCCCTTTAAGGTCCTTTACAGCTTAGGGCCTGGGTGCCTTTGCCCACATGTACTTGCCTGTTTAAGTGCTGCCTCAGGATCTAGGAGTCTTGGTAGACCACAAACTTGACATGAGTCAACAGTGTGATGCAGCAGCTAAAAAAGCCAATGCAATTCTGGGCTGCATCAATAGGAGTATAGCATCTAGATCAAGGGAAGTAATAGTACCACTATATTCTGCTCTGGTCAGACCTCACCTGGAATACTGTGTCCAGTTCTGGGCACCACAGTTCAAGAAGGATACTGACAAGCTGGAACGTGTCCAGAAGAGGGCAACCAAAATGGTCAAAGGCCTGGAAACAATGCCTTATGAGGAACGGCTTAGGGAGCTGGGTATGTTTAGCCTGGAGAAGAGAAGGTTAAGGGGTGATATGATAGCCATGTTCAAATATATAAAAGGATGTCATATAGAGGAGGGTGAAAGGTTGTTTTCTGCTGCTCCAGAGAAGCGGACACGGGGCAATGGATTCAAACTACAAGAAAGAAGATTCCACCTAAACATTAGGAAGAACTTCCTGACAGTGAGAGCTGTTCGACAGTGGAATTTGCTACCAAGGAGTGTGGTGGAGTCTCCTTCTTTGGAGGTCTTTAAGCAGAGGCTTGACAGCCATCTGTCAGGAATGCTTTGATGGTGTTTCCTGCTTGGCAGGGGGTTGGACTGGATGGCCCTTGTGGTCTCTTCCAACTCTATGATTCTATGATTCATTCTGAAATTAAAACAGTTGGCAAAGGGGTTTAGTGTTGCAGACCTCCCCCGTTTATGGCACCCTCTTTCCAGGGAGGCTCAAGCGGTGTCCACTTTTATGACTCTGGTCTCTTTTATTTTAGTTATTTCAATTTTTAAAAACACATTATCATTTATTGTCTTTCTTTAGAGATACATATCTTTCCAAGTTAGCTTACAAATAATGCCATTAAAATAAAAATGTAATTCAAACAATATTAAACATCAGTACATGAAAAGCTTCTCACTTTATACTAACCCCCCCCCCCCATTTTCCTTGCCACTTGCAAATAGGATACAGATGACAGTCCACCCTGGAGCAAGAGGGTTGGTTGGGTTACCTGCATGGTTCTGGGAACATTTGGTTCAAGTGATATTATCCAAACAAATGGATTTCTGGAGACAGTCAGAAGTGCTTGTGTGTTGAATCAAGTGTCTTGCACCAACTGGCAGAATCTGAGATAAGTAAGGAACAGAATGCTCAACCTATGATCTTTTTCTGGCCAACAAAATCAAAGCAAAATAGAATTTTCTAAGCTGCAAACAAGCTTTTCCTTGTTCACATCAGACAGGGAGGAAACAGACATTATCCAACAATCAACCAACAGTGGGAGACATGAAGGAAAGGAGCTCAGTTTAAAGGGAAAGGGTGGGGGCTCCATCTCTCTGTTGTAAATTGTAAAAATCACAGTGGCCTGAAAGTTGATGTCTTACAGTGTGGAGAATATAGCTTCCCTCATTTGGTTCCCCACTGTTTCTCTGACCTTTCCATATTAGAGTGGTAGCAGGAGGCAAAAAAGGAAGTTGTTTTATTCCTCGTAAGACACTTAGCTGCTAAACGCTGAGAATGTGCAGAGTCACATTCACTGAATGGGTTCCTCGAGATTCCATTGCTAGAAATTGTTTCTGCACAGATAATTGATAACAGGAAAGAAAAGAAGGACTGCATTAACCAAATGATGGTTAGAAGCATGAATGTGCACCTTGGATTAATACATACTGCAGTTCTGGATTTTTATTTTTATTTTAATGAGGTTAAGGGCCGGTTCACCTATGAATGTCAAAGCATTGGTCCATGTAGTACTGGTAGTCTTGGTAGTTTTATATCACACACACACACACACAGCTTGGGTACCTGACATCTATTTAACCAGAGATCCTCGGGATTGAACCTGACACCTTCAACGTGCAAACCATGTGCTCTACTACTGAGGATTGTGTGAATGTGTCATCATAGTTCTAATGCCTTCCAATCAGCCAATGGATGGTCAAATAGAACATTCAAGTCATCCCATGGCACATCAAGTGAAATATATGTCAATGGAGGGAGAGGAGGTGCCTGGAAAAAAAAAAACACCTGAAACTCAACTCCTGCTGCTACCAGGGGTGGACCGCCCTACGTGTCATCACTGAGGGGGGTGACATTCAGCTCACCACCCACCCATGACTCCCCAGCCTACCCCAAGCCATCGGGGGAAGGGGAGGAGCTGTGCTGCCTTGCCTGTGGCCTTCCCCCTTCGTTTTCACAGCTCAGTGTGCCGTTGCCCCCCTCTCCCGGGCTGCTTCCTGGTGGGAAGCCTCCCACGAGCTGTCAAAAGGAAGAAGGAAGGGAGGAAGGCTGCAGGCAAAGCGGTGCAACCCCCCCCCCCGGAAGCAGCCCACCATGGACGTCTCACTCCACCCACCCCCCATGGGCAGCTCACTCTGCCCCCATGGGCATCTCACCCCCCTGGGACGCTCGCCCCATCCCCATGGCCCCGCCCCCAGGTGCAGAGCATGTGTGCTGCTCCGCCTCTGGCTGCTACACCAACTTCAAGTGGTAATTAAATGGATAACTAGTTGGCATGAATGGGAGTCACAAGTAGGAGTCTCATTCACAACCCATTGTTACTATTTGTTAATTTAGAGGAAAATAAAATTAAACTGAATGTACATTTTTAGGTTCGATTTTCCACTTGTTCCAAAATAAATATACATCCCTAATGTGAGCTCCATTCTGAGATGATCTCAAAATGTGACACTGAAGTAGAAAGCTGACTTTTTCTTTCACTTCTCTTTCCTTTTGTATTGTATAAACATTCTGTGGTAGATTTTACTCAGCACTACTGAAGCTCTTGGTGTGTTTCCATATCAGTGCATCCTCAAATTAGACTTCAAGGTTAAGCAACCCAAATATGTACATAGAACTGTGAAGCAAATCAAAAAATAATAAGGAAGAAATAGATTTTCAAAAATTTTAATTTTACTTATTGATTTTGCTGACAGAAAAATCAATACAGTAGAAGTGTACAGACTTTGAAGTTTGATAATATATTCTCAATACAATAAAGAGGTCAAAACTTCTACCGTATCATAGATTCCACCACCTGAGAATGATTACCATAAGTGGACAGACCACCAGTTTAAAAACAAAAATAGCAAAGAACATGTGTGACTTAATACAAAAGGAAGAAAAATGCATATAAATCAATCAGGTACAATCAAGTCAAAGTTAAGTACATTTAAGTTTCACAGGTTTCAGTGGCAAAGTTAAGTGCATGTTTTTAATTGTTCTCACTGAAATCAAGAAAACTTAAAAGTCCTTAACTCTGGCAAGATGTTTTCTCCAAAAGAGTGATCTTTAACACTGGGTTTTGAATATCAGAAAAGGCATATTGTGAAGTCAAGTAATTGTATATGTATACAATTTTAAAAAATGAATGCAATGTAATAACCTCATATAAATATATCAGATATAAACCAGCCATCTGAATAAGGTGAATTTACGGCTTATGGGTAACCAACGAATAAAGGCCAGAAAATAAAACTCCCGAAGCGGTAATTAATACTTTAAAATACCTCTGATGGAAATGTTTGGTTTGAATGAGACAATTAGAATACAGGATAATCAGCCTCTCCCCCGCCCCCCACAATCATCTCACAAACCAATATTTCTAACTTTCATATATGTTCAAATATAATCTTCAATCTTTGCACTACAAAATATATATTTATATATAGTGTTTGAATTTTTATGACATATTAAGCTTAACAAGGACCAGGAATGCAAAAGGGTGCCCACATCATGCATATCCCCTTTTAATTAAACCGAAACCCTCTCCTTTTGCAATTGGCGAAAGGCTCTTTTTATTATTCAATAGCTATAGCCTTCCTAACTTCATAAATAAGTCATGACTTCTCAATCACACATTTTTAAATACATATATTTTGGCAGACAAATACTTGATTTTTCCATTTTACTGACAGGGAAATTAACAGGGTTATTGTTTTGTCTCTCTCTCCCCCCCCCCCCAATACATTGCCTTTGAATATCTTCCTCAGCAAACCCAGAGGGTCCAATCCATACTTTCTCAACCAACATTTCTAAATGACGGGATTTTTTTTTCTGATTTCTCAGAATCTGCTCTGAGGTATAGATACCATTTTCTTTGTTGATCTAGCACATGCTTGAGGATTTATTTATTTTTTGTTCACCTATGTAGCACAGCTGTTTCTTACTTTCACACATTTTAAACTCACCTCCATCCTCCCCGGTTTCTAACTAAAGCACTAATTGTATGAGATTCTTTGACAGCATTCCAGTCTTCTTGGAGGCAGAATGAAGGGGGAGAGATGCCTTGCTCTCCATTTCATAGTTCTACATAAGATGGTGTATGGGATGCAGCTTGTCCACGGCTGATCACTTCGTCTTACAAAAACCTTTCTCACATCCCTTTGGAGCTCTTGAATCAGTTGAATGTTCTTCCCAAAACACCACAATCCCAAGAGGTAATCTATTTTACCATTTGCACACGTATATGTTTTTTTTTTAATTATTATTATTATTATTATTAAAAAATAAGAATGAATCAGAAGTCCGTTTAAAAAATAATGAGTTTTTGCTTTAAATGTCTTTTGAGCTCTGCAGCGACCCCGCCTCTTGGGAATCAGATTTAGGGTGATATTGTCGAACAGGGGTCATGTGTCTTTTTATGATCCAACATACACTAAGAGTTGGAGCTTCGTTCATAAATATTTCACTTACGAGCACATACATTCATTTTACACGATTCCTCAATGTGGCCAGGGGATTGCGTAGTCTGCACTGTATCCACCTATAAAAAATACAAAAATATATGTCTGCTTACCGGGATGTGAGCAGGGTTTAGCTAACCTATTCCTACCACAATGGATTTCATTTCTTAGGAGAGATTCGCATCTCCACCCCCTTAAATCCAATCATTAGATTCCATTAGATTTAGATGGTACATAGCCATAACATTGCATGGAATTCTTCTTGAGGATGCCACTTTAAAACAGAAAACAGAATCCTGGTCCAGGTTTATTTAATTAAAAACATACTAAGTTTTGTCTCTCTCTCCCCCCCCCTTGGGCTGTTTTAACATTACTTGGGTTTCGTCTGATTTTTTCCCCCAGCTAATCCTTAAAAATGTAGCATTTTTTGTCCTGAAAGGGAAAAAAAATCATGTTGCAGTAGATTACTCAATTATTAGTTGTCTAAGTAAGTGAAATTTAGCATGGGAATAAAGAGGCAACATGAAATTCATCGTAAGTATAAATGCATTTTATGGTAGAACTAGACACTACGGATGATGTAAGGCAAAGGCAAAAACACATACGTTGTCCCTGCCAAATCGAAATGTGAAATATGGAAGACTTGTGTTGTAATGCTCTCCCACCCGCCCTGCAAGTGATCAACAACTGAAGAGTTTTGGGCGCCTAAAAAGCTTGCACTGCAATCATATGGAATTTGCTTTACTCGCTGTTCCAGAGGCTACAGTCCTATACACGCTAAGCTGTAAATCCCATTGAATTCAATGGGTTTCACTTCCGAGTATAGGCTTGGCACTGTGGGAGGGGTGTGGAAGAGGAGACAGGAGGCAGCTGTTTTCGGTCTCTGCATGTGTCCTCTGTAACACCGGCTTCCAATCTCAACATCTGACCTGTGGCTGGCTCCAGTCCGCAATGTGAGCGCTCACTCCGAGTCTCTACTTACACCCCAGGAGTGGCAAGTTGCTTTGGGTTTTGAAATCCGGTTGGGGTTTGCTTCTGTATTAGTGCCAGTGATCCCCAAGGTGAATGCATGGAGCTGCTAGAGCAGCATTCCCCAAGCTTGGGTCTCCAGCTGCTTTTGGACTACAACTTCCATCATCCCTAGCAATACCATTGGTCAGGGATGATGGGAATTGTAGTCTGAAAAGAGCTGGAGACCCAAGTTTGGGAAACACTGTGCTAGAGCAAATGCGTGCACACAAACCTTAGAATGGAGTTACTGATCCCTCATAGAAAAGACACGATGAGCCAAAGCTCAGCAAAACAGAATAGAATGCTTCTAGTATACTGGCCTCTATCTGGAGATGTGCATGGTTAGCTCCATGGATGCAGAAGGGCTTTGATTTTTTCTCTTCCTGACAGCAACTCCTCTCTTCCTGCCCACACATCCTGCATCATAATAAAATGGGTTTTATACACCAGGGAGATTCAAAAGCATTTTTTGCTATGTGGCATGGGGTGGGGTGCCCCTAGGGAAGCAAATACAGTCCCTACTTAATGCATCACAGAGCTTAACACTGAAATGCTAGACATAACTTCTCAAAAGCCTAGTTGACCCAGGATTGGCTGAGCACAGTCATGCTGTAGGGTTCCGCCTTGTCATAACACGTGAAGCAGCTTTTTTCATGCACCAAGGGGAAGCCAGAGCAAGAAGAATATTCCCTTTAAACATCTCTCATCGTTCATTTTATAATGTTACAAAAATACAAATTGAAAACAAATAGAAAGTTATGCATCATAGTGAAAGATAACATGTTCTTAAAGAATGGCCTCAATATCAAGGTCAGCTTGAAAGGAAAGATCAGTAAATGAATAGATTTTAATGTAAATTGTATGCTATGTGATCTTAATGTAAATCAATGTAAAATAATAAACTTGTTTTCAGAGGAGGAGGAGGAGGAGGAGGAGGAGGAGGAGGAGGAGGAGGAGGAGAGGAGAGGAATTGCAGGGAGCAAATTATCAAAGGGTCCCCGTTTCAATAGTGCCACTGTTCTTGCTTTGCAAAGAGCACCAAAAAGGTCAGAGCTCCAAAGGAATGAGAATTTTCAGTTTGCATGCCCCCCCCTTCTAAGCTAAGGGGACCCAATGGATGTGGTTTGTCCCCAGGGGTCCCATAATACCACACCTAAATTCTGCCCCCCAAAGCATATCAATCCAAGCACCACAGCTGTCCTTGAGAAGCTGGGTCCTTGAGAGCCACCTCCCCATTATCTGTTGACCTTGACCTTGACCTTGACCAGAAAAGTCAAGATTGTTGCTATTTTTCCTGATCACATGGCTGAAAATACAAAACAACAGTTCAACCTCTTGAAAACATGAACATTACAGGTTGCCTCCTGCAAGCAAGATACATGGCTGGGTTTTGTTCCAGAGTTTCCGAATGTGTATTTTACTAATTGCTAGCACTTGTTCTGTGCAAATGGCTGCAACTCCCAGGTCGTCCACAATCATGCCATAGAGTTCTCTAATCCTTAAAATATCCACACAATTTACTCACATCCCGAGAGAAACTGTAAAGCAGCTCACTTATCTACACTAAGATGGGCTTTATGCCCACTTAAGTGCCATGCCCTCCCCAAAGAATCCTGTGAATTGTAGCTAGGTGAAGTGTGGGGGAATCTTCAGTTGAATACACTCCCAGTCTCCTCACAGAGCAGCAGTTCTCAGAAAATAACTATGGGCTTCTCCAGACAACCTTGTTTATTGAGCATCCATCATGATTTGCTTCCACAAAGCTTGTGCGGTGGTTAGATGATGCCCAGTCATAGTGATTATTCATTCTGATTTGCTTGCTTAGAGGCTAAACAACAATGAAAATTCATTCTGATTTGCTTGTGTGGTGTTTCTATGCCTTCCCATTAATCATTCATGCACCCCACATTCTTTGATGCATTTCCCTGTTACTTTCCTAACTGCAGCAACAACAACTGGATTCTCCACCCCCCAAAAAATAAATTGGGGCAACGTTAATTCATTTTAACTGTGCATGCCTAAATTTCCAGTATGTGCTTGAATCCCTCCTGAAAAATGCTGACAGTCTGGAAGGTGACCTGTGAATTAAGTTATAAGGGTATTTAAGGTTTTTAACTTAAGAAGAAGCAACCTGTGTGAGAGTGTATATGAGAGAGGAGAGAGAGAGAGCACTTAATCAATAAAAGTTTCCCAAATGTCTTCACTAAAATGTCCAAATGTCCTCAAATAAGTCGTGTCTGTTCCCTAATCTAAATGCAATGTTCTCAGAGGAAAGCCATCTGGAAGCCTACACACTGTGCTACTTTAGTTGTGGAACACAGCCACTCTGCCAGATGCTACTAAGGGTTCTGAGGGAGGGTCTTGACTGCACCAAGTGGCATGCTATCTCTGAAACTGGGGGCTCAATTTTACTGCATTTGTCTCCACGAATTAGCAAACAACAAGAAAAACAGGTTGCACAGATGTACAGTTTGCACAAGCATACAAGGTTTGTTGCATGCAGAGTAGTCAGGGGTCAGGACATTCTGCTGCAGTCTCACTTCCTTGTGCATTGATTACACGCTGCATCAAGTCATCTGAAAACTGCTCTACCCACACACCCCATCCGGTAATATCATCATAGCCTATTTCACGTGTTTTATCAAACCTGGGGGAAGGGAGTGAGATGGCAAGCATGAACCTATCCTGATACTTTCTTCCTTTCCCTGCATTCAACTGACCACACAGAAGAACCTATGCAGATAGCACTTTGTGTGTAGGTGGTCTTTCTTCTTCACTTTCCCATAATTTCCAACCTTGAGGAGAGAGAGCCATGCCTACCAAGTCCTGTTCTGGCGATCAATTGAATACATGGGGAGCAGGATGACAGATCTGATCCCAAACCCAGAGCACACATTCACGCTACTGCACCAACAAGATTGTGTGTCTCCTCTAGAAAATAAAATATTAAGAGTGCCTACAAAAATAGGAATTCCCACCACAAACATATATGTGCTTGAGATCTTGCACCATAGTTAATGAGAAAAGATACATACAACCTGATCCTATGGATGCTTGCTTGGATATAAGCATCACATTGCTTGTATGAAGTCTCTGTGAAATGATGTTCAGGTGCACAGAGTAGGATTACATCCTTATCTGCCTGTTACTATGTGAGTAAGGCATACTGAGAGAAGCACAGCAGCTGAGACCCTGATTTGCATGTAGGCCTGTGGTTCAGTTCCTAAAGTTTTTAGTTAAAACAGTCAGACCAAATGAAACTTTCCCTAAAGAGGAATAGGAGTAGAATCCAATGGTGGCCCCTAGCACAGATGGGTACCTCAGGCATCAACAGCCCTTGAAGCACAGCCAAATAATGTTCTCCAGGATGAGATCCTGCTTGAGTGGAGCAGGGCTCCACTCCTAGGGTCCTCAGTGCCTTGTCAGAACTGCCATTAGAGCTCTGGAACATCCCACATCACTCCCAGGTCCTCAGGAGCAACAGTGACCAGGGGCACTGGCCAGTGACCCAGGGTTGGGTTGAAGCTCACATCTAGCAACACAGGGCTCTTTAAGCAGCTCAAGGCCTCCCATGCATTATGGCCTACCCAGAATAAGAAGTAACTCCCAGAGGTGATCCAGGGCTGAGTCATGTAAGAGGAAAGGGCTATCAAGGGACTCAATAAATACCATCTGTCTCTACCTACTCAGTACAGCAGCTCCATAAGGTAGCCCCTTATGGATACAGATCAAACTCTCTTGAAAGTCCTGACCCTAGGACTAAACCAATGTGCTGGTATTTTTTTGCAAATTCCTCCACCTCTCATGGTAGTGGAAATGGACAGCAGTAGGGCTTTGCCTTGATTTGAAGCTTTGGAGAGTTTCAGAAATAGACCTCAGTAGGCTAGATTTCTGTAATGCACCTAAAGGTGTTACATAAGTTCATGTGTTCAGCAACAAGAATAGATCAATCTGTTTGCCCACTTGTGGTGTTAAGCATCATTTGGTTATATCAAAGGCAATAAACCTGAGCAACGTGCATATTTTTTAACATTCTCAAGAGAAATGGAAAGCCATAAAATAAATGAGCTACACTCCTCCGCAAAGAGGGTTTCTTGTTAACGGGCAACAGATGGATTTTATTACAACCATGATTTTCAGTTGGAAAAATCATCCAATTACAATTTAGCATGAGATTAAAAAGGGAAACTTTGAAGGGCTTATTAGAAATCTACTAGCCAATTGCTAAATTGAGGGCAGACAGTGTCCAAGGAAGAAACAAACCCATGAATAAGGCAAAGATGGATCCAAACTAAAACCAGGAACCAACAGCCATCGATAAATGTGAATCAACTTTAAAGGTTCATTTAAAATAAA
The DNA here is from genome assembly GCA_900245905.1 of Lacerta viridis. Taxonomy (NCBI): domain Eukaryota; kingdom Metazoa; phylum Chordata; class Lepidosauria; order Squamata; family Lacertidae; genus Lacerta; species Lacerta viridis. The sequence continues at coordinate 689,002 of OFHU01004604.1, forward strand.
TGACTTTCTTAAAATAAACAAGTTCAGCTGGCTTATAGGAACTTTTGTCAGAAAAGTCATCAACAAATTTTGATTCTCTAGGGGCAAGAAAAGAAAACAGATACAAAATATTGCCATACAATTTTGGCATAAATAATATCTCTAATGCTCAGGAAGATACAAAACAGTACACAACTCCGTCCTCACACTGGCAGAATAGAAGTTAAGGTTTGTGGACTTTCAAAGGCATGATCAAATTCAAAAATTCTATTGTTCATATAGACTGCTTCTGCACAGAAGCTGTTGTGCCAAAAATCTTCTCTACCACATCAGTAATCAATGACTAAATGCACTTTCCTGTGTTAGGTGTCAGTCACAGAACTCATGGAAAACTGCACTGGTGCCTGACCTGTTGCCCTTTACAAAGTCTCTGAACAAGCTGACAGCTGGGTTTTCATCTACCATCTTGAAAGCATGCTTCATGCACCAAAATGCATATGTTTAATCAACTAAACATTATTTAATCTGTTGACAGTCCATCCTGTGACCCGGTGCTTTTCAACAGTCAATTCATATGCTCATCAAGTTTCGAGTAACCAGGTGCTATGCATGTGTGTATGAACCAGCCAGAAAGGTTTCAAAGCAAATACTTTAATTAACACAACAATCAGCTGCAAGGTAATGGTGGTATAATGACTGAATGTTAATTAATCTAGGCTGAAGCTATGCTGGAAAGCAAAGAATTACTTCGTCATGTAGTAATGATAGATGCCCTTGTATGTAGTCAATGAGCAATTGATGTCTATGTCATTGACTTTCTTGTTCATTCAGGTTATTAAAAATGCTCAAAATTTTGACTGCAGAATGATGACACAATGCATATAAAAGTGTGTGAGTGTGTGTGTGTGTGAAAGCATTACACCATGCTAAAATTCTTGCAGTCAGCAAAAAGTAAGGAAAGGGAGGGAAAGAATCAATATTTGCAGGAACAGTAGATCTCTTAGGCCCAGACATTCAACATAGGAACAGGCTTAAAGAACACATTCCTCAGGGGAAACAGTTCAGTAGGGTGTCTTCTCAATCCCACTAAAGTAGATGGAAATGACTATAGCAAATCCAGGCTCTCTTCTTGTGAAGAGAGAAGACCACAATCTATACAACAACTGAATATTTATACCAGGGATGGAGACCCAGTAGCATTCCAGATGTTGTTGGACTTCAGATCCCATCATCCTTGGCCACTGACCATGCTGGCAAGGGATAGTGAAACAGCATCTGGAGATCCACAGGCTCTGCCTGCCTCCAACAGATTTTATATCACATGATATTTGGCAATACATTTCCATAAATACTTTTGCAGTTAGATCATAAACCTTGCAAACAAGAGATTTTGTTTAATGATGAATTAATGAGCTGGTTAGGCACTCTTGAGCTATAAGCATATGGGCTCTGACACACGGGTGTGTGAGGGTGGAGGGAGAGGATCTGCCCTTCTCTGTCCCTAAGGTGGCCATAGCAGAACTCCGTATATATATAAATCCGATGCCCTGGCATTCAGCACAGTGATTTCACAGGTGCAGTGAGCTCTTGTTTCCAGCTAAACGATGCCTTTGTGTCTATTTAAGAATGCTTCACAGCTTGGCCTATGTGGAAGGTGGGACATGTTCTGAACCACATTTCCTCCCTCAAGTCTAAATCTATGTGCTTGTTTTTAATTCTGGAATGCATCTGTCTCGAATGTTACCTTCCTGTGTGGGTAGCAGTGCTATGATCTCATCCATGTTCTCCGGACCTTCCACATTACTTAATGCAGATAATATGACAAATGTTTTAAGGGCATTTTCTGAATGCTGTGAAATAGGATTGCTGCTTATGTTTTGATGTGCTTTTCCACTGCTTCGGATTATGCCAGGAACAGCTCAAATTTTAGTCCGCCAGTTTTGCAGTCAGGAATTGTCCATGGGGAGGGGAGATTTCAATGCGCTATACCCATCTTCTCTGGACATACTTAAGAGTCATACCTTGACACCATATAATGCCAAGTCCGTTTTCCCAAGGACCTCCTAAAATGGCAGTGGCAGGGGTTGTTAGTGTTGCTTCAGCTGAAATGACATTTGGCTTGCCAGTAATGCCCCCTCGTGTGTGTGTCTCCCCCCCCAAAAAAAAAACTCTCTAAAATCCTTCATATAGAGTGTCCATAAAGTCGTGCATAAGCAAGAAAAGTAATACAGGAGTATTACCAGTCCCTACATTCTAAAATCCTCCTCTCCAGCCCATTATCAGAAAAGAAAAGAAAAAACACAAACAGATGCAGTTGCATTGAGGAAGCAACGTATCAACTGCTTTGTCTCATCCTTGAAAGGTGAGATTTCACACAAGCAAGCCACCTTATTCACCGTTTCTTCCATGGAGTAGCTTCACGTGGAGAATTATTAGGATGCATGAACCAGCCCACTTTAGCACTGTTATTTACGGTTCAAGGTCACAAACTTAGACTGCTATGCTGCGGCTTCTTAATGGCATTGCTAGACACAATGCTGAGCATTTATATGGTACATTTCAAGTGTTCAAGTGTTCAGCTTATAAAGTACATGTTTACAATAACCACTCTGTATGGCAGCCTTAAATTATTGTTTCCATACAGTATTATATTTCATATTACCGGGTGGGAGGAGGAAGCTGATGAAGGGAGCAGCTTGCTTAAGGCAATTCAAAGAGTTTGCAATGAAACTGGATTTGAACTGGCAACTTTCACCAATATTACACTAGCTCTTAATGCTGCTCTGAATTTTGTGGGACCTCTTACAGGTTCAGTATGCTTAGGATCACATACTACAGTAGTAAAGCGCACACATCTCATGTTCTCAGCTACTTCTGTTTCATTAATTGCTAGCTCTGTAGCTAGTCAGCTATTTATTTAATGACATTTCTGCATCAGTTGCTTTCTTTCCAACCTACAGTGCTCAAAGTGACGTATGTGTAAAATGAGTGCATGCAAAAACATATCAAAGACAGAAGGAAGGAATTAAAAACATTTTTTTTATAAAAAAAGTATATCAATAAAGCAGCATAAAACTGATCATGATAATTAGCTGTCACTTTTGTGAACATTTTTTTTTAAAGGCTGCACTGCTGCTTTATGCACCTATATGAGAGAAAGTGTCATTGTCCTAAACAGGGCCTACTTTTGAGTAAACACACATAGTATTGCACTGTTAAGATGGCAAGGAAAGGTAAATGTCAGAAAGGGGGAAGAGCAGATAGAAAGCTGCCGCAACTAAAAAGGCACACCTCTGTGGTTCATGGATAGCTCAGCTGGTTTGAGTGGGTGCTGATAACACCAAGGTTGCAGGTTTGATCCCTTTATGGGACAGCCACATATTCCTGCATTGCAGGGGGTCGGACTAGATGATCCTCAGGGTCTCTTCCCACTCTACAAGTCAATGATTCAACAATTCAATGTCACAGTGAAGTCAAACACATAGCAAGGTGTCTCCAGAAGATCTCAGCACATGGTGAGGTATATTTTGAAGAAAAAATCCCATATGGTATAGAGAACCAATCATCTTTCTATTTAAGGAAATTTATATCTCATACTTTCACAAGTGGTTAGATGACCTAGGCTGGTGTGGGGAACCTCAGGCCCTGGGGCCAAGCCTCTCTGTTTTGTCTTCAGAGCTCTCCTCTGTCTAGAAGTTCCTCCTCAGCCATCCACTCTCTCTATAGGCTATGCCCCACACTGGCATTGTTGCACACACACCTTGAATGTCTTTGCCTGCCTAGAAGATTTAGACAGATATATAATTGAACTCAGATAATGACTACCGGTTGCCGAGATCGAGGATAGCGGGTGGCGAGTGTGCATAGAAACCAGCCTAATTTACATATTTCCACCTACTTTGTCCCTGGCTCCACCCACAATTGGTTGGTTTTGACCTGTAAGTGCTGGTTTTGACCTATAAAGCCCTAAATGGCTCAGGACCGCAATACTTAAAGGACCACCTCTCCCCATATAAACTGTCCAGGACTCGGCGTTTATCATTTGGAGCCCTTTTTCATGTGCCTCATGACGTCTGGAGGGCACCAACAAAAGAATGGGCCTTTTATGTAGTGGCTCCCCATTTGTGGAATGCTGTCCCTTAGGCACCAGTTGGAAACATTCCTCTTCAACCACACCTTTGGCTGATTAATATTCCACAGCCTTTTAAAAGTGTCTGTGGGAAGGGGGATTATTGCTTTGCTGCTTGGTTTTACTTATTTACTTGTTTTTATCCTGCATTTTAGGGACATGGGTGGTGCTGTGGGTTAAACCACAGAGCCTAGGGCTTGCCGATCAGAAGGTGGTGGTTCGAATCCCCGATGGGGTGAGCTCCCGTTGTTCGGTCCCTGCTCCTGCCAACCTAGCAGTTTGAAAGCATGTCAAAGTGCAAGTAGATAAATAGGTACCGCTCTGGTGGGAAGGTAAACGGCGTTTCCGTGTGCTGCTCTGGTTCGCCAGAAGCGGCTTTGTCATGCTGGCCACATGACCCTGGAAGCTGTACGCCGGCTCCCTTGGCCATTAACGCGAGATGACCGCCGCAACCCCAGAGTCGTCCGCGTCTGGACCTAACAGTCAGGGGTACCTTTACCTTTTTACTTATTTTCTTGTTTTTATCCTGCAGTTTATTCTGTGAACCACCCTAAGAGATCTTATGGTGTAGGGCAATTTATCAATCAATCAATCAATGGCTCCTAGAATGCTGCCCAGAAGGCATTGTGGGTCTCAGTCTGGAAAACGTTCTCCATGCTTGACAGAGGCCTCTGATGTGAGCACCAACAGTATGAAATAAGCTTACCAGTCAGCTGGTAGCCAGTGCAGCTGGCCCAAACATTGAAGCCGTATGCTACCTCCTCCCAGTGTCTCTTTAGGGGATGCCACACCCACATTCTGTCAAAGCTGCAGCTTCCAGACTGTCTTCACGGTGCCCAGCAGAGGACTGTGCTGCAAGCATTCTCTGGATTGCTTGGAAACAAAACTTTGCCACCATATCCCAAAGGAAAATGAGGTGCTGGAGGCAAGCACAACTACATTTGCTCTATACTAATGAGAAGCTGAAAGTCTACAGTAAGCCGCAAATGTCCTTAAATGCCATTGCAGCCAGCATCACCCACAATGCTCCCTTTAAAAGCATGCTAGCTAGCTATTTTCTGTGCTCGGAAAGCGTTCCTGGCTGCTTTCTGCTACGATCTGGAACTCTAAATGTTTCCTTAAAATGACAGTGATTTATACAAAGCCGTCGCCTAGCCCCCCCACTGAAGTGAAAACAAGAAAGCTGATGTTACAGGCCAAGATTGCCAAATGGAAAGTGACACAAATGTATATATTTTTTGAAATGCAATTGCATAAAGAAGTGCTGTGTCAATTTTCTTACCTATTTTATCAAGGAGCCTAAGTGGCTAACTTATAACCAGCCCGGAATTGTATCTGCCACTGTAATTTGTTGCTATGTAAGGTCTTCATTGCACACATTCAAGGTCACAGGAGATTGCCAGGGAAGTGATTTTTCAGAGAAGTGCATTATTCATGGAACTAAATGATTTGTAAATGTATTTAAAAACACGCTAGAAAGCAGCAGCAGCAGTAAGAAGACGGGGATGGTGCATTTATTGCTTCCAGACATTGTAAAGTATTGCCCACCACCTCATGGGCATAGGATTTTTTTCTGATGGGTGCTTATCTCACTCATATATTCACTCAGGTGGGACCTGCTGAAATTGTTAGTGTCCAAACATCCTCTGATTCCTAATCTAAAAGCAACACTGTATCATCTCTTGATTGGGTATGGAGAGCTCTGAGAGATTCTGAGGGTCTTTTATAAGATTTACTTTTGAATGCCACCTAAACCTAGACACACCCCATCCACAGTTGTTGCTGGGGTTTTTTAAGAAGGAACCTGGAAACCATCATCTGAGCATGCCCTAATCTTTTGTAAACCTTTAAAAACAGAGAGTGAAGCTGCTCTAGGAACCCCTGAGCTCAACCAGTATCCTCCTCAATTCTCTGTTCCTGAGCTTCCTCTATACAATTGCCATTAGCTTCACTGGCAGAGACTTGGCCTAATTATGTGTTTGGCACTCCTGCTGGCTATGTGCCCATTCTTGTAACGCAGATAAACTGGAACTTCAGGAGATTCCAGACAGGAGTATTGCTGTGATAAAAGAGGACAGACATAGCCCGGCTCCTCAGCTTTGAGTGCTTATTTTCTACACTCCCACTTTCAGAGAGATCCACCTGGTAAAAAATAAAAATAAATAAATCTTGCCTCTGTGTTTGGACAGGCCATAAGGAAGAAAAGGTGTCTCCCTCTAGATTTGAATTCCCACTGCAATATTTCCCTTTCCCCTTCTCTCCACATGCCATCTCAGGGACAGGCTACTACAGGGGTAAGGCCCCTTTCCCAGCTGAGAGCCCATTTTGACAGCTCCGCCGCCAATTGCAGGCCATGTTGAAAGAAAGGCAGGGCCACTCACCTGTCAATCAATAAGTAAATTTGATTGCTGTCCCCCCCCCCCTTTGTGGGCATGGCTCGAGTCCTCCAGAAGTGGTTTGGTGACAATTCCCATATTTCCTCACTACTGGTCATGCAGGTGGGGGCTTATGAGAGTTGGAGTCAAGCAATATCTTGAGAGCACCAAGTTGGCTATATGTGCAGTACACCATACAATCTAGTCGGTGACTATTATGTGTAGAACATGAAAAACAATGGTTTGGGTGAATGAAGGATTTCCTATTTTTCTTCTGTTTTTATATAATCCAGTGGAGAAGAAGAAGAAGAAGAAGAAGAAGAAGAAGAAGAAGAAGAAGAAGAAGAAGAAGAAGAAGAGTTTGGATTTGATATCCTGCTTTTCACTACCCGAAGGAGTCTCAAAGTGGCTAACATTCTCCTTTCCCTTCCTCCCCCACAACAAACACTCTGTGAGGTGAGTGGGGCTGAGAGACTTCAAAGAAGTGTGACTAGCCCAAGGTCACCCAGCAGCTGCATGTGGAGGAGTGGAGACACGAACCCGGTTCCCCAGATTACGAGTCTGCCGCTCTTAACCACTACACCACACTGGCTCTCAGTTGTACTCCATTAAGGTGGACAAGGGAAATGAATTGTGGGAGACCGTAGAACATGGGTAGGCAAACTAAGGATGGAGGCCAGATCCAGCCCACTCGCCTTCTAAATCCAGCCCATGGATGGTCCAGGAATTAGCGTGTTTATACATGAGTAGAATGTGTGCTTTTATTTAAAATGCATCTCTGGGTTATTTGTGGGGCATAGGAATTCGTTCATTTTTTTTTTTCCAAAATATAGTCCGGCCCCCCACAAGGTGGGAGGGACAGTGGAATGGCCCCCTGCCGCAGAATAAGAGTAACACAGAATGTATTATTTAAAGAATATAGATGTACAATTTTAGTCGTGGCTGTTTTTTCCCCTTGGAGGGAAGAGTATGCTGAAGTTTCTTCCACACATTTTCAGGTCTTTAATCAAAGAGAAATGCAACGGTCCCTAACAAGGAAAAAAAAAATATTTGATATTCCTTTGTCTTATAAATATAGCGTGATGTACTGGTTTAATTAAACTCTGCTGAATTATCATATGAATTTTATGTGCAGGCAAATAATTGCCTTTTTATTCTCTACAAACATTTTGTTTATGGAAATGGATTTTATGATCCTTAATGTGAGATTTTTAAAAGAAAGGAAAAGAGAAGTCTTAATTATTTTAACTTTGGGTACCTAGAATTACTTTTAAATTAATTCTAAGAATGATTACAGAAATGCCATGTTTTCAACAGACATTGTTCACTCTGAAATGATGGCACTGGGCCAAACTGTGCATAGTGCTTTAATTGCATGCCTATAAATGTCAATTTATTTTAAATGTTGAAATACACTGAGGCAGGGAAAATATATGGATGTAGTTACGGGATCCTTGCTTATTTTAGAGTCAAAATCACAAGGGAGCTTGATACAATACAGAACACAATCAGTCAGTGGCACAAGTCCTACAGCATTTAAATAAAAGGGTTTCTCAGTCCAATTGATTTCATTTAAGTGTCATTTCATTTAAGTGTCATTGTGTGTAGGACCACAGCTTTCAAATCATCACCACATCTCACACTGTTATCAATTCTCCATTAAGAATGTTCAACTGGGTCAAAAACCATTGGTGAGGACCACTACAAATGTTGAGTGAGTGCACCTATGAAGAAGTCCTAACGTTTGTCAAGAGCATGCCACTTTGTTGGGGATGATAATGCACCACTAACTAGCAGTCCCTCCCATACTTTCCCCCAAACAACCTGAATACATGTCAGTGCCCCAAGGGAAAGCAAAAGACAACCCCATGCCAGCGAGGTCATGTAAATAACTACTATAGACACTCACCTGAGAGGACTCTGATATCCTATATTTTGTGTTGTGTGTTTGCTTTTAGCATTTTAAAATTGCAAACTATCAGAAAAGCAGCATGCAAACCAGGGATGGGTAACTTCTGGTTCAGAGGCCAAATGCAGTCTTCCAGGCTGCTGTATCTAGCCCTCAGGACTTTCTCTCTCTCCCCCCGCAAGCCACATCCATCACTCTTTTAACCCTCCTTGGGTGTTTTTGCTTGCCTGGACCGTGGTTTTGAACTCTGGTGAAGCTTCTTGCTTCCATTGATGGAAGCAGCAACGTCTTAGCTATTGAGGCTACTGGCGCAAGGCGCCATGGCACCACGGCTTGAGGAGGGTGCCTGCACCCTCCAGCCCCGCCAGCAGCGCTGCTCTCGCCAACCTCTTCTTCGGGCTGTGGATGCGGGGAGGCCATTGGTGAGCCTCCTGTCGGCACTGCAGCCAGGGCTCCCTGGACGGCAAGCGCCATGCCGCCGCTTCGGCCGAGCAGGCGGAGGCAGAGGCGGAGGTGGAGCACAGCTGGCAGCGTCCCCACCTGCCCTTCCGTGCCCTCCAGCTGCCTGCTGCGCTTGGCCCTGCCCGGAGGAGCGTGAGGGGCGCTGGAGGGAACTTCGCGCCGGACGCCGGATTTACTTAAGACGCCCCTGGATGGAAGATACAGGAGGGGGATGTGAACGTGTGGATAAACCTGTATACTGCACAAAAGTAAAATTCGCACCCATTGCTCTTCCCACTTTTGTTTCCAGCCCCACCCACCCACTACCACCCCTGGTCCTCAGGCTGAAAAAGATTACCCATCCCTGATGTGAATGAACAAATGTTGGCCTAGAAGACATCTGAAGGCAGCCCTGTTTAGGGAAGTTTTTAATGTTTGAAGTTTTATTCTGTTTAATATTTTGTTGGGAGCCACCAGAGTTACTGGGGAAACCCAGTCAGATGGGTGGGCTATTATTATTATTATTATTATTATTATTATTATTATTATTATTATAGCAGCCTGGCCTCTGCTAATGACGTGCACTATTGTATAATCATGCCCACTGTTTTCTAACGGTGGCAGAACAAACCTGTGGGCAAAAAGTCCTGAGTTCAATCTACACTGCAGACTTATCCAGGTCAGTTAACCAAGGGGTGGGGAACCTGTGTCTCTCCATATGTTGCTGGGCCATTGAGCATCCTTGAATTAATCTAAGAGCAGCTCACTACGTGGGGTGGAGCTGCGCACTTGCTTGCAGGTCACCGTTGCTTACTGCGAAGGCATGGAAACAGCAAGTGTGCCAGCAGAGCCAATATGGCACTCTTGCTGGCTCATTTGTACTGCACTAACCTCCCTGCTACCTTGAGCATCACCACCTTCCAGGTAAGCAACTGCAACCCACCTGCCAGGAAGGCAGCGCAGGAGCTCCTTCCCGCATGGTGAGCCACTTTTGAGTTAGACTGTCATGGTTTACTCCACCTTCAGATCCTGGGAACTGTGCTTTGGGTGTTGAGATCTCTCTGTTAGAAATCCACAAAGTCAAACTGTCTTTCAGGTTCCCTGTGGGAGATGGGATGATTGTGAAACTAGTTTCACTTCTGCTAATTGCAAGCACAGGCAATGAGTACTGACAGCAATACGGCACTGAGAAACAAGAGGGAAATATGAACAGAGAGCAACTCTTGAGGTTTTTTTAAACCAAGTACCCCTTCTTCAAACATGCTTAGTAGCTGAATGCGGGGTTCCTGGGGCATGGGCATTCAGAAAACTGGAGTGTCTTCCTGCTTGAATACCTTACAGCTCATCACATTCTAGAAAGCAGCATGGCTGGCTATAAGGACGCGCTGCAACACTTCATTTTTCCAGGTTCCATTTTAAGTCTGTAGTGCCGACGCAGTCTAAACTTACTATATTCTACACAGGTACGCAGGGCATAACTATGTCCCTCGGAAGCTGGTTGTGACTTGAGGTTGTGTTGAACTAGCAATTACAAAAAAAGAAAATGATATTCTTTGGTCTTCTGTCTTACAATTATTAAGTCAGCTTCATCACTGGGGCGCTGAGCAGAAAGGCTTATGCGAGGTGGTGCTTTCCTCGATGAGTGCACACATGGTTTAAATAGATGTACTTGATTCACTCAATTTGTTTAAGCCAAAGAGTGAAAAAGAATCTTTGACAAAACTGTCATCTTTAAAACACAGTGATATTTCATCCCCTCTGCACTATTTAGATTGCCTGGAACTGAAATGCTTCCAGCAACCACTGTGTCCAATTTTTCAAAACTGTCATTTCCTAGCAAATCTGCTTAAGCAAAATACTTATGCTGTTAGAAAACAGGGAGGAAAACCCTATATTATAGAAAGCATTTCTTTTCTTTTTTCCATCTGTAGGTCAGGGTAGCATCCAAGCATGCAAAATGTCAGGAACATACTACAATAAATTGAAAGCTGACAAAGACAGATTGGTTCATGTCCATAAATCCTCTACACCTATGATTAGTTTGCAAAGATATTGTTTGGCTGAGATCCAACGGGTCCCCCCACTGCTCACATAATAATCATATAATCAAGATTTTATTTTGTGTGGGAAACCATGAAACTCAGTAAGACTGGTTCAGCTGAAAAAGTATATGAAACATATGGTGACCAATCATCTCCCAGTTTTTTCATGCACACACACAAACATAAGAACAGCCAATTGGATTAAGCCAATGGCTTATCTTGGGATGCGGATGGTGTTGTGGTCTAAAACACTGAGCCTAGGGCTTGCCGATCGGAAAGTCGGCGGTTCGAATCCCACGAGCTCCCGTTGCTCGGTCCCAGCTCCTGCCAACCTAGCAGTTCGAAAGCACGTCAAAGTGCAAGTACAGTGGTACCTCAGGTTACAGACACTTCAGGTTACAGACTCCGCTAACCCAGAAATAGTACCTCGGGTTAAGAACTTTGCTTCAGGATGAGAACAGAAATTGCGGTGGTGGCGCAGCGGCAGCAGGAGGCCCCATTAGCTAAAGTGGTACCTCAGGTTAAGAACAGTTTCAGGTTAAGAATGGACCTTCAGAACGAATTAAGTTCTTAACCAGAGGTACCACTGTAGATAAATAGGTACCACACCAGCGGGAAGGTAAATGGCGTTTCCGTGCTCTGCCCAGAAAAACTGTCTGTGGACAAATGTTGGCTCCCTCAGCCAGTAAAGCGAGATGAGCACCACAAACCCAGAGTCGTTCGCGACTGGACTTAACTATCAGGGGTCCTTTTAATGGCCTATCTAGTCCATCATCCTGTTCTTACAGTGGCCAATCAGATTCCTATGGGAAGTCCACAAGCAGGAACTGAATGCAGCCCCTTTTCCCTGCAAGATAACATACTTCAAGTAGGAAAGTGGAGTCTGAAATTAATGAAGGCTTTGAGGACTATTCACAATTGGTCCCATACATCTCTGTTAGCATGCGAGAAAATGCAGTAGGACAGTCAAATTAATTCTTCCTTAGGGCTACAAAAGGGTTTGGTGTGGACCTGTATCAAGAAGTGTAATACAGAATTTCATCTAGTCCTCTCAAGCTTATGCAGAAGAAACAAGAGAATACAGTTACCACTGTTGCTTTGAAATGCCCGCCATCCTGTTACGGCAAAGCCAGTTGCTAGTCCTGGTGCACAATTCAGATCCTAATTCTCTGCTGTCCCATTACCCCTAACTCCGTCACACCTCGGCTGTGCAAAAATCAATACACTAGAATGTCACAGCACTCTGATGGCTCACAAAAGCCTTGCTACACATTTATTAGACAAAGATTTTATATTACTTCAGAGTCGGAGCGTATCAAGATAAAAAAAGAAAAAAAGAAAAATCAATTCCAAGTCATTTCCTAGGCAGGAAATCGCCCTGGAAAATAGCAAGGCTCCATTCAAGTTGGCAACCATTATAAGGACCAATACAAAGGTGGCTAAAAGTTGCTCAAACTCTTTATATGCAGGGGGAGGGGGAGGAAAAGAGAAAGACACCCCAGATTTGCCAGTGCTTTAATCTGTCCTTTCTCTGAGCAATCAGGTTCCTAATTCTACCTTCTCACCCACCCTGAGAAGCAGCACAGTAGGGCAGCTTAATTAAGATGGTTGTGGACATTCATGAGGACTACTGCCATCCAATGTCACTGCAATGAACCCCAAAGCCCCAAATCTCTCACCCTTCAGGTTTTTTCCTCCATTCGGTAGAAATGAGTGAAGCATACATGTACTTTGGCGTAGTACGCAAGAGGAAGCAGAGGTGCTAAAGTTGTCTAGCTCTGGAAAAGAGACTCCACACCTGGATTCTAGGCCTCTCTTCCCTTTCCCGTGAAATCCTAAGCATCCTTGCAGACACCGCACATATGCTTTTACTGCCTTTTGATTGTGCATGTCTCCACACTTGAATACAACATAAAAATAGAGTGGTTTTGGATTTTGATCATCTTGACTTGCTCTGAGTCTGTGTTGGAGTCCCATGCCAGATAACGGGATTCTGCCTCTATGCTACTAAGTCTTCCTTAGAGACTATATTCAGGAGTTCTGATTTCATGTAAAGACTGCATTGGTGGGATAAACACACGGAGCTCTTCCTTTCTGCATTGCTATGTGTGCCATTCTTCATGAATTGGAAGGTGAAGTCTGAAGTAGAAAGCCTTCTCTACTCAAATGAGATAAAGGACAGGCTGCATTAAAAAATAAGCAGTATCTTCTAACTGATTCTAAGCTGATTAAATACCTTTTCAGGCATGCTCTTGTGCAAACATTACACACAAGTGGGGAGAAGTGTGTCAAGCTCCATTGCCATTTCACTATGCCTGTCGCTCTACCAGACTTGGAGGGTGATGTCTGAAACGCGAAACATCCTCTACCCATGAAGACTCCCCATGTGGTTTAGAAATCCAGTTTTGCAGGTTCTGCAATGATTATTAGAAACACCAATAAATCTGACATGGCAAAATTAACTGGGAAGCTCAGAAATTAAGAAGACAAGAACTTTTAAAAAGAATGGGGAAAGTTTATAATTTACTTACAAGACTACTGCAAGCAGGTTAAAACATTGGCGGGATTTTAAACGCGCTTGTAAAGTAACAGAAAGTATGGATAATTTAAAAGGATAAAAATGCAGTTGTAAATATCGTCATTAGGACCCATGGAAGGGATGGGGGGAAAGTCAGGAGATTCAGAGTAATCTCAATATTAGGATTTTGAATTGTTTTTTGTTGTTGTATGTTTACACTTTTTAAAATCAAATTAAAAAATTATGGGGGGGAGGGGAAGAAACACCAAGAAATTAAGTCCATCTACGTAAGGATCATTCTTTTGGGAATGACAATTGGTAGACTCCCCATAGTATAATTAGTTGGGAAATACCAGAAAATGTGAGGAAAAACAATTCTCATAAAGAAATTGGACAACATGTTACCAGCAATTCAAGGCTTTTGAAAATAGGAGTATTTGACTGTAGCATAATCTTCTGCCTTTCAACCAGATCAACAACAACAACAAAACAACAAATAAAATGATCATCAGCATTCTCTGCAGGATTTTCGTGGCCCAATCTCACCCTTAAAAAGTGCATACAATTTTGTATGTTTGTGTCACGTGCAAATTTCTATCTTCTTTTGCAAGTGGGGTAGAAATAAAACATAAATCAGGGGCCACACACATGCAATAAGATAAAGGTAAAGCTTTCCAACAGTTGTATTTCCATACCAAAAAAAGGCTTCACCTTTTGTGTTTCTCCTAGTCACATAAGCTGTTAAAATCACAAAAGCCGATGCCAAGACTAAACCGGGGAGGGGGGCGCTCAGGTTTCATGAGTTGTAAACCAATTATGTTATTGTAGGGCTTTCATCGACTGACAAAACTATATTCGGTGCAAAATCAGACATGGTATTTCAGATAGTGGCGCTGGAATCAAGAGATTTAAGATTTACAGGAACCGTGGTTCAGACAGCCGGATGAACTCAAGATTAAATTGTTTAAAAGCAAGCAGTGTATTCTAAGAGCATTTGTTGTGGTTATTTCTTATTTATACCTCATTATAACTACAGCAATGTTATCAGCACAGGCCAAACAACCACCCTTCTCTCTCTCTCTCTCTCCCTCTCTCTCTTTCTCTCTTTCTCTCTCTCTCTTGAACATAAAGGATTTGAGACTTTGACATGACTATATGCATTTAAGTGTTTAGACAAGCATCAACGACTCACTCCTATTTCCACCACACACACCCATGGCTAGGAAAGCAGTTAATAACCCCCATGTCACTGCTGCAATTAATTTAACAACTCCCAACTGCATTGCTCCCATAAAAAAAAAAATCCCTCAGCACACCAAGGGCCTGGACAACTGCTGGACTATGCTGCAAAACTATTTTATCTCAGTCCACACACACACACCAGCAATGTTAGTACTGGACCACTTTGCAAGACGGATGAAATCCATGCTTTCTCAATCACAATACTCGTTTCCTTGGGCTGCAATATGGTTATACTAATAATGGGTTTTATTTGCATTTGCTTCAGCAGGGCATTAGGGTAACTGATTTTTTAATTTTTGCATAGAAACAACAACAACAACAAATTTTCATATAAAAGTAATCTAAAAAGAGCATTAACTCTTGTCTTTGCTGTTATCTTATGCTTTTGGGGTGGACATGCTTCTGCCCAGTCACAGCTACACTAAAAACTTTAATTTTTCTATTTTCTTTGTGACACTATCACTTCTTCACCAACACAAAACACACCCACACTCCACCAAGTCCATTATCCTCCTATGACTCTAAATATCTCTCTAATACTCATCAATCACAATTATGAGGGCCCCTCAATATATCCTTCCATACCCTGCTAATGCACTAGTATTGCATCAGTGACCTGTTGCTAGGGTTGGCACCTGTCCCTGGGGGAAAAAATGATTTATTTATTTTTGAGAAAAGTGTCACCCGCCCTGTTTGAACTTCAAACAGGACACCTTTTTCATGTATTTGAGCTCATCCTTCTCCTCCTAAAATCTGTGTGGGCAGAGGGTGGGTCCATGAGGAGGCGAGCCAAGAGTGCACCAGGTAAAGTAATTTTTGGCCTCGCAATTCCCACCACCACCTGTCCTATATTTTGCCCAGCTTGTCCTATATTTTGCCTGACCAAAGGTAGCAACTTTACCTGTTGTAGAATACACCTGCGGAACAACCGTTTGGAGTGGCCCTGGAAGGTGGGAGCAGGCTCATAATGCACAAAGCAATGTTTTCAATTGGAGCCTGCATTTTTTTTTTTTACTTTAAAATAAATAAATATCACAGTCTGCCCCCCCTCCCCCACCATTTACTTCTTCAAGTGCTGTGGACACTTGAACACATGGGATTTTGGACCAGGTCTCCATCACATCTCCTTTAAATTTCGCTTATTTCTTCATGTCACAGAACTATTCTCTCTCTCTGTGTGTGCATATGTAAACATTTCCTCAATATTATTTAAGGACAGCTAACTCAGTGTTGGATTTTGCCATACACACACACACACACACACACACACTGGTATATATCTCAGAAAAGCTGCTTTAAAATCTCCCCTTAGATGAGGTGACTTTTAGAGACTTCAGCTTTAACTATTTGTCATTCCCACCCCCACCCCTTTGTTCCAGTATACCTTGAGGACACACAAACAATATAAGATTTGATGTAGAAACATTAGGCAGAAGTCCAAAATATTTCCATCAAGTCTAACTAATGAACAATGTTAATGAACAATGGTGCTTAGCATTTGTACAGCATTTTGCATGCATTAGCTCAGTATTCCCCACACAAGTTTTTAACTGTCTCCATATTGCATATGCCAGGCTGAGGCTGAGGCAAAGATAAAAAGAGATGGATGAGACCGAAAGGTTCATGTATACTAGTATCCCATTTCCAACAGGGTCAGTCACCACTGGCGGAGGAAGAGGAGTGCGAGGGGGAGCACACCACCCCTGCGGCGCGATCCCAGTGGGGTGCCATCGCGGCCTCCCCCGCCCACGCTGGGTGCCACACCCCTGCAGGCAGCATGCCACGCCCCTGCGGGCGGTGCGCCACACACCCCGGGACACACACCAGCCGCACCCCCGCCTGCTCTCCGCCCCCCAGTGCCAGAGCATGAAGCTCCGCCACTGCCAGTCACGTGCTTGCATGAAGCCAATTAGCCGAACAAAGCTGACCTATCAAAAATGAACTTGGCCATTATGGGGACTACTTTCAGGTGCAGTTCAGGGATTTTTGAACAAATTCAGTGAACTTCATTAAATCAAACTATTTCATTCTGAGCACCGGTTATATGTGAAGCTGATATTATCATTATTATCTGTTCAAAGTCATTTGGTTTAGGGATTTCCTGGTCCACAGCCCTCTCTTAGGCTGTACTTGCAAGGGCCATAGGCAAGGTATGGACAGTGCGAACTTTTCAATAGCTGGTTAATGGTATCCAAATTAATTCAGTTAAAATGGAATCATAACCAACCAAACATCCTGAAACTGAGCAATTGAGAATATCCATTACTCTTATTAATAAAAAAGCTAATGCCAAAAGAGTAATTTCCCCAGTATAATTTTGTATTTTCTGTAAGCAATTTCTTCAACGAGCTTTCTAATATTCCATTTAAAAATCAATTCAAGAATGCTGAGATGCATTTTTGCACTCTAAGGGTGATAGCCACCATTAGTCATACTCAGAGTAGACCCATTAAAATCAATGAACTTATATTACTTAAATTTATTGATTTCATTTGGCCTTATCTTGGTATGAGTAACACTGGCTTTCGCCCAAGGACTTCCTGCTCCCCAAACAAGCAGTGTGAATGAACAAAATTTATCAGACAGAAACACCTAACACCATATAAAAGGTGCTGCTATACAATTTGCTCCTGAACCAACATAAATCTTTATAAATCATTATTTAAATACGCATGCAAAAGACTTTGCCATGTTTTCAATTCTTCTATGCCAACTCTATACCTGAATTTAATGGAATCCATTAATATATTATATTACCATATTCCGATGCGAGCAGTAGCAGCAATGAAACATTAGCTTTGTTTCTGTCATCACTTCCTAAATTGAGTGGATTTCCATTAAAACATTCAGGAATAGCAGTAGCAGAACACATAAGTGACACACAGTAGCTTGATTGCTGAACAGAATCAACGTATCCTTCTAAAAAAGGAGTTTGTGTAGAGCAGTGAGCAGGTGGCCTGTCAAAACCCTCTGCCCTATTTGTGAGGAGGAGACCATGTTACTGAATTTCTCCAGAGGCATGAGAACTTCACCAACAATTTATCAGAAGTGGGGCTCACCATTAACAGTGGCAATAGTACAGTTTATTTCTGAGTTTCTAATGTTTGTTGGTTTTGCTGCAAGTAGCAGCAGCAGCAGCAACTATGGTAGCAGCCAGGTCACCACTTTGCATACTCCACAAAACACAGGACCTAGCATTATTCCAGAGTCACCACGTGCTCACACAAATAATGCTGAATACTGTAAAGGTAAAGGGACCCCTGACCATTAGGTCCAGTCAGAGCCGTCTCATCCATTTACTCTGGTGGCGCGGCGCACCAGGGCGCAATGGCCTGGAGGGCGCCTCCGCCCTCCAGCCCCGCTGGCAGCGCCTGCCGGCAGCGCCCTCTGACTGCCCAGCAGAGCACAGGAGCGCGAGCCGGCCGCCCGCCCGATGGAGCGCGAGCTGGCTGGCTGCGCCGCGCCCATCCGGCTGCGCGCGGGGGAGCGCGAGCTGGCCGGCGCCGCGCCATCCGGCTGCGCGCGGGAGCGCGAGCTGCCCGGCTGCGCCGCGCCATCCGGCTGCGCGCGGGAGCGCGAGCCGGCCGCCCTCGCCTCCCGTCCCGGAAGCGCTGGAAGGGCGCGCAGAGCCCCGCGCCGCTCCAGCGCCACGCCCCTCATCCCCCGCTCGCCCACCCCCCTCCCAAGGGGCGGCAAGCGCGGGAGGGAGGCGGCGGAGAGGCGGCATGGCGGGGGCGCCGGAGGGATAGCCGCGCCAGGGCGGCAGATCCCCTTAAGACGGCTCTGGGTCCAGTCACGGATGACTCTGGGGTTGTGGCGCTCATCTTGCTTTACTGGCTGAGGGAGCCGGCGTACAGCTTCTGGGTCATGTGGCCAGCATGACTAAGCCGCTTCTGGCGAACCAGAGCAGCGCACGGAAACGCCGTTTACCTTCCCGCCGGTACCTATTTATCTACTTGCACTTTGACGTGCTTTCAAACTGCTAGGTTGGCAGGAGCAGGGACCGAGCAACGGAAGTTCACCCTGTCGCAGGCATTCGAACTGCCGACCTTCTGATCGGCAAGCCCTAGGCTCAGTGGTTTAGATGCAATACTGTACTTGGAGATAATTCTCCAAAGCGGAAATCATTTTCCAGAGGGGTGACAAGAAGGGAAATCTCAGTAATTTTAAATGTATTCCCAGACATATCAGTTCAGTTCTAGATTTACCTATGGTGTCCCAACCTTTCTCCAAGGAACTTGGCGGAATTGTGAAATAAACATAGGCTTAGCCTATCTATTCTGTGAAGTTAATTTAGGTTTGAGAGAGACAGCGATTACCTCAAAGTCATCTAGAGGAATTAGAATGCTATAGAGTCCAAAACTCTCTCCATGTACTTTTCATATGTCAATTCTCTTTTCCATCGCATCAAGGCTACCCATAAAAACATTTAAAAGAAGAAATTTTGTCATTTTTTTTAAAAGCTATAGATAAGCCAAATGTTTAGTAACAAAATTAAGGAAATGGAATCATTACTACGTACATAATATATAAGGGCTCCTGAGAATGCAGGGACCCACGTCGTTTACCCCCCTCAACAACATTCAGCTCATGTGGTATTAGTTACTGTTCTTTCCCCCAAGACGTTCCAACATTTCCTATGACGTATCTTCTCAAACCACCAGTGTCTCCTAGCAGACGTAGTTTGTCTCAGATCTAAGACTCGTGAGACTTATGACTTTTATTGCCAATTAGAATTATACAACGTTTTTAATTAACATTCTGTTCCCAGCTAGTGCTTTAACCTGAAGTCAACGAGAGTTTTTTTTCTGCCAGAGAGTGGGTAAGCCAACCTGTGGTCTATGCAGCACATTCAGCCTGCAAAATATTCCATTATAGGCCCTATCAGATTTAAATCCAGGAGCGGGTGGTGAAAAGTTTGCTTGAAATTGCATTCCGAAATTATCCTTCACCCTTTCTCTCTTTTGATTCATTCACACCTCTGTTTTAATTTTGCATGAAATGGCACCGCTAAACCTAAGAACGCATGCTCTGTCACGGAGAAGTCCATCCGTTTAGAGTGCACCGATTTAATTTATGACTACTTATTAAGAAGTCAGTTTGGTTAGAAGCAGCCAGCAGGGATGGGGCAACAGCACACATCTGGGGCACTGACATCGGCTTACCAGAAGGGAGACGGGAGGTGGTTGCCACTGTGTGGATGCATTAGCAGAAGCAATCGATTGGGCTCCATTGGTGCATCTTCAAAGCACACACCTGCCTGCCACCTCACCAATTCCTCACCCAGTTACTTCCAGTGGCATCTCTGCCAGAAGGCCAGGTGAATACTGCAGCAGTTCCCCGCCAGCAAAATACTTTTCTAATATGGAGAATAAGGTGCTCCCCGCAAGAATACACCAGCTGGCTTCCCCTGTGTCAAACCACATACAAAACCAAGTCCAAGATAGCCCTAGGTGTGGCATAACTGTGTGGATTTCTTGGAACAATTGTGAGGTTTTACAGTCCTCTAGGTGAGAGCCATTCCGCCCATTAAAACGTAAGCCATTCATATTACAATGTCCGGGTGGATGAATCACCGCCACCTGCAACAGGGATGAATTTCCTTAAATCCAACCAATTCATGTTAGAGCACAATCCTATACATGGCCACCAATAGCTCAGTTGGTTAGAGCATGGTGTTGATAATGGCAAGGTTGCAGGTTCGATCCCCGTAAGGGAGAGCTGCAGATTCCTGCATTTCAGGGGGTTGGATTTGATGATCCTTGGGGTCCCTTCCAGCTCTAACAATTCTATGATTCTATGGCCATTCTAAAGTAAGTCCTATTGGACTCAACCAGCTGGCTCTCAAGTAAGTGTGCACAGGGTTACAGCCTTAACTGGGTTGTGGCAATGTTGTTTTACCAGTCGCTTCACTCCCTTTGCTCATTTTTGCACTCCCAGCCAAGCAGTAAAACCAGGGAGCTCAATGAATCACTGGCCAGGTGCCATTCATTGCTAATGGACTTCTTTCAGATTTGTTCATTATATTCTGCAGAGGCCTAAACTATAACAAGGAACCCAGTTTGTCATCGATACCTAGTTTGTCATTCAAAATCATCAATGCCAATGAACTCCCACATTTTTGTGGATTAATATTATATTTGCCAGGAGTTCAAACATGCAAAAATAGAGTTTTGAAAATGAGAAAATGCAGGCTTTCTGTGTTGTTTAATGTCATTGTGTGGCTTTTATTTCCAGAAGCAAGTGGTACTATTCAGGCTGTCTCTCCAACAGAAGACTAAAGATTGCAAGCGTTAGCAATACAGCAAAGACTAATATTTTCCTTTGAATGCAATATTTTCTTTGGTCTCTAAATGTCCTCTAGGGGTACAGCATTTTAATTTAACAGCTTCCCATTGATTTGCAGATATTCTATTATAATAAAAGAAAGTGAGACAGTGAAAAAGGCTGTGCAATCAATTTGAATAAAAGTAAATGTGGTCGATATAAATAGTCCTATCATGAGCTCACACAGCAAGGCAAAAAGTATAAATAACATTTGATAATGAGAATGATTCAGGAAAATAAGTTGCTGCTGCAAGCAATTTTTCCCTGAAGAAACAACAAAGATTTTGTTTTCTTGCACACAAAAAAACACTCCCCATTATTTCTGAAGATAATCTACTAAAATCTCTGTTATTGTTAGAAATCAACAGGCATGCTCTATCTAGCTTCAGGTTTTTCCAGAGGCTGACGGTAATGAATCTAATATTAACTATACAGGTAGCAGAATTGCAGCAGATGTGTCAATCAATTGCTGAATGGGGCTTCGTTTGATTCTCAGAGATAAAATGCCTGATAATTTTATTAATAGCCCAGTTTTCACATATCTACCAAGAGACTTTACTTCCTGCTATAGAAGGACTGTGTTGGTTGACTCTATCTATATTTACATAAATTCTAAAAGGTACAAAGCAGTAAATAGTTAACTGCTAGCAAGATGCCCACAAGGTCTCTTTGGAAATGTGGCTATAAAGATGCTATGCATGTGGGTGGATACTAGGTCTGTTCTTCCCCTCTCATCTGTCTTCCTTGCCCCCCCGGTGTTCTCTGTTCTCACTTTTCTTTCTTGTGAGCGCCCAAGGTCTTTTCCAGCTGTCCGTCAACATTCAAGGGAGCAGCTGTAGCTGTTTGGAGATCTGCAGCATGGGCCACTTTGGCAGTCGGTGCTCAGCATCTTCAAACATGGCACTGGGAAGAGCGAGAGGATTAGTCTGCTGGATGCTCATTGTCACAGCTGCCTTTCAATCTCCATTAAGGGTCAAACTAGATGTGACATCAGAGAAGCACAAAAGCACCTCCATTTTCTTCTTCTTCTGCAGTGGAAGGAGGTTAGCTTCAGCTCCGAAGCACTGGGGAGTTAAACTGCTGCTCCTCCCCTTCCCAGTTCTCCAGTACAAATGCCTTCTTGATCAGCTGCTATCATCAAAGCGAGGAAAACATACAGGTACCGAAAGTGCCTGCATGCCATCCCCAGTATAGCTAATAGCACCTTGCAGGAGTGATCTGAATGAGAGCTCCCCACAGCTGCTTTTAGGAAGGGTGAAGATCCGTAAGTGCATTTACACATCTCAAGCATCTCTGTCCCTAAAAGAGTATTTTCCTTACTGCTGCTGTTAGATGGGTGGGGCATTCAGAAGGCTCTGCCCTAGGTGAAAAAGTCATAGGTTCCCCAAAACACTACTACAGGTAGACATTTGAAATTAAAATCAGAGGATATATAAGGCTACAGTAATGTCAGAAGTTAGAATAAGATAGGATATAAGAAGTAGTTAGAAATGTGTTATGCTTATTTTTATTAGGGTAAAGATTATAGATTATTGTTTATAAAGATTAAAATTAGATGAGAAGGAGGATTTTATAATGTTATAAAGTTACTAAAGAAGATTAGAAATGAACGCAGAAGAGAGGATGTGAGGAGGTCCCAAAATAATGTTAGGAATAAGATAAGAATAGTTGAATAAGTGTTTGTTTGTTTGTTAAGATTTTTGTATTTTTTGTATTGTTTTGTATTTTGTATTTTGTATCTTGTTTTATTGTTAAAAATTTAATAAATTTTTATCAAAAAAAAACAAAAACAAAACACTACTACAGGGGTCAGCAACCTTTTTCAGCCGTGGGCCGGTCCACCGTCCCTCAGACCATGTGGTGGGCCAGACTATATTGGGGGGGGGATGAACAAATTCCTATGCCCCACAAATAACCCAGAGATGCATTTTAAATAAAAGGACACATTCTACTCATGTAAAAACACGCTGATTCCCGGACCATCCGTGGGTCGGATTGAGAAGGTGATTGGGCCGGATCCGGCCCACGGGCCTTAGGTTGCCTATCTCTGCACTACTACCTTCACATATCTCTCAGCTTTTCAATGCTCTCACAAGGGAAGTGATTCAGGGTAACAGACTCGCTTACACACAGCGATCTGGAATGTTATTATTAAATATGAACACACACTGGTGGAGTCTTTGGGTTGTAATTATTCTACAGACCCACCCCTGTTATGGTTTTGATCCTGCCAGCAAAGCAGTATGGACTGGTATTCATGGGCGTCCACAGGAATTTCTCTGGGGTAGAAGGGCAAAGTAAATACTCCAAATAAACAAACTTAAGTGGCATCAGATAACAAGTCTACCATTTCTGGTAGATCTGGTGACTGAACTGTGATGAAGCCTGGGTAGAGTCTTGAGAAACTTGCATTTCAAGTCTATAGGTCTCAGTGGGTAGACCTGCTGTTTACCTGAACAATGAAAGCTTAGGAGTCCTGAGGGAGTGGAGAGAGTGTGTATGTGAACTTAACAGCACTTTTCTTTCGTTTGCTATTTTGTTAATGTCATTCATATTGCTTTATAGATTATAAATGCTGTATCGATTTGTTTATCATACAATACAATTTTTGCTTTTATTGTAATGTACAGCTTATTTTCTAGCTGCTGACTTGTTAACAGCGTTTTATAGATTGCAATTGTTTTACTGATGATTTCTTACTTACTCTATTTGTTTTATGCTGTATTTGTGATGTTCTGTTGTGTTCCACCATGCTATTGCTATTTTTGTTTGTAAGCCACTTCATTTGAATGAAAAGCAGCATGGAAATATAATGGGCCAAACAAAAATCTACAGGTGGAACTAGCATCTTTGTACTCCGTGATGAAATCCTCACTTCTTTCCCTTCAGCTTCCCCAGCCCTTAATTAATTGCAGTGTGTCTACAATCAACTTCACCAGATTACCCTAAAAATCAACACCAACCATCCAATGCTAAGTTAGCAACACTGAACTACACTTCAGGGTTGTTGTACAGTAGTGTAGCCCAGACTATCTCAGCCACAGACTTGCTTTCTGCAATGTGGGAATAAACAACAACAACAACAACAACAACAACAACAACAACAACAACAACAGACTTTATGTGCATTGGCTTTAGCAGAAGAATTCTTATAATGATACAAACTTGTAAGAAAATCACATTTCTTTGCATAAAATAACCCCTGAGTTGGAAAGATCATGAGCCTGGATTTTTTTCTAGAACATACTCTCAGTAAAAAGGACCTAATAGTGAGTCCCAAAAGAGGCCCAATGGATGCTGCAACATACCACTAAAACATCCGAAACATAGAAGTTTTCTGCAGCAGGTGAGTAATGGTTCCTCATCAGACAAAATCGATATCTACAGAGTTTCATAAGGTAAAAAGTTTAATTAGGGTGTTCTACTAACAGCCAGCGGGACGCGGGTGGTGCTGTGGTCTAAACCACAGAGCCTAGGGCTTGCTGATCAGAAGGTCGGCGGTTCGAATCCCTGCAACGGGGTGAGCTCCCGTTGCTCGGTCCCAGCTCCTGCCCACCTAGCAGTTCAAAAGCACGTCAAAGTGCAAGTAGATAAATAGGTACCGCTCCAGCGGGAAGGTAAACGGCATTTCTGTGCACTGCTCTGGTTCACCAGAAGCGGCTTAGTCATGCTGGCCACATGACCCAGAAGCTGTACACCGGCTCCCTCGGCCAGTAAGTGAGATGAGCGCCGCAACCCCAGAGATGGACACGACTGGACCTAATGGTCAGGGGTCCCTTTACCTTTACAGGCAAAACCACTGGCATCAGCTGAATGACATTAAAGGTGGAAAGGGAATGTCTGCCCTCACTTTTGGATGCCATGAGGCTCCAGTCAGCAACTATTAGTAGGCTGACTAAAGAATAGCTTTAGGTGGATAATTGGTTGAGCTGAGATTGTGGTTGCTCTAGCCAGAATCTGGCAAATTCATATTTGTGCTGCCAGACATACGGAGCCTTTAACATCTGCCACCTCTTTGGCTACCCCAGTACTAAACGGCCATTCTCTGGCATTGTGCTGGCTGCAGCAACACCCAACTCTACAGCTGCATCCCACTGCCTAAAGCTTAGGACAGGAATCCCCCTTGCACTGTAAGGGGCTGGACTGGATAACCCACATGGCCCCTTTCAACTCTATGATTCTATTATTCTATGGCCAGACAACCAATGGGTTTGCCTAGCAAGCACTTCATTGAATACACAGGTAAAGCCACACCCAGAATAGACTCAAAATAATAAATGAGTGTGCCCTTTTAGTTCACTTCAACCAGTTAATCTGATAAAACTTTATTTCATTAATCAATTAAATTGAGTAATAGGTTCTACTGGTTGACCAACTTAATCAAAGTTTTGTTGCCTACAAAAGCAGTTTTTAAAAATCTTTATACTCTCAATTTTTCTGTGACGTTTTGTTTAACTGCACTAGATATGTGATCAGCATTTCCCAAGAATGTATTAACTAACATGGGGAAATCCAAAATCAGTCCACAAATCAGCTGAAATCAAAACATTGCAATGTAAGTGTTTTATGGAGCACCCTCATGTTTAGAAAGCATTTTTCATACAGATACCTTCACACACACACACACACACACACACACACACACTATGGAGAATTTATCTAATTGGAAACAGCCTTGGAAAGGAAGAGATTAATGTAATTATCAAATGGCACCAAAGTAATTTAGTGTCATTAAAGACAAAATGGAGTTAGGGCTGGAAGCTCCATAAGTACATAAGATTCTCAAAATGATACTGGTGTAAAATTCACACCCTAATCAATCTTTGTGAATGTCTTACATCTTTCCCTGAACAGCGCTATCATGTGACCTTCATTTTTTACAGCCATGGAAATACCTTGGGCTTGACAAGATTTATTGTCCCCGACTAATAGTCCCTATATTGTCTGAGAATTTCTTTCATATTAAGCGCTTATATTTTAGGGACCTTAATTCATAACTTTTACAAGCTCCAAACACCTTGGACCCAAAACAATTTAGAATGAATCAATACATCATGTTTTCTATGCAGGTAACAAAATGAAGTAATACATTTCCACACACATCACTGCCATTGCCTGGCCGCTAGAGCTGTCTTCAGAGTCTTGATGGACAGCTTAGGAATGCACAAAACCTTTCATGGAGCTGAACTCTTTGGGGTATGTTCTCTTATGGAACATGTCACAATGCACACTTTAAAAGGGTCCCCACCACAACAACAACAACAAAAAAAAAACCAATCCTAGCTTCTTGAATCAATTCCAAGCATTCAGATAGGTCTGGCTAATAGTATTAGAATATTCAACAGCACTGCTGAAGCCTCCTGAATGCACATTCTCTCCCAGCTGCTTGAGGGAATTATGGCATTATGGTCACCATGGTTATCGTCGTTTCTGTGCTATATATCTTTAGGGTTATTGTTATTTTATTGTTAAACTTGATGGTTGTTTTCAGTTGTGTATGTACATTGCCCAGAGACATTTTCTTTCAACAAATAAAGTGAATTAATATTGTTAATGTTAATACTGGAAATAGCCATATTTGCTTGCTTTATTACAAATATTTTATACTGTTCCTCGTCACATGAAGTTTCAGGCCAAGCTCGTTGATTTTACACCATTCCTGGCCAATCCAGTGACCTTCTACTGCCTGTCAATCGCAACAGCTCTACTGCCTCTTTCCCCCATCTGCATGTGAAGAAGGATGAGTGAGGACAGTTCTGGGTAGCCGTTGAGGATAAAGCCCACCCACCAAAAATAAAACGAAGCTTCCAGTTTCAAGCCTTGGTTTCCTTCACACCATAATCTTCTTCTTCACTGGACCAAATATACTGGCCATTAAAAAAGAATAAGCTTTAAGCCTGTTGCCTTCAGCTGTACCTGAGGTACCCAAGCATTGCACAAACTAGACTTCAGATGATTTTTATATCTTATAAAGATATGAGAATGTACAGTCCCTCCACTCTCTGTGTGATTTAAACAAGCACCAAGCTGTGTTATTCACAGCTGTGGTATTTTATCCCTTGACATGGGCCTCCTCCGAGCTTTCATATCTACATTAGCACATTTTAATGAGGTTTCCTAACATCAAGAGGTTAAGGGAAAAAAAACCTTTCCAAAGTTCCCACCACTAAACTTAATGCATTTTTATTAGATTACTGCAAGGGGGAAATTCAACCCTAGCCTCAAGATGTGAACAAGAACCTTTCAGGGGTTTTTTTTGTTGTATTTTTTGTTTAATAATGCCAGCTTTCCCCCCTGAACTTCACCCAGCACAGCCGGTGCTTGCTGATAGCTCGCGAACGATACTTTATTTAGTAACAACTTTAGGCAATTGGCGGGACCCAGTGGCATCTTGAGCCAAACTGAACCTTCCAACAACTGAAGTGAAGAGACTTAGTTTCAAAGTTTAAATAGAACCCTTGAGTTCTCAGCCTTCTCGGTGATGTATAGAAGCAGCTTAATAATAGCATGAGCCCTACTTTCAGTGTAGTCATGGGCTATGAGCAACAAAGATGCTAGGTTGGCCTCAACTAGGGCCAGGGCTTTCTCGGTATTGGCACCGACTTGGTGGAACAGTCTATCACAAGAGACCAGGGCCCTGCGGGATTTGGCATCTTTCTGCAGGGCCTGCAAGACGGAGCTGTTCCACCTGGCCTTTGGGTTGGTTTCTGTTTGATACTTATGCTTCATTCTTTTATTGGTGGGCTATTTGAAAATGAGACTGCAGTTTTAATTTTGAATTTTTAAATTTGTATTTTAATCTGTATTTTAAATTGATTGTTTTTATGTTTTTGCTGTGATTTTAATTAGTGTTAGCCGCCCTGAGCCCGGTTTTTGGCTGGGAAGGGCGGGGTATAAATAAAATTATTATTATTATTATTATTATTATTATTATTATTATCTCTTCATATCACGACGAGTGCATGTGTGTAACTGAGGATGCTTCCATTTAGAACAGGTGCAGCCAGATCAAAATTGGTGGCCGTAAAAGTGGGTGTCCAGGGTTTCTTTTTCCAGCTAGAACTCGACGGAACTCAGTTCTGGCACCTCTCAGGTAGGCGCCATTGCCATTATAAGAGAACAATGAAGGCATTTGTAGTGAGTTCTGGCACATCTTTTTCTACCAAAAATGGAACTGGGTGTGGCTATCCCACACTCACTCTCTTGCGTAAATATTATAGAAATTCACAGGTTGATTACTACCACGAGTTATGCCAATGTGTCCAAATGGATGTTTGGGGACGTCAGTGGAGTCAGCTTCAGCTGGCAGAATGAAATAATGGCGCCCAACATCTTAAATGGTGATATCTCTTTGTTCTTTTATGGGCACCACTTTCCTATATGCCCAGTTTAGCACTAAATCATAGAACTTAGGGTCACTTAATATAAAATGTGGAACATATTAATATTCCTTGCCTGTGCAGATCCTGCCTACAGGGTTCAGCATCTCGTCTCAAGGAGTCTTAATCCATGCACTTGCCCTTTTTTGTACAGTATTTGCACACCTCCTTGCCTTAGATCATGGGTAGGCTAATGGCGCATATAAAAGAGCCGCCACATGAGAACATTTTGCATGGGATACCAAGCTGACTGGAATCTGGCCCAGTGGCGTAGCAAGGGGGCGGGGGGGCCGCCCGGGTTCCATAATGGAAGGGGTGACAAATTATCAAGGAACATTTTTTAAAAAATTTGTTTTGATTTTTTTTTTAAAATGCCTGCTCCGAAGGTCTTATCTTACTATACTAGGGATTATATAGCTATATATGAAATTTCATGCATATCGGTTAATATCTTGACCCTCCTCCACCAAAATAGCTGTTCACTTGGCTGTTTTCCTATGTCATGAAGGCTGAAATTTCAGTTCAGTGGAGCACTTACTGTTCCCAACCCTAACCCTGTGGAAAGCCATCTAATTAGACTTTAATTTGATTTTGAGATGTTTTTAGGAGGTAATTTAATTATTGTTTGATTTTATACCAATGTTATGTATCTGATGTTAGCCACCCTGAGCCCGACTTCGGCCGGGGAGGGTGGGATATAAATAAAAGTTTTTATTATTATTATTACTTGTTATTATTCCTTTGTAAGAAAATATGAAATAACGTAAAACCATTTTTGCGGGGGGGGGGAATCAATGGGGGGGTTGACAAGAAATTTTCTGCACCGGGTACCACCTGACCTTCCCATGCCTGGGGGGGTGACAAAAATATTTTGCCCCCAGGTACTAATTTACCTTGCTACGCCCCTGATCTGGCCAAGTGTCCCGACAGTAATGTCGCTGCACAACCTCCCTCAGAACCTGCTTGCATGAGCATATCTAAATACCAATTAAGATAACAGGTTGTGGAAATTAGTCTCCATCTCCCCGTGGGTATTTGCTCAATAATTGTATATTAGGGGAATGGTGCTAACTGTGTTGTAATCAAAGCTGCAGGGGAGTAAGTGTAACCTGGGAAAGAGGGCTTGGAATATGCACACTGTCCAACACTTTTCATTGGGACCCTCTTCAGATAGCAACTGTTTGCACCAGGCAGTCCTCAGGACTGTGGGTCAGGTTTGAGTCCCAGAGTCGTCAACAATAGCCAGTCAAAAATTAGTTGTTCAGTAGGCAGAGACCAGCAGAATGTGGGCAATGTGTCCATTGGGAATGCTTTGTTGATTGCTGTACAGGTCCGGTGTCCTTACACACATCCCATCATCAAGCAATGCCACCCATACATGATATGTCATGCCCCCACAAATCATCCTAAAACAATCCAGGTCATGGGGCTGTTCTGACAAGCCCCTGCTCATGTTTTCTCTACCCCTACAAGCTCCACCTCAGATACAACACTAGTTTGAAAGAATCCTATGTGTCAGAATCAGGGCAGGACTGACAGACACCATCTAATTCTCTTTTCCGCACCTGCCTGTAAGTTCACTGAATGTGTGCATTGTTTTCATCATATAACCCATCATAAAACCCATATAATAAAACCCATATAACTGGATTTCATCATAAAACCCATATAACTGGATTGCAAGCACATAGCAATGTCTGAAAGCACTTGCAGAGCGGGTAGTGGTAGAGAATGGGCCGAGTTGCAAACACACACACACATATAGTGAATATTTTTAGAAAGCATTTAGATTAAGACTTGCAGAACAAGCCATCCGGACATGTACCCATTTTACAGATGGTAGAAAGACTGAGAGATGTCATTGTGAATTCGTGGCCAGTAATGTAAAATGCGTGCAGAATGAATAGATAAAGAATGTGAGGCAAGCCACCAACTATAGTTCTAGTGTTAATGGAATAAGAAAATATAAAGAAAACAGTTGCCTTTTTTTATAGTGCATGTTTTTTTAAAAAAAACAAGCACTGTTGCAAAGGCTGATTCAGTAGGGAGTGCACCAGCAGATGAGGGCCATGAAAAAAACCCAACATACATACAACTCATAGCAAACGTGGCAGATGACACATCACAGAGAAGACTGGAGCTGGTTCACAGTGCTTCTGAGGCCACTATCACCCACACCACTGACATCTCTGTAAAAACAGATTGGAGTCCTCCTACCACTGCTGCACTACCAATGTAGGGTGCAAGGGGCTCAGGAGCAGTGGTGAGATAAACTGCTAAACTCTGGCACTGAGATTATGGAGCGTAGTAGAAGGAGTAGAAGTTGGAGAGAGTAAACGAACCAGTTAGGACTTTGTGCACTCCCTTGTCTGCCTTCTGTGTCTGGGAAGGGAAGCCATGTCCACACCCAACCGCTTCCCTAATGAGGCATCAGCTAGAGGCAAGGTGTATTTGGGTGTGTTATGACCTTCTCCTCCTTAGCCTCCAAGGCAGCTTGCTTGGGAGCTACTCCTCTGTTTTCCTCTCCCTGTTCCTTCATGGACAGCTTTTCAGCCCTGTCTGAAGTCTACTTTCATCCTGCATCCTACAATATGACCCAGAGGCATAGTGATGAAGCCACCCCACTCAAGTCTGTACATAGTAATTGTAAACCACAAGACTTCTGTAACTTCATGAGAAACACTCCTGCCTTGTGTAAGGGTAAAGGGACCCCTGACTGTTAGGTCCAGTCACGGACGACTCTGGGGTTGTGGCACTCATTTCGCTTTACTGGCCGAGGGAGCCGGCGTACAGCTTCTGGGTCATGTGGCCAGCATGACTAAGCCGCTTCTGGCAAACCAGAGCAGCACACGGAAATGCCGTTTACCTTCCCACCGGAGTGGTACCTATTTATCTACTTGCACTTTGATGTGCTTTTGAACTGCTAGGTTGGCAGGAGCAGGGACCGAGCAACAGGAGCTCACCCTGTCGTGGGCTTTCGAACCACCGACCTTCTGATCGGCAAGCCCCAGGCTCTGTGGTTTAGACCACAGCCCCACCCGAGTCCCCACCCTGCCTGGTGTACTTTCCCTCAAAATCAGCTTCCATGTGATATGAAAACCGAAGCCATGGTTGAGCTGAGATGTGTGCATTTCAGACAGCCAACGGGCATGAGGCAGTCCAGTTTCAGTGGACTGGAGTCTGGAGTGGGAAAACAAAGCGGGTAATGGGCATCGGATGAAGACATCCCCACCCACTCTCTGGTCTGCATAGCAATGTAAGAATGGGACTTGCTGCATATCAAGAAGCTAATAATGTATATACATAGCCTGCGTCGCTGAAATCAAATTGGAAGGTTCATCCAGAAATGAAGCATCTAAAGAATTTAAATGCAAGCTAAAAGGGTTTCAGTCTTGGGTGAGGGTGTGCAGAGCTACATTTTCCTAGGTTGCTACCAGATTTCACTTAGAGCTACATTCAAAGTACATATGGAAGTCCCTCCTCAAGCAAAACATCTGAGGAATTTCAAAGCAAGCGAGAATAACAGAGTTTTAGATAAGAATAACAAAATTGTACAGGGGCTAGAAGTGTGCTTACTCCACCCCCACCCCCCAGGCATATGTTTTCTGTGTTCTCTGTGCCTGGAGACCTATGTTGTTGTTATCCTGGTTGCTGCAAAATGAGAGTGCTCCCAGTTCTTTTTCTTTGCAGCCTAAAGTCTACTGGTAATTTATTTATTTATTTTAAAAAGGGCCATATAAGGTTACTGGAAAAGGCAGCTTTTTTAAAAGTGCTGACATTTGGCTGCAAAGGAAGATTCAGGAGTGGATTTTGACTGGCTCAAACATTCCTCACATCTGATAGAATATATCATATCAGGACCAGGGATGGTGAGTGTGGTTAGCCCAAAATGACCTGGCAGGTGAATGCCTGACCTAATTAGGACCATAAACCAGAGGGTCCCCCTGCACTGTTCTTAATCAACACATGGAGGGCGGGAAGAATGAGACTAAGGACTTGTCCACACTTCTGCTTACCCCATGCCTAGAAATCACGGGTCTGAACGGTTTTTCCACTCACCCCATGTTTTCTAGACCCGTGTCCAGGGCTTTTTTTTTTTCATGGGGAACTCACCAGAACTCAGTTCCAGCACCTCTATGGTGAGTTTCGGCAGCTTTCAGATGGGTTCCATTACCATTTTAAGAGAAAGAGGGAGGTGTTCATGGTGAATTCCGGCACCTCTTTTTCTAGAAAAATAGTACTGCCCGAGTCCAAGCAGTTTTGCCTTTGCCCTGCCACATTACCCCAGGAAACCTGCTCTTTAGTACCATAGGTACTCAATGAAACTGGGGACATCTCAGCCTCCCCCCCCCCAAGTATGTGGGGATGGGGCTGACCCCCCCCCCCGACTTTGAGGGGCTGGACATCACTGGCCCTCCCTGTGGTGGTGGCAGGCACTGCTGGACCTCACAGTCTCCTCACGATGCATGTGACGGTGCATGTGTGTGTCGCATGTGTGATGTCACACACATGCAACGAGCCCCTGCAATGTAGGGCAGAACTCAGCACCTCTGTTTAGCACTAAATCAGAGCAGACAGCCATTTGCGGAAAACCTAATTGGTGTTTGTTCTGATTCAGCACTAAAGATCGGGTTTCCCTGGGGGAAAGCGGTGTAGCAAACAGAGCTGTGGACAAAGGGAAAGGGTAACATTTGTATGAGGCTGATTGGTTGAGTGTAAGGTAAGGTAAAGGTAAAGGACCCCTGGATGGTTAAATCCAGTCAAAGGCGACTATGGGGTTTCAGAGTTCATCTCACTTTCAGGCCGAGGGAGGTGATGTTTGTCCACAGGCAGCTTTCCGGGTCATGTGGGCAGCATGACTAAACCACTTCTGGTGCAGCAGAACACCATGATGGAAACCAGAGTGCACGGTAATGCCATTTACCTTCCTGCCACAGCAGTACCTATTTATTTACTTGCACTGGAATGCTTTAAAACTGCTAGGCTGACAGGAACTGGGACAGAGCAACAGGAGCTCACTCCATTGCGGGAATTCGAACCACCGACCTTCTGATCGGCAAACCCAAGAGGCTCAGCGGTTTAGACCACAGCGCCACCTTCACACATGTGAACATGTGTGTGCACACATACACACCTATAAAACTATAATTGTATCGCAACAATTACAAGGAGACTCTGTGGAGCATTGGACATGGACTGGGGAGAGCTTGGTTCAAGTCCCCACTCTGCTATAAAGTTCACTGAACAAGCCTGATCCAATTGGTGTATCTCCGTTTCTTCTGGCTCACAAGATTGGAGAGTGTAATTTTTTTAAAAAACGTACAGTTACAGCACACTTATATGAGCCTTTTTGTTTTTTTTAAAAAAATCCATCTGGTTTTCAGCATACAGTCCACGCGTTCTCTAGTGCCAGACCACAACATGGAAAAACTCGGTATTGTTAAGGTGCATATGGTTAGAGTTAAGCCAATGATTAACTGGCTGCAGAGTGACACAACTGAGGATGTAAATTGCCTTGCAAAAATATTTTCCAAGGCTAATAAACCCTTTCCTGTAAAAAGGTAGCTGCAGAAATGAAATTAAGCCTCTATTAGCATGTTGCTTGGCACATGCACTTTAAACCACATCAATCAAGGTAACATACATACTGAAATCATTACATCTCCTCATTGAGGCCTTAAACGACATATTGAGTGTGTGTGTGTGTGTGTGTGTGTGTGTGTGTCCTAGACTTTCTTTGTATACATTCAAAAAAACTGGGGAGAAATGTGGCATGGGAAACAGGAGTTTCATCATAATGCTTCTTTTGTGCTTCATAAAAAGTGAGAATTGCACAGGTGTTCAGACCGTGGGTCGATACAAACACCTTTGCTTACTATTTTTGGAATTGCACCATTTGCTTCTGAAACTACAAACCTATATTTGGGGAGAAGAAAATATGAGACAGCTATATTCAGATAGAAGTAACAGAACATTACTATATTTATTAGAACTAGAGATGCTTTGAAGAATTCCAGGACTTTCTGACCATTGAATTGGCACAGACTGCCTATTACTATGGAATGCTGTACTGCTACAATTTATATTGCCGTTTTATGTATATATTGTATAGGATGCGTTTGGCACCATTTTGGTATTTACACCCTTCCCACACAAACACACCACAAATGCTTTTAATAAATACATACTAAATTCAGTCTCTGAAAATCCCAGCAGGAACTGACCTCATAATAACCCCCACAGCTGTGCAGATTGGTAGGCAGGTATTTGGATTCCCTAAATGCTCTGACACAGCTCTATGCTCAAAAACTATACTGAGGTCTAGTTTTGTAAAATGAAGTTTGTGGTTCTGGGGGAGGTATGCAGAAAGTAGGGTTACCATGAACTTGTGAAAGAAAAAGAAGGTGAAAGAAAAGTCTCCCTCAAAACAAAGAAACAGACCCAATGGACCCTAGGAAGGCTTGGAAACCCCATTACACAGAGACCAACCTAGACATTATGATAAATCGTATCCTCCCTAAAAGAGGGCACGTGTTGCAGTGAGACCTGGAGACTGACCTCCTGGTTGTGGGTGGGTCTATTGGATAGCCACAACACCCGATTGGTAGGTCCCTCATTGCTGGGTTGAATCTGGCCAATGGGGTGCAGTCTAAACGGATTGAGGGACCTATATATTCCTATGCACATGACCCAGAGCTTCCTCTTTTGGCTCATGCATTGGAACACCCACCCACCTCTCCCTGCTTTTAGGGCATTTTGCGATTGACCTTGCTATGCCGTCATGTGTCATCTGTCGTTGGGACAGGGGCATGGCAGGAATTTTCCCCACTTGGCTGATTGGCTGTTGCCATTTGGGTTTCGCCTGCTGCGTAGCAAATCATCACAACTTGTAAGGTTGCAGATAGGCACTGGTTCAGGTGATAGGGATGGGGGAACGGTCTCGCCATCCCTATGTGAAGGGTATTCCATTAAAGGAATCCAGGGACTCAACTTGGTTTGGTCAACCCCCAAGAGGGGGTTGTGCCCATGCCTGAGTCCAGGGGAGCATCTGGGGAGTGAACAGAGTCTGTTCCCGGGCTTTTCACCTACCTCAGGTGTTCACCCTTGGCTGACCTATGATGGAGCTCTGGGTCAGCGCTACCTGCAAGGGTGCAGGGAGCTAGTCAAACCAGAGCCTATGCAACCACTCACTTTTCTGTAATCGATAAATTTGTGGCCTAAATTCTGCCAAAAACCCAAACTAAAACTTGAGTCAAATGTGTGTTTATTTAGCAGGGAGGTCTCTGGGTCTGAACACGCAAATACAATCTCCTGACATTTTCGCTTGAAAAAAGATGCTGCTGAACTCAGAGGACTTATTCCTGGATAAAAATGCATCAGGTTGGACTGTCAGCCTTTATAAAGTTTTCTTTATGTAACTATACACACACACACACATCATTTTTTTCTGAATGCAAGTGTCATAAAGGCATCATATGAGTAAAGTTTCCCTGTCTATTTTCTCTTTAGTGTACAGGGTTTTAAATGCAAAGGGAAAGAAGATAAAGGAAAACATTTTTCTTCCTTAACAAATTCTCCACAAGTATTATTTGGTTATTTAAGAATGATAGTAAAAAAAAAAAATAGCTAGAAACTACCATACTGGGGTGATTAAAAATCATTCTCTGCTTGTAGCAATTTGGCAGGGAGGGGATGAAACAGTTTAATATCTGTAATTTGCTGGACTGGTTGTTGTTGTTTTTTCCCTTTCTCTTTTATAGATACAAACATTAGAACTCAAACAGTAAAGTTTTCCAGAGGGAGGGGAGAAAGTAGTTCAGTTTTCTACAGCAGAGAGAAGTCTTAGGATCAAAGCGGCAACTTATTTATATGTATTTTGTGCTCTCATGTCGTGAACCTCCCTGTGATCTTCAGGTGAAAGGTGGTATACAAATTTAATAAATAATAATATCTATTTAAAGCATTCTTGGCCCACTTTCCAGCCAAACAAAGGCTTCTGAAGCACATAACGGTGAGACATTTCTTGTCCTCTGCCTTACAGTATCAGAAACACGACACAAAAGGAAAAGGGATTGGGAGAGAGGAGGTGGGGAGTAAACACAGGCACTAGCTCTTGTTCATGGGATTCTTATCATGATGAGCTGGAAAGGAAAGATGCCAATGACGGGAGGAGCCAGAAGTTCCTAGTCCTTCAGTACAGGAGATGAAGAGGTGATGCGGTTCCATTTCTCCTGTTGCTTGATGGGATGGATTCTTAAACATTCGTCCATCAAGGAATTTTAAAATGTATGTGCACAATCCTTCTCTGTGTATGGAGTTCATGTTAGGAGCCCTCCTTTTTGATCTCCTACATACAGTGAGCATGATGGGGAATGAGAGATATGTGTATTTTTCTCATATTCCCCAATCTATCTCTTCCTCCATTCTTGGCCAAGCTACTCATTCAGCCACTAAATGAAAGGTGGGGAGAAAACAGGCTTTGTTGAGCCCTACAGAGACAACACCACATCCAAGTGTTGTTCCATCATGCAGGGAAAAGTTGTGCTGTATATATGTTGAGTAAAGCAAATGGCACTTTACTTCATTGTGTGTTACTGTATTAGAGTATGATTGAGTATTAGCTGCTAATACACACAGAATTTAGCCAGCTGCATGATTATCATAAACATTTGGAAGTCGGGAATTCAGAATTCAGGATTTATTCAACAACGGCTTCAGGCTTTCAAATGTGTTTCCTCCTCTCCCTTGCCGAGTGGCATAAGCAACACCCATGTTATATAACACAATGGCATTGCCACCCAGTTTGTCCACCACCCAGATTCCGCTACGGGTAGAAAACCCAGCCCACGACCCAAGGTGATGTATTGCTCAAACGACGCAGGCTAGTGATGTAGCTGTGGCAACATCTGTTGCTAAACACACAAAGGTCGTAACCGGCTGATAAATAATCACAATTCTCATCAATTGCACATATAAACAAATGTAATATAAATCTTAAACATAATAATAGATAGGCACAACCATTCAACTGTAAATGTATGCCATCAACATGTATCCATAAGTATCATGGGATCTACAATTTACAGATCAAGGTCCCAAGGCAGACAAAAAATGGATGTAATAATTATTATAGTCCTGCCAGTCTGCAACATGAACGTTGCCACAGAGGGGTGTGATGCAGGTCGTACTGGTTGGCAATGGCTCTGTAGTTACGCCTCACTCCAAAAGATACAGGTGAAGTTGCCACGAAGAAAAAGTCAACCAAAGAAGTAATTTGTTCATGGGATTACCATAAAGGACCTGTGAGCAGGCTAGGAGTCCTCTTTAATGCTTGTTCTTATACAGAAAGAAAAGAATCAGACTGAACCCCAACCAAAGGCCTGGCAGAACAGCTCCGTCTTGCAGGCCCTGCGGAAAGATGTCAAATCCTGCAGGGCCCTGGTCCCTTGTGAGAGAGTGTTTCACCAGGCCGGGGCCATGGCAGAAAAGGCCCTGGCTCTGGTCGAGGCCAGTCTAATCTCCCTAGGGCCTGGGATCTTCATGGTGTTATTCTCTAACAACCGTGCAGAAAGCCCTCGCAATTCAATCTGCCTTCCCCCTCTACAAAGACACTTTATGGAGTGTGTATGTGTGTTTCACTCTCATATAATGAAAACAAAATTATGTAATGCTACTGCCAAAAATACACTGCCGATTTGCACATCTCCAAAGTACATATGTACAGCTCTCGAGAGCATAAAAAGGAATTTCTCATATTAATAATGCATGCAAGAATCCTTCAGGAAACAGTCTGTGTGTAGTATATGAGCCACTGTCTGGCAACATTTTAATAATTCTTCAGATTGTTTAAGGGTTTCACAAACGAAGCGAAGGGGAAAGACATTTGGGCACCTCTTAGGCCAAGCGCGGCCAGCTGCACAATGATAAATGCATGTTGTCATAATCTCTCGCTTCTTACAGAGCCCTGGTGCCCTCACAGCACCAACTCTTGTAGAACACGGCTGCAATCAAAAAGTTCAAAATTAATAGCTGTGAAATCTCAAACACTCATAAGCATGTGTTTTTATCACTTCCTCACAGTGTAGATTGGGTGCTCTTGCTATTCATTATTTGTGACAGTGAATACTTCCCACTCACTTTAGTGGAAAAGTGAAGTGTTGCTTACATGGAGCTGGGAAGATGCAGATCCTGTTCTAACCTGGTATTATGCAGCTAGCTAAAGAAGTGATTGGCTGGCTAGGTTACCCTAAAGTCACAGGTGGAGGGCAAGAGACGGGCCTCTACCTGTAGATCGTTTCTGGCTGTCGTTAGTTGTGCTGGTCAAATGCTAGAGAGTTAGGGGACAGACGGACAGAGGAGTGTGCAAAACGGAGGGTTACTGGGTCTAGGAAACCAGAAGGCAGGAAGATGGAAAGGCAGTAGACCAAATGAAGGCAGGTTAGAAAAGGAGGGTTAGAAAAGGGAGTAGAGAAGAGGCATGAGGGCAAATGGAAGAGCCAAAGGGGAAAACAGGTTGGGAGAAAGGTCTGTGGGTAGGTGCTAGAGAGATAAGAAAACGTATTTTTTCACATTATGGTTGTTTATTTATTTTGTGAGTGGAACCTGTCAAATTTTGCCTGCAGGCCTGTAGTACATTTGAAATCAAACTGAAGGATAATGGATTGCAAACCCAATACAACATGGAACACATAAGAATTTGAAGATTTATTGTCGTCGTTCTCCCCTAGTACTTCTACTGCCATTCATTTCTGCCTCCTGTTATCTCGTATAAAACCACCTATGCCAAACACTTGGCAATACGTACTTGTGTAAGCATCTCATTTGGGGAATTATTCTAATTATTGCAATAGCAGTTTCATTCCCCAGGCAGCAACGGGAGCTGACTTTACTAGCAACTATACAGGCCTTCCTTGCTAAAAAGATCTTTAAGATCTTGCTTTAAAAAATCTTGGAACGGAAAACATTATTTATGGCCCCTGCCTCAAAGGCCTTGCTATCTAATTTAAAACAAAACACAGTAAAAGAACGTTAAAAAGGCCAAGAGCAAAAGAGAAAGAAGAATAGAAATAAGTGTGTGTGTGTGTGTGTGAATTTTGTTTTCTACAGCTGTGACTTCTGTTGCTGAGCTGAACAAGAAGTCACAAGAGTTCACTATGGACTGAAGATGGAAAGATCTGTCAATTTAAATTCTCTCAATTCCTCATTTTTCCATTCTTAAGCTCAGTTCTCCACATTTCTGCAGCAATTTGCAATTACTGTTTTTCAAAACCTTCATGAACATTCTTCAGTATTTTAGTGCAAATTTTTCCTAATAGGCCTATATTTGTACGCTGTTTTAATTAATGTACACATTTTTTTGCAAGCAGTTTCCAGTGTAATGCATTGCTGTATGTTATTTTCAGTAGCATGTTCTTTTGAATGCACTTCCCCTACCCCACCCCATATGTGCATTTTAGTAAACACTGGTTGGAGGACTGAACTGCAAAATTCAGAGAAGTGTGAATTTTGAAAGATAGCTGTGTTTCACCGTGGACATCTTAAGGGCTTTTTCATATAATCATCATGTTGAGTTGGTAGAGTGGAATTATCTATTAACTTAGAACTGTGCCGGTCCATGCCAAGCTTGTCCTGTGCCAACACCACACGCTGAATTTAGCCGCCCAGATTGGGGTTCAGGCCAATGACTTTTCGCATTCTAGCTTAAGCAGTGGCAATCGAAAAGCCAAACTAGGTGGATCAAGCAACAACTAGCCTGGCATGGGTTGATATCAGCAAAATATCCCCCACCCAACCTCATTACTAAGTCTAAAATGGCTTTTGTGAATGGGTGCTAGAGGCAAGGGCTGCTAGACACCATAAAAGACTTTGGGGAGTATAAACAGAAGGCAAATTCTAATCAAGGAGAAGATTCCACTGATAGTTTCTTTAGGTGTATGAGACTGATCAGATCTGCATGCAAGCTCCACATTAACTTTGACCTATGTCTAAACTCACATCCATGTGGTGGTTTCACGTTCTATGAAATGGGAGTACTTCTCACAGATTTATGCTGAAGTTAAACAAGATTGTGCTTCAATGTGTGTTCCAGAAGTGCCATAAAAATGTTCAGCGGCTGTTTATCGGTGCAAAAGGTTATGGGTTGAGTTCGGTCCTGGTCTTCAAGGAATGGAAGGGATCTTTCCGCTTGCAGAAATGACGGCAATCCCAAAGAGCATTCAAGTACTTCTCACAGATTTATGCTGAAGTTAAACAAGGTTGTGCTTCAATGTGTGTTCCAGAAGTGCCATAAAAATGTTCAGCGGCTGTTTATCGGTGCAAAAGGTTATGGGTTGAGTTCGGTCCTGGTCTTCAAGGAATGGAAGGGATCTTTCCGCTTGCAGAACGGCAATCCCAAAGAGCATTCACTGGGAGAAGGCAGAGGGAGTCTATTTGGACCAATCCCCTTTTCCCATGTGGCCCCTTGAGGTCCCATGGTGTTCCAAAAAGTTCCCCAACCTTTCACAGCACATTTTCAGGGGGCACAGGGTGCTGCGGGGGCAGGAGGAATCAGTAAAAAATAAATGACACCCCAACCCCCATGGTGGGTTGCTATATGTTTTGTTGTGTCCTTTTATATTCTGTTGGAAGCTGCCCAAAGTGGCGGGGGCAACCCAACCAGATGGGCACCCTGGTTCAAGAATTATTATTATTATTATTATTATTATTTTATTATTATTATTATTATTATTCCAATTATGGGAACTCTGGATCCAAGCATTATATTTATATAGTACAATTGCTGAAAATAATATTTCTTTCTTTAAAAAATGCTAAGTGTGGTGTGTCCTGTGGTCATTAAAGAAAGAAGTTAAAGGTGCACAGGCTGAAAATTTCACACACACTTGGAAAAAAAGAAAGGTCCTTTGTAGTAACCGCACAATAGTATAGCCCCATTTGATTTATCATTAACAGAGAGGGGGTGGGGAGGGGTAGAAATTCTATCAAGATACTGAGAACAAATTGCCTGCAGGCAACCCATTATCAGGGTCCAATTAATTTCAGATTGAAGGCACCAGACTTAGATCTGTTCTTGCACCAGTAATCTGATACCCTGTAGATTGGATACATATGTCTTTCAATGAAATGCTGTTTATTTAGCTGCAGACAATTTTATTAACATGTAAGTGTAATAATAGCAAAACTAATAAAGCCAGTTATGTTGCAGGTCAAATTAGGAATCAAGTAATTCTAAAGGAAAATTAAAAAAAAAAATGTAACTGAAATAATATATATTACATGAGAGGCTATTGCAGTGTCGTCATTTTCCATTTAGGTTGAATAAAAATAACTTTGTGAATGACAAAAAGAAGTCTTTTATCCTGTCAATTACTATAAACCCATCACAACGTACAAATTCCTAGTTCCTAATGCTAAGTCTTTCAAATCCTAGGACTTATTTCATTTATTTTTTTCTTTGATAACAGATGGATTTTCTTTTATCCTTGGTAATTTGCATCAATAGTAGATCATAAAGTCTTACAAATACATAAAGCCATTTAGAAACATTTGATGGAGTGAATCTTTAGCCCATCCTTTTATATTTCTGAAGCATTAATTCACGGGGAAGGTTACTGGAAAATTTTAGGAGGTCGGTTGTTTTATATGGTTGATGTGAGGCGAGTAAAGATTATGCTCTAAATTTAGCACACAGCGTTCCTATAAAAATATGCTGGATCTCTGTGTTAAATGTTCAACCTGAGTCATTATTCTTGCAGCAAAATATGCTCTGAAAAGTGAAGGCAATAATTTTGAGTCAGTGGCTCAGATGACCAGGTTATTTCCCAAGACCAGATGGAAGTATGAGAGCCCCTGCTTTGGGGCCCAGTTCTCATTTTGGTGTTTGCACACTGCCATTTTGTGTGGGCACTCCCACAAATGAATCTGCACCCATATGAAGAATGCCATGCACAGAGCAAGCACAGCATCAAGAGTTCCAACCTAGCTTTCTCCTTGACACACCAGTAGGTTAGAGCTGCAACAGTAACCTCATGGCAGCAAGGTCCACTCCTGCTTCTTTCAGCCCAATAATCCTGCCTGTGTGCTAAGATTCACGAGTACCTAGCAGTTGGATGATGGAAGCAAGGCATCGAGTCTTCCTGCTGGTTCCAGAACTGTGGAGCTAATTTCTTTTACTTTCACCTTGCCCCGTCCGTACATCTGTTTAGGTGAGCATTGAAGCCCTTATTCTTCAATGCTGCCTTTAACAGAGATCCTAATTGCAATGGATGTTACAGAACTGCTTCTTAAGGTTCCATTTACAGGTGGGTAGCCGTGTTGGTCAGCCATAGTCAAAACAAAATCAAAAATTCTTTCCAGTAGCACCTTAGAGACCAACTGAGTTTGTTCCTGGTATGAGCTTTCGTGTGCATGCACACTTCTTCAGATACACTTCTTCAGATACTTCTCAGTGTATCTGAAGAAGTGTGCATGCACACGAAAGCTCATACCAGGAACAAACTCAGTTGGTCTCTAAGGTGCTACTGGAAAGAATTTTTGATTTTGCTTCTTAAGGTGTTCTGCATGCTTGCTAATGCAGGATTTATTCCTTTGTACTGTGCCTTGCTCTTGGTTTTATGTTGCTTTGTGATGCTGTAGCTCTACACAATAATATTTTCATAATGAAAATAACGAGGCCATCGTCACTATAGGCAGCAGGAGTAAATGTAGGTTTCAGTAGTACAGTCGTACCTCCGCTTACGTATCCCTCCAGTTACGTAAACTTCGTGATACGTAAGTGGCAAACCCGGAAGTATATTTCCGGGTTTTTGCCACACACACATGTGCAGAAATCGCTCCTCCGGTTGTGAAAACCTCAGGATCCGGCTGGACCTCCAGAACGGATCCTGTCTGCAATCACTGTATCATGTTCCTTGTGGAACTCTTTTCTAAGGAAGACTTGCATGGCTAACTCACTCCAGGCCTATAGAAAGACGGTCAACACCTTCCAAGGGATAAAGGCATATGCCTTTTAAGGAGATGATTGAGGGCTGACTTTTAGTTGGATTAGACTTCTGGTTCTTTATTAATTGTAATTAATTGGTTCATTCCGTTGGGTTGGGTTTTTTATGATTGTATTGTGTGTATTTGTTATTCATTGGGTTGGGTTTTTTATTATTTTATTGTGTGTGTGTGTGTGTGTGTGTGTGTGTGTGTGTGTTTAGAAGAAAATCTAACCTACTAGGAGACCTCTGGAAGATGGGAATGTGGAAAGGAAATTAGTATGCAGTAGCTTATTGGTAAACATAAGCGACAATGCAAACTTTAGCCTTTCTTCAAGTGGCCGTCAAGAGGAGCAAAGCTGTGTGAACTGCCCTCAGAGAGGCCTTATGAATGAGCTGGCTAAATCTATCAGACAGTTATCACCTAAGATCAGGGCTGAGGTTCACTGGCTGAGCATCTAGTGGCCTGTGGTTAAAGAGAGGTCTTTCAGTTTCCAATGCAATTATTCCCTGCGAACGTGCTTCCACAAATGATTTCAGAATGAAATAAATACTTTCAAAGGAACCCATTCTAGTTCTCTCTCTTCCTCTCCCTGGTAAGGCAGTTCTAATGTAATTAGAGAGTAATTAGGTGTTCAAGTCCCCCCCCCTCAGATTAAGAAAGGAGAGGGATGGGGATCATTTCTTGCTGTTAAGACACACAACGCCCATGTCATTTTAACCAATTAGGTGCATCAGGAGCATTTTTGCACAAATCTAGATTCGTGTCACTTACCACTGAGGAAGGTAGAGAGATGGCAAGAAACAAAAATTATTCTCTGTTTGTGTCGAAAGCAGCAACAAATAAAAGGGGGAGGACATAAATATAGCAGATGATTTACACTGTTCCCGTGTCAGTAATTAACTTCAACATCCATGGTAGCATAATAGGCTCAGTCTGTGTGCTCATGGTGGTTTACATCAAGTGTCAGCAACGAGATTCTGAGCAACAATATTTCTGCTGATTGTGTCCATGAAGTCAGTAATAGAGTAAAGTCCACATTCTCTATCTTAATAGGATTGTCATTCAGGTGGGAATATTTCTGGGTGGTGGTGGGGGGGGAGGTTTCTGAAGGATATTTGCTCGCTTTCAATTTGAATCTGGTGGTTGGAAAGTATTTTGCAACTTCAGGTGGAATTTGATTAACAACCTCAAATCTCAAAGTTTTCTTTTTTAAAAAAATACCTGAAATACATTAATGGATGAAGATATTAACAGCTGTTAAGTATATAGAAGCACCTAGTTGGCTACTGTTGGAAACATGATGGTGGGCTTTGGTTTACACCTACAAGGCAGCTCTTATGTC
Organism: Lacerta viridis; assembly: GCA_900245905.1. Lineage (NCBI taxonomy): Eukaryota > Metazoa > Chordata > Lepidosauria > Squamata > Lacertidae > Lacerta > Lacerta viridis. The sequence goes on from OFHU01004604.1 coordinate 733,667, forward strand.
TTATGCGCCTTACCTGGAGTTAGGGGTGGAGAAGTGGCTTCAAAGCCTTCTAGCCATGCACTGGATTCTAGCTGGCATCATCTGAGATTTGCCAGCTGTCAATGGTAATAGGAAATATTGTGCCCTAATAATATAATGCAGAATAATAATAATACAATTCTGTTGTGCACATCTGAGTACAATCTGGCAGAAGAAGATAGGAACAAACAGTGACTTGATGGATGATGGTAATAAAGGCTCTAGACAGTAATGCTGATTGCCCTTTATATGCTAGTTATTGGGGGGGGCACTCGGTGCATATTAGTGAACTAACCTGAACTGTGTAATTTTGAGTTTGCAAGTCACCTTTAAGGAAATTATATGGTCAATAGAAATTAAGCTGCCACTCAGACTCTTGTATTAAAGTCAGAGTCATTCTTGTAACCCTACAGTTGAACAGAGACATTGTGCTATTTCATACAATAGTAAGCCTTTATTATTCTTTCTAGGTATTACTTTACTAGAACAGATTATAATTAAGACTAGTTTTAGGGATACCACTTCAGATCTTTACAAAATGCAAGTTCTAATGCAATGCTTCCATTCTCTGAAATGTGGTATAATAAGGGGACAATATTCACTTTCCAAAAGGCTTTGTCCTCTCCCTCTCTCTCTGTATTTTTTCCCCATTTCCGAAAGAGAAAGAGAGAGAAATATAACAAAAAAGATAGGGGGGGGGAATTAAGCTAACTTTACAGAGAAAAGAAGGGCCCATTGTTATAAATTGATTCACAACTCAGTTAAGCCAAAGCATTTCACTCCCACTAAAATCAGCTGGAAGTCTTAGAACATTCCAGTTCAAACTTCATGTTATTTGGGAGAAAGGCTAATTGATTTTTTCAGGAACTTACTTCCAAGTAAGGGACAACTCTTACATTGATTATGCAGTGCATTAGCTATTATATTGTTGCAAGATCAAGTCCCATGCCAAACCACAATCTTCAGAATTATGGAACTACATGGAAAAGACATGTGTCCCAGGAGGCCAGCAGCAGACCTTGGAAGTCACCACACCAGATAGCTACTGGGATCAGGCGGTATGGATACAACAACCATAATAAATGGGTGTTGTAAGTGGCAAAAACCATATGAGGGATTGTAGCCTCCTGCTTCTTAAATCTAAATAATTTGGCTTAGTACGGTTACACACCCAGCTGTTAAAGAATGTGAACGGATCTATCAGTCTGTTGATAGATACTACATATGAAATCATGGCTAGGTTTTGCAGAAACTCATAATAAATACAGCTCTACTGAAACATAGTATGTATATTTATGGTATAATTCACCACAAAATTCACCCGCATCATCACAGCGTTCAGTTTTTCAAACGCTGGAGAAAAATGCAAAACACATTGCAATTCAATATATGGCTTGCTAATTAGGGTATCAGAAGAAAGGTTGGTATATGCAGTCATAACACAGTTCTACAATACGAAATTTGACATCCATGCCCATACCTTTTGGAAAGCAAGTGCAATGTAATTGCTAACAGTAAGTTCTGAAAAGCCCTCTGGTTGAAACCACATCTTATATGTGAGCTCATGTAGTGGCCTTGAGCAATAATTGATTCCTTTGGCCTGATCCTGAAGTCTACCACTTGAGTATTATAATTCAGATCTACCTCGGCAGGGTTCTTGCAAAGGTTACTGAGATGGTGCATGAGAAACACCTCAAACATTCGGGAGTGTTATATAACTGATTTATTATTATTATTAGTAGTATTATTAGTATTAGTAGTAGTAAAAAATACATCTCCAGAAGAAAAGAGAATATCACACCTAAGGAGCATCAAATATGTAAAATGCTCCATAATAAGAATGAATTTTTTATTAAATGAACCAGCAGACTACCATCAAACCTACTGATAGAAATTAAAGTGCAAGACTATTCCAGGAGTCTCCACACTTCTGGGGCTCAGGACACATTTGAAAATCTAAGCAACTATTGAAGGTATCACAAACATCAATTTCGTGGAAGAAAAACTGATGAATATCAGAATTCAGCTACTCGCACACAAAAAATAACACAGACAAAAAAGCAGGATGGCTAGAAGAAATTCCAAATAAATTCAAGAATTCGGGGAAACTTCAATCGAGTACAAAACACTAGTATTGTATTTTTAAAAAGAAGAAAATGGGGATGTAAAAACAATAGACATAAGTCATTAATGTTTCTGTACACATGCACCCAATGTTCTGAAATCAATCACCTGGAATATGGCATTTCAAGTACACCATTTAAAACAGTGAATTTTTATTTTTATGATAAAAAAAAATAAAACCAATAAATGAGTGGTTGCTACTCAATGCTGCCCCTGCAATCCTCTCCACTTACCCTCCCTAGGCTTTTGTTGTTGATTAAAAAGATCAGGACATGGATCAGGGCAGGCTGGAAGGACTGGGCACTTACATCAGTGCATACTAAATTCAAATGTTCAATCTAAATTACATTCTCTATTGAGATATAAATCCCAATGGGACTGACGCCCAATCAAGCATGTATACTGGATTGCAAAGTCAATCCTATGCACTCAGTTACCTGGGAGTAAGTTCCACTGAACTCAATAGAACTGACATTTGAGTACACATGCATAGGTATACATTCCATATCAGCATAAACCCCTGCCCTTTGGTTTTACTACTTTACACCTATCACATGCAAAAGAGCCACATGTTGCTGTTGTTTTGAAAAACAGCAACAACTGTATGGTGAGATAACACCCCACTACATTTTATGAGATAAACTTTAAAGCAGCCAAGATTTTATTTCAGGTCACAGAATCACCTTCCATAAAATTAACTAGCCAAACTATCAACAGACGGCAGGAGTACTGAGAGAGGAGTAAGGAGACACACCAAGGCTTACAAAAAAAGCATTCAGGTTGAGCATAATTTTTAGTAATGGATAATTTACATAAACTTTGTTATAGTTGTATAGTAAAACAGTTCCCAGACTTTGAGCAGAAATCAGGCAATGTTAAGATAGCCTATTTTAAGCCCCACTGATTTCAGTGGGGTGGGTTAGGTCTTATTGGATGACATCAAAGGTTCATCACAGGCTGACTCCCGGTGAGCATCTATATTTGCGCTGCTAGTCCCGTTGCCTTAAATAAGTAAACAATATTTTACAGGATCCATCTCACCCGGGATACAGTCTTTTTGCACCACTGCCTCCGGGCAAGAGATGTAGAACAATTAGATCAAGAACAAATAGATGGAAGAATAGTTTCTACCCAAGAGCTATAACCATCTTAAATGCTGTAACCAGATAATATGACCTTGGAGAGTTGTGATGGGTGTGTACGTATGTGCATGTGTGGCTGACAATGTGTGTTTTTTGTGCTTTTTTTTTGTTTTTATGGGATGGCATCCAATTTCGTTGCACTTGTACAACGTTGTACTTGTACAATGACAATAAAGAAATCTTACATTTCTTAACAACTCACTTGGTCTACACAACACATTATCTGAGGCATTGTCTTGCCGCATTTGACATCTTCGGTCTGTGGAACTTGCGCTGTTAGTACATATATGCCAGATAACATGCACTCCGTGTTTGCTAGGAATTGAGATATGTTTTAGTGTGGCAGCACTAATCCTAGAATCCTAGAGTTGGAAGGGACTATGAGGGTCATTTATTTCAACTCCCTGCATTGCAGGAATATTTTGCCCAACCTGGGGCACGAACCCATGATCCTGAGATTAGGAGTGTCATGCTCTACTGACTGTGCTTTGTTTCAGGTGCCTACTGAAAACTTTTTAAAAAAAAAAATTCAATGAGCCTACCCAGACATATTAAATATATAGTCTCTTTCACTGATAATTATTTTGTGTATTTTTAAAGTTTTGCTTATTTTTTTATAATTATATTATTATGTACACTGGTTAGATATCTTTCTGAATAATCCATTTAAACATGTTTCCCCTAAACTAATAAAAACAAACACCTTCCCTCTCCATCCCTCACATGCTGCTGCTGTATGCACAACTCCTTCCAACCTCCTCTCTTCGTATATCCCACCCCCTCCACACATGGAAGGGCTGCATGCAACATGGACTGGGTTGTCCCTTAGAGCAGGAAGGCAAAGACATAGTGAGCAGCGAAGCTATAGTTCCAGTTGAGTTATAAACATGCCACTCCTCAAAAATGCTAATTAAATACTTGGCTTCTTTTGCAATTAATTTAATATTTATTGAGCACACCTTTAAACCTGCAAATTCGCACGCAAACTTCATTGTTCTTCCTACCGAAATGTGAAATGGCATCCCTTGCCGGGGTGGCTCAGGCTTCAGTTTTGGTGGCTCTGCAAACAATGTCATCCATAAAATCTCTTAAAGTTTGCGTCCTTGAAGCAAGCCTTCTTTAGTCCCGTTGTAAATTAAATCTAGTACTTTAAATGCATTTGAGAAGATTATTCAAGGCAGATGCCATGACCAATTTTTAAAAACGTCTGAATCTGTCTTGCAATTATTGCTTTTGTTCTTATCTGTACACATATATATATATATATATATATATATATATATATATATATATATATATATATATTGCATGAAGGTATACTATGCCTGGAAAGTTTAGCTCTGTTTTTGAACACTGATTCTCCTTCTAATGCTGAGATTAGCTCCTATTCATGTCAGTGGAGATTCCAAATGCATATTGATGGAGGAATAGACCTCTTTTCCTTTCTTAATAAACAATAAAAAATAAATAAAAATCCTTCCAGTAGCACCTTAGAGACCAACTAAGTTTGTTCTTGGTATGAGCTTTCGTGTGCATGCAAACCTCTTCAGATACCTGCACACGAAAGCTCATGCCAATAACAAACTTAGTTGTCTCTAAGGTTCTACTGGAAGGAATAATTTTTTTAAAAAAAAAAAAATTAATTTTGTTTTGACTATAGCAGACTAACACAGCTACCAACTGTTAATAAACAATAACATTGTTTGAATGTAGGATAGCCGTATCCTCGCCATGCAAGAATTTGCTTGGTATATGATAAACTGAATAAACTAACCAAACAACATACCAAGCAGATTCTAAAAAGAATTTTCTATTTATTTCTTCTTCTTCTTTTTGGCAAATTGCATTCTTACAGAAGTGAAGCTTTGCAGCCCTACAGACACGATAACATTCTCCTTCCATATGAAGGATGTTTTCCAAATAGCAAAAGTGTCTGAGTCAGTCATAAAAGATAATGAACAGCTAGGCAACAATGCACTCCAAGCAGAGATGATACAGTTCATAAAGCCTTACAGTGCCTTTTTTTAACGAAATGGAAGGTGGCATCTATTTTGGGGGAGAAAGCAGGGGGAAAGAACCATAAAGACCATAGGCTCCCATTCACGGTTGCATGTATAGTGGCAAGAAAATTGGGTGGGGATGATAAGCAAATAAAAAACTCAATGAGTCAATTCTCCAGACAAAAGTAGTGGAGGTTACCACCTGCAAATCCTTGTGATAAATGCAGTGAAAGAACTACACTAAAAATGCCACCTTGTATATTTCATTGCCCTATTGAATTATGAAAGCAAAGGAGAATAGAAAGAACACTGCATAAATTTGCAACCACTGCTACATGACAGACATTTTAATAATTCCTGTTTATATTGATCCTTGGGAGTCCAAATAGTCTACGTGGCTGAGCATTTTACAAAGACCAAAATGAAACAACAACAATGCCAATCACCTCCAACCAAGTTCTCCTTGGGATTCGTTTCTCTGAGAAGGGGGCAACATCCTCAGCAGTACAGCTAGGTAATTTCAGAGCCTGAATTTAATGGTCTTACAGGGACCTACTTTTGATAGCCATGTGTATGATTTCACTCATGAAGCACACCATAAACATTTGTCTACTTCCTCCACTGCAATTCCATGCTTTACAATGGCTTCTGCATTACTGATAAGTTACAGCAAAGAAGCAGAAGTTTGCCAATCCTGACTTAAAAGCAAGCAAGCAAACAAACAAACAAACCTCAGCACATGCAATTTTGCATTCTAAACTTATTTAAATCATAGCACCCTTGAGAATAAGATGAAGTTTGTGCCTGGTATCCTGGTATCAAACACATTTGCATAGGGATTGCACCATTTTGTTGTAGAAAAGTATACTAAAAGCAAAATCATTCTAAAGTGATCATTTACAACTGTGTATAGGCTTGGTGTGTGTGTGTGTGTGTGTGTGTGTGTGTGTGTGAATGCAGGTGGCCACTGGAGAGGAGCATTGTTGCAAACCTGACCTCTCAGCAGCACCAGCACTCCTGCATAGCAGGACACTGAGTGAGTAGGGGAGAGGTGAGGTCTGTGAGGTTGGGGAGCACTGGTGGGGAGGCTGAATTGACTTTGACAATGCATTTAAACAGCCCCCGCCACACCACCATCCTGCCCTATCCCATCAGCATCCTAGTATATGTCAGTGACTCCTTTGCCAGGAAGCATGGTATGTGGCAGCCACCCTCTCTTCTGGCTGCTCCTAGAAGGATGAAATGTTTATGCAGTTGCTGGCATCCATCTGTCTCGAGAGACAATGGAGTGCACCTCTGGGAGTGAAGTTAAACTGCCTAGTGACCTTTCCAGGGTGCAAACCTGGGCATTGTATATGGAGGTCCTGAGCTGCCCAGATGACAAGACTCCCCTTTTGGCCTGGCTGATGTGGTCCATTCAGCATTTAGCACCAGCTTGGCTGCGTGAGTTGCTGAAAGGAGGCATAGAAAAGACATCGTGCAACTGTCTTAGATGTTCCACAAGGCAGTGGGTATGGATATTTCCTCTGGGTTTAATCCCAAAGTCCCATGGATTTCACAACAGAACTTGAGTGCAAATAACTTTCTCTGGATTGAGGGCAATGTATTTAGGATCATGAAGGATGCGTATGTTGGGCTACTCAAATTATAGGCTGGTTTGTTGAAGAAGAAGAAGAAGAAGAAGAAGAAGAAGAAGAAGAAGAAGAAGAAGAAGAAGAAGAAGAAGAAGAAGGGAGAGATGTCACTGAAAGATCTCACATATGCAGTCATCAGTCTTCACCAAGTAATACAGTCCTGTAACCTGAGACTGGACTTCCTGACAACAATGTTGCAGTCACTGAATAGTATCAATTACTGATTCTAATTACATTAATGTATCTCATTCATGGTACTTCAACATAAGCACTGCTTGGATTGCCCTTTGATCTACAGTTAAATAAGTGTTATAATCATCTACATATGAAACAAATGTTACTTTGTGGGCCGAGTAAAGCATACAAGTGTCAGCTTAAAAGCCAGGAGTCTCTTTCTTTTCCACACTTCAAGTCCATACTTAGGATATGATTGATACACCTAGACAATAGATGATGTATTAGAAACACACACACACATTCTTTTTCAACAAGGTGATGAACATTAATGCCATCTGGTTAAGTATTTGTGAATATGTAAAAGCTGTGACTGATAAATCAACCAGTGCTCAAATGGCATTCTTTGAGGACTGCAAAGTTCACATACTATTTATATAACTCCCCACCTGTTAGGTTCATTATGCAAAATGGGGGGAGGGATAAGAAAATGTCATTGAGAATCAAGTCAACCAAGTAGACTTTCAATGGCTGTTTTATTCTGCATTGCACTTCACAAACACAGGGTGTGTGCTCCTCCACCCCCTATGCCTCAATATTGCAGAACTGCAATGTTATTTAATGTGTGATTTGTTACTGTGGTATTATAATTTGCTGGAAGCCACCCGGAGTGGCTGGGGCAACCCAGTCAGATGGGTGGCATATTATTATTATTATTATTATTATTATTAGTATTAGTAGTAGTAGTAGTAGTAGTATATTGTTTGGTGCTCCTGTCCTTTCCTATTGGGCTTCAAAAATCTCTTGGAGGTGTTCAGCACTTAACTGTAAACAAGAAAATCTATAAATTACTCTAAGGTCAAGATTGTGATTTTTAGCAGCCTCAGTCCTCGGTATAGATGGTGCTTGGATCAGAAGACTATAGAACAAACTTGTTCATTTAGATACCTGAGTGTACTCTTTAATTAAACCTTCTCTTGAAAGTGTCATATGGAGGCAGTGAAAGTCAAAGCACAGAAAACTATAGGGGCATTGATGAACTTTTACTACAATAAGGGAGGGCAGCTGATTGAACCTGCCCTAAAGATATTTTGTAGTAAACTGCTTACTCAAATGCTCTATAGCATTGAAATCTGGGGCTCTGATTCAAACTCCATTAAAGTTTTGGAAACTGAAAACAATGGGTTTCTTTTTTCAGAAGCTATACTCTGTATCAGGAATATCAGCAGTTCTTCATACGGAATTTGGGTGGCCAACAATTAAGGCACTCAGTATATGTGTGATACAGAATTGGGTGATAACTAACTCTGGAAAGCACAAATTGTCAAGACATTTTAGACTATTACGATTTTCCAGAACTGAGCTCTGCTTTGACTTTGAATAAGTGTCAACTAAGGGATAGGCTCTTCTGGATAGAATTCAGAAGGAACCTGCAACTAACTAGAACCACCATACTTTCCCCTCGGTATCCACTCTTGAGAACAGAGCATTTTAGAGCTAGTTATCTGTGTTCTGAAGAGTTGCACATACCTTTATGAATCTGCTCAATGAAAACTACAATGTGAATAATGTTATTGGACCAAGAATATTACGTACAATAGTACCAACATCCCGGTGTCTTTTAAAGCAATCTTTGAAATAGGAATTGTATGTATATATATATAAATCTTAGTATGGAGCTGCAAAGTCCATTAAGCAAATAACTATCCACCCGGTACTGTCTGGATAAAGAGCTCCCTTTGGGGTTCTCTTAAAGTCAACACAAGAAAGCAAAATTAGAACTCAAAAGAGAGTTCCATCCCATTTCCGGCATTCAGAGATGAAATGTGTACTTTCATCTAATGGCCTTCACTAGTATCCTGTATCTTAAATATATATTCTGGCTAAATATTTTGCATAAACAAAATCCAATTCAAAATTGTTTTGGCACAATAATGTAAGGCAATGTACTTTTCTACACACTAAATTATTGGCACAATCTGATCTGATTAACAGCTAGCAGTACTTTTCCTCACAATTTTTAAATAATTTTAAGATGAGCATTTAGCAATCAGTATCTGATTAATTTAGTGACCACTCCATATCTTACTATCATTGCTACTAAAAGAGTGGGGAGCTATTGCCTTTCACATCATAATTCAACATTGGTAGAAATGTGTGTGTTTGTGTGTATTTGTAAGAAAAAACATAACTTCAGGCAATGATTTCCAAATTGCAGTTAAATGTTCTTTCTAGGAGAAACTGGGATGTGGGTGGCGCTATGGGCTAAACCACAGAGCCTAGGGCTTGCTGATCAGAAGGTTGGCGGTTTGAATCCCCACAACAGGGTGAGCTCCCATTGCTCGGTCCCAGCTCCTGCCAACCTAGCAGTTCAAAAGCACGTCAAAGTGCAAGTAGATAAATAGGTACCGCTCTAGCGGGAAGGTAAACAATGTTTCCGTGTGCTGCTCTGGTTTGCCAGAAGCGGCTTAGTCATGCTGGCCACATGACCCGGAAGCTGTACGCCAGCTCCCTCGGCCAGTAATGCGAGATGAGCACCGCAACCCCAGAGTCGGACACGACTGGACCTAATGGTCAGGGGTCCCTTTACCTTTACCTAGGAGAAACTAATGTGAAAGTGTAGCAAAACAAAATAAAGGTCAAATGCTCTGTGTAGGAAGCAAAATTGTATACATTTTTGAATTACATCTTTCTCTACACTCCTCAATATTTGGTGGGGAGGAAAACACAAAATTCTTCACATAAACTGCTTTTGTTCGGCACAAATTACAAATAGCTCATGCAAGCTGCTTCCACCAAAATACATCATATTGTCTCCAACATAATGCAAAAAACCAAGTTGCGCATTAAAAAGGTCCAAGCTAAGCAAGCTAACAAATCCCACAATATCAAATTGGTTTTTGAACCAAGTTAGCACATTTAAGAATGAGACACCAAACACACACTCTCTTTTTGTCACACTAACCAGGGTGTCTGCATTCGTGACCGAGCATTGTATTTGCATTCATCAGCATGCATTTCTCTATAATGGAATTCCACACAAGATGCTATGCAGCTTGAGATAACACAGTATTTACCCTAGCTTGGCTCTAATAGCACTAACTGTTAAACGGTTTGCTTTGCATACAACCTCCCAACAAGCTAAAAGCAGAGAGAAATCACCTTAATTCAAAACAAAATAGACAGTTCTATAACATTAGGTCACAACCAAAGGCACAGAAATTTGTTTTTCAAATACCTATGAATGGTTCACGGTGTGAGAAATTCAATAGTGCTTCTCTTTTGGGGGTGCAGAATCAGTCCCTTGCATCACATCTAAGTTTTAAGCTTAAAGTGCAGGTGCCACACATTTGTAGTAACCTACTTCAAAACTCCACTTGGTGGAAGGTATCACTAAACAGGTAGGGCTGTATGTAGAGTAGCGTCTTATGGATTTGTAAGGAAGAGATAGGAGGGATAGATCTTAATCTTGATCGTTTTTAGCATCCCTCCCAAACAAATGGAAAAAAGTGTTTCAGCAAAAGTGAATTCTCTCTTTCTTTGCATCTTTTTAATGCGTGTATTGCATTAGTCCTATTAGAATTGGTGTGCTTAACATTTATATTTAGTGTCAGTTGCTTCCCAACCTCACAACTACAAAGCTGAATGGCACATTAGATTAAAACACCCTGGTTATGTAGAAAACCACACCTACTGTAATTGTAAACTGTTCTCTTTCTCGCTGCCTAGCCCTTGACAATGTTAAAGGTGTCAGAGTACAGCAGACTTCAAGGGGCCTGTTTTTGGCTGGGTGTCTACCTCTAGTGGCTTGCAACAGTTTCCTCTCCAAGAGTAACCACAGTGTGAACGAAACCTTGTAACAAAAAAAGCTGTTTGTTATTAACTAAGCCCATGTGAGTGAGGATGGAGTGACAATATAGTTGGAAAATGGGGTTCACTTTCCCTTCTACAGGATACTTGCTACAATCTACTTGTATGCAGGGCTGCATATGGTGAGAGCTCATTTGCTTTCGGGCAGTAGCTTTCTCTGCAGTGATATGTGAAAGAGGGTACACACTCAGGCTTCCTAGTGCCAAGGTCTTGGCATGCTTCCTGTACCTGTTAGGAATCACAAAGAAGGGGGTGGTATCAACAGGTGCTGCTTTCCTCATGAAAAGTGGTGAGAAGAAGTTGCACCTGGAAGGATGTTTCATCCACAAAAGGTATGGAAGCATTCTCAGGATCTGGACTTGGAAACCTTAGTGAGCCCAATCCCTTCACCTGACTGCAACTCCCGGGGTTGTGAAGGCAGAGAGGTGTCCATACCATTACTTTCCCACTGTTCGTAGGCCAAGTGGCTGTACCTGAGCTATCTAACTGATGCTTGGGATGGGGATGGGGGGCCACGGAGTGGAGGCTTCTTGTGTTTGTTGATGAGCTTTTAGCTACTTGCAGCACACACCCAATAGATTCCCACCCCCCACTCCCACTCTAAGTTTCATAGATTGAGAAGCACACTCCAGCATCCATTGCATTCTTGCAGAGGATGCTACAGTGGAATTCTCAGATCCACATGCTCATTCAGGGATTCCTCTCAAAAGCATCTGCTGGACCCAGCAAGTAGATAGGCTGCATTGCACTCCAGCTGGCCCTGTCTGATTTGTAGCCTTTGAATGTGTTTCTGTGTGCTTGTGTGATGCCGCCCAATCCCCCTTGTGTGCGCTCACATGTGCACATGCAGTTGTAGGTAGGCACAATTGTGTGTCTGTCTCCATTTATGGATCTGTGCCGGTTGGATGTGTGACTAAATGGGCGAAGGGGGAAAGGGGGTGGAGTGGAACCAAAGGCTGGAGACATCTCTGACTTCCTACATTGCTAATTCTTTCATTCCATTGTGTGTGTGTATTTGTGCTGCCTAACAGTGTGAAGGCACAGTCCGATGATCATTTAACTGAAATTAATAGTTTCCTCTTCATACTTCAATTATCTTGGCCTACTAATAAGCAGGGTATTTCAGGAATAGCAAAAGGAGGTGGGTTTTTTTGCTCAGCAGTGCATGTTAATTGCTCTGTTCTGTATGAAGTGATCCTTACTATATTTTCCAAAATGACTCTCCAAATCATTGAACCAGAATATTTTGCGTATATATTTGATACTTTGCATATATTCCTTAATGAGAGTATGTTGGATTAGATGCAAGAAATGGGATTGTGTGTGCAGAGATTTAAGTTTCTGGCTCTGTGTGTGTGTGTGTCTGTGAGCGTGTTGGAAAGAAAGAAAGAAAGAAAGAGCCACTATAGTGGCTGTGGTGTGTAATACAGTGGGAAAACTTGCTTAGGACAGATAGTTGTGTGATGGGTGGTGAGCCTTCAACAGCTGTAAAATATGGGAGGGGCTATGGCAGGTCTGACTGTGCCTTTGAAAATCATTTAACTCAAATTATCATTTGCTATTAACACACTTGGCTTTAACTATCCCATCCACTCAAGGCTGGTGTATGTAAAAGTTGATTTTTGACCATAAATGCATGCCCATTCTTCCAATCGGCATTAGTGTTAGTGACTTGGTTCTTTAGAGTTATAATTATTCCAGACTAATGGTATGAGGGAGGCACTGGGAAGCTTGTTGTGTGTAGGTGTGAGTGTGACTGTAAAAGGGAGGGGAAGGACAGGTGTAAATTAGAGAAGTGGCTGCATGTGTGTGTAAGTGTAGGAGGAGTAATAGCAGGTGTGTCTGAGTGCAAGTATCCCTCCATCTAGATTAACAGTTTACTCTTAACGTTTTTCAAACAAGTTCTCTGTCATCCTCACAACCAGGGTGGATCTCCATACTAAAAGGCACCTTAACATTTGGAACAGAAATTCTGGTTGCATTGGTGCTCCTGTGATTCTTAGTTGGGGAAATGTGAATTCATAAAATATACACCTGGTCCTAAAGGTAGATTAAGGCGGTGAGTGGTAGTAAAACAGGTGTGGGCTGGGGCTTGACTGCCTGTGGGAGAGGAGCAGCAGGCGAGCCTGTGCCTGTGAAAGGCTATGAAGGGTGTAAAGGTGTGAGCTCCCCCACCCCACCCTTCTCCCCACCCACCCCCATGCATGCCTCCATCTGTCTTACCTGCTTGCTGTACTTGCTACTGGCTTGACAGCTGTACTCGGAGCAGTGGTCCGAGCCGATGGAGATGTTGTCCCCAGCGCCTACGAAGGTGTTGGCCGGGGGCAGTTCCTGGACGGCCTGGTGTTTTTTCCCGGCGGTGGGGGACTGCGGGTGCAGCTGCACCGTGGGCAAAGGCGAGCTGGATTTGTAATGCCTGGCCAGATCCGGGCTGCCGGGCCCGCCGTTGACGGAGCGGTAGCGGCTCATGCTGGGGCTGTCCCCGGACAGCTTCTCGTTGACGCCGTCGTAGCGCTGCCCATTAGGCTTGGAAGCCTCGACCGTGACGATGCTGCTGTAGAGGGGTTGTTTGCCTTGCTTCTTGCCTTTCTTGTCCTTCTTGGGCTTCTTGGCCTTGTCGTGCTGCTGCGGCGTGAAGAAGTCCTCGTGGTCCTTCTTGCCGGCCTCGTAGCCGCCGTGCTTGCCCTTGGAGCGGCAGTAGCGCGCCATGACGACCACCAGGATGAGCAGGACCACAGTCATGATGCCGGCCACCACGCCCACGACGATGCTGAGGCGCTGCTTGCTTAACTCGTAGCTGGGGTCGCCGGCGATGTCGTGCGCCAGCGGCGTGTGCAGGCTGCGCGCCACTTGGCTCTCCACGACGGTGGCGTTGGCCAGGCTCTCGTTGACGAAGACGTGCAGCAGCGCCGTGGTGGACTGCGGAGGCTGCCCGCTGTCGTTAACCTGCACCACCAGGCGGTGCAGGCCGTAGTGCTTGGGCGCCAGCTTGCCCACCAGAGACACGACGCCGCTCGACGGGTCGATCTCGAACAGCTTGAACGGGTTGCCTCCCACTATGCTATAGCTCAGCTCTGCGTTCTGGCCAGCGTCCGCATCTTTGGCCTGCACCGTGGTCACCACGGAGCGCACGTTGCTGGACGGCGGCAGCACCGTGTAGGAGCTGTTGGCGGGAGAGGTGACCACGGGCGCGTTGTCGTTCTCATCCATGACGAACAACGACACGGTGGCCGTGGCCGAGCGGGCCGGTTCTCCTCCATCCACGGCCTTTACCTTGAAGGTGTAGCTGGTCTGCAGCTCGCGGTCGAACGAGACCGTCGAGTAGATGGTGCCCGTGTCGTTCTCGATGGAGAAGATGCCCGGCGCGCCTTGCGCTTGGTCCCCGGGCTGTATGGAGAGGCTGAGCTGGGCGTTGCGCCCCTTGTCGGCGTCCATCACTGTCACCATGCCCACAGGGCTATTGGGCTGCAGGTTCTCCTTGACGTAGAAGGTGAACACGTCCTGCATGAAGCGCGGCTCGTTGTCATTGCGGTCGGCCACGCGCACCACCACCGTGGTGGAGCCCTGCAGCGACGGCACCCCTTTGTCCCGGGCCGTCACCTGGAACTCATAGGTGTCCCTCTGCTCGCGATCCAGGACAGCCTGGACGCGCACGTCCCCAGAATCGGGGTCGATGGTAAAGAGGCCTCCGGGAGACTCGGCGGAGAGCGGAGAAGGCTCCAGGGAATAGGCAATCTCGGCGTTCTTGCCACTGTCTGCGTCCGTGGCTGTCACCGTGGCCACGCGCTCTCCGGGAGCGTTGTTCTCCGGGAAGGATACCTCCAGCACGGCCTGGCTGAAAACGGGCGGGTTATCGTTGGTGTCCCCGACGCGCACCAGCAGGGAGTTGTTGCTGGACAGGCTGGGGCTGCCCGAGTCCACGGCCACGATGACCACGTTGTAGTCTCGCACGGCCTCGTAGTCCAGAGGCGCCGAGGTGTGCAGGAAATACTTGCGCTTGTTCTGGGGCTCCCCTTCACCCTCGCTGGCCGGCTTGAGCTGGAAAGGCACGTCGCCCACCACGGTGCAGGTCACCACGCCGTTCTCGCCCTGATCCCGGTCGGACACTTGCACCAGGGCGATGGGGGTGTCCACCAGGACGTCCTCGGCCACGCTGGCCACGCCGTCGCGCAGCGGGATGCGCCCGATCTTACGAATGTCGATGGTGGGCACGTTGTCGTTCTCGTCGCGGATGTTGAGCACCACCGTGGCCTTGTCCGTCTTAGGGGGCTGCCCGCGGTCCCTGGCCATGACGGTGAAGCGGAGCTGGTTCACTTCCTCGCGGTCGATGCGGTGCAGCACGCTGAGCCAGCCCGACGACTCGTCGAGGCGCAGCAGGCGGCGCACAGACTCGGTGGCTGCCCCGAAGACGTACTCGATCTGGCCGTTCACCCCGACGTCGGAGTCCGCCGCCCTCAGCTGCAGGATCGGGGTGCCTGGGCTGCTGTTCTCAGCCAGGTCGGCCTCGTAGACGCTCTTCTCGAAGCGGGGGCTGTTGTCGTTCACGTCGGTGATAAGCACTCGCAAGATGGCCTGCGAGGAGCGCGCCGGATCTCCGCCGTCGCGCACCCGCAGAGTCAGCTCGTACGAGTCCCGTTGCTCCCGATCCAGCGCCCCTTTGACGATCAACTGGGGCTGC
The DNA here is from genome assembly GCA_900245905.1 of Lacerta viridis. Classification (NCBI taxonomy): domain Eukaryota; kingdom Metazoa; phylum Chordata; class Lepidosauria; order Squamata; family Lacertidae; genus Lacerta; species Lacerta viridis. The sequence continues at coordinate 749,307 of OFHU01004604.1, forward strand.
TTCTCGCCATCGGGGGTGTCCGCCACCTGCAGCTCAAACACGCTGCTCCGGGCCCCGCCGTCGGCCTCTTGCCTCCTCTTGCCGCCCCCGGGGTAGAGGGCGCTGTCGGAGGCGGCGGAAGCCGAACTCCCCCCGCCCCGTCGGCCCCCGTCGGGCTCTTGGAGCAGCTCGTAGCGCTCGATGCCGTTGCGCCCGAAGTCTCTGTCGGTGGCAGTGGGCAGCAGGTAGAGGGTGCCTACGGGGCGGTTCTCCTCGACGGTGAGGGTGAGCACGGGGGAGGGGAAGGTGGGGGTGTTGTCGTTGATGTCCAGGATGATGACCCGGCCTTCGAAGAGGTCCACCCAGCTCTGCGACGGGCCGATCACGGACACCTCGAAGTCCAAGAAGCACTCGTTCTCGTCGAAGATCATCTGGCACTGCGGCAGCTTCTCGCGGTCGATGCGCCTCTCGGTGGTGCTCAGCTCGCCCGTCATGTTGTCGATCTTCAGGTAGTCGGAGCCGGACTCCAGGCTGAACGTCACCTCGCCGGAGCCCGTCACGATGCCCAGGTCTGAAGCCACGTTGCCGATGCGGATGTCGGCAGGTCCTTCCTCGGCCAGCCGGTATCTCAGTACTTGTTTAGCCGCCGCCAGGCTGACCCAAAGCGGAGGCGGCAGCAAGAGCAAGAAGCAGCAGCAGCAGTAGCAACACTGCACAAAGCCCAGGAGCGTCCGCATCTTCCACATCTTCTTGAGCACCCAATGAAAGACCCCACCACCACCACCACCTTCCTCTGCCCACCCGTGCCAATAAACGCCCCCCTTGGCAAGCCAACAAGAAGATGCCTCGGCGTTTGTCTGGTGGGGGGGGGGGGAAGGATGGAGGTGATGAGGGTGGTGATCAATTATAAAATCCTCCTGCTTCTGCAGAAAACTTCGGGTCTCATCCCATCTGGCGCAAAAAAGGGTGAAGGGGAGGAGGAGGGAGGGGATCTGGGGTTGGCTGGCGGCTCTTCCCCACCTCTCGTTCTCCCCCTTCCTTTTGCAGTTGCTCTATACTCACAGTTCACCGGGCAAGTGTATTTTGCTTTTTTAAAGATTCATCTCGGCAGATAGGATGAAGGAGGGGGGGGAGTTCCGCCTCTTCCTCCTCCTTCTCCTCCACCCCCTCCGATGGCACTGTAATCACTTTGCGAGGTTTGCAAGAAAAAGCAAGAGCAGCAGCAGCAACGAGGGATTTGATGCAACCAACCCCTCCCCCGCCGCCTTCTTTTTTACTCCAGTCCAGTTCAATTCGCACTCTTTCCTCTCTGCCTGCCTGCCTGCCTCTTTCTAGCCGTTTGCCAGCGCCGTGGAATTAGCTCTTCTGTTTCTCTCTCCCCCCTCCACTCCGCATACACACGCCGACGAAGGGGTGGGAGGGCGGGTGGAATGTAAATTGCTTCATTCAGAGAGCGCTGGTGTCCGGCGGAAAGGAAAAAGACAAGGCAGCCTCCAAATCCTCTTAGCTAAAGATGGAATGGGGGGGGGAGAGTAAAAATAGCCCCAAAATAAAGAGGGGGGGAAATATGCCCAGTCTCCAGTGATGCGACAGATGTATAGATATTTGGGAGGATTGCTTCGTCTGCCTTGAATTACAGATCAGTTCTCAAGAAATCCCCTTTGGTTGTCAGGATAGCGCCTAAATCCATCTTTAAGAGATCGCCTCCAATGTTCAGGTCCTTCTCCAGAGAGGAGAGTTCTTCTTTAATATACTGTATATTTAAAAAAACAAAAACTCTGCGCAAGGTCATTGGTCACAAAGCAACATGGTACAAAATCTGCAGGAGATGTTCGTCCGGAATGCAACAAGGATGGAGGGGGAATGCACATCTCTTTCTCTTTCCCCCCCGTCTCGCGAGCGAGCGAGCGCGCACACACACACGATACAACAGTCCCAAGTTTGTTTTTTTGCATCCGCAGTTGGTGTGCGTGTGCGTCTTACCTGCATTTACACTGCATGTGTTAGAGCAATCGGAGGCTGCAGCACTAGGGAGAGCGATTCACAAATGAGATTGCAGTCTCTCGCTCGCTCCCTTGCCGTCCCAATGCAGCGAAAGCAGAGCTGAACTTCATCCCCCTTTTCCTCCCCAGTTCAAAGGTGAGCACAAAGGTTGGCTGCCGGCTGTGTGTGTGTGTGTCTCCCCGAAGGCGATTATTCTAAGGCTCCCCCATCATGGATATATACCCAAGGCAGAAGGGGGTGGGAAAAGGGAAGAGATGTAACTGGATCTTCTTCCCACGTGAATTACCACCGCCGATTCGGAATTACATCCATAGATGCGGAATGAGGGGGGGAAAGAAGAAGGGAGATCTCTTAAAAATAAAAAAGCACCAATCCCAAAATAAATGTCCAAATGATGCGCTGGAGAAGGATTGATTTTAATCGAAGCAGAGTCCGGGTTGCAAACGAGAGATGATCCGAGTCAGTAGTTTCCCTGGACCGCCACTCCGGGCGAGATCTGCAATTGTGCTTGTTTGTAAAGCCCTCTTTTCCTGGCTCGTCTCGCTCAAGTGCGGCTGCTTGGTGCAGGGAAGCTCGCTCGGTTCTTTCCTCACACACACACACACACACGGCGAGCGTGACGCTTCCCGGGAAAGGGAGGAAGGAGGGGAAGAAGAAGAAGAAAAAAAAAAGCAGCGGAGCATCAAGTTTTGCCCGAAGTGGCTGGGAAGCTGCTGGGAAGCCTCTCTCGGTGACTCTGCCCTGCTGCTGCTGCTGCTGCAGAGCCGCCTGTGCACTATAGGCTGAGAGCGAGAGGCAGGCAGAGAAAGAGAAAGAGAGAGAGAGAATGGGGAGGAGTTGGGAGCCGCCGCCGCCGCCGAGCGCTGCACTCCAGAAAAGCCCAGCATTTACCCTCTGCCGTTGCTGCTGCTGGCAAGCGGCCTCCCGCAGCGAGATCCCTAGATCCCCCGAGCTGGCCCGACCGGACCTTGCCGTGCCACCTCCCGACACATATTCGGGGGAACAATCCTTCCACGGGTGCTTAAAGGAGCTTGAAAAGCATCCTTCTCGCTCTCTCTGGGTTGTCAGCGTCGCTCTTCACTCCCCCACGTTCCAAACCGGGGGCGGGGGGGGAGGAGGTGGAAAAGGAAAGCTCTTGGGGTCGGGGAAGGAGCGGCGTGGTGAGATCACGTGGAACCGAAAGTAGTCGGCTTCGGGTGCTTTTTTTGTTTTTAACTTTTCGCAGTGTGGATTTGGTGTATTTTTTTGGGGGGGGGTGTATTACAGAGGCAAGCCGATGACGAGGCTGCGGCGACTAGGGCGAGATCAGGGAGAGGGATCTCGAGCCTCTCTCCCCACAGTGATGCTCCCGAGATTAGGATCCCCACAGTTGTCCCACGTTTATGAGACTGAATCTCCCCCCTTCTCTCTGTGTGTGAGGCGCCCGAGACTGCGGTGGAAGTGGTGCTGTGGGGGGGACGTGTGTGTCTATGTGAGAACGAGTGAGGGAGAGAAAGCTCGGAGTTGGCAACGTGAGGAGAGCGCTCGTTTCTAACACACCGCAAAATGTAGCCGCGTCGTGAGGGGAGCCAACTTTCGCGCCAACTCCGTCCACCCGGCTTCTCGCGGCGACCCGCCGCCTCGCCTCCTTTCTCCTTCTCTCGACTTTGGCGTGCTTAATCGCCCGCGGCATTTGCTGGCCTCCGCTCTTTTCTGAGGGGCGACCGGCGCCTCCTCCGGCTCCCGCCTTTTCTCCCTCGGTTACTCGGCCTCCTCCTCCTCCTCCTCTCCACTCCTGCGGAGGAAGGGAGGGAAGGCGGGAAGGAGACCCCGAGGCATCTGGATACCCCCCAGGATACACGGGGTGCGGAAAGGCAACAGAGGCAGCAGGAAGAGAGAAACCTGTTCCTCGCTTGTTTCTGAGGGGAGCCGGAGAGTCGCGTATGTCTTTTTGACGCTGCGCGGCGAGGCCGGCAAGAGGCTTCCTTTCTGCGGGTGACTCAGCTCCCTCACGGAATGAAGGCGCGCGAGGAGGTTTTCTGGGAAGGAACGTGTGGCGCGCGAGAGCGGGGAACGGGAGAGCCGCTTTGGAAAGAGACAGCGGCGGGCTGGAGGCTGCTGCCGCCGCCGCCGCCGCTATGTCTGACTCAGACATGATTCCGCGCTTCCTCTGAGGCGAGAGGGGGCTCCCCTCCTTTTGGCGCGCGACTGGCGCGGCGGCAACAGCTGCGGGCGCTCGAGCTCGCTCGCGCCCTCGCTGGTTGGCCGGCGAGCCGCCCAAGCCCCGCCTCCGTGGACCCCGCCGGAGACCCTGGGTTTGTTAGATCTGCAGCATCAGCGAGAAAAGAGGCGACTTGGCGCAGACTCAGTGCGCATCGCCGCAGTCCCGGTGTGGGGGGGAGGGGGAGGAAAGAAGGAGGCGGGCAGCTCCGGCAGCTTCTCAGCGGGTTAAGTGGGATTAATACCAAATCTCCGCTTTATTTGCCAAGCAACTTGACTTTGTCAAAAACCTCTCTCTCTCTCTCTGCCTCCGCCCCTCCTCGGTGCTGGGGCGCGCCCGCGCCGTCTTAGGAGGCGGGGACGACACTTGCCCCTGCGGGAGCTCCAGGCGTGCCAGCAGCGATCCCCAAGAACTAGGCGGCCCTGCCAGAGAGTGCGCTACAATTACATTACATTGCATTGCATTGTATTGCATTACAATCCATTGCATTGCATTGCAAAACATTGCATTGCGTTTCCCCCACTGGGCTTCCTTTAGAAAATAGGAAAATAAGTCGACCGGTGGAAATCAAGCGATTGTGCGCTGCATTTTAATTATGCCCCTCCGAAACTTGCAATGTGCTTAACGCGGGAGACCAAGCGCAATTGGAACATGCCCTGGGAATGGGCTTGCAAGAAGGCTGCCTGGCTCGCTAGCTAGCGACGCGAGTTCCCTCCAAATCGATGGCGAACCGGATCGGTTCTTGCTTCTGCCAGGCGCGCTGCTTGGTGCACACTTTCCTCACTGCGGTCTCATCAGCGTGGAACGCGCTCCGTCCCTGTCCAAAGGAACAGCGTCTCCCTTTCCAATTGCAGGCTCGCTCGCATTACAACGCTTTTCTTTCTCTCTCTCTGCTTCCCCACCCCGCAGCCGGATCTCTCGTCTGCTCTTTCCTACAGCCTTGTCAGCTTCCGCATCCTTTCTTCGACCGACTGCCTTCCCTGCACGCGATCTCCCCAGTGTTTGCAGGCTCCCCCCATCCTTCCAAGTATTCCCACTACCCCCCTCTCCTAGTCTTTCAACGTATCCCCGTTTTTGCAGACTATTTCCAGGAAACCTCTCCACTCTCCCTCCCTGCCTCTAGTCTTCCCCAGAACACTTCCCACAATTCCTCTCTTGCAGAGCATCCACCTCTCTATCCTCCTCCCCTTGGCAAATATCTGTTTCGCACGCATTCTCTCTCTCTCTCTCTCTCTCTCTCTCTCTCTCTCTCTCTCTCTCTCTCTCTCTCTCTCTCTCTCTCTCTCTCTCTCCTTGTCCCCAATTGTCTTCTCTGGGACCGCTCTTCGCGTGCGGTCCCTCTCTCTTTCTCTCCAGCCGCTCTGCAATGCCTTCCTTGCGCAGGAGCGCAGCAACCTCCTTCCCACAGGGTTGCTGGCGCATCTGTCGGAGAGCGCCAGGGACGGCGGGTCACCCGCTTCAACTTCCCTTCCTCTGTCAGGCAAGATTGCGGGAAGGCGGCGTGGGAAATGGGCACCGCGGAAGCGCAGCGACGCGCTGCTTTTGCGCCATGTGCCTGGGATTACGTATCGCGGGAGGAGGAGGGAAGGAGAGGCAAGAGACCCGGGTACGCGCGATGTCTCTCCGGATCGTGCGGTGATCGCCTTCCTGTTGAGCCGGGAAAGGCTCTCCGCGCTCATTTCAGTGCTCCGTGTGAGCCCCCGTTCCTTGGGCGCTTTAGGAATCCAAACGGGGGAGCTCGCAGAGAATGGCGACCATCTCGCATGCCCAAGAATATCAGTGGGGCTAGCTGAGCCCCCCAGATTTTACGATAAGTGCGGGATTCCGGCGAGGTGATGGTCTCATGTTCATGTGCCCTCGTCTCTTCCTTTCCGTTAACTTCCTGGCAACCCTCGGCAATGTTTCCTCGTCGGGTAGTTCCTGAGTTTTGCAGCCGACATACCTTTCCATCGGAGATGGTGGAAATGGTAGGCTGATTTATTTACAGTGCAGGCCACTGCATGTCTACTCAGAAGTGTCTACTCAGAAGTAAGCCCCGGTGCAGTCATGTCAATTGTATATACTGCCAAGTAAGTGTGCAAGGTAAGCAGCCTAACTGATGCAATTTCCCGTCTTTTCCTCCTACACCAGATGGAGCGAGAACACACACACACACACACACACACAAACTATAGTCATATTAGGCTCTACAATTTGAGAAGGAAAAACAGACCCGGGAGAATACGCGCGCGCGCACACATCCTTACACCTGCAAAGATGTCGAGGTTTGGGGCTTTTTTTCCCGGCGAGGGGAGGGAGGGTGAGGGGAACATTTTTAAAGCCACCATTCCCGCGGCGACATACACAGGTAGATCGGATTCTCCAAGCAGGATTTCGGAAGGGGCCACGTGGATCACGATAATACTGTAAGGAAAAGGTTAAATGCAGTGTCAACACGATAGTCGATCATTTTCTTGTGTGTGTGTGTGCGCGTGTGTGTTGCCGGGTGGTGGAAAGAAGTAGCGAATAGTTTAAGCGGTTTGACGGCATGGAGAAATCTAACTCGACAACTCCACCAAGGGACAAACACGGGAAATGACACCAGAAGCAGCACCAGATCTGATGACCTTTTCATCAGTTAAAAGCATCCTGCTGGGTTTTTGTGCTTGTGTGGCTTGATCCCCCTGGCTGCTCTGCCTCTGAGACTGTTCACCCCCCCCCAAAAAAAGAAACCCCACTTTAAGTTTTAGACGAAATAGATTAATCACTGTGTAATTACAGCAAAGGGCTTAGAAGAAGTATGCCCTCCATGCAGACATGCACAATTCATTGGAACAAGGCTTGATATACACTCAGTTATTAAGGCAAGGTGGGGAGAGGATACCTTCTGAAGTATTCATCCCATAGCAGTTACAGTGGTACCTCTAGTTACAAACTTAATTCGTTCCGGAGGTCCGTTCTTAACCTGAAACTGTTCTTAACAAGGGGCGTGCTTTTCGATAATTGGGCCTTGAACACATAAGTTCATCTGAAGAGTCTAAATAAGGAAACAACAGACTTCCTTTTAATCACGAAGAGCCTCTCACTTTGGTGGTGATTCGGCTGAGTTTGAGCAGAGCAGGTCAGCTTAAAATTTGAAGGATAGTCTTAGAGCCTCTTTTCAGTGCCTCGGAGTAAGCACAGTGCACGTTTCCACTTTCCTATTGCATAAGATAGCCCCACACAATTGGTACAAGGGCTTTCTTCACAGAATAGGGTGTGATTTGTAGGTCAGGTTCAGCCAAGAAATGAATTTATACCTTCCTTCCAAAAATGTTGCCCACCCTCACTAATGTTGTTGTAAGGTTACAGGTGGGTAGCCATGTTGGTCTGCCATAGCCGAAACAAAATAGAAAATTCTATTCAGATACACAGCTCATACCAAGAACAAACTCAGTTGGTCTCTAAGGTGCTACTGGAAAGAATTTTATGTTTGGTAAGGGTAAAGGGACCCCTGACCATTAGGTCCAGTTGCGGACGACTCTGGGGTTGTGGCGCCTCATCTTCGCTTTACTGGCCGAGGGAGCTGGCATACAGTTTCTGGGTCATGGCCAGCATGACTAAGCCGCTTCTGGCGAACCAGAGCAGCACGGAAACGCCGTTTACCTTCCCGCCGGAGCGGTACCTATTTATCTACTTGCACTTTGTGCTTTCGAACTGCTAGGTTGGCAGGAGCTGGGACCGAGCAACGGGAGCTCACCCCGTCGTGGGGATTCAAACCCAACCTTCTGATCGGCAAGCCCTAGGCTCTGTGGTTTAACCCACAGCACCACCTGCATCCTTAATGCTGTTGTACTTTAAGCAATATACAGGGAAAAAAATGCCGCCGTACTGAATTCCATGGCAAAAAGTGTCTTCACATTTTCTAAACAAAATAAAAAAAATTCCTTCCAGGAGCATTTTAGAGACCAACTAAGTTTGTTATTGGTATGAGCTTTCGTGTGCATGCACACTTCTTCAGTTACACATTTTCTGTTTTTATGTTGCAGACTCCTGCGTTAAGTAATAATACAGCAGATCAAAGAAAAAAAAGTGAAGCAGACTAATTTAGAAAGCAGAGACATTGTTTAAAATTAGATAGGTTTTCCTCCTCAAGCTTATTTTTTTAAGATGAATAAATTGATTGATAAATAAAAGTTGCTGCTTGATTGTCAGAACTGAGTATCACAGTTAGATTACGTACATGGTTAATTAAGGTTTTACATCTGTAGGGCAACATTTGAACTTGTCTCATTAAAAGGAATAAAGAATGCATGTTGCATCCACAGATGATCTGATTGCCCTTTCCAATTCTTTATGGACAGTTCTCAGGCACCCAGAGCAAAACGAAAGACATGGGCATATAGATCTGAGGCTGGCATCCTGTAGTGCACACACTTGGGAACCCAAACGTTGTTTATAAGACTAAGCTGTGCCTTGTGAGAGTTTCTGTTGCAATATTTTGCAAACAGAAAGATTTTTTCCCTTCAGAATAGATGTACCCAATTGTTATATTAATCATATATTTAAAATGTGGGGCAAACAGCTTTTAATCATCAGTTACATTTATGAAAAGGAAAATTAAAAATAAAAATAAAATCCTTCCAGTAGCACCTTAGAGACCAACTAAGTTTGTTCTTGGTATGAGCTTTCGTGTGCATGCAGTATCTGAAGAAGTGTGCATGCACACGAAAGCTCATACCAAGAACAAACTTAGTTGGTCTCTAAGGTGCTACTGGAAGGATTTTTTTATTTTTTATTTTGTTTTGACTATGGCAGACCAGCACGGCTACCTACCTATAACTGGATTTATGAAAAGGGACAGTTCTGAAAGCAGCTATGTACATCCATGATCTGGGTAATCACCAAATGATAACCTAATACAGACAGCATGTCTATCTATCTATTAAACAGTTCAGAGAAACTCTTAGAGATGCCAAACCTCCATTTCTGTTGAAACATTGTCATAAGTGTTAAATAAGCTTATAATTTCATAAGGAAAGCCATAAATCCACTTAATGGTTTGCTTTGTAGACCCCTCTTTCAGTATTATTTTTAAAAGATGCATCCTCCAGTCCTGTTTTGTGTACAGGAATTAATTTCAAGAAACGTCCAGGATCAAAGAATTCTATTTCTGTACAGTGCATGGTGGCTTTAGTCACTTCAGTAATAACAGTATGCTGAGAACTTGTGCCCCACTCCATCCCCAAATGCCTGCTTGGTGTCACATCTTTCCCTTCAACACTTACTCAGTCTCATTTCTTTCTATATACCTTATTGAGTGACCCCCTTACTTTGTATTTCCAACAGACACAAAGCCTAAACCCCATAGGACACATTTTCTTTTCTGTACCTCCCCATTCCTCTCCTCTTCCTTCCTCCCCTGCCTCTCAGTTGCCTGTACTATTATAATTAAACCAGATTTCCTCATCCTTACCCTCCCTTCTCCTTCATCTTTCTCTGATGTTTTTCTCGGTATATATTTTAGAATGAATGTTCCTTTGGGCAGGAACCTACCTGTGCTGTTTTGTTCTGCCTATGGAACTCTGTAAACTACTTGGACTAGATTACAACTTCATCTTTTCCTGAGAGCATCTGCTTCTTGTTTTTGCTTCTTCCTTCTCTCCTGAGGGAGGCTTCAGAAAAAGTACAGGAACAAAGGTTTTCTGCATGCTGTTCACACGTGTTTAGTGCATGTATTTGTGTAAAATGAATTTGCGCGGACAAGCGCACCATAATTTGAAATCTTCTTTTTTGGTGTGCACATTTGTCCAGGTGTAGATAGCACTTGGTTGCATTTGCCTCAAACGTTTTTCTCCATCTCGGAATGAAATCTGAGCTAGCTGTCTTCCCTGGCTCTTTTCCTCCCTGCTATCCCAGGTTATGGTAATGGCACTTCCTTGGGTATTAGGGAGCCTGGGAAACAAAGTTCTCCAAGGTGATGGAGTTCACATAATCTCCCAGGGATCACCATGCTCAGGATGTTGGAGTGGCAATATTTGAAGCACCAATGAGTGATAGAGGAAGATTTGCACCATGTCTTAATTTGAACCTTGGAGAGCCTAGTTTTATATAAATTATGGAGGAGATTGTTCTTACCTATTAGCCAACTATGATTCCCCCCCGCCCCGCCCTTTCATGTTGTCCAAAGCTTTAGGAGAAATTTCCAGTTTCCTCTTGTTGTATTCCAGTGCTTTTAGCTTGTTTTTATTCATATGCAACACATGAATAACCCAGCAACAAACAAAGCACACAAGACTCACCCTTCCCAAGCTCCCATGAAGCCAATAAGAAGGAAAAACAGACACTGTTTTAAGCAAACTGTGTTTGACTTCTGTTCCCATTCCATTTTGCAGGCGAAAGAGTTTGGAGGCTCTCTGTTTGATGTCACTTGACCCCGACTTGATTCTGCTTTTGCTGACAGCTCCTCTATAGTTTGAAAGATAGAGTGAAATCATTTTCCCCTTGTAAATACAGATGACACTAGCAGTTCTTACTGAAATTATTACCATTATTATTATTATTTATTGAGTTTCCATACCGCCCTATACCCGGGGGTCTCAGGGCGGTTCACAGAATAAAATCAAGATATAAAACCACAAAACAACGTAATAAAAATAAAAGCAACAACTCAATACCCCCCATTTGCTTTCATTCAGAATTCCTGCAGAGATTCCTCATTTGGCCGTTGGGATAATATCAGGCCTGTTGGCATGAAACCGGTACCTCATCCCCAGCTACCACATGGAGATGCCCTGTTTGTATTCAGCCATGTTTGTATATGGAAATAAATTCTGCACATGAGGGTTGTGCAAGTACACTGCATTTGAAGAGATGATGACTTGCTAGTTCCACAGCATGAGCTGGATTTGCACATCTGAACTTACCTCCTGAGGAGTTTTCGGCTTCACTTGCACTTTTGAAATGGCAACTTTACTCATAACAAACTTTTGAGGTTGGTTAGTCCAAGAGAGGAAGCCCGTATCCTTCTTTTGCTTGTCCATATCCTTCCTTTGAATTTCCTGACAAAGGAAATACATGAACCTGGATTTCTTAAGTCCAATTCAAGTCAGTACATACCATATTTAATAAATTTCAGGCTAAGGGATGAGTAGTTCACATTGCAGTCGACTAAATGAAGTCTACATATAAATATGTCTCCAGTTAAATAATTTATTTCTTCTCTTAATAAAAAACAAATGATCTTGCATCTCCATCCGCATTAACTGTGTGCCCAATGGACTTCACAGAGCTCAAATTGGCCACCTTTATAAGGTTTGAATTAGAAATATCAGCAGCAGTATTAGTGAAATAAGAGTTAGATAAGGTTATAAGAAGTTAAGATTTGTATTAAGAAGTTGTATTTTGATATCTTGATGTTAAATGATTTAAATTTTAGAGATGAAGATTATGAATTTAGGTGAATGAATTGTTGGAATAGATAGAAAGTTACTAAAGTAAATTAGAATTGGAAGCAGAGGAGAGAACGGGGGAAGTCCCCCTAATTAGATTCGAAATAAGATTTAATTAAATGTATGGAGTGTTGGTGTTCCGGTGTAGGTATGTATTTTCCTTTATTTTTTGTTGTATTTGTTGTTGTTGTCTTTTTTCTATTGTATTTGTATTTGTTTTGATGTGGAAAACCAATAAATTCTTGTAAAAAACAAAACAAAACAAATTGGACGCCTTCTATTGCTTCTCTGTGATTTGCTGCAAAACCTTGAGCGGTGATATGGATACTCAATATATGGTACTCCTAAAGTTTCTTATGAGGGATGTGGGTGGCGCTGTGGTCTAAATCACAGAGCCTAGGGCATGCTGATCAGTAGGTCGGCGGTTTGAATCCCTGCAACGGGGTGAGCTCCCATTGTTCGGTCCCAGCTCCTGCCCACCTAGCAGTTCGAAAGCATGTCAAAGTGCAAGTAGATAAATAGGTACTGCCGGCGGGAAGGTAAACAGCATTTCTGTGCGCTGCTCTGGTTCGCCAGAAGCGGCTTAGTCATGCTGGCCACATGACCCGGAAGCTGTCTGCAGACAAACGCCAGCTCCCTCAGCCTATAGAGCGAGATGTGAGTGCAACCCCAGAGTCGTCCATGACTGGACCTAATGGTTCAGGAGTACCTTTGCCTTTTTAAAGTTACTTAGAGGGTCATTTGGAACAGAATAACAGTGAGTAGGGAAAGGGTTCAGTACCCCTTCCCTCCCATACTGATTCTCTGCTCTAAATCCCCCCCTCTGCCAAAATGCCTTTGATTTTTGGGAAGAAAGCACTGGGGCAAAGTTATTTATGCTATGTCTTAACTAAGAGGTTGCTTCCACTGGAGGTCATTCCACTGTCTATTACCTGTGGATGCACCTGATAGCAATATGGTTGAGCTCCAAGCTACAATGGTTTGAGCATAGAGAAAACATGCATACAAAATTATTTATTAGAAAGTTTTCAACTGTCTTCTCTTGCTTTCGCTCCTTACAAATATAATTTGATTTCCCTTTTCAGGAATAATTAATGCTCTTTTGTGGGGAAAAAAACAAAAGAGCAAAAAAAGCAAAATATAAGCCTACATACCTTATTGAAAATTAAGAAAGTAAATATGGCAACAGTGGAAAGCAAATTAGAATAAAGCATATATATATGGCATATGGGTCTGGTGACTTCTGCTTCAGTATATCTGAAGAATTGTGCATGCACACGAAAGCTTATATCAGTTGGTCTATAAGGTGCGACTGGATAATTTTTTATTTTTTATTTCGACTGTGTCAGACCAACACAGCTACCTACCTGAATCTAGAATAAAGCAGATTTGTTAATTGCTTATCCGACAGTGTCATTTGTTCTGTTCTGCACTGATCAAAACTACTGTGTATAATACGATTCTGTATTTGGTTTCCCTAACCACACGGGAGCAGACATATTAGATCATTAATTGCTAGATTGTTTCATCATTTGCCACACAAGAAATAAGAAGATTTAATGCTATTTTGAAGGCAGCGGTGAAAGCAGTGACATGCTACCTGATGCCGTTGGGGCAAGGAAACCTGTAAAGAAATAAGTAGGCAGATGTAGCAGCATCTAGATTGGGACTCGTTTATTTGTAGCTCACTTTCCCACACAAAGAATCACACTCAAAGTGTCTTGCAACAAAGAAACAGGGATGCATTTAAAACAAACACTACAAAAACACTTTCATGATAGCACAGAAAGACAACAACATCGTAACAATTTCATAATAACATAGCAAAACAACAATATAATAACATGCAAGAAACCACATTTCAGCGTTATAAATATAGCAAGAATACATAAACAACTTGCAGCTTCCAATAGCAAAAATAGCAAGGAGGTTTCACACCTTAGTCCTAGAAACACCCCTGCCTTGATATTGCTCGCAGTCCCTTTCCTGCAGCGGCATCTTATAAGGCTTTCCAAGCGCAGTTTCAATGGCTTAAAGACTATGAAGGTATTGCTATTAAGGTAAGATGGAATTCATACTGTTAAAATGGAAAGGGGTCAAACTATCGCAAGAGGTGTTGAAATTTTGGGAGGTTGGATAGTTCTCTTCTTCTTCTTCTTCTTCTTCTCTTCTTCTTCTTCTTCTTCTTCTTCTTCTTCGATCACTCGTAGCCAAGTAAGATTGTCTTCCATAAACACAGTTATAACAGTGAGTCCGTAAATGACTGTGGAGGCCAATTCTGGATCCACACGTCCTTCCACAGTGGACATAGGTTTCCGGGCAGGAGTTGATCATGGTGAGGGTTTGCCAAGCGTGCCTTCCTCTTAGCACATTTCTCCCTTTCGTTCTGAGTTTGGGCGTCTTCAAAGCCCATGACACCTTTGGTAAAGGCTGTTCTCCAACTGGAGCACTCACAGGCCAGTGTTTCCCAGTTGTCGGTGTTTATACTACATTTTTTTAGATTTGCCTTGAGAGAGTCTTTAAACCTCTTTTGTTGACCACCAGCATTACGCTTTCCATTTTTAAGTTCAGAATAGAGTAGTTGCTTTGGAAGACGATAATCAGGCATCTGCACAACATGACCAGTCCAACAAAGTTGATGTTGAAGAATCATTGCTTTGACACTGGTGATATTTGCTTCTTCCAGTACACTGGTATTAGTTTGCCTGTCTTCCCAAGTGGGATGGATAGTTACAATGGAATGGTCTTGGGGATGGGGTGCACACTTTAATTTATTATTTATTATTATTACTTTGTTGAAATAAAAAAGGTAAAGCTAGATTAAATACGGTGGGGGGTGGACTCCAGACTGACATTTTTATGCCGATGGCATCATGTGCACATTGTGGAAATCATGCCTGCATAAGAAGCACCTGTCACGGAATAAACACGTACCAGGAAACATTGAAGGAAAGAAAATGGAAATGGGTGGAGGTGAGGAAGTGGTGGAGATAGGGGTTGGTGGTGGGTATGTTGCTGAAGAAGACTACTTTCTTGTAGCGATAAGTGAAAAGTTTTTATTCAGTACAGGAGTTGAGGACCTCAGTCCATGTTTGTTCTGCAGTCTAATCTTATCAGTAATACTGAAAGTGTCCCCCCCACCCTTTATTTGTTGGTCCAATAGATCTCCCATCAGTTGTAGGAAACGGGCATTGTTAGTTTAGTCAAAACTTTTATTCAGTGTGTCAATATTGCTGCAGAGCTGAAACGGTGGAGAGTGACAGGTGCTGGAGACAAAAAGGTGGCATCACCAACCATCTTGTGAGTTAAGTACCCGCCACCTGCTTAGAGATAAATAAGACACAAGGACACAAGTATTTTAGGTTAATGGGCTAAAGCAGGCCACAATTTTATTGGTTACAGCATGTGAGTGGTATTGGCTTAGGCATTGGATCAAACAATATATACATGACTCCACCCCGCACAGCGGGGAGTCATTTGAGGGTTAACAACCAGTGGGAGGAGCTTGTTGATGCGAATACAACTGGAAGCTTCCCCTGACATCACTGGGGGTCGTGTCATGGCTCTAGCCACCAGCAGGGCATCAGATAGGATCCACAAACGCCAGATTCCTTTAATGGAATACCCCAAAAGTGGAGGGGTAGGTGATGGCCACAACCTGCCCTCCAACACACCACACATATTCCATTCCCCCCCCCAAATTATTAATTTTCCACATAACACATACAAAAACACTACATACAAAAGAAGAAAAAAACAATAAGCAAACAACAATTTAACAAAAACAACAATTTAACCAAACAAAAATAAAAATTGCTATTTAAACCTATCTATTCTTTCTATATAACATTGTATGTGGACTTCCTCACGTCCTCTCTGACTGCTTTCCTTATAAATCATCTTTAGTAATTTCCTTACCTTTAATATTCTAACTTAAAACTCTAATCATCTTATCTTATTTTAATTACCTTATCCTTACTTCCATTGTCCATCTGGTTTCGGAGTTTCCCGGTCAGTTCAGCAAGCTCCATATAGTCCATCATTTTCATCTGCCATTCTTCTATCGTTGGTATTTCTTCTGTCTTCCAGTTTTTTGCTAACAGGATTCTTGCAGCTGTTGTGGCATACATAAAGACTGTTCTATCGTCTCTTGGAAACACACCACACATATTCCAATACCTAACTGCCACCCGAGCCAAAGCAGAATGAGGGCCCGGCGCTGCCACAGCTGCTCAAATGTGACTAAACCACACCCCCAAGCCAGCCCTATTGGCTGGCTGAAGGGTGCAGCATGGCAGCCAGAATAACTGACGCAGGTGGCCGAATACGCCCCCCTGCCGACACGGGAACCAGCTCCTGCTCACAACTCCTCCCTTCTGGTAGGAGGAGAGGCTTTATCAAACACCTAGCCACACCATGTCTAGCACTAGTACTCTGCCAGTTTGTAGCTAAAAGAATTGCATTGCAGTCGTATTGGAAGCAGCATACATTTTAAACCAGCACCTTTTAAAAGTGGATAAAAGGGGGTAGTGGAGACTACTAGAATGTTAAAACTTGGTAATGACGCAGGCTGGATTTTCTACAGGAACTGGTAACAGTATTTTGAGACAAAAGATGGAAGCCTTTGGAGACAAAAGATGTTTCGGCATCTTAAAATCACCCTAAATGATTTCTGGATAACTTCAATCTTTTTTTTCTTTTTTTAAATTCATTTCTATGCCATCCTTCATCTGAAGATCACAGGGTGGTCTTTGCACGAAAATGCAAAATGAAAGCACTAAAACATAAAAAAGCAAAATAAACGAATAAGCCCCTTCCCACAGACACATTGAAAAGGCCATAGAATATTAATCCGCCAAATGCCTGGTTGAAGTGAAATGTTTTCACCAGGTGCCTAAAGATGTGTAAGGAAAGCTTCTTGGGGAGAACATTCCACAACTGGGGAGCCACCACGGAAAAGGCTTGTAACTGTGTTGCCATCTTTTGGGCCGCTTCTGGGGAAGGCACCTGAAGAACAGCCTCAGATTATGATTGCAGGGTCCAGGTCTTTTCATATGGGGAGAGGCGGACCTTGTCGCATTGCAGTCCTGAGTTGTTTAAGGCTTTATAGGTCAAACCCAGCACTTTGAATTGGGCCCAGAATTGGCTGCCGGAGCAGTTGAGTCATTAAATGCTCAAACTGTCTTGCCTTTGCCACCAAATTCTGCACCACTTGGAGTTTCTGAACGGTCTCCCAAGGCAGCCCTATGTATAATGTGTTGCTGTACTCTTCACAAGCATACCTGGTCCTGTGACTTACCATGTTTGCTTGACTTCTTTTGTCTTTTCGCTCCCTGAGTAGAATTAATCACCTGACTTCCTGCATGTCAGTGCCAGTTACCAAGACGGAGAGGGATGAGGAAGTGGGGAGGGGTGTGTGGGGCTCCAGCGATGGTTCCAGTGCTGTGCCAAGCTACCCATCACCATTGGGAGATGGGCAGCAACGTGTGGCATTGGGAAGCCAGGTAAACAACTCCACCCACCTCACTGGCTGCTCCTCTTCCTCAACATTTCACAATTCTGTATTTTATTGAGATGGTAAGCCTGTGTTTGGGCTGTACCACTTCTGATTGCATGCAGACGTTCTTATGACTGGATTCTCCATACAAACAATAATGGTCACTCTTCAATCAGAAAACTAGCCAAACAAGGAAAAGTCCAGCCTTGACCCTTCTTCCTGATATCTAGTTTTCTAGATGTGGAGCGATTTGGTGGGTGGAAGATGTAAATAAACAGTTAATCATCTTCACTGCTATCTGCAATATGGTGTACAAGTTTGCCAACTAGGTTGAGGGAAATGTGAATGTCCAGAGAGGATCACAGAGGATGGAAGGGACCACAGGGGTCATCTAGTCCAATCCCATGTAATGCAGAAATCTTTTGCTCCATATGGGCCTTGAACCCATGACCCTGAGATTAAGAATTTCATGCTCTACTGACTGAGCAATCCCAACCATGCTTTTTTCTCTGTCACATCAGACTCTACCCTGAAACTGTGGGAATGTTCAGGGGTGCAGGAGAGGATATATTGTTTGATTATATCCTTTCTAACTTGTGTTAACAAGTTCTACAATTTAGCAGAGTAACATTCCCCTTTTTAAACTTGCACAGCGGATGCGTTTGCTCAGGCTCGCTAAAGCCTCTAAAATAAGTTTCGTTGGTAATTTCCCCTTTAGTCCCTCATAAAAAGATAGACATGACACAGTCTTCTATAAAAGTATAAAAAGAGTTTACTCACACATTCTGTTCACAAATGGATCCCAGAAGGCAGACTTAAGTTACAAAAGTAATATACACCTGGAAACTATCCCATAAGGAGATAGCATCTTAGGCTACACAGATGTTGCTTCTTCAATGAATGTGGTCAGAGAGAGAGAGATGGCTGACCAGTCCTGCTCTTTTGTTACCTGGGCAGGTGAGGTCATGCCCACCTCTAGTCACATGCAGAGGAAGTCTGTCCCAGCCTAGGAGAAACAGGAAGTTCTGACTGGCTGGTCCAGACATCCCCTTTTATGTCCACTCTAGGGATGTTGTACTTGACTGCTCTTGTGTTTCACATCCCACAGAAACCCATAGCTAGGAACATTTTTCCCCACTGCACAGCACCAGCCCCCTAGCTGTTTACTTCCCTGGGTTCCTAAGCAACAGTTATGTCTGCACAATAACAATAAGATGAGAGAAAATGCAGGCAGGAACAAAATGCTGTTCTAAGTGGGCACCTCATTTTGGTGGTGAACCTACCTTGGTTACTGCACTTCAGAAGGCATTAAAGTGGGTCAAAACATCGGCTGATGTTTTGAAACAGGTCTGGTAAGAGTTCTGTCTGCAAAATGCAAGCACAAAGCACCAATTAGATATACTGTAAAAGAGAGAGGGAGTGAATTGAATAGAATGATGTCAATGAGCCTGTCGAGTCGTTTATGAAACTCATACTATTTAGGGTGGATTGAATCACTGCAAGAATAAGTTAGTCTGGCAATGCATAGTTGCACTCCGCAAGACACTGTAGTCTGTTAATTCAGACAGGTTCTAAATCAGCTGGGTATGGGAGAGAGAAGCCTACAGGAAAAGGGGCTGGCAGAAGGGAAGCAAATAACTCATTTTAGGGAGGATCGGTTGGTGGATTTCTTTGAGCTACCAGTAGATTTCATTTGGGAGCATGTAGTGGGTAATAAAGGAAAATGGAAGAAAAACAAAATGTGATACAGTTCCTGAATTTGTTTTACATCTATTTATTTTGTATACACTCTGCCAATATCTTTTAAGCAAGCAGGTTCAAATACAGTGAGACATAGAAGTTACAATGTGGTAAAATTATGTAGCCTATATTCAAGACTGTTTCCTGAGCACTCAAACACTGCAATTTCTGGGACATGCAAGAGCATAGAAACATCATGGGCTTCAAAATCATGCTTGCATGCACAGACCCTAATGAAATAAATGGGTGTTTTGGCTTAGTATAGACGTTTGTGGGTCAAAGCTGTAGTCAGATTGCCAGTTCAAACATGCATTCACATCTCTTGGTTTCACTACATTCTATTACCTTACACAGATAACTGTTGGATGAATGTGATGGCCCATTCACACACAGATTTCAGTGGATGTTTCAGACATCAAATGGTGACAATCGCAGGATTAATCAGTCCTTGATGAATGGCAATTAAGGTTACAGTTGTATGCAGTTTTATTTGAGAACAAGGCTCATTTAAGTCACAGGACTTACTTCTGTGTAAAGCTGCAGAGGACTGGGCTGCATGTGTATGAATTAACTACAGGGGGGGGGAATTGTGAGTAAGGTTTGTTTGTTTGCTTGCTTATTTATATTATAGTAGCAGCCTAACAGGGAGCATATAGGGACGTGGGTGGCGCCGTGGGTTAAACCACAGAGCCTAGGGCTTGCTGATCAGAAGGTTGGTGGTTCGAATCCCCGCGATGGGGTGAGCTCCTGTTGCTCGGTCCCAGCTCCTGCCATGAAAGTGCAAGTAGATAAATAGGTACTGCTCCAGTGGGAAGGTAAACGGCGTTTCCGTGCGCTGCTCTGGTTTGCCAGAAGCGGCTTAGTCATGCTGGCCACATGACCTGGAAGCTGTACGCCGGCTCCCTCGGCCAGTAAAGCAAGATGAGCACTGCAACCCCAGAGTCGTCCGCAACTGGACCTAACGGTCAGGGGTCCCTTTACCTTTACCTTTAACAGGGAGCATGCCAAACAGATCGCATCTTGCCTGTGCTAAAACATCATCACCAGATATCTTCTTCTAGATGCAACCATCACTCATTCCACTGTGATGTCCCTTCCATCTAAAGGTTGTAGCTGGGATGAAAACCTTAGTGGTGGTTTGTTGCCTTTGGAATGCCCACCTTGGTATGTCTGCCCTTTTTTACTGTCCTTTAAGCACCAGATCCTGTTTTTCCCAGTTTTGTTTGTTTTTTAAACAAACCTTCTAAAGGTTGGATTTTCAACTTAGAGCAGATTGATTGTACTGTCTAATTTAACAAACTTGTGCTTTAAATAATAATAATTTCTTGTATTAAGTTTGCTTTTGCAAAATAATAACTATTTTACTCATGCATGTTACCAGTGCTTTTCTTCTTTAAAAATGTGCAGACACTGCATACCCCAGGGGAAAAACTGCACTGCGTGTTAGCCATCATGGGGACATACCGGTACATTTATTTTGAATGTTTTATTCTATACTATTAAGTTTACATAGAATGTAAATATAACAAATGTGTAAAGATAAAAGATAAAAGTTGTAAAACCAATAAAGGTCATTAAAAAAAATATTTCGAAGGTTCAGAATATAAAATATGCAAACAAAAAACAGACAAAACAAAACAAATAAGCTTTCAACCTTTGCTGGACAGGAGTCTTCAATGCTTCAGTTTGTCAAAATGAAAGATTTAGTTTGTGCTTGATGCAAAAATGCACATGTCCCAAGAATTTATAATGTGGAAAGAAATCACAAATGCGATGGATATTTGTATACTTTCTTTCAGTCATTTTTTTCTGTGGGCACTAAAAGGTATGCAGTACCAGCACCCTTTTTTCTAGAAGAAAATCACCACAAGGGAGGGATATTTTGTTTTAAATTTGCTCCAGTACTAAACATCCATGGTTCAACAAAGAGTCAGAGAGGCCTTTGTCATAGGACAAAGTTTCTGGTCTGCACGGCTGGAGACATGACATTCCAGAAATGCAGCTATTGCATGCAATGAACCTTTTCCATACAGGCTAGACTACAGTCACAT
Source organism: Lacerta viridis (assembly GCA_900245905.1). Taxonomy (NCBI): domain Eukaryota; kingdom Metazoa; phylum Chordata; class Lepidosauria; order Squamata; family Lacertidae; genus Lacerta; species Lacerta viridis. Next base: position 770,187 of record OFHU01004604.1, read on the forward strand.
TTGGAATACAGTGGTACCTCGGGTTAAGTACTTAATTTGTTCCAGAGGTCCGTTCTTAACCTGAAGCGTACTTAACCTGAAGTGTACTTAACCCGAGGTACCACTGTATGCATTTTGCTGCTTCTTTTTCTGGCAATCACTCATAGCTGAGTAAGATTGTCTTCCATAAACACGGTTTTAACAATGAGTCCGTAAGTGACTGTGGAGGCCAATTCTGGATCCACACATTCTTCCACAGTGGGGAGCTTGGTTTCTGGGCAGGAGTTGATCACGGTGTGGATGTGTGGATTTGCCAAGCATGCCTTCCTCTTACCTCGTTCCTCCCTTTCATCCTGAGTTTGAGTGTCTTCAAAGCCCATGACACCTTTGCTAAAGGCTGTTCTCCATTTGGAGCACTCGCAGGCAAGTGTTTCCCAATTGTTGGTGTTTATACTACATTTTTAAAAGAATTGCCTTGAGACAGTCTTTAAACCTCTTTTGTTGACCACCAGTGTTATGCTTTCCATTTTTAAGTTCGGAATAGAGTAGTTGCTTTGGAAGACGATAGCCCCACTCACCTCACAGTGTGTTTGTTGTGGGGGGAGGAAGGTGAAGGAGAATGTGAGCCACCTTGAGACTCCTTAGGGTAGTGATAAAGCGGGATATCAAATCCAAACTCTCCTCCTCCTCCTCCTCCTCCTTCACGCAACATGACCAGTCCAACAAACTTGATGTTGAAGAATCATTGCTTTGACACTGGTGATCTTTGCTTCTTCCAGTACACTAGCTTTAGTTCGCCTGTCTTCCCAAGTGAATTTTGCTTAGGGAGAGTCCAGGCCACTTTCCCCCCAGCAAGTTGTTTATTCCACATGCTGGCCTGCATGACTTTATCTTTTTCAAGTCCAAAAACTAGCTTTACGGAAGGATAAAGAAGGATATTTTCCCTGGCCCAGTCTCTTCAAGGAGCTATACAAAATCAGGGGGAAATGCCACTTTATTCTATTGGACCAAAGCCTCATAAAACATTTCAGGGTGTTGTTGTTTTTTTTTAAAAAAGAAAACTTTTCATCTAGTGAAATGATGTAATAAAAAATATCACCTTTCCTGTTTAGCATAACTTACCCCGATATAAAATATTATGTTGAATAAAGTGGGTGATTAAATTTACTGCTTCAGATTCCTCAGTTGCAGCTCGTGTTTTCTCTGTTGTGAGAAATAAAATCCAAATATGCAATGCAATCTCATTTCTCTGCGTTGCCTGGGGTATATCAAGATATACATTTGGATGAAAAGAAATACTATTTACATAAGGTTCTGTTGACATGACAAGACTAATGTGAAATGATAAATGAGAGCTGTGGGTAACTGAGGCTCAGATAACAGGGATGCACTGGAGTTTCTGTTTTGCAGGAAACCAGTCTCTCATGGAGGTGAATAGAGCTGTCTGCAAAGCTTGCATATGCTGTGAGCTGCCACATATTTGAGATGATAATACAGAGTTTTCTTGTCAATATTGACAGTTGCTCCGGTCCAGCAAAAATGATCTACAAGACTTGCCGGTGCAGATACATTCCTGGTTGCAAATGCCCATTTGCACACTGCAATTGCACAACTGCTGGGTCCAGTTTAACTGGTTGGGTGCAACTTTTGGTCTGAATTGGGTACCATTTGTCTAGCTGTAGATGGACCGATGGAGAAAGAGTGCGTTAGATGACCACTTTGCTACCTTTTCTTTGTTACGCTCACAAGTAATCAATTAAAGTTAAGGCTTAAGGGCACAGTAGATTACAGTTCAGAGGATCCTTTGGCTTTTTTGTTCTTGTTTTTAGAAGCAGCGTTTAATGGTAGTCAAATAAGTAGGAAATCAAGGAAAATACAAGTATGTACTTGTGATATTACAGCATGCCAGAATGGGTATAATACTGATAAGACTGCCCATTTAAATAAAGTGGAAATAATTTTCTGGCAGTGAACAATGGGTGAAATTAACTTTTCCAGTAAATAAATTTATCTGAGCGGAGATTGTTTTGCCTAGTATATGGCAATTTATTTGTGTAATAATTGCATAAATTTTATAGTTACAGCAGTTGCTAGCAGTTGGGAAATGGTTTATGGTTGCAGTCTACAAGCTTTCCCAGACTGAACAATATTAGAATCTCAGTTAGCAACAGCAGACCAAAATGTATATTGTGGATTATTTATATACTATATACTGTATATAAATATACTGTTCTCACAGTGACCTATCTGATGCCCAGGGGTTGCCCACTATCAGGGCATGAGCACAACTGCCCTCTTCTGCTCATGCTCTTCAGGAACTAGCATTCAGAAGCACAATATTCCTGAAACGAGATATAATGGGCCATTAAGACTTGTAGCCAATTTTGTAGATTTTGTAGATTTGCCCTTCTTCTTACTGGCCATCTTTCTCTTGTGGTGCTTCAAAACACTACCAAAAATGAAAAATGACAGCAGGACAAGAGATTGGAAGAAGAGGGGTTAATTAAATTTTGGGATTTATGTTTTTGGGGCAAGCTATGGTGTCACTCTTATACCCATCTTGGGCAATTTTAAAAGCTGATGCCTGTCTCTGGCCCAAACCACACTGGAACTTTTATGTGACACCCCCTCCCCACCAATAAATAAATAAATTGTCATATCCTACAAAGTCAGATTCCAGTAACATCCACAGTTTCACATTCTCCTTTGTGTGCATGCACAAGTTATTTTATGTAAGTAGTTTTGTTTTTGTTTTTTCAAATCTCAAGGTTTGCTCAAGCATGGCAATCTCTTTCATTTCATTAGCAGTTCTGTCAACAGTCACCACCTGAGTGTGATATTAGAGGGAGTGATAATGAAGGTGATTTATTTATTGCAGAATAACTGAGACCCAGAGAACTAGCTGTCCATACATCCATTTCTACCCTAATGGATGACACGGTCCAAATCAATGACCAATGACGTCCTCACTGCACTCCAGTCCTTACAGTCCTTCCTTGCATAAACTGACTTCTGTTAGAGCAGGTTGCACAGATTTCTGTGTCTCAGCCACATCCTTGCAACAAGGTTCCATTTCTCCAGAATAGCATATCCAAATAAATGCTTGTCAGTGGTGGCTGCTCACTGTGGCAGAGAAACTCACTAAGTGACGTTAAACCTGTCAAGAGGAGGAGGCTGAGGCATGGAAACCTATAAGGTAGACTAGCTCAAACAGTATAGCCTCCAGGTGCAAGAGGGGGAAAAATATATCCTCCCCTGTCTACAATCTATCTTTCCATTACAGATGCAAAAGTAATGCATTAGTGCAACACTGAAACTGAGTATCTATTCATATGCAGGGAAGAATTGACCCAGCAAACCACAATTTAAAAGGCAGCACATAGAGAAGATCATTTTATGCAATTCTCTACTTCTGAATTTTTCTTTTCGCCTTTAAGTGCAGCAATAACCAAACCATGATGGCAGGCTTAGTTCTATTGTGCAGGTTAGCTACTTTCTGGTAACAACACTCTGTTCCTCTCCCCAGTGATTACCACCATCCTACGTACTGTCAATCTCAGGTTCAAAAAACGATCAATCAGAACCACAGTGAGAGATATATGTAGTGCAAGAAGAAATAAAATCTCCACGCTTCCAGAGGTGGACATTTCTCTGATTTCTCTTTTGTTCTCTTGATTGCAAAGTACAGTATGCACTTATTTCATGCATGAAAGCAAACAGAAGAGAACATCAAAAACAGTATTCTGAAGACAGGAAACAGAATTTTGGTGCGTAGCTCTTACTAATTGCTAATCAAAAACCCATTGTTAGCCATACGTTATCTTGATTAAAGGCCGATGTAGGGCATACAAAAAGATACAATGTAGTCATTAGAAATATGGACAGCAATTCAGAAAGAGAAGAGTAAAATACATGTTTTGTTTTATTTAGAAAGGGAGAAATTTAAAAATTGGTAAATCATAACAATTATTTAGTGGAGTTTTAATGGCATCACATGTTAGTCTTGTACAAGGAACTCCAAGATAAAAGCTTAAATTCTCTTAATTCTGAAATGTACAGGTGCTAAACGTCTGCCACTAGAAGGCCACAGGCTTTTTGCTACAGGGAATGAGATGCCACATAATGATCTCCTTATGGTGACTGACCCCATTCATATAATTTGGAAGCAATCCTTACGGTCTTGCTTCATGTTTCTGTTAACTGTGCAAGGTAGTGCAAATATCTGCATTGCTGTTTTTTAATATATATATATATATATATATATGTTTTTATTATAGATTTTCTTGTGTGGCAAAACAAACAAACAAACAAGGAAAAGTACATATGACAACTTTACTTTTGATTCATAGGGTCTTTTTCACAGTTTAGGTTTGGTATGACTCTATTGTCATAGACATCATGAAGTTGGGGGGAAAGAGAGGGGGAGGGGGTAATGTTCTTTTGTTCCCTTGCATAGCGTTTGTGCAGGGTTTTTTTTGTGTCAGCATCCTGTGGGGAGGTAATTTATTTATAAATTTGTTTATTTTTATTGGCATTGCGAGAGACTGGAGGGTCCAATGCTTGACTGATCACGTTTGGTTGGTTGCAGTGTGGTTTGTTTGTATGTGTGAGCAGGTGGGTTCTTGAGTGTCGATTCATGTGAAAGCTATTTCCAAATGTTCTGGATTTTTTTTGGGGGGGGGTTATCTCATGGGAAGGTCATGTTATTCCCATAGCAAACATAACATCCATGTGGTTAATTCTCAGCATTTGTGGCGTCAACTCTGAAGGGAGAGGGACACCATACTGCAGTGTTTGGTGTCCCAGCTGGGGGCCATCTCAGCTTCTGGAAATCTGAAAGTTCATGATGTTTGGTGAAAAGAAAAGAAAAGAAAGAAAACGTAAAGGTCTCCTGGACGGTGAAGTCCAGTCAAAGGTGGTTCTGATGTTGCAGCGCTCATCTCATTTTCAGGCTGAGTGAGCCATGTTTGTTCACAGACATCTTTCCGGGTCATGTGGCCAGCATGACTAAACTGCTTCTGGTGCAAGGAAACACAATGACATAAGCCAGAGTGCATGGAAAAGCCATTTACCTTCCTGCTGGAGCAGTACCTATTTATCTACTTGCACTGGCGTGCTTTCGAACTGCTAGGTTGGCAGGAGCTGGGACAGAGAGCTCACTCGTTGCGATGATTCGAACCGTCAACCTACTGATTGGCAAGCCCAAGAGGCTCAGTGGTTTAGACCACAGCGCCACCCGTGATGTTTGGTACCACTGTGCTTGCTGCACTTATGGCCTTTCAGCCAGAACCAGACTTGATCAGACATATTTTAATGAGATTCAAGAATGCTTTGAAACAAATAGCATCTTCCTTATCTTTCAATCACCAACCAAATGTGTTTTTACTACATGACACTCCCAAATTATTAGTGACATTTATTCCACATGGTAGGAACACTAGTAGATGTGTAGTATGGGCACAATAATAGGGTTTTTCTGGGTTTATTGGTAATCTATGTGAAATGATTTGATTATCTGAAATATATTGGCGTGTGGACACCAAATATTACACGATGATGTTTATGTTGACGATTCAAATCGATTGAAAGTTCAGAAACATCTTGCAACCAGTGTTAGGAACTGAGACATGAAAGCTCGGAGCTAAATAGCACCTTAAACCTAGGTTATGGGTGCAACAACGGAATGTCTAGGTGCCATTTTTTATAAGAAGAATACAAAGCTGAAAATGAATGAACTGCAGCTAAAACATTACGTTCATTTTTCACATAGTCTATTCCTTCCCTTGCCCACCCTCCCTAATATTCTTAAGAGGGTCTCTTCTCCAGTCTTCAAAGAGTAGCTGAAAGTGGGGAGGCGGGAAAAAGGTCCTCCTTTCCTACCACTCTGCAGTTTCAATCTGAAATCTTAGATGCAGTACTGCACCCAGAGCTCAGAGACTGCTCATGCTAATGAAATTCCCTGTTGCAAAATGAACAAGGGGGGTTTTGAACACTGCTTGCAACAACTAGTATTAAGAATAGTCACACTGACACGTGGCAAACACATAGTGTGGAATTCAACACAGTACTCCACCCGCATGCATCCACTAAACATGTTCTAGGGGTTCCCCCAGACTTCCAGAGCATACCCATATTTAGTGGGTGCAAGAGGAATGCAAGGGGAGGAGGGGGGGGAAATGCTGTTCCCTTGTGAGCCTTGTTCCAGGAACACAGCTACTTAGATGTCAGTAGAGCATGAGACTATTTTGTTTGTTTGTTTGTTTGTTTTATTAAAGATTTTCTTGGTTTACAAAGTGTGTGTAATGTCTCTCGTATTTTTCCATAAAACATTTTTACAGATCAATTTTAGTTGTTGAGACATTAGGGGGGGGGGAAGGAAGTGGGTGGGATGGGTGGGAGGGTGGGGTGGGGAGATGATGTTTCTATTTTCCTTAATATATGAGACTATTAAGCTCAGGGTCATAGGTTTGAGCCCCATATTGGGCAAAAAGATTCCTGCATTGCAGGAGTCAGAATAGATTACCTTTGTAGTCCCTTTCAACTCTACAATTCTTTGGAATTAGAAATAAACAACTACCTGACTTTTAGAAGACATCGGAAGGCAGCCCTGTTTATGGAAGTTTTTTTATGTTTGAAGTTTTATTCTGTTTAATATTTTGTTGCGAGACACCCAGAGTGGCTTGGGAAACCCAGCCAGATGTGTGGGCTATAAACAAACAAACAAACAAACAAACAAACATCATCATTATTATTGAATCCAGCCTATAGAACTTGTAAACCACTTGGCAGAAATTTCTTCATTTCTACGACCTGATACTACACCCAACCATCTTTACTTGGTCTCAGTGGGACTTGCTTCCAGATGAGTATACAGTGGTACCTCGGGTTAAGAACTTAATTCGTTCTGGTGGTCCGTTCTTAACCTGAGGTACCACTTTAGCTAATGGGGCCTCCCGCTGCTGCCGTGTCACCGCCACACGATTTCTGTTCTCATCCTGAAGCAAAGTTCTTAACCTGAGGTACTATTTCTGGGTTAGTGGAGACTGTAACCTGAAGCATCTGTAATCTGAAGCGTCTGTAACCCAAGGTACCACTGCACAGAGGATGATAGTTTATGCAATTCAGTAACACAGCCTCAATCCCACATTATAACAGCTAGCTTTTACTTTCAGTGCTGTGGGCTAGCATTCCACAGGCAAGAGAATTGTATGGGAGGCATAGTTGTAAGATAATTGACTAAGTCTTTTTGCATGTTTGTTTTGATAGAGAGGGTAGCACCCACCTGCCATAACCCTTTCCCCCTTAGTGCCCTTCCTGCAGAACTGGCTGCTTACCAATACTATACCAGTGACTATTACACACACACACACACACACACACACACACACACACACACACACCATTTTAAAAATGAGATCCCTATTTGCCAGAGCATATAAAGCTTATATATACTGGAGCAGCTCTCCCAAGAGCTCAGAGGTCCAGTCCCTGCCAACTAAAACCCTTTCTCTGGGATGTTGGGAAATGATCCTGGGACCTTCTGCATGTGCCCTTACAATGTGGCTGCCATATTTTAATTTGCCAACGTACAAACGGCTCCATGCGAACAGTGCATTTGTCCCTCTTCTGCAGCCTTCAATTTGGCAATCCTAGACAACACACCCACTCCCTTCCCCCGCCCCCAGGAGTCCTTTCAACACTAAATGAATCTTGAATTTATGGCCTCTGCTTTGGCACTTGAATCATATGCTTGCACTCTAATGGCGCTGGAAAGATACTATTTCCTTTTGTGTGCGACTTTGAAAGGGGAGGGGGAAGGAAGCGAGACAAAAACGGGATGTGTTTTGTGGGGCAGAGGGTTGCTGCAGCAGCCACAGAAGATAAATATCTTGTCTGCTTCTGTACCTGAGAAGCTTGCCAAAAGAAGTGGAGCACAACTACCTGAACAGTTTTCTTCATAATCCTAAATCAGGTAATAATAGCACATTTCATTACAACTGGCAGAGCAGACAAACGAATAGCGCTGTCTGCTTTTGCTGCAACGTTATCTGTTTCTTCTGGGTCATTATCTTGGGCAAGAGCTGTGCTATTTTATCACTGCAGGGCTTTTCTTCTTCTTTTTTTTAAGTGTGCTGCTAAGGCTTGCTTAGAGACATCAGTGATACCATCAAGGAAAAATGAATTTTTGGCCAAGCCACTGATTCTTACCAATCAAGCCATTGTTCTTTTTAATGGTGTGTGGATTGGGGGAGGCGGGGATCAACCTTTCAAATTATGTTTGCAATGGGTTTTTAATATGAGTTTCAGTGAGATGCCTTGTTTTTGTTTTTGTTTCAAAAAAGGATGGGTGTCGGTCCACCTGAGCTTCTTCACAAGCCCTAATGGAGATCTTTAGGCTGCGTTTGAAATATAGGTCAGGTCTTTCATATGAGGCACGGTCTCCTAAATTTGCTGCAAGTTTCATGGTTAGGAGGGAACCACTGGTGGGGGAGAGCAATGACAACCTCTTGGCGTATGGACAATGCCTCCCCCCAATACCCCTTTAACGGGGAACCCTGTTATTGCCGCCACACTGGGGGCATGGAGTCACCGCCCCACGCCCCCCCCCCCATTTAGGAAGATGACTAAAGGATTCTGCCCAAGGCCTGAAACCGCCAAAGTTGTGACGAATTGCTACGGGAAAGGCGAAACCTGCCAATGCAGGGAAATTCCTTTCCGGCCCTTCAACAGCGGCCTTGGCATAGCAGCGCCTGCGTGCCTGTGGAAAAAAGGTTAACCTGTAAAGTAAGCGTTAATTGAGGGAGTGGAGGGTGGGAGAAGCTCTGGAGCCCGACTGCTGCTTCCTGGTAAGCTACACTCTCTATTGTGTGGGCTGGGTAGTCCCTCCCCTTACCTGGCCAATCCCTTGGCTACGCCTCCCCCAGGCGGGATTGGACAGTTAGCTGGGTAGGCGGAAACCCCAGGTATCCCTTCTGGGGGAGGGTGCAGCCAGCCAAACTACCAGGTGTCGCCCAGGAATTCAGGGGGCTACGCACGACCATTCAAACGTCGCCCCCCATTTTAATGTGGGGAGCGGTCATTCCGTGTGCTGCTCTGGTTTTCCAGAAGTGGCTTTGTCATGCTGGCCACATGACCCGGAAGCTGTACGCGGCTCCCTCGGCCAGTAACGCAAGATGAGCGCCGCAACCCCAGAGTCGGACACGACTGGACCTAATGGTCAGGGGTCCTTTTACCTTTACCTATAATGTGGCTACATTGATTTTAATTGGTAGGTCTGTTTGCAAAGGGTACAGTTGTTTCTTGTATGTGAGAGAGAAAAGGAGACAAAGAGGCTACCTTGCTTTGTTTTGGCAGCCTTAATTTCCACTTCATATGTGCACCGAGGAGGCATTCTTGAGAGAATAGCTTCTCTTCCATTTGCTGCTGTAGCAGATGTGATGTTCTGCTTCTTTCAAAGTGTGCTGCCCTAGGGAGCCACCTAGGGGTGCCTAGCTGTAAGATTACATAAGAAAAGTGTTCCAGTTTCTTCCCTATCTCTTTATTTGCTGCCTTGTCCAAAGTCTGTATCATATCAGAAATGAACGTTTATCTCTTGATCGCTGCAACACTGAGTGATTACTTTTATGGGCCTGTCCACCTTCGTACACCTAATACCACAGACATAACTCTCATATCACTTTGTATCACCCCAAATACATTGGCACACAAGCAGAGCGAATGCCTACATAACACAAGCATAGCGAATGCCTACACAATCAGCTGATCATACACACTTCTTAGCTTATGCAATAGAGGAACATAGATAGCTGTCTTATGCTGAGTCAGACCCTTGCTACATCTCAATATTGTCCACACTGACTGGTAGTAGCTCTCCAGGGTTTCAGATGGCGGGGCTTTCCCCACCTAAGCTGGAGATGCCAGGGATTGAACCTAAGACCTTCTGCATGCCAAGCACTTGCCCTACCTGTTGCCATCCCGATCACCTTCCATGAATCGGAGGATGAGTGTCTGCAGCAGAGAGCTTGCTCTGCTCATGCAGGCTCCCTGTGTGATGTGGAACCCTAAAGAAATCAGCCTTCCATGTGGCATGATAGGCAAACTTAGCCCTCCAGATGTTTTCGGACTACAATTCCCATCATCCCTAGCTAACAGGACAAGTGCTCAGGGATGATGGGATTTGTAGGCCCAAAACATCTGGAGGGCCGAGTTTGCCTATGCCTGGCCTACACAGGCAGTCATTCCCATTTGCAAGACGAAGTTGACTGCCATGGAAGCAGATCATACATAAACAAAAACACCATGATCTTCATGGTTTCACAAAGGGTGACTGCCCAAATTCTGCACGATGGTGTCCCCATCCATGGTGTATATTCTTGAACTTCCGTTTCACATGTTACCTCTTTTGGAAATATGCAAGTTTGAGGTTGCCCACATGGATTCAACTTTGGTTTCAGAAAGCTGCATGTGTGAAGTATAACCAACTTCAGTTAGGGATCATATGTTAATGTTCCTCTATGCCCCATGATATTATTGTAAATAATGTGGTATCGCTGAATGCTGGATTTCTCCACTATATCATAAATCAAAAGTTTGGGGAAACAGCAATTTATGTGTGAAATGTTTAGCAAATACTGAAAGTGCTACCACATGTTAGAAGCCCTCACCAAGCACAGCTTTTCATTAAATCAAGGATAATAGCGAAGTCCCATGCTTGACATTTTTCATCTTACATCTTTAATTTGCATATTTTTCTGTACCATCTCTTCCTGCCGGTTTAGACATTTGATCGCCCTACATTAAAATAAAAAGCAGGCGTTTTCTGCATTCATAACCAATGAGGATGGCATCATGCACTTCTCGGAAGCAACGGTTATGTACAAACATTGTGACATGCTGTGCCATACACATATACTACTGAAAGCAAGGAATTTTCTAAAGAGCCGAGGATTCTTTTATATGTGCCAGCAATAAAGCTAACATTCTTCGTGTGTGCAAACTACCTCCTTTCTTTCTTTCTTTCTTTTTTTAAAAAAGTAAATAGATGTTGCTGTCATTGTGACATCATATGGTTGACAGGGGGTGTCCCTCCACCCTGTCCATGATTTGGTCTATGAGATAAAATTCTGGTTTGTGGAGCCAAAAAGAGTACCCATTCTTGGACTACACACTTGTTTTCTGTTGCTCCAGAGAACCGACCTAGAAAATTTGCAGCTTTGGGGAATGTCTGGCTCTTTCCCCCTCTTGCGGGTATTATGCCTAATGCTTCTAAGTCAGGCATAGGCAAACTCAGCCCTCCAGACGTTTTGGGACTACAGATCCCATCATCCATGACCACTGGTCCTGTTAGCTAAGGATGATGGGAGTTGTAGTCCCAAAACATCTGGAGGGCTAAGTTTGCCTATGCCTGTTCTAAGCGTATCAGGCCAGAAAATTACAGTATAGCCTATTCCCTGTAATTCATTTTCAAAGTCTGATTGTCTATGGCAGGGGTTTCCATCATAGCTCCTTCCAGATGTTATGGACCTCAGCTCCCAGAATCCTTGTCCATTGACCTTGCTGGCTGGGGATGATGGAAGTTGTAGTCCAAAACATATGGAGGGTGCCGTGCTGGGCACCGATGGAGGCATTTTCATAATAATAAAATGACTACCATAACTATGTGGGATAATGGATGTTTCCTATTGACCATGACTGGATGCTGAGAAAATGCATTTCACGAATGTTGTTGTTTGTTTGCAGATAGAAGTAATGTTATGGGTACCTTAAAAGAGTTGTTCAAATAACTAAAATTATGTTTATGCACACAGGTGATTTCAAAAGGCAGAAGCAGCACAGGAATAACAAGCACACAGATGAGACTGAATGTTTTGCTTTTATGCTCTATATCATTGTGTCAAATGCTGGTCCCCATCAGACCATGTTGGATTCAGGTAAAAAGATACTGTGAAAACATACTGGTAGGTACTAAGTTAGGCAAACTATGGCTAATCATCCACCTGAAGATGGGTGATTCAAGAATTACACAGTGAAATCAGTCAGATATAGGATTTGAAGCTTCTTAGTTGCGTTTTCGCTACTCTTACTTCAACAGGTAGTGTACAAACAACTCTGATTTTTCTCCATTGCTGTACAAGTACTCTACAAGGCCACTCCTCTAATAAACAATACTAATGTTATCCACACCAATCTTCCATGTGTTTGGTTTGTGTGCTAGTATTGGGTCAATCCTACTGGGCAGACACTGCATCAGAGTTGCATAGCACAACTTTTGAGCTAAACTCCACTACCATTTGTATACTGGAAGAGCTTATTCTCTGAACATGGGAAACGAGTTTGCTGGTGTATTCAGAGGCAAGTGTGGTAACAAAAAGCCGAATCATTTTAGCCTCCCTCAACTTTGGAGTGCTGCACAACAATTCTCTTTGCAGTCTAAGCTTTGCACAGCGAATAATGTTTCTGGATCTATTCAAGGCTATGTTTTGTTCAGTAAAGTGTTGGATCAGATCAACATGAAGCTTGACAGTAAGTTATAAAGTTAATAATCAGAGCAAATATCAAGCAGATATGATGCAACATATTGTTGAAAAGTAAGGCAGACACTAAGCAGAGTGGTGGTTAGACTTCAATAGAAGCCAGTTCTCTGGAGAAGCAATTTTGCAGGGCTTTTAAATGATTCATGCAGTCAGGATTTCACTGGTGGTTGTTTTCAGAATTGGGTCAAGAACACATATATTTACAACATGCGCAAACATTATGTTAAATTTGAAGGCTGTGATAAACCCACCAAAAGCCAAACAAGTTTAGTATTAATATTTTGCTCTGTCCACAGACCATTCCCCCTGTGCCTCTGTAATTGCAAGGATGGAGATCAATGCTTTTATGTTAGGAGTTAAACATTAATTGAAAGCCTTGTTTTTTTTTAATTTCCTAACTTTCTTAAGTTAAAAGTCAAACCATTAAAATGACATTAGTGTGCTTCCCCCCCTTCCATTAATATTTTTATTAATGGCAGTTAAAGGGTGAGGGTGAAAGCTCAAAGGGGAATTCTTTAAAGCTATCTTCCGGAGGCCTTGGCTGGGAATTAGGGATGGCTGGAAGGTTTCCAAGAGAAACATTTACTGATAGGAAACTGGGGCTTTCTTTGAAATCAGCATGTTTATGAGAATGGGGACTGGTTTAAAATGTAGGCTTTTGAGGGTGGGGGGCATGGAATAGCTTGGATGCTAAAGGCATCGTGTGCCACCCATGATGGTGGTCTTTGCAGTGTTGGTTCTGCCCCCCCCCAAAAAAAAGATGGCTGGCTTATGTTTGTGAAGAAACCTTTCCCCCAGGGCCAGAGTTGGGGAACTACAACTTGCATGCCAAGGCCCCACGACCCAGTCGTTCCCTACATAATGAAATTATGCAGCATATAGAGTTTTTGGTTCAAATTGGCCACAACTTTATTGGTTGCAGTTGGGAGGTTTTTGCATAGGCATTGGGCGAAGCCATTTATTTAACTTCAGCCCGTCTGCTGGGAGTGTAAAGGTAAAGGTAAAGGGACCTCTGACCATTAGGTCCAGTCCAGGACGACTCTGGGGTTGCGGCGCTCATCTTGCTTTACTGGCCGAGGGAGGGAGCCGGCGTACAACTTCCGGGTCATGTGGCCAGCATAACTAAGCCGCTTCAGGAGAACCAGAGCAGCGCACGGAAATGCCATTTACCTTCCCGCCGGAGCGGTACCTATTTATCTACTTGCACTTTGACGTGCTTTCGAACTGCTAGGTTGGCAGGAGCAGGGACCGAGCAATGCAAGTTCACCCCATCGCGGGGATTCAAACCACCAACCTTCTGATCGACAAGCCCTTGGCTCTGTGGTTTAGCCCACAGCACCACCCGTGTCCGGCTGGGAGTGTATCTAAGGGTAAACCACACCAGGGAAGCCCATCAAATAGGGGTACCCCCGATGGCTCCCTGCTGGAGGAATTCTATGGCCATATCCCCCATCTGGGCATCAGACTGAAGCAACTCCTTGTTCTCCCTTTAACTGGATACCCTTAACCAAAGAGAGGCAGGCAGAGGCTACAACTTCCCCTTCAGCCAAGACTAAGGCTTAGCTAATGCCTAACCTTACAAAGTTGTGATGATTGCTATGATGTAGGTGGAAACCAAGTGGCCAGTGCCAATTTGCCAAGTGGAAAAATTCCAGCCAGGTCCAGACATGGCGGTCGACAACATCGCCTAGTGGCATGGTTGGGGAACTACAACCTCCACCAGCCCCAGCCAACATGCTGCAATCCATCAGCATCTGGAGGACCACAGGTTTCAATCCTTGCTCTATACCAGGCATAGGCAAACTCCGGCCCTCCAGATGTTTTGGAACTACAATTCCCATCATCCATAGCAAACAGGACCAGTGGTCAGGGATGATGCGAATTGTAGTCTCAAAACATCTGGAGGGCTGGAGTTTGGCTATGCCTGCTCTATACTCATACTGGCTAGATTATGAGAGGACAAAACAAGTCTGAGTGGTGTGATAGCTGGGGAGAGCAGGAGTCAGAGTTCAACAACATCTGGAGGAAAAGCAGGTTTTTTCACCCCTGTAACTAGAGTGCCTCTGCATTGGTGTATTGAATGCTGTGACAATAGCTATATCATCATCATCATCATCATCATCATCCTCATCCATCATCATCATGAAGGAGTGATTCTGTAAGCAAGTATCGCTGGGTGGGGCCCCTCAGGCAGGTGTTAACAATTAGTCCCCAAAGTAGGAGCAGGTGAATATTTGAGTTAACCTGCCAAGGGAGGGGAGAGAACATGCCATAGATTACACTGCCATTTGATGTCTGTAGCTGGTGCCAGAGAAGACCCCAATAAAGCCTGATAAAGCGTGTTCTCCCATTGAAGAGAGCACGGGTTGCAGAAGGGTTAAAGGAGCAGCTCCCAGGTACTGGGTGGGGTTTTTCGGCTTGGCCACAGCTAGGATTGGATGGGGCGAGTTGCTGGGGAGTTTGGTATGTTGCTAGTTGAATGATTGACAGTTGTTGCCTTTAAAACCTGAGTTTGTGAAACTTTGGTTTCACTTTTGCTGCGTGCAACGGATCTCCTGCCCGCCCTCCCTACATTTAGGGTTGGTGCTTTGCTGTTTGACCTTGCTATGCCTGTCATGGGGTTGTCTGCTTTGGAGCAGGAGCCTGGTAGGAATTTGTCCAAGTGGCTGATTGGCTTTTGTCACTGGTTTTGCCTACTGCGTAGCAAATCGTCACAACTTGTAAGGTTGGCGGTTAGGCATTGGTTAAAATTGCTTGCACTAGGGGTCAGGATAGGCTGGGCCTGCCCCTAGTAACGCTGCTTCAGGGGTATGGATAGGCTGGGCCTACCTCTGAATGCGCGGGGCAGGGGTAGGAAATTGGCTGGGCCTACCCCTGAAAAAGGGTATTCTGTTAAAAGAATCCAGGGACTCTTCTTGCTTTTGTCCACCCCCACCTCAAGTGGTGGGGGGCTAGGGCCACGCAGAGTCCTTGGGAGCATTTGGGGGAGAACCGTGGGTCGTGGCCCGACTCCGTTTTCTTCCTTAGGTGTTTACCCTTTCTGACTTCGCCCTTAAAGCGAATGTCAGCTGTCCCATGGCTGGGGGGACAGTAGTCGGAACCAATGCCTAAGCAACCACTCACATTGGCTGTATTTAAATAAAGTTGTGGCCAAAATTATGCCAAAAACCAAAACCAAAATTATCGTGTGATGTCTGAATTATTGGGGGGGAGCTGGGACGGTAACCTCGACATGCAACCCATTCGGTGCCTACGTATGAGTTATTAGCAGCTTGGGGGGAGGACTCAGGAAAGTGACCCCCTCCACGACAATATTATTGTTATTGTTATTATATTTCTTAGCTGCCCTTCATGCTAGCATCCAAGGGTGGGCCAGAACAATTTAAAAACATAATACTAAAAACAGTTTAAACTAAATTGAAATCAGAAGAATAGGTTGTGTCCCATAAATGTACCGAAAGCCAAAGTAAAGAGGGGGGTCTTCAGCCAAGAACAAAAGCTATATAGTAAGGGGGGGTGAAGTTTCACAGTGCATTCTCCTGGGCCACCCACCACCCAGCTTCTGAAGGTGGCAGAACTACTGAGAAGGCTCCTTTTGCTGACCGAGAAGGTCTGTAGGGAATTAGATGGTCTTTCAGATATATATGAATATGAAATGGAACACCTAAAGGTATTCTGTTATTACTCGACTCATAAATTGAATAATAACAACACAGCAGTATTAGTAATGGTAGTAGTAGTTATAGTACTATTTTCTACATATATTTGCTGGATACAGTCGTTCGCTTCGATAACACCACATCAGTTATCTTCACAACCAAGGCAGTGTTTGCCCAGGTTATTTTTAAGTGTTCCCCGTGTGTCAGCAATGCCACTTCCTGCCTGTTACAGACGGAATCACATCTCCCTGTGGTATTCTGTTTTGATTCCTGAGTAGAAGTAATGTTAATGGGTTTTCTAGGCTCACACCACAAGAAGCAGTTTGTTGCTCGCAGCCTTACACATGCTAGAACCCTTACGAACTTGCCTTCCCACTGTTGTTGTGTGGCTGGTGTTGGTTTGGCTGTTTCTATACTGCTTAATGCCCAGATGACTTCTAAGTGTTTTACAAACATGAAAACCAATCGTATAACATTGTTAGATACAGAATATTTTAAAGATATGCAATAAAAAAAAATCTAACCAAAATGTTAAAATATAAACTGAGAAATCGTTTAGGAATGGATCATAGAATTGTAGAGTTGGAAGGAACCATGAGAGTTATTGCCACTCCTTAGGGCAAATTTCTGTGGTTTGTGACCAATTTTAGCCTACCCATATCATTAATTCTCACTCATCCCCCCCAATTATCAATTTAAATGCATCTGAAGAAAAAAAAACATCCACTCAGTAGGCATGTTGGAGAATTCTGTCAGAATTGAAATGCTACTAGAAATTGCATCAGTTGACGTGTTTCTCTGCAACCAGGAATGGAAATCAAGCAAGAGAATAAGATGGGTATTTACTGTCAACAATTCTTTTCGGTCCACAATTCGCTGTCATTATTCCCCCCCCCCCAGGGCACAAACAGTATGTTATTGATGATATCCCCTCCCACCACATTGGTGTGGAATCATGTAACAAACACATCACTAATTACACTATGAGCAATGAGGTGAATAACCTTTTTTTTGCAGAACCTGAACTGCAGCAGAATGGAAACAGCACTGCATGTGATGGATACAGTGCAGAATGGAGAGTGATACCTTTTTACATCCCTACCACTTTGAAGCCATCCAGTAGCACCTTAGAGACCAACTAAGTTTGTTCTTGATATGAGCTTTCGTGTGCATGCACACTTCTTCAGATCTGTGGTTTAACCGACAGCACCACCCGCGTCCCCTTTCATTCTATAAAGGTAAAGGTAAAGGGACCCCTGACCATTAGGTCCAGTCGTGTCCGACTCTGGGGTTGTGGCGGTGTGCTCATCTCGCTTTACTGGCCGAGGGAGCTGGCATACAGCTTCTGGGTCATGTGGCCAGCATGACAAAGCCACTTCTGGTGAACCAGAGCAGCGCACGGAAACGCCGTTTACCTTCCTGCCAGAGTGGTACCTATTTATCTACTTGCACTTTGTGCTTTTGAACTGCTAGGTTGGCAGGAGCAGGGACCAAGCAATGGGAGCTCACCCCGTCATGGGGATTCGAACCACCAACCTTCTGATCGGCAAGCCCTAGGCTCTGTGGTTTAACCCACAGCACCACCTGTGTCCCCTTTCATTCTATACAGTGTGCTAATTACTGGGGGGGGGGCAGGCAGGGAGAAGAAACTACAGCCATACAACAGCATCTTCCTAGTACAGGGATGCAGTTGTGGGCATTTTTATTCAGGATTTGTGGAGGTAGTGTGAACAGAAATAATTAACGCTCACGGAGGGAGTGACTCCATTTTCCTATCCATTGGATTCACAACTGATTGTCAGTTTTGAAAAGCAAGATTCAAGATTCAAATGTTCCCTTCCACTCCCTTATTTGAAAGGCAGCCCCAGTAAATCTGAACAGGGGCATATCAGGGGCATTCTTGAAATCCAAAGCGTTCTTATTTCCTCAACTTATCCCTGGGTCAGAGACAAAGTAAGCCAGCCCTGAAGCTGGCATTCATCTTTCCTCTCCATCTCCCCCACCTCATATGCTACCCTCAGCCCTTGCTTGCCAATTCCACAGAGCTATATATCACATGAGAAATGTCCATGAATAGAGGTTTCTCATTTCAGACTTGGCCCTCCAACTCATAAATGGCAATGGTGGGGTAGGGGAGAACAGGCCTTAGCCTGCTTGCTTGGATTTGTGTGGAGGATCCACAAGTGAGCAAAAACCTGAACTTGCTTACTGTACTGTAAACAAAATGCCTTATCGCAAAATATTTACACCAGACTGGCACCCACCCTTATGTTTTCAGTTCCTTCACAGGCAATCTATCACTCTCTTATGTTATTTTAAATTTAAATGCATTATGCAATTCCCACTGAGCGCAGTTTCCCAGTTCATCGCTGAGATTAAATCTTGAGTCGCTGATCATAGATGCCAATGGAGTGATATTAGGACCTTGTCCTGTGAAAGGATGAGTTGTTTTCAAATGAACCTTTGTCCTAACAACCTTTCCTGTGTACTTTCTTTCCACCCCAGTGGAAAAGTTTCTGAAAGGAACTGCAATTAATGCTTGAACTCAGCAAAAACTTACATCATCATTGACCTGGCAAACCTACAGTCAAAACCAATTAATTTGATGGATGCCAACCAAGCCAAGCCAAAGGGCGATCATTTTCACTAGCATGTGAAGAAGCTTTCCCCCCTGAATTATACTTGGAAAGCTTAGCATTACCTGGGCAGAAGAACAGATTTCAGCCCGAAACATCGCAGGTCAGCAGGAATATAGCACTGTGTGATCTATAGCAAGCTATAACTTGATATGTGGCAGTAAATCAAAAATACAAATGTCATGAAAGCATCCCAGCAAGACGTTGGCTCCTCAAATTCCCCTATTAATAACAAAAGTTTAGTGAGCAAATTTTGATGTAAGTAATTTAATTAAAACGCTAGAGGCTTCAATACCTGATGCAAGGAGAGATCGATGAAGAAGAAATACCCAAAGGCTAAAGATAGAAACAGGAAGAGTTACTTTAGGACAGGACATCCAGTAATCCAAAGTATAGCATTCTCCTGGCATTTTTACACAACTAAAAAAATGTATTGAAGAGGTTAACGGTAATGGTAGTGATATTTCTTATGCTACATGTGGAACTTTTTCATGCAGATTTTAACAGTGGACACAAACAAAGTACTTTGTGTTAAATTTACTGCACTCCCCTTTAAATACAAAGGCAATTAATAAAAAAAAACCAAAAACCAAAAAGTTTCTTTGTTGGATCAGCTGGCCTGGAACTCTTCAACCACCCCTTCAGTCTAGGTGCTTTTCTTCTGGGTAAATTTCCACTCCTTGTAGCATCTGACTAGGCAGGGCCTTCTCCTTGAATGGACTCCCCCCTTTCTCTTCAAAGATGCTTGTAAGCTGTTCCATTTGCTCCTGGTGTTCCTGGTACAAGGTATCCATCTTGCCACCAATCTTCCTTTGCAACTGCTCCATTTTCAACCTGCTGGCTCGGCTGCAGGAGGATCAACTTCATTTGCTCCAGACATGTTGCTGTTTCTCATTTTAACTGAGGTACACCTTGCTCATGGTCCCCCCTCCAGAAAACGCAATCCCACTTCTGACACAAGTGTTGCACCCCAGTGTCAAGATGCTGTCAACGCTCCCAGCTGGTTGCCCAGGAAAGTATAAAGACAAGGAAAAGTTTCTTACAGTCCTTTTTTATTTCAATCTTTACACAGTGAGGCTATAGAACCCAGCCTCTTGGGTAATAGCATTGTCTCGAGTGAATCTCCACCCCCGACCTCTCCCATTTCCTCATTTGACATACAGTGGTGCCCCGCTAGACGAAAATAATTCGTTCTGCGAAATTTTCGTCTAGCGGGTTTTTCGTCTTGCGGAGCGGCAATGACAGCCGCGCTCCGCAAAACGAAAAAAAAAGACGAAAAAATTTTTCGTCTTGCGAGGCAGCCCCATAGACTTTTTTCGTCTAGCGGGGCAGCCTTCCGCTAGACGAAATGCCTTCGTCTAGCGAGAGTTTTTCGTCTAGCGAGGCATTCGTCTAGCGGGGCACCACTGTACTCATTGTCTCCTCTATGGGTGCTGCTATGTGCCCTCTGTCTTTGAGCTCTTTGCTCTCCTACTTTTAAGGCTTGCTGGGTTCTGGGAGACGGTGGGTCTGGAATGCTTTCTAATGACAATGTTTCAGCTGGGTGTTGTCCCAGCTCTCCCATGATTTCCCAGCTTTCCCCCTCATCTGCTTTTGAGCTGCTACCTCCCTCTCAAACCCCTCTTGTAAATATATACTGTCTTCCTCTTCCTCCTCCCTGGAAGGGTCAGGATGGTTAGGAGGTCTCCACCGTTCCTCCTCTGCCTAGTCCGACACCCTGGCAGACTCCAGACTTTCCAGGGCTTTGGCAGGTTTCAGTTCACCAGAAAGTGATGCCCTTATATGGTTTTGTTATATACAACTTTAGCATAGAATGGAAGGACTCACAGCAACAAATCTTGCCTCCCATAAGGATCTTAACCACCCCTGCCCCCAGGCATAACTTTTGACTCAACACAGTTGACAGAGTGAAACCTCTCTCCAGTTTCTCCAGCCCAACCAAATTCACCCACTCACAGCTCCCCCCTGCCCAGACCTATTGTTTTCCTCCTTGGATAATGTGGTATACAGCCAAGAGAGGGGAGTGGGGAAATGCCTAGCCCCTCCTAGGAGTATCTTCAGTTGTATGCTGACACATCACTTTCAAGATGCTGATGAGGCCATTCTTCTTCCTGCTTGCAGCCACAGCATACAGGGCTTTTAGCTTGAACTAAAAGAAGAAGGTAGAAGGTCAGTGGTTTGAATCCCCATTACAGGTTGAGCTCGCGTTGCTCGGTCCCTGCTCCTGCCAACCTAGCAGTTTGAAAGCACCCCAAAAAGTGCAAGTAGATAAATAGGTACCACTCTGTGGGAAGGTAAACGGCGTTTCCATGCGCTGCTCTGGTTTGCCAGAAGTGGCTTAGTCATGCTGGCCACATGACCTGGAAGCTGTACGCTGGCTCCCTTGGCCAGTAAAGCGAGATGAGCGCCACAACACCAGAGTCGTCCGTGACTGGACCTAATGGTCAGGGGTCCCTTTACCTTTAGCTTAACAAGCAGTGTTTATATACTGTGTCAGAATCCCGCCCATAACAGAGTAAGTTTCCACCCTCTGCCCACTTCAATCTCCCAGTTAGGTAGTCTTTTTCTAATAACTCCACGAAGTGTTCTTTAAAATTATACAGATTCTTTATCCTATTGTAGTGCTTTCAAAGATTTTCTTAGAGAGCTAGTCTACAGAGAAATATAAATCATATAACACAGAATTCCAACTGTACCATTTTGCACAATTTGGGGAGAGGGGGTTGAACATTATATAACTTTTAGAAAAGATCCTTCCATATTGAAAACTAGCATGCCAGGGAGAGAAAGGCTAAGTATGCCTAGTCTCTCCTCGGTATGCTCTGATTTTGCGTTTTACATTTTCCTATTCAGATCATACAAACAAATGGAAAAAAGCAAAGCTAAATTGATTCAATATGGGTACTGCAACAACATCAACAGCTGTGAGAGCAACAGCAAAGCAAACAACACTCTCTAAAGCAACAGGAGCTCCAATTGTGCTCCCACTCTGCTCAGAATCTATACCAGCCTCCCAGGTTCCTGAAGTGAGATATGAACTGATATTGCTTCCGCCTGCAGGTATGGAGGCAGGTGCTTTTTGTCGAGCCTCTATGTGTCTCAAAGCTTCTCCTCTAGGAATAGGTTTTTAGCACAAGTGCGGCGTGCGAGTATCATTTGATGCCTATTATGAAAGGGGATTAAGAAACAAGGCTAGAAAGGCTGTGCCAAGAGCAAAGTGGAGCTGAAACAAGAGCAAAGCACCTGCTGTACAAATGGAAAGATCT
Source organism: Lacerta viridis (assembly GCA_900245905.1). Classification (NCBI taxonomy): domain Eukaryota; kingdom Metazoa; phylum Chordata; class Lepidosauria; order Squamata; family Lacertidae; genus Lacerta; species Lacerta viridis. The sequence continues at coordinate 792,260 of OFHU01004604.1, forward strand.
GTGAGATGAGATGACTCTTGGTAGCACAGCCCAAGTATATCAAGCTTCATAAATTGCTGAAGCTTGTTCATTATCAGTGACTTGCCTGCTTCTTACCCAAATGGCTGTAAGGCTGGATATGATTATGAATATACTGTTGCTCTGGGAGCAGGGGTGGGGTGGGGGAGAAGAAATCCAAGATGCTAATCCATAAAAGAAAGGTCTGGACTACTGGAACTCTGCCTAAAGGAATAAGGAATCCTATGGTCAGCTGTATGGCAGGCTGTACAAGCAGCAGTAATTATTCATTAGAAACTGATAACCAGTGTCGTTTCCTGTCTTCTGTCCATTTAGCATAGCCTATAGTGCAATCAGCAGAATATATTTTAAGGCAAAACACTGCCATCCAGAGGATATCCATCTTCCCTGGAGGATCTACGCTAGCAGCTCCAAATTGCCACTGTAGTGACTACTGAAGAAGAAGAAGAAGAAGAAGAAGAAGAAGAAGAAGAAGAAGAGTTTGGATTTGATATCCCGCTTTATCACTACCCGAAGGAGTCTCAAAGCAGCTAACATTCTCCTTTCCCTTCCTCCCCCACAACAAACACTCTGTGAGGTGAGTGGGGCTGAGAGACTTCAGAGAAGTGTGTGACTAGCCCAAGGTCACCCAGCAGCTGCATGTGGAGGAGTGGGGAATCGAACCCGGTTCACCAGATTGCGAGTCTACCGCACTTAACCACTACACCACACTGCAGCTCATTTTCTATCAGTATTTTCCCCCAGCTTTTTAGACCCCCCCTAAAAAAATGGTACTTCTTTTTCATTTGAAACTTCAATAATTTGTGCTTCAATTTGCTTGCTTTCCTCTTGTTTCCCGTGGTTTTTCTTCTTTTATGATAGTGAAAGCGCTTGCATCCTGCTTCCCAGCTTCCCATGGGTATCTGGCCATTGGGAGAACAGAATGTTGGACCAGGCGGACCATTGGCATGATCCAGCAGGCTCATATTAGGTTCTTAGGTTCAGAGAGCACCCTATTCTCCTCCTTGCACTTCAGTCAACTGTGTAAAATGCACAGCTGATTTTAAGTCTTGGTGGGCTATCCCACCATCCAATGCGGCCAGCCAGGAAGGAACCAATGACTGGCCATGCCAAAAGGAATTTTGCTTCCTGGGGAATGGGAGGATGGGGAGCCCATGATGGGCTGCAACTGCCACCCACCCCCAAGCAGTATAAGTGGCCATTAGGAGTCTCTGGACAGGGGTTGTAATCTTTAATAGAAAAACTTACCGGTAATAGATTTATAAGTAAATAATGCAACTATATCTCACATACAACTTTTGTGAAACACGGTATTAGCCATAGCTGTTACTTCTGTATGCCTACACCACTACTTGCTTTTATAGATCTTGTTCAAATATCTTTCTTTTAATTAAGCCCATTTGATCTATATTGACATATTTTGCTATGCTAATTTCATTTCTCACATTTATCTCAAGGCATTCTGATCTATCAGTTTATTTCCCCCCCTGATACCTTTCCCAATACCTGCGATAACCTCTTTATAACTCCCCTATTAGACTTTTCAGAACAGGACATTGCCAATACTATGCTGTCTGTATACAGCAATATTTCTTGTAACTGTACCACTTTCATATTTATATTCTCCTTCATAGCTATTCCCAATGGTTTGATACCTATAGCAAATAGTAGAGGAGGTAAATGATAACCTTGCCTGACAAACAATATCTTTCTTACATTGATCAATTTGCCAAAATCTGTGCTGCTAGTTTTATCTAACTGCTAATTCTGTGCCCATATAGAAATATTTCACACATGTATTACAAACTCTACTCTATCAAATGCATTTTCTGTTTACTTTTTTTTTTTGCTAAATGTGTGATAATTGTTAATCTTCTAAGATTTGTTGCTAACTTTCTTCTTTTTGTTAAGCCCATTTGATCTATATTGACATATTTTGCTATGCTATTGTTTAATCTATTGGCCATTATTTAGGACCATATCTTAGCATATATCTTGAAAGGAGATATTGGTCTATATGAGCTTGACAGTGATAAATATTTTTTTGGCTTAGGAATCAATATGACTCTAACTTCAATCTATGATTTAGATACAAATAGCTTCCTTTTTAAATTTAAAGCAAAGGGTTTTCTGTATCTTTAAACTCCTTTTGTCTCATTTTGAATTTTCAACTCCACTAAACTGTCCTCGTATTATTAAATATCCTTCCAAAATGTCTATTTTTTTCTGCCAATACCTTATAATAGTTGTAGAATTATTGAACTGTACAGTTGTAAAGGACCTCTAGGGTCATCTAGTACAACCTCCTGCAATGCATGAATCCTGCTCACAGTCATCCCTGGGTGGGTTCAAATCATCAACCTTCTGGTTAAAAGCCAAACACACTCACCCATTGTCAACTCCTCTCTGTGGACCCTATATACAGACTAACATTAGCATTTTCCAGTGAGTACAATCTAGCTGAATATTATTTGTAATGCCACCAAATTACTTCCTTCTATTTCTTCTGGTAATTCTCTTAAATTCATATCTTTCTTTCTTACTCCACTGGTTGCTTCCTCAAGCCTTTCTTTGTTCAGTTCCAGCTTGATCGATCATTCTGTCATTTTTGCTTTTTTCTCGGAGAATTTTTCTTATCCCATTTATTATTTAGCTTTCATGTGTTTCTACTCCTATTTCTATTCCTTTCTCCATTTCAATTATTTGTCACTGAATTTTAATATCTTGTTTTTCTTTTCTTTTTGTCCAACTCCACCATGAATTCTTTCAGAAATTTATCTTTTCCTGTAATGCACAACTCTTTTTAAAAACTTCTTTTATATTTAGTCCTTATTGAAACATTTCCTTCATTGATTTTATCTCTGTGGTAAACATCGGTTTATTTTTTCCCCCATTGTAATCAAACGAGTTTCCATTTTCTTCTTTCTCTTGCCCTCTAGTTATTCTAGAACCAATGTTTCCTAAGTGTCCCATTATCTTGGCCTGGCTTCCATGACACCCCATTCATGTTAACACTCACTATATATAAGATTTTTCCTATTTCCTCTAAACTGACAATCAAGGATTAATTTCAATTTGTTAATTTCTTGATTAAATTATAATTCATTGCATGTCTCATAGTTAATTAGTTCAAGTATATCATGCACTTAATCTTCAGTGAGTCAATTCATATTTTTGATTGCTACAATTTATCATTTCAATTCATGTTCTGATTAATCAATTTGTATTCCAATTCATTATATTCTCAAATCCCTTGAAAATTCATGAATTACTCTTGATTGAATAGTTCACTTTGTTATTAGGTCCGCCACTTTTACTTAGGATTACTTGTATTTTCAACAATAATTTTGTATGTTTCCCAATAAGGTTGTAATTATTTGGATTTATATCCACCATATATAAAGACTCAGATTTATTTCCTTGACTTGCCACATTCTCCTTGCTTTCATTACAGGGTCCCAGGTTACTTTTAATCTTGCTTCTTTCTTTACTCAGGCAATTCAATATTTAGTCTTCCTCCCTTCTAACAGCTTCCAAAGTCTTTATTTCCTGTGCAGCATCACACCTTGCTGCCTCATTTCTTGCCTCATTGGCTTGTAGCACTGCCTTGCAATGTCTGTGCAGGCATTTGCCAGCAGTCAGCAGGGTCCTGGTGCACCCAGACTGCACATAGTCATTCCCCAACCTGTTGTGGTGGCTGAGAGGTGAGTTGCCAGCTCAGAATGGGTGAAGATTAATGGGGTGCATCTGCATCACCTCCCCCCTGCTGGTTGATTGCTTCCACAACCAGAGGGTTTTGTCAATTGATGGCCATCCTTCAAAGTTTGCTCCCATCATCTCATGCACAGAACTGTACTGCAGCAGAACATGGCAGTTTCAGGTCACCTAATGGATCTTCCAAGAATTTGTGTATTCCTTTTGAATTCCACCTCCAAATAACTTTGTGTTCCACAAGTGTATGCACCATGTGAAAATGAATTATTTCTCTTTGGGTCTCTACACAGAACCTCTTTGTAGCCAATTTCATTTGTTGTTGTTGTTCAGTCGTTCAGTCGTGTCCGACTCTTCGTGACCCCATGGACCAGAGCACGCCAGGCACGCCTATCCTTCACTGCCTCTCGCAGTTTGGCCAAACTCATGTTAGTAGCTTCGAGAACACTGCCTTGTCGTGGCGAAGGGGCTTGAATTACTCAGGGAAGCTATGGACAGGTCAAGATGGACAGGTCATAGTGGAGAGTTTGGACCAAACGTGATCCACCTGGAGAAGGAACTGGCAAGCCACTCCAGTATCCCTGCCAAGAATACTCCATGGACAAAGACAAAAGGCCAATTTCATTGGGCATACCTAAAACTTTTCTTTTTCCACTTTGTTCAACCAACTGATGATTTTTCATGTGCCCCCTCCACCCCCAATTAATCATCTTGTCTTGGGCAGATCAGTTGTGTACAATAAACTAAGGAAGTTTGCATGGCCAGTTACTCATAGTGTTGCGTGTCTTTCAAAGGAGCATGACTCAACTTCATTAGAGGGACAATTTAATATCTAACCTACATTACAACAAGAGTAATTCAACTTACACAATGAGTTTGGAAAACATTTCCAATGAGAAATATAAAGGGCAGCAAAGCAACAATTTAGAACAGTATGATAAATAAATATATATTATTGGATAGATTGAATGGACACTTAATGGATGACTAATTGCAGAAATATCTGTAAAACACGAAAGGTTATAATTAATTTCATTTTAGTGTCTCCTCTTAAGGAAATTTGCCACCACACAAAGGCAATCAGCAGTCAATTTTATAGTTCAATTCCCTCACAGCAATAGACAAACCAATTAAACAGAGCAGGTAAATGGGCACATGTAGACCAGCACCAGCAGTAAGTATTTTATAAAATGAAGGTGAATACCATATTGACAGGACACATCAGATAACAATAGAGTTTTGGTACCAACTATGTAAACAGCAGTGTTTGATTATTCAACAAGAACAAAATAATATAATTTATGGGGATTAAATTTGTTCTTTTTAGATCTACTCCATTCTAGAGATGTCTGCCTATTGCAAAAAACAGAAGCAGTGTAGCTCCTCTTTTGACATCCATGCTAAAATGGATCATTTTTGCCCTAATAGGCATTACTACATTTCCTTTCATTGACTCATATTTGCCACTTAGTGGCCAGCTTACTCTGGAGAGATCCAGACACTTCAAAGCCATGCGATGTATACTTTTCTATAATTCACAAACTTAGCCATGCCACAATGCCCACTTCTTATTTCTTTTCTTTGAAAGAATTGCCCATCTAGTTCCTCCTCCTTGTTGTTCTACCAGTTACTAAGAAGACCAGTCCTCTAATCCCATGGCTGCAGATATCTGACACTGCACAATGTCCTGCAATCTGAAAATCCAACCAGTTTCTTGTTTCTGACATATCTAAAGGCATTTGTACTGTTCATTTTTAGCAATAGGGGGAACACAAGTAGGGAAAGCGCTGCTGCTCTTTCAGAGTGGTTGGCTGAAATAGGTGAACCTTTGGCCTGAAACAGCAGGGCTTGAAGTTCTTCTGCTCTCCAAATACTGTGGGAGAGTTTTGCTCAGATTCTTTTCAAATAGATTTTTCGTCAGAGTATGTGCACCTTTTTTTTATATGTTTCTTTGTTTTAGAAAGACTTCCAGTTTTCACCCTTCTTACCTTCTGTGGCTTCCTTGACTATGTAAAGGTAAAGGTAAAGGGACCCCTGACCATTAGGTCCGGTCGTGTCCGACTCTGGGGTTGCGGCGCTCATCTCGCGTTACTGGCCTGAGGGAGCTGGCGTACAGCTTCCGGGTCATGTGGCCAGCATGACTAAGCCACTTCTGGTGAACCAGAGCAGCACACGGAAACGCCGTTTACCTTCCCGCCTGGAGCGGTACCTATTTATCTACTTGCACTTTGACATGCTTTCGAACTGCTAGGTGGGCAGGAGCTGGGACTGAGCAACGGGAGCTCACCCCGTCATGGGGATTTGAACTGCTGACCTTCTGATCAGCAAGCCCTAGGCTCTGTGGTTTAACCCACAGCGCCACCCGTGTCCCATCTATGGGTACAGATAAATTCAAATTCCCTAACCATGCACTCAGCTGAAGAGAGGAGCAGGTACTCCCAACACCCTTGCATGCACTGGTGTCAGGGACTGGACTGAGGAGGAATGGTGAAGACTGCCTCGCCTCTTCCTGCACTTCCCAGAGAAGAGGAAGACAGTATATATTTAGAACAGTGGTTTGCAGAAAGTCACAGTTCAGAGGCTGCAAAGGGTAGAAGCTGGGAAATATTGAGAGGAGGAGCAGGAAGAAGAAACACCAGGGGAGAGACAGCCGACAGACTCAGTGTCTTTGGAAAGAATGCCAGACCACCCATCTCCCACGTCCCGGTGAGCATTGAGAGTAGGAGAACAGAAAGCTCAGAGGCAGAAAGCACAGATCAGCTGGTGCAGGGATGACGTAGAATAGGACAAATGGAGGGGGTGGGGCTTCACTAAGAGCAACACCATTACTGGAATGGAGAGGCACTTTTCAAAGCTTTTCTCTGTGAATATTGAATAAAGGACTTGGTAAGAACTCTTCTTGTTATCTACTTCTTGGCTGCCAACCATGAGAGAGATTGATTCCCTGAAGCCTGACAATATGGTAGACCTGTTCTATCCTTGATTTGCCTGGAAAGTCCAAAGTAAGTTTGTAGGTGAGGCTGGTTGAATCCAAAAGTATGGATGGGCAGATCAATCCCCAGAATTCAGATTCCAGAGCACACTCACCTGACTTGATGCAGACAGATCATGACATGGATTGGATCAGGAGTCCATTTTACAATCCATGGATCCCATCGTGTGGCATCGGCCTCAATCCAGATAACAGGCTTTTGTTTTCTTTTTTAAAAAATGCTTTTCAAAAAGCTCCAAAACAGAGGACAAAATACACTAAGATCAAATGCTATTGCTTCCAGTCGAACTTGCTCTTGCTCCATTTTAATCAAAGCATGTGGCAGCAAGGGGCACTGTGTGCTTAGCTGCTCAAGGCTGTGCACATCAAGATGACGTGTTTTGGACCTTTTTAAAAGGCAAAGAAAAAGCTTGCTTTGTGGACAGAGGCAGTACTATGGCCCCCAGGCCACCACGCCAGCAATTTAATATTTCCAAGCAGATTAAACATCCATGCAGAAGTGGAATGAGACAGACATGTAGAACTGGGATGGGCTATTCTTACTTACAAGACGTATTAAGATGAGAAACAACAATAAGGAACTATATAAATATACCAGATGCACTTCTCATGGTTTGGGCCATGGACTGATGCACACCTGAAAAAGAACGAAAAAGTCATATTGTTAAGTCATGCACATAATTTTCAGAGGCAGAGTTTCTTAGAAAACATGTAATGGGAAAATCTTGGTGAACCCATAAGGGATCAGGATGTTGAGAAAATGCTTATTCAATTTCTCTCTCCCCCCCCCCCCCCGATGTCCCTCATTCTTTTTATGTATACTAACATGGCTCAGTTGGTAAAGCATGATATTGTTAATCTTAGGGTCATGGGTTTATGGGTTTGAGCCCCACATTGAGGGGGAAAAAATTCTAAATTCCAGGAGGTTGGTTCCATCCAACGCTACATTTCTATGTGTGGTTGGTGGTTTGTTTGTTTGTGTTTTTTTTTTTTTGCTTGTTTGTCTCCTTCAATTAAAAGACAATAAATTTATAAAAGATGAATAATAATAAGGCATGATGCGGTGGTTGCTGCCCATTGAGAATGGTGGGGCAGAAGGCAAGGATTTGAGCAGTAGATGGAGCCAATGACTGATGGAGAAAACTCACTGGTTTTGTTTCCATCCTCTTGCCTGGTGATTTCTGCAAAAGCAACACAGAGAATAAGAAGAAGGAAGCTGACAGTCAGGGCCATCCCCTGGACTACCTAAGAAGATAGGTAGATGGGGCTTCCTGAGGACAGACTGAGCTTGGTGTGGCTCTGCCCCTCTTGCCCTAACAGACTAGCAGACCCTCCAAGTGTCCCTATTTCCCAGGAACAGTCCAAGATTTACAGGCGCCATTCCAGTTTCTGATTTGATCCCGGAATGTCCCGCTTTTCCTTAGGACACCCCAACCCTGAGATATGTTGAAGGATATGGAGTTTTGCAACCCAAGGAGATAAGTAATTATACAACCTTCAGAAGGCAGCCCTTTATAGGGAAGGTTGTTTTTTTTTAAAAAAAAAGTTTAATGTTTTATTGTTTTTATATATGTTGGAAGCTTCCCAGAGTGGCTGGGCCAACCCAGTCAGATGGACAGGGTATAAATAACATCATCATCATCATCACCATTGACAGACATCCCTATTTTTATCAGATAAATGTTGCAGGGTATGGACTAGCCACCCCCAAGAAGTGTTTCCAGTCCTGGGGAGACTTGTAAGTGACTTCAGTTGGCTGTGCTTGAAAACCCCCTTCATACCTTCTCACAAAACATGGGAAGTTTTTTTGGGGGGAAGCAGGAGCACCCACTGTATGGGCACTCGGTTTCCCCTCCCCAGTTCAAGCTCTCATGCAACCCTTTGAATGCTTGAATAGGGCTTAGACTGCTCATTGTTCCTTGTGAAATTTCACTTTCCACAGAAAAAATTGCTCCTAACCACTACACTCAGTGAAATGTCCTTAGTCCGTGAACACAAGCAGAATGCTTTCTGGGGAAACAGACACAAGAGGCATTTTCATCATTTTCAAAGCACCTATTTGGCCTGGAAGAAAGATGTTATTTAAACTCAGGACCTTGGGATTTGTTATCTGATGTGATATACTATTCTCAAAAGCCTGGCAGAACGCTGTACTGCTTAGCAGCCTGTGAAGCCAAGCAGAAATTCTGTTTTGTAATCTGAAGTGTTGCCAGAGGAAAAAAAAAAACAGTGTCTACTAAAAAATTAACCAGATGATTGGTGACTTTGCTAGACTGCTGGAAACATTTAGATGTAGCCTTTTTGCCAGTTTTGTTTCCAGCATATATGCTTATACAAGCTATTTATCTCTCTCTCTCTCTCTCTCTCTCTCTCTCTCTCTCTCTCTCTCTCTCTCCCCCCCCCCCCACCTCCCTTCCCTCCCCTTTCCCTGTTTCCCCTGTTGACTCCTCTCTCTTTAGGTTCCCGGTTTTTCCTTTCAACAATTTCTGTTTCTTAAATCTCCTCCTTCTGAAGGCTCTTCTACCTTTTTAGGAACTGTGCAGATCAGCCAATAGCAGCCAGAGAACCTTGAGTCCTGCACTTTCTCTCTGTGACAACAGGGCAGTTCATCCAATCACTGTTTGAGTCTTCACATCCACCACTTCACAAAACGGGCTGTGTCGTCAAATTTGTTATTGCTGTTGTTAACAAATTTAGAGACCTCTTCATAGCATAAAGCCATTGAAGTGGCGTTCGCAGTAAAAAGCAGAATAAAACACAGAAGGACAAGTTCTAAGAACAAAAAAATCAATCCCCTGGCTGTTACAGCACATCTTATGTGGTTGAAATTGTGAGTCTGGGAGGGATTTAATTGAGAGGAGCCTGTAGCTGGCACTGTCAATGGGAGTGGGTGGTGCTGTGGTCTAAACCGCTGAGCCACTTGGGCTTGCCAATCAGAAGGTTGGTGGTTCGAATCCCCGCAATGGGGTGAGCTCCTGTTGCTCTGTCCCAGCTTCTGCCAACCTAGCAGTTTGAAAGCATGCCAGTGCAAGTAGATAAATAGGTACTGCTGCGACGGGAAGGTAAACGGCATTTCCGTGCGCTCTGGTTTCTGTCACGGTGTTCCGTTGCACCAGAAGCGGTTTAGTCATGCTGGCCACATGACCTGGAAAGCTGTCTGTGGACAAACTGGCTTCCTCGGCCTGAAAGCGAGATGAGCGCTGCAACCCCATAGTCGCCTTTGACTGGACTTAACCATCCAGGGGTCCTTTACCTATACTTTTTTTTTTTTTACCTTTATGAAGAATGTCAAAAGTGTGGAAATGTCCATTTGAAACTTTTGCTTAGTTTAACAGTTACAGTTCGGCTGGTGATTGCACCCACACAGACAATAAACTTGGCTGAGTTTTGTGCATTTAATCAAGAGGGGAAATTTGCTTCCAACTTAAATGGCCGGCTTCTTTTTCCCTTTACAAGTTTCAGTGCACATGTAATATGAAGCTGAGTCGCCCAATATTTCTAGTTATTAAAATTTACCATGTTTCTGCTCCCCAGAAAGTGTAAGAACTATCTTCCTGCTTCCTGTCCAAGCTATGTCTTGCATTTTGCCTCCACTGTCATCAGCTAGATTTCTATGAGAAACTCCTAAGTCAGACTTAATGGAGACAGGGTTAATAGCAGCTGTGGGAGACTTTGTTTCAGGCAGTGGAAAACGGTAAATTTGGAAATGCAGGAGCTAATTACAGCAGCTTCCATAGTCATGCCTCCAAAGAGATTCCAAAATGCAGTCATCTGACTTGATGCATTATAAAATGTGGAAGACACGCTTCTTTGCCCTGTCTTTTGGCATTTGAGATGTATGTTTTTAGGACTCACCTTATCTCAAAATTATAGAGTTGTTTTTAATTGTTTCAAAAGTTGTGTTATAATGGTTGTAACCTGCCCTGGAACTTGGGGAAGAGGACAGGCAATAAATTGTAAATTTATAATATAATATAATATAATATAATATAATATAATACAATATTTTCTTTTTTCTTCTCCCCCCACCACAATCATATTCCCCCCCCCAGTTAATTCACATTACATGTTAATTGCCATACAACTTCATCATTATACATAACATGATTATATTATTTCTGCAAATTCCCCACATCTACCCCTGCCACCACCTCCCCTTATGATAATATTTTCTCATGGTATGGTCTGAAAGCATGAAGCCAACACCTTGATGAAAATTAAAAGATCTGGATCTTGTCCATACTTGGATGACTGGTTGCCTAGAAGTCCCATGTATGTCAGCTTGGATTCTATGGCAGGCAAAAGGTCCGTTGATACCTGCACTCACCACCTCATTAATTAACCGCTGCCACCAAACAGTCTGTCTGGTATTCACCACTTCATTAATTAACCGCTGCCACCAACCAGTCTGTCTGGTATTTACTTCACTCAGTTCAGTCAAGGAGAATATTGGAACAAAACTGTTTTATTTGAAGTTTGGTACATAAGCATGTGGTTTCTGAATAAACAGTACTTTCTTGGTTGTGTTCTTGTTAACAACAGTGCCCAACTATTTCTCCCACCCCTGTTCCTACTCCTTCCCTTGCCACCCTCCTTCCAACCTCTCAATACCCACAACAAGCCCCCAAGACAAAGACAAACCCAAAAGACAAGCCTAAAGATTAAAGACTAATGAACCAAAAGACTAAAGCCCTGGATTGAGGGAGGTGTGGGTAGTTCCCCTGTACAGCGTGCAAAGCCAAGGGGACAAAAAACTGAGAAGACTCATAATTGAGAAGATCCATTTGGGGCCATCAAACTTTGGCTTTCCATCTTTGCATTGCTATTGATGGAAACTATTAGTTATGCCTTTTCCTCATTGATTTTGAGCCTGGGGCTATGACCTATGATTTAAAAAATTGATATAGATTTCTTTAGTAATCAATAATGAAGAGATGTTCATTATTTATTTATTTATATTTATTTAAAGCTATTTATATACCACCTATCATTCAAAAATAAAAATAAAAAATTTAGGCAGCTCCCAGCTAGCTAAAACATGATTCCGTTAAAATCAATATTGTAAACAATTAACAAATTAATAGAGCAGCATTCATAAACTGACTGAAATGCTCCAAGGCCTGAGTAAAAGGAGGAAGTTTTCAAAAAGTGCCAAAACACTTCATCATCTGTGTTTGTCTAATTTCTGAGGGGAGGTGGTTGCACAGAGCTAGAACAGAAAATATGTTCCCCCTGATCACTGCAGAATGGACATCTACAGACCCTGGTATAACAAGGAGTGTCTCACTTGGAAATCTCAGTGAGCATCATTAAAAATGACAACTGCACTAGAAATGGACTAGGCAAGTTTAGTGAAGTTCACTGAATTAGTTCAAAAATCTCTGAATATGGCATGGCTTCCATAATTGTCAGCCGTATTGGAACGTAAGTTAAGCTCATTTTGGGAAAGAATTTTTAATTATTTCCAGTTCATTTTTTATTGTTTAGGTTATTTGGGAATATAAGCTTAAATATAATAATTGCTGGGGGGAAACAAACAATTCCCATCCCACTGTGCATGTTTCAATGTTTTCTTGTTAAGTGAATATTACACTTCCACACAGCAGCTTGTGACATTCTGAATAGCTGGGGAATTGTCATGGATCATTGGGATGAACACGAACGAACTGTAAATGGAAGGTTGAGGGCAAATTCAGTCTCTTAACCATAACTTAACTAAGACTGAAATGGGCCTAGATCAGGCATAGGCAAACCCGGCCCTCCAGATGTTTTGGGACTACAATTCCCATCATCCCTGACCACTGGTCCTGTTAGCTAGGGATGATGGGAGTTGTAGTCCCAAAACATCTGGAGGGCCAAATTTGCCCAGGCCTGGCCTAGATAATCAGTGTTTTCCCCCCAAAGTGCTTGGAGTGGTGCCCACCATCCTCTTGAACTCCTCCTCCGAAAGGAAGGTATTTATGACCAAAAAGTACAGTGCTTTTCTGTGTATAAGATGACCCTAAAAAAAAAAACCCTCTAAAATAAGGTTTCAAAACCCAGGGGCATCATATAAACGGGTAGTGGGTCGAGGTGACGGGTGATTGGTTGGAGCCATGAACTGCTTATTCTCATTGGCACTTTTGTGTGTGATTAGTGGCTGTGGCAAGAGTTGCTGTGGATTGGATCCTGCTGCGGCAATTGTGCTTGCTATTTCCTGCCGTTGTTTGTGATGGGGCTTGTTGCAGATGCGAGCGGTGTGAGCGATTGTAACTGTCGGGTTAGTGATTTACGGCACACCCCCCCCCAAATAAATCTCAACAACTTGGGGCCAGCCTCTCCCTCAATAGCTCAACATTTTATTAAATTGGAGTCCCCCCCCCCAAAAAAATAGCGTGTGTGTTATACACGGGGGTGCATTATACACAGAAAAGTACGGTAGTTCTCAAAAACCTGTGATCCAGTCAGTAAAGACACAGTGTTATCCTTAGCAACTTTAGGCTTGTGAAATGTCAAGGTAAAAATCTGGACACAAAAAGTTGGTTTTTTTTTTAGGGCAAATGTCCGATAGGTCTGCCACCACCGCTGAGCTTGAACCACCCATGCCAGAGAAGGAGAATAAGCCTGAGCCACTGTGGCGTTTGCCCGTTCTTTTGGAAATGTCTGTACAGAGGGAGAGAAAGAGTTGATAGGTAGACCAATAGGAAAGCCCAGAGGCGGAGCCTACCTGTTTTTAAAAGGCTTAGCCAGAGGTTTAGACAGTCGGGAAAAAGCAGTTGGGAAAGCAGTTGGAAGACAGTTGGAAATAGAGAGACAGTTGGTTCGGTTGGTTTCTTGTGGGTGGGAGGCATAGGAGTCAGAGTGAGCTAGAGACAGAGGGGAGACAGAGAGAGTGAATCAGATTACAGTGTTTCAAAGTATTTAAAACTTGTTTGCGTTCACAATAAACTGGAATCTTTGTTAATACGTTACAACCTGACTGAGTCTGAATATATTACCGGGGAAACCTGGTTGGTGGCAGTGGAAGAGATAAGCCGTGGTGGTGCAGGGTCAATAGTCTGCGGAACGACTGGGGGCTCTGTGCGAACGCCACAGCCACCTGCAAACATTTTTAATTTTTTTTTAAACCCCAAATCCAGGACATTTACTTTAAAATGTAAATTTCCCGCTGGATGGGCATGTAGGACCCGCAAAAGAAGACATGTCTGGGAATTCCCGGATGTATGGTAACCCTAAGCAGCATGTTTCCTCATACAGTGGTACCTCAGGTTACAGACGCTTCAGGTTACAGACGCTTCAGGTTACAGACTCCGCTAACCCAGAAATAGTACCTCGGGTTAAGAGCTTTGCTTCAGGATGAGAATAGAAATTGTGTGGCAGTGCAGCGGCACATTAGCTAAAGTGGTACCTCAGGTTAAGAACAGTTTCAGGTTAATAATGGACCTCTGGAACGAATTAAGTTCTTAACCCAAGGTACCACTGTAGAACAATTCACGTATGCATGCTATTGTATTACACAGAAAAAGTGAACTCATATGATAAGTACTAAAGTCTCTTATTCACATTTTTTTACAGACAACTTTATGAAAAACGAAGAAGTTATTCAAACTCCTGCAGATTGGTTGAAAGGATATTTAAGGTTCCCCCCTTAGTTAATCCATGAAAAAGCAATTATTTTCTCAGTTTTGCAAACATAAGATTGCTTGAAGCCTGTTATATCCCCTAATGTCTCTAATTAGACATCATAATTTGCTGGTTCATTTGATCATTACAGGGAGACTTCCTGTTTTTCCACATGTAAAATGTAGAGCTGTATGGGCTTAAGACTACAAGCTTTGATTCACTAATCAGTGTATGTAATTGATAGAGCTTTAATCTCATATTTAAAATTTGTTCCCTGATTAATCAGAAGGACAGATGGTAAGCAATGACTTCATCCATCAGTATCATGGAAGTTCTGCCACCCTGCAGGCCCAAAATGCACAGTCCTTCCCTGTCCTCAGCCAAGTTTGATGAAAAAGAAACTTTCCACAAGATTTCACACAAGGGAAATAACAAAAATGACAATTGAACGGGCTGTAAACGGAGCAGTACTTCAGACCAAGCAACTCCACACACAAGTCCAGCAGCTGAAGACTTGGTGGAATAGGAGGAGCTCACCTGACCTCCCAACAATGGCAGAGGCAGCCTCTCGGGCACCTGGAGCGCTGTGCCCAGGGGCAGGGTGAACCGCCCACGGGAGTGGGGCGGGGCGAACCACCCATAGGGTGCAGCACCCATAGGGATGCGGTGCAGTGCGGCGCCCATAGGGACGTGGTGCAATGCCCGTAGGGACAGTCCCCATCCCTATGGGTGCCACATGCCCTGTCCTGTCTGCTGTCTCTCTCTCCCCCCCCCGGCTGTAGGGCAGCTGAGGCCCTGTGGTGCACCCGTCCCTATGGTCGATTGGTGTGGCGGTGATCCACCCAGGGGGGGGATTTTTGTCATACCCCCCAAGGATGGCACCCAGGTGGACCGCTCCCACCGTCCCACCTTTCTCCGCCACTGCCTCCGAATAGCTGAGTCTAAGTTGTTTACCAGAGGAGGGCGAGGTGGGAAAGAGGCAAGGAGGTTGGTGTGGTGAAAATGCCCTGGCAGGAGCGCCATATTGCCTCAACCAGTGCATTTGGACCACATCAACTGCCCTGCCACTTTTCTGCTTCCCCTCTACATCCCAGTAAGCAGCAGTGACTCAGAGGTCAGGTAAGCACCACAGCTCCATACCATCTGCCACTGCACATGCCTGTATATGTAAGAATGTCATCATGCTGCAGTTTGCTTGCCCAGAAACAGGTGTCCGGATGAGCCATGAAGGGACAGCCAGGACATGCTGCAGCATCTCACTAGCTTTTCTGGCTTCTTTGCCTACCAGCTGGCATGCCCCTTGTTAAGTCGTGGGTGAACACAGCAGACGACACAGTGATTTCAAACAGCTCTTGTTTATTTGCAGGCTGGAACAGGACTGAGCTGAAGGGCTCAGCAACCTGCTTATATAGAACTCAGCTACAACGCAACAGTAACAACATTCTGCAGCTAACCAATCCCTGAGTGTCAGTTTCTAATCCTTCATTTGCATAAGCTGACCTGAGTGAAAACCGCTACAGAATGAACTATATACACACACCCCTGGTGGCCAAGGGTGAGAACTTCAATACATAACACCCCTCCCCACCGAGATAAGGCATTAGGTTACAAGCATAGTGGTTCCATTATATACAGCAAATACTCTTGTTGATTCATTAATGCATATAGCCTAACAGTTCAAATTACGATGCAGCATTACGTGTGCAAATTGTGGGTAACATAGTCTTTTAGATACGCTGGGCGTTTGGGAACCCTACCTGACCGCCGTGGGCCAGTATCAGAGTCCGGTTGGCTGCTCGAGTCCCGTTGCGACTGCTGTGCTACCAATGGTGTCGTTGGGCCTGAGTTTCCCGGCTCCGCTGCTGCTGGAGGGCCTGTTGCGAGTGGACTCGGTGGACACTCAGGCAAGGCAGTGGTCGGAGTCTCAAGGGAGTCAGGCAAAACTCTTGCAGTGGCTCGGCTCGGCTCCGTGTCAGCAGTTTGTGAAGGGGGTGTAGGAGTAGCCTCGCCTTCCATTGGTGTCGGTTCTAGAGCTGAGGCTGCCGTTGAGGGTACTGCGGTATCGTCCAAATTCCCAACCCGGCGCCTCAGTTGGTCTATGTGTCGGCGCCACAAACGCCCGTCCTCAAGTGCCACCTGATATGAGCGGGGCCCAGTGACTCCCACTATCGTGGCCGGCACCCAAGGAATGTCACCCACATAATTCCTGGCAAAAACCTTATTCCCGGGAATGAAAGACCTTGGTGCGTCAGCACAGCCCGGGGGCTCGGCTACCCCAAAGTCTGGATGCAACCGATCGAGCGGAGATCTGAGGCGACGGCCCATAAGCAGTTCAGCTGGACTCCGCCCTGTGGCTGCATGCGGGGTGATGTGCTGTACGAGCAAGTATTCCGTGACTCGCTCATGCCAGTCCTTCTGACCTAGGCGTGCCAGTGCCTCTTTCGCTGAGCGCACCATTCTTTCCGCCTGTCCGTTGCTGGCCGGGTGGAATGGTGCTGTTAGAGCGTGGCGGATGCCTAGCCCCAAGAGGTACCTTTCAAAAGCGCCTGATGTGAACTGTGGCCCGTTGTCGGAGACGAGGACATCAGGACATCCATGTGTTGCAAATAGGCCCCGCAGCACCCGGACTATGGCTTCGGTAGTGGTGGAGGGCATCAGAGCCACCTCCAGCCATTTGGAATAAGCGTCCACCACTACCATAAAGGTCCGGCCATGAAAGGGCCAGCAAGGTCAATGTGCACTCTCGACCAGGGTGCCTTTGGCGTCTCCCAGGTGTTGCCCTTAGCTGCCGGTTGTGCAGGTCTCGATTCTTGACACGCTTGACAGGAGGCAACCCAGGAGGTGATGGCCTCGTCCATGTTAGGCCACCAGACGTAACACCGAGCCAACGCCTTCATTTTAACGATCCCTGGGTGGCCGATGTGCAGAGCCTCAAGGACGCGTTGGCGGAGTCTTTGGGGAACCACGACTCGGTCTCCCCACAGTAGGCAGCCGCGATGAGCCGAGAGCTCATGCTGTCTGGTGCAAATGGCTGGAACTCAGATGTGAATGGCCCTTCTGGCCACCCCCTCCACACCCAGTTGAGCACACGTCTGATGGTGCGGTCCTGGGAAGATGCGGAGGCCACATCGGCAGCCGACACTGGTGCAGCTGGGAGGTCCTCAAGCAGGAGTACCGATGAAGCAGGAGCTGGGTCTTCCACAAACGCCGGAAGAGGGCAACGACTGAGAGCGTCAGCATGGCCCAGCGACTTTCCCGGGCGATGGATGAGCCGATAGCTGTAGGCTGCCAGAAAAACAGTCCATCGCAGCATGCGTGGCGAGAGGATCGGTGGAGTTGGTCTGTCACCCTGCAAGGAGGCCCAGGAGCGGCTTGTGGTCAGTGATGAGGTCAAAGGTTCTCCCGTAGAGATATTCGTGGAACCTCTTCACTCCAGCCACAAGCGCCAGTGCCTCCTTGTCGAGCTGGCTGTAATTCCGTTCCGCCGGAGACAGCGTCCGAGAGAAGTAAGCAAGCGGTGCTTCCCTCCCATCCGGGAACCGGTGACTGAGGACGGCACCGATGCCAAAGGGCGAGGCGTCACAGGCGAGGACCAGTGGCCTGGCTTCACTGTACTGCACCAGCACACTGTCTGAGGAGAGGAGGGACTTGACTGCGTTGAAGGCCGCTGTCTCCCGATGACCCCAGGACCATGGCGCCTTCGTGCTGAGCAGGCGGTGGAGAGGCTCAGCTAGCGTTGCCTTGTGGGGCAGGAACATATTGTAGAAGTTCAGCAGCCCCAGGAACGCCTGCAACTCAGTCTTGTTCTTTGGAATCGGGGCCTCCTGGATGGCCCGAATTTTGGATGTCGTTGGGTGAAGGCCAGAGGCGTTGATGAGGTAGCCCAGGAACTCCACCTGCGGAACGGCAATCTGACACTTTTCTTTCTTCACCTTGAGTCCGGCCTCCTGGAACCTGGTCAGCACAGCGCGGAGGCGCTCGAACAGCTGCTGGTGTGAGTCTGCGGATACCAGTACATCATCGAAATATGGGACCACACCTGGCAGCCCCTGCAGGAGGCGCTCCATGAGGCTTTGAAAGATGCCAGGAGCCACGCTCACCCCGAACTGTAGTCGGCGGCATCGGAACGATCTCTGAGCTCGGTGGGTGTCAACACGATCGTCTGAGCTTCAGCGGTGGCGTCGTCAACAGGCAGTTGTTGATAGGCTTGGGCAAGGTCCAGCTTAGCAAAGACCTTGCCTTCGCCCAGAGAATGCAGCAGGTGTTGGACGACGGGAACTGGATAAGCGTGCTGCTGAAGCGCCTTGTTGATCGTGCACTTGTAGTCTGCGCATATCCTCACCGACCCATCCGGCTTGACAGGTGTGACGATAGGCGTTTCCCACTTGGCATGGTCGACCGGCTCCAAAACCCCTTGCGCGATTAATTTGTCCAGTTGTTCGTCTACCTTAGCCTTGAGGGCGAACGGAACCCGGCGTGGCTTTAGTTTGATTGGAGCGACTTGTGGATCAAGGCTAAAGGAGATGGGTGTGCCTGTATATTGGCCCAATGTGCCATCGAAAACCTCGGCAAATTCTTTAGTTAAGTTTTCGACTTCCGCGTTGGAGACGCAGTTGATGCCGGTGACTTCCAGGCCGAGGGCGCCAAACCATTCTAGCCCTAGGAGGCTGGGCCGCGGGTCTTCAACTACCACGAGTCGGAGTGGCCCCGAAAATTTTTTGAACTTGACCTGGAACTGGCCGACGCCTGTCACGGGAATGTCGTTCCCCTGGTAGTCCCTCAGGTGTACACGATGTCGGTCAAGCTGCCTCTTAGAAAGCTTGGGCACCAAGTCTTTTGATAGTGCTCCAGGACACAACGGACAGGGCAGACCCGGTGTCGATTTCCATGTCACACGGAGCTCCTTCGATGAACACCGTGATATGTAGTTTGCGTCGCGTAGGCGAGTCGGTTTGTCCAATCGTGGTTCCGGATGAGCAGCAACAGTTGGTGAGAGCGAAACAGTTACTGTTTGCGGACCGGGTTGACGACTTGGACTTGCGAGATGGTGAAGAGGCTGTGTTTGATGGCGTAGATCGGCAGACCTTGGCGATGTGACCCTTTCTGGAGCACTGCCGGCAGATGGCGTCTCTGAATCGGCATTTGACGCGGGGGTGGTTGCCTCCACAGCCAGCGCATTCTGGTTGGTCCTTGGACTTCTGTTTGAACTTCCCGCGTTCCCGCTTCGTCTGGTGCACGTCACGCCTCGTCACTGCTAGCCGCTTCGTAATGTACAGCAATTGGCTTCTTAGTTGGACGGGGGCTGACTTCCTGGTTTTGCTCCTCTCTCTCAGCGTTTTCTGTTGCAATGGCCTCATGGAGCGCTGTCGCGAGATCCATGTCTTGTTTTGCTGCAATCCGCCTGCGGCCCTTGCTGCTGCGTAGGCCGCACACAAATCGATCCAGCAGTGCTTCTTCCCAGTTGGCGAACTTGCAGTGTCTCGCCAGCTTCCTTAATTCGGTGAGGAAATCTGCCACCGTTTCCCCAGGCCGTTGCTGTCTCTTATGGAACTCGATGCGCCACGTCATCTTAGACGCAGTAGGATTAAGGTGCTTCGATAGGTGTTCCGTTATGCTCGCGAACGACGCCTCCTGCAGCGTTGTGGGGGCCAGAATTGCCCGAGCCAACTCGAAAGTCTCTGCCCCGCAGCAACTCAGGAACAGCGCCTTCTTTTTATCCTCATCGATGACCCCTTTTACAGCCACGCTGAATTCGAAACGCTCAAGGTAAGCATCCCACGCCTCCGTTGCTCCGGGATGAAATGGTTCCATGAACCGTGACGCTGCCATCTTTAGTGGACTGGTCTGTCCTGCCAGTCACAGGGAGTCCTGTCGCCAGAATCAGGTCGCTAGGGTCGAGAACCCTCAGCCAGCCTAATTCAATCCCACCTTCGTCGCCAGTGTTAAGTCGTGGGTGAACACAGCAGACGACACAGTGATTTCAAAACAGCTCTTGTTTATTTGCAGGCTGGAACAGGACTGAGCTGAAGGGCTCAGCAACCTGCTTATATAGAACTCAGCTACAACGCAACAGTAACAACATTCTGCAGCTAACCAATCCCTGAGTGTCAGTTTCTAATCCTTCATTTGCATAAGCTGACCTGAGTGAAAACCGCTACAGAATGAACTATATACACACACCCCTGGTGGCCAAGGGTGAGAACTTCAATACATAACATGCCCCTAGCTCTGGGGATCCAGATTCTTAAGCCAAATGGTTCTGCTACTGGTTCCTCCCTCCTCCCCAGCTAGCTTGAGGATCCACCACTTTTGCTGCTCGTTGGCCAGCTAGGATGAAGAGCCAGACCAGCAGCAGGGGAAGCAGGAGAAGGAGGAAGTTGGCCAGAAATGGTGGCCAGCCGACCTGGTAATCTGTTGCTGCGACCACTGCTGCCCTCCTTCCCATGCTTTGTCTTCTGGTGGGCCCACTCTTCATCCTTTGGTGGTAGCAACATGAGATGGAAATGAGAAGGTCAAAGACATTTGCAGTTGCGCCCCCCGCCCCACTTTCCCTTTGCAGCTATGAAGTCTGGGAATCGGCATGTTTTTACATGAGTAGAATGTGTCCTTTTATTTAAAATGCATCTCTGGGTTATTTGTGGGGCCTGCCTGGTGTTTTTACATTAGAATGTGTGCTTTTATTTAAAATGCATCTCTGGGTTATTTGTGGGACACAGGAATTCATTCACCCCCCCAAAAAATATAGTCTGCCCCCCAACAAAGTCTGAGGGACAGTAGACTGGCCCCCTGCTAAAATAGTTTGCTGACCCCTATGGGGTGGCAGCTAAAAGGTTCCCCACTTCCCATTCTTTTTTTGGGGGGGGTGTTTGGAGAGGGTTGGTAGCTAGGTGGGTTTGGCAGGGGTACACCTGTATGTGTGTGTGTGTGTATGTGTGTGAACCAATATATATATATATATATATATATATATATATATATATATGGTATATTTGAATATTGAGTGAAACCACTGGAGTTCATCCTTCCCACTCCAAAGTGAAATTTATCAGAGGAAAATATGATCATAAGCATTTGAGTATGAGTTACTCATCCGGTCATTTGGACTGAACCTACCAAGATCTGTAGAGATATACAAAGTATATGCCGTGATAAAGCAATCCTAAAAACAGAAGCTATTTTAGGAGGGGGGAAATTGAATTATGCTTTTGATAGCTTAAGTGCATGTTACTCTTCTGATAAAGAGTGAAATGTATTCTAATCTGATTTTGTTAATACATCATTAAAGTACACACGTTCCCTTCACATTGGTAGGAATGCTTTTTGTATGGAGGTAGATTATATCCTAGCATGATATGCAATTTATTTTTTAAAAATAATTCTATTTGTGAGCTTATTTTGTTTTGTTACAAGATTAAAAATATCACCTGAAATTAACACACAGGTGACATCTAAGCTGAGGTTGCAATACAGAAATAAGATCATCTTGCCTCTGTGCTGGATGGGATATCATAGAATCAAAGAATCTTAGAGCTGGAAGGGGCCAAAGGTGTCCTGCAGCCCCCTGCAATGGGAATATTTTGCCCAGCATGGGCATTAAACCTGAGATTAAGGTTCCCATACTTTACTGAGTGAGCTATCCCAGTGATAGGGATTGATAGTTCATCTCTGGTGGGGCTGTGGTGCTTTCTGTTATATAGTATTCCTTATCATTGATGACACTGCAGAAAAATCACTCCACTGGGATCCAACGTTGGCTTTGCTCACTAGCTTTAGAGAGCAGAAGGGCAATTCACAAAGACAGTAGTGGCAGCAGAAAAAATGGGGAGGAAGAAGAAGGAGAAGAGTTTGGATTTGATATCCTGCTTTATCACTACCCTAAGGAGTCTCAAAGCAGCTAACATTCTCCTTTCCCTTCCTCCCCCACAACAAACACTCTGTGAGGTGAGTGAAGCTGAGAGACTTCAGAGAAGTGTGACTAGCCCAAGAACGGGGACGTGAACCCAGTTCACCAGATTACAAATCTACTGCTCTTAACCACTACACCACACTGCTCTCAGCAGAGAAAGGGCTAAGTATATTTCTTGGTGGGCAAGTTTTTCTTTGAAAGAAAAATGACAGTATATGCTAATGACAGGAGTCCAGCAATTGGGGGGGGGGAGGAGGGATCTCCTTGTTTTGGAGGGCACCACTCTGGCAACACCCATGCACAAAGATTTGGTGGTCGAACAGTTGAGGAGATAGCACACTTTCGGAAAAGTGAAGAGGGTTTCTCAGTTTGGTGATGGTAAAACAGAATATGGCGGGCAGCCCTCCCATAAAAAAATAACTCAAAAATGTAGACTAGCTTGAGGAAACATTCATCAAGATAAGTTTCTGGATGTGTGGCTGCCCCTTTTGATGATTATGCTAACTGCTACAGAGGAGAGACATGTCCTCTATTTCCCCAATGCATATTTTGGAGTGATCTAATAATGTTCTCTAGTAAGAACAGTCTTCACTCTAAATAAATAAATAAATAAATAAATAAATAAATGTGTTTATTCTAAAGTGTTGATTGTAATTAACTGCAGAAACTGGAGACCTGAAGTTCATTGATGCTATTGTTTGTTTTATTGTCTTGTAAACAATTTCTAATACAAATTAATTATAATCCCCACATTTTCTCTCTGTGCTTTCACATTGTTTCATCAATTACCTATTTTTTGTAAAATATTTGCCACCTATACCTACTTTTAAAAAAATCAGCAACCATAGAATAATACAGGTATAATTCTGACTTCTGGGCTTGTAATGTTCCATTAGGATGATTAAGAATGTAATTTTCTGCAAAAATTCTCACGGGCCCTACAATAATTGCTATGAATTAAATCAAATCTGATTCTAAACCTGAACCATGGCTATGATTAAGACACGACACAGGTCCAACTCATTCATTCCCTTTGTCACCTGATGATTGCAGCATCAGGTGATGACTTGCATTTATGAATGAAGACCTATGTCTGACGTGAGGATGGAGATCCTATCACACAATAGGACACCATACACAATACGCTTCAATGGAGGCTACTCACATATTCTGTTGCAAATTGTTCCTGGGATAGTATGGAAACTCTTTGACAGTGGGCATGGTTAGTGATACCTGGGATGAAGGAATTTTCCCTTATGGTGAACTTTTGAAGCAAACTTGATGCAAGTTTCCTGATTAAGAGAAACATATGAATGACCTTGAATAAAGCATATCTATCTATCTATCTATCTATCTATCTATCTATCTATCTATCTATCTATCTAAGACTAGAAGAAACTATGTTATATCTGCATTTCTCCTGCACATCCATGCATTTCAACAAACCACAGTTTAGGGTGGCCATGTGTCCCTTTTTGCTGAGAACACTCCTATGTCTGAAGGGCTGTCCTGTCTATCTAAGTCAGTTTTAAAAATACAGAACTGTAAGAAGGGAGAGCAGGTGGTGAACCTATCAGTGGTTAGCCCCGGACAGTAGGCTAAACACACCCATAAGTCACCTAGTCACAGTCTTCCCTACTATGATGAGGTGTTTTGTATTTATATTTAAAGGTAAAGGTAAAGGTACCCCGACCGTTAGGTCCAGTCGCGGACGACTCTGGGGTTGCGGTGCTCATCTCGCTTTGAGGCCGAGGGAGCCGATGTTTGTCCGCAGACAGTTTTTCCGGGTCATGCGGCCAGCATGATTAAGCCGCTTCTGGCAAACCAGAGCTGCACACGGAAATGGCGTTTACCTTCCCGCCAGAGTGGTATCTATTTATCTACTTCCACTTTGATGTCATTTTGAACTGCTAGGTGGGCAGAGATGGGACCGAGCAATGGGAGCTCACCCTCTCATGGGGTTTCGAACCGCCAACCTACTGATTGGCAAGCCCTAGGCTCTGTGATTTAGACCACAGCACCACCTGCTGTTATTTATTTATTTATACTTATTTATTTATATTTATATTTATATTTATATTTATATTTATATTTATATTTATATTTATATTTATATTTATATTTATATTTATATTTATATTTATATTTATATTTATATTTATATTTATTTATACTTAAATCACAGTAAATAATTCTACAGTTGCATCTAAATATATATCCAAATTTTATGTGATGTGTCCCTTCCTTTATCCTGGTTATTCATATACCCTACCATGAATATGTAAGCTATCCCTGAATTCATACTAGGAGCAGTTAAATGCCTGATCTGTTTGAGGTATTTCCCTTAGCTTTCTAAATTGTTTGGACACTTAAAGTTTTTTTTTTTTTTTAACATAAAAAGTTGCTTCGCTTTCTCCATTACTGAGAATTGCCCAGTCATAGCAATAAAATGAAAATGTTAGAACAAGAAAGAGACAATTAGAAATTAAAAGGCTCTGCCTGCGGGGACATTGCTTCATTTGTATAACAATGAAAATGGAGAACACGGTTTGGAGAAATGGGGGATAAAAGACAAATTATGCTATATAGATCACATTTTTAATTGCAAAATCTGATTTACAGACTGGCAATGGCAAAAATCTTCCACACTCTACTTACTGGGAAGCCATTTCCTGAAGGCAGATGCTGCATTTTTTATCCATTCAAAATCCTCCAGTTTATTGTTTCTGCTTATATTGTTTGTTCCTCTTTCAATTTAGCCATGCAAAACATCAGATTAACAATGAGCTCCAGTTTATGAACAGCATTGCCAACTTCTTTTAACAGGCAGGGCTGCTATGCCAATAATGTTTGTAAGAGGAAGAAACGTAGCAAGTGAAGCTTTTCCAGGTTCAGAGATTGGGTGCATTTCTGTAGAAGGAAATCAATACATATTCTCTGCCAAGAAGTTGGGGGGGGGAGTTTCATATGTCACATTTCTGTTAGTCCAGCAAATATATCACAGTCCTGGTAAAGATGTAGCCAGTCATGTTACCTTTGTCCCATTTTGCTGAGAGCCAGTGTGGTGTAGTGGTTAAGAGCAGTAGACTTGTAATCTGGGGAACCGGGTTCGCATCTCCACTCCTCCACATGCAGCTGCTGGGTGACCTTGGGCTAGTCACACTTCTCTGAAGTCTCTCAGCCCCACTCACCTCACAGAGTGTTTGTTGGGGGAGGAAGGGAAAGGAGAATGTTAGCCGCTTTGAGACTCCTTCGGGTAGTGAAAAGCGGGATATCAAATCCAAACTCTTCTTCTTCTTCTTCTTCTTCTTCTTCTTCTTCTTCTTCTTCTTCTTCTTCGAACACTCCTATGTCTGAAGGGCTGTCCTGTCTAAGTCAGGTTTAAAAATACAGAACTGTAAGAAGGGAGAGCAGATGACGAACCTATCAGTGGTTAGCCCCAGACAGTAGGCTAAACACACCCATAAGTCACCTAGTCACAGTCTTCCCTACTATGATGAGGTGTTTTGTATTTATATTTAAAGGTAAAGGTACCCCAACCGTTAGGTCCAGTCGCGGATGACTCTGAGGTTGTGGCGCTCAACTTGCTCTATAGGCCGAGGGAGCCATCGTTTGTCCGCAGACAGTTTTTCCATGTCATGTGGCCAGCATGACTAAGCCGCTTCTGGCAAACCAGAGCAGCGTCAGTCAGTTGTTCCATATCCATTTCTAACTGTAGCTTCTTGTCCCACATAGAGATTTCTCAGGAGACAGATAGCCTAAATAAATATATATTAAAAAATCAGTGAATCCACTAATTCAGGGGTGGGGAAGTTTTGGGCTGTAGAATTAATTAGCCTTCCAGGCCCCTTTATTTGGCCCATGAGGCTAAGCCAAGACCACCTGTCCCAGATGAAATGTAATATGATGTTGGCTGTGGGGCAGGTAAAGGTGGGGTTTGGAGGGAATGGGATTTGCATGCACTGTAAATCAGCTGAGCAGCGATGTCTGCAAAATCCATGGGCTGTGTTCCCCAAGTGCCACCAGTCAACTGATTGTAGGTGCTTGAGAAGTGCAACACACACTTTTTTTTGCCTGCAAAATTTGGATTCAAGCCATGCAGTGAAATATGGGTCTTGTGGTGGCATTGCAATGCCAGGTGATTGCCAGTTGGACGGCTCTTGCTCATATGTCCAACTTGGCCCATGGGGGTGTGTGAATATAAAGATCTGGCTGTCCAGCTCAATCCACACTATTGTTTCCAGAGAACAAATGTTGTTTCAAGTTGGAAGACTTATAGATAGACACTGTTGGCTATTCACTACCCTATCTTGTGCCTCCACCTGGGTTCGCAAAAGCAACTGTCGGTATTAAACAAAGACCTCTAGATCTTAACTTGCCAAATTCATCTGCTCTTGAAAATGGTTTTTGTTTTCCACTGTTAAATATCCCTAGATACAGACTTCCGGTTGAGGTGCCGATCAATGGCGGACGGGAGTTTTTACCGCTCCGTCCTCCGCTAGGTTATAGGGACTACCGTGCCTGCGCCGCGGGTCCCTTAGAGCCACGGGAAGAGCGTCCCGTGGACTTTCGGCTTCGTGGGTCCCAGACGTGTCGTCTCCGCTCCTGATTGACCCTCGTAAGGGGGGAAATCAGGCGAGCGGAGCTCCGGCACGGGACTGAAGGAGCGACTGCCTGCGGAGGATCAAAGCAGCGATCCCGCCAGATGTGAGCACCCGGCACTTCCGAAACAGAAAAATTCAAAAGAAACTCTGTAAGTAAAAGTTTTGGACTTTTGACAAGTTTGGAGAACACTGCTTGCAGAGGAACTTTAAAAGGAAGCCTGTTCCCTTCGAACTGTTCGTATGAGCTTGGTAGCGCTAAAAGACTAAAGCCGCGTCTAACGGAAAAGTTTTGCGAACTCTGCCAAACTTTTTAAAAGTTGTTTAAAAGTAATTTAAAGGATGTTTAGAGACTTAAAAACTGTTGATATGGCAAAAGAAGACACCGCTCCCCCTCAGGACTAGGATTCCGGGCCGGTAGCGGGCTGCAATACATTGTTGCCATTTTTTTTCGCTGTTGGTGCTTCATTGTTTCAGTGACTGTTTACCAGTGGAGACATTTGGACTTTTTTTGTAGCCAGTTACATGCTACTTTGTGGACTTGGTGGTAACACTGCAAGTGAAAAACAGATATTGACTTGGGCTATTTAAAATAGACTCTTCTTGACATTAAGGAATATATAACTTTGGAGAATTTTAAACTCTTAGCCTAAAAAGGCTGGACTTTCGGACTGGTGGGGACTTCTGGCTCAGCAGTCTCTTTGTTCTCAGAAGAGAGCTGCTGGCCACCTGGTGTTTACTTTTGGGACTGTTGGTCTTCTGCTGTGAATGTCTGAGATTGTTACCATAGCAACTGGAGTGACCTTGAGATTACAATTGCAGAGCCCACAGGAAATGGACACTAGATCTAAAACAACTGGTGCTAGCTCTGCACAAAAAAGAGGCTCTGTTTCCCTAACTCTGCAGGAGCAAATGGAGAAATTGGTTGCAAGCGTGGCAGAAGTTACAGCAGGATTGAAAAATGTCACAGAGGGGCTGAAGCAAACACAAGATTCAGTTGCCTCTGCAATAGAAAAACTCCAAGTGGATATAAAATCTGATATAAAAAATTCTACCCAGACTCTCGAAAAATCAATTGGCCAGATTGAGGAGAACGTAAGGAAAAACAGAGACGAAATTAATAAAATTGGGCAGGAGGTGACCACATTGAAAAAGGACTCTGAGGAAATTAAAGTGGTCAGAGAAAAAATAAAAAAAGTGGAAGAAAAATTGGATAATTTGGATTTGGAGCAGTTGGAGAATATCGGAACACGACAGAGGTCTGTCGAGGAATCTCTCGCCTTTCTGCAATTACATCAGAGAGAGGGAAACATCCGTCTAAGGGGTCTTCCAGAATTGGAAGGAGAAGACCTAAAAGCTTATATTGCGGAGGTATTTTCAACATATTGGGAATTAGAAGAGGTAAGACGTCTCAGCACGCATAGTGAAGGCCTTCAGATTTGGACCTAGAGGTTCCAGAGGAAAGAAAAGCACCAAGGCAGTCAGTGACTGTTTGTTGGTGCTGCACGATAGACACGACAGAGACTACTTTCTGGACTTGCATTACAGAAACAACCTGGTGGTACAGCAGAACAAAGTAATTCTTTATAAGGACATCCCCAGATACTTTTTAGACAAAAGAGCTCCTTACAACGACTTGGCTACAGAGTTAAGAAGAAGAAAGATCTCCTTTAGTTGGGAGTTTCCTGAAGGCCTCGCATTCACGTTTGAAGGGAAAAAGATAAGAATAAGATCTCTGACAGATAAACAAAAGTTTTTGGACAAGCATCTGGAGCAGTTTGAAGGAACTGCACTTGACCCAGCACAACTCTACAAGCTTCCAGGGCTATTTCCATCGCCGTCGAGACCCGAAGGGCCGAGTCAAGATCCAGAGGAGGACAAGAAAGGAGAAGCATCTGGAGGAGCAGAATAAATAAAGGAAAATGACTCTTAAACTAACAACATGGAATGTTCGGGGATTAAATCAGAGACCAAAGAGACGCAGAGTGTTTTATAGCTTAGAAAAGAAGAATTTGGACATAATATGTTTACAGGAGACCCACATAGTCCGACGTCACAGAAGATTATTACAGAACAAGAAATTAGGCCAAGAGTTTATATCATCGGATAAAGTCAAGAAGAGAGGAGTTGTAATATATGCAAAGGAGAAATATAGCCCAAGACAGCTATTTAAAGATGAGGAAGGAAGATACATTGCAATTGAAATCAACGTACAAGGCGAAAAATTTCTGATTCTGGGACTTTATGCACCAAACGATGGAAAGTCGATTTTCTACAAAAAAATACATGACTTGCTGTTGGAGTATTTGGACTATAAGGTAGTGTGCCTTGGAGATTTTAATGGGGCAGTTTCCACATTAATGGACAGATCACAAAGAACTAAATTAACGAATGATGGGAAGCTCCCAAGGACTTTTTTTGAAATGGTGGATAATTTGAATTTGGTGGATTCTTGGAGATTAAAAAACCCTACAGAAACAGAGGCAACGTATTACAGTGAATCTCAGCAGTCATGGTCGAGGATAGATTATATTTGGATCTCGAATGAATTGGCTCCAAAAATACAAAAGGCAGAAATCGGTCCCAAAATACTTTCAGACCACAATCCGGTACAGTTAAATTTAAAAATGATTTCCAAGGACTCTTTCAGATGGAGAATGGATGACGCATTGATGAGAGATACCAAGCTAGTAGAAAAAGCGGCAAAAAAGATGAAAGAATATTTTCAAATGAATTGGAGTTCCGAAGTGGAGAAAAGAATTGCTTGGGATGCAAGTAAAGCGGTAATGAGAGGATTCCTCATAAGTGAAAAAGCGAAAAAGAGGAAACAACAAAATTTAGAAATGGAGAGACTGTTGAAATTAATTAAAGAAAAGGAAAACAACCCTCAACCACCCAATATCGACACAAGAGATGGAAGATGCAATTAATAACATGCAACTGGGGAAGGCTCCAGGACCGGATGGATTATCAGCAAAATATTATAAGACATTAAAAGACTGGCTAGTGCAGCCACTAAGAGAAATTTGCAATAAGATACTAGAAGGAGATAGGGCACCAGAGACGTGGAAAGAAGCCTTTATCACACTAATTCCAAAACCAGATACAGATAAAACTCAAATGAAAAATTATCGTCCAATATCCCTGTTGAATGTGGATTACAAAATTTTTGCAAATGTTTTGGCTACAAGGCTGAAAAGAGTGTTGAAAGAATATATACATAGAGACCAAGCGGGTTTCTTACCAGGAAGACAAATAAGTAATAATACGAGAATCATTGTGGACATATTAGAAAAACTGGAGAGAGACATAAACATAGATGCGGCACTTCTGTTCGTTGATGCAGAGAAAGCATTTGATAAAGTATCTTGGATATTTATGAAAAAGAATTTGCAAAAGATGGGAGTTGGAGAAAAATTTTTAAATGGCATTAAGGCCATCTATACAGAACAAAGAGCAAAAGTAATAGTAAACAGTGTGATATCGGAGGAGATTGAAGTTGAGAAAGGAACAAGACAAGGGTGCCCTATCTCCCCTTTACTTTTTATTACGGTCCTGGAAGTCCTCCTAATATGATTCGAAAAGATAAACAGACAAAAGGAATTAGAGTGGGAGAGAAAGAATATAAATTACGCGCCTTTGCAGATGATTTGATGTTATCCCTTCAAGAACCTGAAAGCAGTGTCCCCAGAGCTTTGGAACTAATTGAACAATTTGGACGTGTAGCTGGCTTCAAACTGAATAAACAGAAAACCAAAGTTTTAGGCAAAAATTTGAGTGCAGAACAGATTCAAAGAATACAAGAATCCACTGGACTTAATTTTGTTAAAACTGTAAAATATTTAGGTGTCAATCTCACAGCTAAGAACTTGAACCTGTACAAGGATAATTACGAAAAACTGTGGATGGAGATAAAAAAAGATATGGAAATTTGGACAAGACTTAAATTGTCATTAATGGGAAGAATCGCAGTGGTTAAAATGAATGTCCTACCAAGGATGCTGTTTTTATTCCAAGCTATACCGATTTTGGATAAACTGGACTGTTTTAAGAAATGGCAAAAGGACTTATCGAAGTTTATATGGCAGGGCAAAAAGCCCAGAATCAAGTTTAAGATTTTAACAGACTCTAAAGAGAGAGGAGGCTTTGCCCTGCCGGATTTAAGACTTTATTTTGAAGCTGCAGCCTTTTGCTGGTTAAAAGATTGGTTTAAATTAGAAAATGTTGATGTGCTGGACTTGGAAGGACACGATAATATGTTTGGTTGGCACGCATACCTTTGGTACGACAAGGTTAAAATCCACAGAACTTTTAAGACTCATATAGTTAGAAAATCCCTGTATCAGGTTTGGATTAGATACAAAGACTTGTTGGAGAGAAAGACACCCAGATGGATCTCCCCAGTGGAGGCCAAGGCTTACAAGAGACCGAACATGTCTGCGAATTGGTTAAGATATATGGACATATTGCAGCAGGATGGGGACGTATTTAAGTTGAAAAGCTACGATCAAGTTAAAAGTCAGGTCCCCGACTGGCTGCAGTATCATCAGGTGTATGAGACATTTAAAATGGACAAAAAAGTTGGTTTTCAGGTAGAAAAATCAAAACTGGAGACAGAACTGATAGAATCGAACTTTAAGAACCTTTCCAAAATGTATAATCTTTTGCTAGAGTGGCATACTAAAGATGAATTGGTTAAATCGTCAATGATAGATTGGGCTAAAGATGTAGGACATAATATTATGATGGATGACTGGGAGAGACTGTGGCAGAAAGGTATCAAATTCACTGCTTGTAATAGTTTAAGAGAAAACATAATGAAAATGATGTACAGATGGTATTTGACGCCAGTTAAGATAGCTAAAATGAACAGCAAAATGTCAGATGTATGCTGGAAATGTAAACATGCGAAAGGTACCTTTTTTCATATGTGGTGGGTGTGCCCAGTGGTGAATGCCTTCTGGGATAAGATTTATAATGAACTTAAGAAGGTAATGAAAGTTACCTTTTGTAAGAAACCAGAGGCATTCCTTCTGAGCATAACCAATGAAGAGATACCCAGTCAGGATAGAGTTTTTTTTATGTATGCCACGACAGCAGCCAGAATTTTATTGGCTAGAACATGGAAAGGAGAAGAAATACCAACGGTGGAAGAATGGCAGATGAAGATGATGGAATATATGGAACTTGCAGACCTGACCGCCAGAATCCGGGACCAGAGGGAGGAGAGGGTGTCACAGGATTGGAAAAAATTTAAAGATTATCTAGTTAAATCAGTTAAATTGAATATTTGAGCAGAACCAAATAGAATAGCGGCTTTAGCAGTTTTATGTTAGATAAGTGGTAAAAAGATATTTCTTTTTCTGGTATTAATGATTTATTGGTTAGAGAATAGGTTAAGATTTTGGATTTAAACTTTGATTCATATCCGATAAAGTACTAAATAAGTTAAGTTAAGATCATGAAGAAATAAGGTATATGATAATGGAATAAGAGATAAAGCTACCCACAACATATGTAAGATTGTGTAGACAGCGGAGGGAGCAGGGGAAGTCTTTTAAATAAGAAGACAAGATCAAGATAAGTACAAAGTTAGGTGTGTTTAAGGTTTGTATGTGTTTTTTTCTTTATGTCTCTATATTGTTGTTGTTTATATTGTGTTTTGTATTGTGTTTTCTATAATGTGTATTTGTATGTTTTCTTTTTTGTATTATTGGAAAATAATAAATTCTTATAAAAAAAAAAAAAATAAATATCCCTAGATACAGGACAACATTTTCAGTAGCTAGGTTCAATGCTTTGCTATCAGTAGTTATGGAAGGTCAATTTACCAGGCTTTCTTGGCACTTGAGAATTGCCCTTACGAAAGCAGCTCATTTGAGACATTAGCCCGCGTTCTCCCATACTATAATTTTTGCAGGGATATGAGATTCCATTTAATCTCCCTAGTACTTTCTGTATGATTGAGGAACTCAGATGAATTCTGTCTGAATTTTAATGATGGATTGCAATCCTTATGTCAGATAAAACAGCCAAATTCCTTGGCTGTAGTCAACAAAACTAGGAGCACATGATTACTAAAAAGGAAGATGAGTTCTGAGACAAAATTGTATGTATTTTAAAATATTATGTTTGTTGATGGGTTTTGTTATACTCTTAAAATACATAATTTGTGTGCATCACTTGAGAAGACAGGTGAACTAATACCAGTGTACTGGAAGAAGCACAGATCACCACTGTTGAAGCAATGATTCTTCAACATCAACTTCATTGGACTGCTATCTTTGCTATCTTCCCTGGGGAATGTTGCTCTTGTTTGCTTCCATTTTGCCTCGTTGAGAGACCACTTTGCAGCACTCTCCATTGGCCACTTTCTGCTGGAAAATGCTTTAAAAGGAAAAGAAAGAATGCCACGGTCAGTGATGTCAGCCCCAATGATTTTGATGATGCCCATGTTGGGCTGGTTCTCCTACTTGTTTGATGATGCCACCCATTAGCTGCTGCTGCCCCAAGTTATGGCCGTATCCATGCCAAGGGGAGGAAGCCTTTTGAAATCATTGTGTGCGACACAAACATGCCAAAGAGTTATGCTGGTTCATGCTCCCTCTCCCAGTATCCAGAAGTTAAGCATCTGAAGTAGGGGGATGGGTTTACTGGCAGCAAATAAATGGAATTGCTCAATGGAGAGGAGAGTATCCAGGAGTGAGAACAGATATGGTACAAATACGCAAAAATAGCATTGTGAAATGCTGGGGAGGGGGGAGGCAATGTAGTAGGGACCCAGGTTTAGTGCTCTTTATGTGCAGCAGGAATGTACATATAGCATAGCACATTATCAGGGAGCAGCCCTGAAAGCCAGAAACCATTTATCTAAGTGTAGCTATGAACACACACGCACACAGTAAAAAAAACAAAAAACCCTCACCTGAAATCCAGTAGAAATGTTAGGTAGATAATAAATATTAAAATTCTACCAGAATTATGGAATTTGACCTTCGAGGCTTCAAGTACAACCATAATTTATTTTAAATGTGAAGAGTTGGGATATTGCTGATCAGAATCGTAGATATTTTGAAGCGGGCTGTGGGAAAGCAAAGCTGTGGCACTTGTGGAAGAGGAAGTTTGCATTATAGCAGATGAACTGTTGAGCAACCTTTCTTGCAGTCAAATCAGTTACTTGAGAACAGTTATTATAAAATCATGCCCTTTTCAAATTGCTTCTTTAGGGATCTGTACCTTTAACTCCTCCAGAAGAATAAGAATTGGTGCCTGGAACTTTATTGCCTTGACTAGATTCCAACATAGTTGCAAGCTGACCAAGCCAAGCCAGTGGATGGGGTTCAGTCATTATCAACTTAAACCAACCTTAATTTGTATAACTTTTCACTTTTGTTACTATAAAACCTGCTTATACTGCTTTTCCTTCCTACAAAAAGGGAACAGCTAATATTGCTTAAGCCCATTCAAATCAATTGGATAAGTATGCCTGACTCTGTGTTTGATTTAGACCTATGTATACATGCAGACTCAGCCTCTTTATTGTATGATTTCATACAGATTATGACAGATTAATATGTTACTTTCTGTTTAGTTATAGTTGCTGGATGCCTCAGAAAACAGGTTATCTTGGCATCATACAAAATTAATTAACAACAGAACAACAATACAGTAACAATTCACAACGAATTTTTAAAATCCGAAACAACATCATCCAAATTTTATGGCAGCTAAAGGGGCTTTTACTAAAAGGTAAAGGTAAAATCACCTTGCCGACAAAGGTCCGTATAGTTAAAGCTATGGTTTTCCCAGTAGTAATGTATGGAAGTGAGAGCTGGACCATAAAGAAGACTGATCGCCAAAGAATTGATGCTTTTGAATTATGGTGCTGGAGGAGACTCTTGAGAGTCCCATGGACTGCAAGAAGATCAAACCTATCCATTCTGAAGGAAATCAGCCCTGAGTGCTCACTGGAAGGACAGATCCTGAAGTTGAGGCTCCAGTACTTTGGCCACCTCATGAGAAGAGAAGACTCCCTAGAAAAGACCCTGATGTTGGGAAAGATGGAGGGCACAAGGAGAAGGGGACGACAGAGGATGAGATGGTTGGACAGTGTTCTCGAAGCGACTAGCATGAGTTTGGCCAAACTGCGGGAGGCAGTGGAGGATAGGGGTGCCTGGCATGCTCTGGTCCATGGGGTCACGAACAGTCAGACACGACTGAACGAATGAACAACAACAAAAGGTAAAAGACCCCTGGAAGGTTAAGTCCAGTCAAAGACGACTAGGGAGTTGCTGCACTCATTTTGCTTTCAGGCCAAGGGAGCCAGTGTTTGTCCACAGATAGCTTTCCGGGTCATGTGGCCAGCATGACTAAGCCGCTTTTGGCACAACAGAACACTGTGACGGAAGCCAGAGCACACAGAAATGCCATTTACCTTCCCACCACAGCGGTACCTATTTATCTACTTGCACTAGCATGCTTGCAAATTGCTAGGTTGGCAGGAGCTGGGACAGAGCAACGGGAGCTCACACCATTGCACAGATTCTAATCGGCAAGCCCAAGAGGCTCAGTGGTTTAGACCACAGCACCACCCATGTCCCACCAACTACAGAACATTGTTGACAGGTCAGTGATGGTAGTAGAGCACCTGGGATCTGCATTCTACAAGGTCTCAGTTTCTTTCCCACAGAGCATAGAACTGCTTCCTACACCCCCCTCTCTCTCCAACACATACTTCAGGGAATGAGTGGCAGCAAAACAAAACAAAAATTGCAAAAGAGCATTGTAATGATTAAAGCTGGTTTCCCACTCTTATCTATACTCTCCTTTATATCGTTTGTGGCTCTGGTGATGGGTTTTCCATTTCTGCCAAGGCCATGAGCTCATGGGTGCACAGCAGGAGATGAGGATAACATGCCTACATTATTTTCAATGATCATTACATTAACAAATGCTCCCATACTTGACAAAATCATTTCAAAGAAGGAGACTGGAGCTGAAGTACTTAGGAATTACGCAGTTTAATACTGCATATGGCTAAAGAAGAAAAAGCAAAGAAAGAAGTGCACCATTTCACTGATTGCATTCTGATCACCATCGGTGTCCTTGAGAAAGCAGGTGAAGTTCATGCGTCCGAGTCCTGCATTGGGCAAAGGATTCCTGAATTGCAGGGGGTTAGACTAGATGATGCTCATGGTCCCTCCCAACTCTACAATTCTATTATTCTATACTGCCATAGTGCAGCCTCTGTTTGAGTGAGCAGGCACTAGGTAGAGCAACAGGAAATCAGCATTGTTTGTTTATTTAAGGTAGTTATACAATCTGATCAATAAAGCACAAGTAAAATAGCCAAACCCTTAAAAAGCTAATGTGCTTAAGTAACTGATATGTCTGGGTAGGCTTGCTGAAAACTCAGCAGGCTTGTGTTCATGGAATGGGGTGGTGGTGGTGTGTGTGTGTGCGTGTGTGTGTGGTTTCTTGTCTTTCCCTTCTTAGGCAGAGATGTCCTAGGCTCCCTTGTGCCCTTAGCAAAGATCTGTATCGGTGGGCCTACCCATCCCTTGCACCCTTGTCAAGAAGATGCATTGTCACCCCCATTTTTAGTCACTTTAGCAAGGAGATGATGATGATGATGATATCACACACATCTGGTTGGGTTGCCCCAGCCACTCTGGGCAGTTCCCAACACATATAAAAACAATAAAACATCACACATTAACTACTTCCCAACACAGGGCTGCCTTCAGATGTCTTCTAAAAAGAATCCATTCTGGAAGTCCATTTGACTTCCACAACATTCAAAAACCAAATTGTGGCTTCTGATTGGCTGCAGGGAAGCTCCTGCAGCCAATCAGAAGCCGCGGAAGTCTCATCCAAAGGAACGTTCACAAACAGGAACAATCACTTCTGGGTTTGCAGCGTTTGGGAGCCAAAACATCTGAGTTCCAGAGCATCCGACAGCCAAGGTACGACTGTAGTTCTTTATTTCCTTGGCATCTGATGGCTATTCCACAGGAAGGGAGCCACTACCAAGAAGACCCTCTGCCTGGTTCCTTGTAACTTCACTTCTCACAGTGAGGGAACTGTCAGAAGGCCCTCAGAGCTGGACCTCAGCACCCCCAAAGCCCAAAGAAAACATGGACTAGAAACTCAAAAAGGTTGTTTTTTGTCTCCTTTCATGCTCTGCCAGTGACTTCCTCTGTGGCTTATCAGAGTTGGGTCTGCTCTGCCTCTCCTCCTTCTCCACTGTTGGTCCTTCTGTCTGCCTCCCTCCCTCTCTCTCCTCACTGCTTTCCCTCCTAATCACTCTGAGCCAAAGTGGAGAAGCACAATTTTTGTTTACCAC
This sequence comes from Lacerta viridis, assembly GCA_900245905.1. Classification (NCBI taxonomy): domain Eukaryota; kingdom Metazoa; phylum Chordata; class Lepidosauria; order Squamata; family Lacertidae; genus Lacerta; species Lacerta viridis. Next base: position 829,435 of record OFHU01004604.1, read on the forward strand.
TCGGCCTGCACCCTTGGCAGAGGCCAACCGAACCAGCCCCTAGGTATGGCTCCAGTCTTGGGCTCCTGCTAAGGAGGATTCATAACGTCTCCATAAGGACCTTCCCAAATCTCCACCTACCCCTGTATGTGGAATCATTCATAGTACAATATTAGAAAGGAGGACTATTTTGCTTTTAGCCTGCATATAAAAGGAATATCAGTCCGAGGTGAGTACATTGCCAAAAATGTGCTTGTTTCTAAACAGTATACTTCATGAGGAATACTGACAAATTGGGAGTTGCTCAGAAGAGTGCTAAAAATGATTAAGTAGCTGGAAAAAAAATCTGAATTAACAATAAAAGGCAACATGTGTTAAATAAGCATAGCATGACTAAACAGCAGCTAGGGGGATATATAACATTCTGCAAATATTTGAAGGTGTAAACACCAAGGAAGAGGAGGAATTATATAGCGTAATAAAAGAAGATATAATTAAGAGTTATGGACTAGTGTTAAGAGAAGGACAACACTGACAGAGAGATGTAGTAGCCTGTGAAATGCGTATCTCAGACAGAATTAAGTGCTACAAAATTTACAAAGAGAAGAGAGCCAATATTTCAGAAAAATATGCCATTATAGCATAGATACCTTTTGAAAAAGCCAAAAATAAAGGGAGTATAATATGGACTTGAATTCGACAGAGATAGGTGTTACCTCTACCACTCTTATTCAGGACTGGTATGTATATAAATCACCTGATTTATCTATGCTTAATTATATTTTTACCCTATGCATCTCTGATCCTCTATGCAGTGAGCAATCAGGTCACCACAAGCCCACACCTTATGCACTCGAAGGGAGGCCCACTGTGGCCTCTGTCCCAGGCATCAGATGTTTCACTGGCGCCTCACACTGGAGATTCGGAGTGTAGGAGAGACTTCCCTCTTGGAGCTGCAGGAATAGCCTCCTGGCACCAGCATTGCTGCCACATCCTGGAAGGTGTTAGGGAATGGGTGAGGAAGGGGTGGGTGCACTGTCAGAGTCAATCTGGCACACAACCTCAACAGAGCCAATGGTGCTGCTGGGAGGCTGTGGCGCTGTGGTCTAAACCACTGAGCCTCTTGGGCTTGCCAGTCAGAAGGTTGGCGGTTTGAATCCCCATGACAGAGTGAGCTCCCGTTGCTCTGTCCCAGCTCCTGCCAACCTAGCAGTTCAAAAGCACACCAGTGCAAGTAGATAAATAGATACTGCCGTGGCGGGAAGGTAAACAGCATTTCCACGTGCTCTGGTTTCCGCCATGGTATTCTGTTGTGCCAGAAGTCATGCTGGCCGGAAAGCTTTCTGTGGATAAACGGTGGCTCCCTCGGCTTGAAGCAAGATGAGTGCCGCAACCTCATAGTCGCCTTTGACTGGACTTAACCATCCAGGGGTCCTTTACCTTTTTACCTTTTTTACTGCTACAGGTAAGTCCCACCAGCTGAGTTGCTCCTGTGTTGGAAAAGGAGGTGATAAATTGGGGATTGGAACTAAGAGCTGTAAGGCATGTTTCTTTCCCTCTGGGTTGGATTTAAATCCAAGCTGGATAATAATTTCAGAGACTCCTAACACTCTGTTCTTCTTTGAGGGGACCATTAAAAATCAGTCTTTGTACCTGGAAAAGGTGAACTCCAGTTGCATGATGTAATTTTTTTTTTTTAATAGAGGGAACAATGAACATAAATATATAGATACTTTGCAATGCAACCCAGTTTGCAACAATTTGAGGTAGAGTAATTATCTTATTGTCATGTTTGGGCTACTCTTGTGGGATAAGCAGAGCATTTACATTGTACAAAATTACATTAAAATGATATTTCCCCATCATCAGTTTTTCTTCTGAGAAGAAATAAACCTATTTCCACATCTCAAAGAAAACCCACTGCTTTAAACACTGACCGCCTCCCTCTCTCTAAAAAAAGGGCAGCAGCAATATCGCACAATCTCAATATTTTCATTCATTCTCTTGTGTGTGGAAGACAGCATCTGAATACTAATCACATACACAATCTAATTCAGGTGACTCTTGCTTCGCTTGCAACATAATTGACAGGCAGCTGTGAGGAGGAAAATTTCTGTATGAAGATTGTTATAACCTAATGAAGCTTGTGAGTTTGGTGTGGTGAAGCTGAAAAAAGGATGCTTTCAATACACGGAGATGGAAATGAAGTGTTCGGATGTGAAGTTTTCAAAGCTACCTCAGCAAAATACAAAGTTGTGTAATCAAATACGTGTTTCAACACACTACGGCAAGTAACCAAGGGTCATTTCTAAATCCAAGTGGAAAAATAATTTACAATGTGAATTTCCTGCGTATTTTCCCCTTCAGTTGTACTCAGAATAGAGATTCAGTCACCCACATGAGAGAGCTGAGAACCAGGGGAAAATGTAAGAGTCCTGTGGGTTCAGATTAAGGGTGCATTGACTCCATCCAACATCCTATAGTAATCCACAATCAATGGAGACCATATTTCTTATAGCCAATGGTGACAGAAATCTGTCAGCAAACTGTTATTTGTAGTGTCTCAGTTTTACCTGACCAGAAATATGTTTGCAAAACCACTGCTTTTCTTCAGTTACAGGTAGGTAGCCGTGTTGGTCTGCCATAGTCAAAACAAAATATAAAATCAAAAAATCCTTCCAGTAGCACCTTTGAGACCAAGAACAAACTTAGTTGGTCTCTAAGGTGCTACTGGAAGGATTTTTAAATTTTATATTTTGTTTTGCTTTTCTTCAGTAAGTGACCTACAAGATTATCCAAAGCTGGCCTCAAATTCTCAGTCATCACAGATAAATTATTCAAAATACATGTGTGCAATTTTCAGCCTGGATATTTGGCCACTCTTAGTTTCATCTGACTTCTCACAATATTGAGCTATGGGCAGAAAAGGCTCAGTATCTGATTATCAGAACACAAATTTATTTGCAAACCTGACTTGATGTAACGGCTTCCAGGGGGTGAAACGTAAACAGTTGATTTGATGGGATTCATCAACTTCACTCACATAAGTTACGTTAATTGTATGCACAGATATGCAAATTCATTGCAGCCATCTGGCACATGCTATGTTTCTGCTATGGCCATCAATCCTAAGAAAGCTGTCATCCTCTCCAACCCCCCATATTTTTATATTAGTAGTGTACCAAATATTTAAAGATAAATGATAAAGATTTGACTTGTTGATTCAAATCAGTATGTGATTCAATATGCTGCAGTTTCAAGTACCAGCCTACCTGTGAATTAAGGTCTGCAGTTGAGATGCCACCATGGGGCGAGAAGACATATTTGGAGCAGTCAAGGGCAGTGGTGTGTGCGCGGGGCCTTCTCTGTGGTTGTTCCCCACCTTCGAAACAGGCTCCCCTCTAAGCTGTATCAAGAACTGACATTCTTGCAGCTGAAGATTTATCTCTTTACCTAGGCTTATGGGAGAAGTTGAGGTTTAGATCCACTCAGATTTTTCTTCTTTACCCTTCTGCGAAAAGTGTTATTTATGCAGTGTTATTATTAATACTGTATTTTATAATTTGGAGCTTGCTTGCCCTACTCCCCTTTTCTTTACACAGTCTAGACTACAGTTTGTGCTCTGCTTCCCTCAACCCATTTCCTGGTTACTTGTTTCAGTTTGCTGAGTTTCCCATGATATACTGCATCAGGCATGATGAGTCTCTCATATATATATATATATATATTATATATATATATATATATATATATATATATAGTATGGTTTTTCAGATTAAAATTTCACAATCACATATCCAACATCCAACACAAAAGCAAGATTCTCTTTAACTTCCCTCCTCCTCTTTGTGGGTCCTATTGTTAATCATTTCCTCCTGCATCTTTATACAATAACCCAAATCTTTTACCTCTCCATCGTTTCCAAAATTCACCATTAAACTACAAGTTTTATTCCAACCCTACTAACAATTTTAAGTGTTTACAATGGTTTTTAAGATAAGTGATAAATTTCCCCCATTCCTTATTAAAATTTTGGTCTTCCTGATTTCTGAATCTTCCCGTCATTTTAGCCATTTTGGCATAACCCATCAACTAGATCTGCCATTCTTCTCTGGTAGGGACTTTATCTTCTTTCCCTCTCTTGGCCAAAAACATCTGTAGAGTTGTGGTCGCACACATAGTCTTTTCTGCTCCATTGGGATTTCAGCACCTAAAATTCCTAAAAGAAAGGCTTCGGGTTTTTTTTTTTTTTTAAAAAGAAAAGGTTATTTTAAACATTTTTTCCAACTCATCATATATAATTTCCCAAATTTCTTTTACTACCTTACATTTCCACCACATATTATAAAAGGTGCCTCCCAGATGCCAGATGATCTCAATCTGTGGGTCCCTGTAACCTGCCTTGCTGAGTTTTCTTACATGCCTACCACTTTTCTTTCTTGTTGGAACTGTAAATAGTATAGTTAGGAGATGGGGCCGGACCCTGGCTTCTTTGTAGAGCAAATGATTTGCATGCAGGAAAAGGATATTGGGATAAGAGGACAGGGATGAGATCTTTGCCTGCTTATCGGGGGCACTAATAGACTCAGTAAGGCGGTTTTGCTAACTTTTTGCTTTCTCTTCCTCCTCACCTCTGCCTTTCCATGCCTTGTCCTCCTCTTATTCTCCTCCGCTCCAACTTGATGTGAGCTAAAACATGAAAACCATCAGAAAGAGTTACATGGTTTTATCAATAGTTGAAATATTAGTTAATGCATAAATGAATAATTAGCACTTTGGGGGCATTTCTTGCTCCAAACATCAGGAAGAACGCTTTTAGATTTCAGCAATCTGTAATTGTTCTGAGACTTTGCCAGAGGCTCTCAATATCAACTGTTCCTTTAATCTGGCTCAAGCTACAAATTCTCTCCATCTCCGGAGAAGCCTCTGAATTATTGTTCCATTAAGGTTGTAAAGTTAATCCCTTGAACGCACTTTTACAGCCAATAAATATGTGGTACTGGTGCATCATTTTAGAGCATTACCGGAAGCGCTTGCTTATTGATACAGCAGGAGAGGAGATCTTTTGTCAATATAAAGAAATATCCCTCTCTCACTCATAGTCTGAAAATCTTTAAAATAAACATGGTTGGCATTGCCAAAAATGTGTGGTACATGGCTGTGTTTGCTTTTTATGTACCTTGAAGCTGTTGCCTTCATTTCTCTGTGTGCTGCTGGCAATATTGAGAGGCTTGGTTGAAAGAAACCATGAAGAGATCTATGAATGCTTGGGGATGCACAAAATTCTGATATTAATTTCCCATTATGTTATCGTGCTACATCATGATCTAATTGTCCCTACAACAAAAGACCTATATCTCATACGTATGAGTCATTCTCAAACTGCTTCGCTCATTTATAGGCTATTCACTTAAATTGTGCTTTCCCATTAAGCATGCTGAAGTGTTTTCCTCAGAAAAACAAAGTTTACTTTTGTTTTTCTACTTGCTGTGAAGGGCAGCGAGGCCTTTGAATACTTAGAAGACTGGATGAAGCAGAGTATGACTTACATGGAAATGATTATAAAGATGGCTTTGTGGTAGAGCCATTTGCTTGGAATGCAGAAGATTCCAGATTCAATCCTTGGCATCTGCAGGGAGGACTGGGAATATTGCTCATCAGAAACCGTAGAGAGCCCCTGCCAATCAGTGGAGACAATGCTGAGCTGGATGGACCAATGAACTGACTCGATATAAGGTAACTTCCTATTTTCCCATAACAACAAAACAAGAGATCTACTGGGTGATTAATGGTAGCAAATCAGGAGGGATGTTCATAATAATACAGTGGGACCTCTGGTTGCGAACGGGATCCGTTCGGGAAGCCTGTTCACAACATGAAAAGCCCGCAACCTGAAGTGCCATATCTGCGCATGTGCATGGCACGATTCGGCACTTCTGCGCATGCGCCGAAACCCAGAAGTAACCCGTTCTGGTACTTCTGGGTTTGGAGCAGAGCGCAACCCAAAATCACGTAACCCACAGCGAACACAACCCAAGGTATGACTGTAATAATAATAATTATTAACATAATTATTATTATTTTATTTGTACCCCACCCATCTGATTGGGTTGCCCCAGCCACTCTGCGCAGCTTCCAACATATATAAAAGCATAATAAAACATTACACATTATAAAGCTTCCGTTTACAATACAGAAGGGACGCGGGTGGCACTGGTCTAAACCACTGAGCCTAGGGCTTGCCGATTGGAAGGTCGGTGGTTTGAATCCCCATGACAGGGTGACCTCCCATTGTTCAGTCACAGCTCCTGACTACCTAGCAGTTCAAAAGCATGTCAAAGTGCAAGTAGATAAATAGGTACCGCTCTGGCGGGAAGGTAAACGGTGTTTCCGTGCGCTGTTCTGGTTTCTCCAGAAGCGGCTTAGTCATGCTGGCCACATGACCCAGAAGCTTTCTGCGAACAAATGCCAGCTCCCTCGGCCTATAGAGCGAGATGAGTGTGCAACCCCAGAGTTGTCCATGACTGGACCTAACGGTCAGGGGTACCTTTACCTTTATAAAATACAGGGCTGCCTTCAGATGTCTTCTAAAGTTTATATAGTTACTCATCTCACTGGCATCTGATGGGAGGGCATTGCACATGGTGGGTGCCACTACTGAGAAGGCCCTCTGCCTGGTTCCTGGTAGCTTCACTTCTCACAGTGAGAGAACCGTCAGAAGGGCCTCAGTGCTGGATCTCAGTGTCTGGGCTTAATGATGGGGATGGAGATGCTCCTTCAGGTATATAGGGCATATAGCCACCTTGCAAACAAATAATTTATTTTCTTTCTTGCTGGAATTGTTCATGAGTGTGTCTTCAATATTTCACACTTTAAAAAAAATCCTATCTATTGTGGACTCTATTTTTGAATATTTCTGACAATGAGCCCAGTAGTTCATAGTTCAAGAGCACATTCCATCCAGGCAAAAACATATCCCCTGGGCCTACGATTTCTCAACCCTGCCAATAAGACTATCTAGTGGAGCTCCTTTTTATATGGGGAAACACAGGTCTCTTCATACTGTAGATGCCTTGCTGTGGAATCGCTAATGCCTCACCCACATCTGTATCTTCTCAAATGAAGGTCTCATTAACTGGGTTGCCCTATTACAGTACTTTTATGGTAAGTAGGACACAACAAAAGATTTGCACCTTGCTCCTTGGTGCTATAAGCACACCGAGGTTGCCTTAATCTGAAATGACAAGAAAGGTTATAATTTTAATGCAGACTGCCAAGATACCATCTTTATCTCAGCATTTATTAAAATATAAAAAACCTAAATCAGCTTTCTTTTCCAGGATGAACTACAAATCTGTCTACTTTGCAGTTGATGGCTGCCATCTTAGTCATTTTTCAGTTTCAGTAGAGATATCTGTTTATTTTATACTCCTTGTATAACTGAATAATGGGTGAGCAAATCTTCTTAAAGGTGTCCCTTCTGCTCATAAATCCCTTGGGAGTAAATGTGGGTGTAAAAGTGGAAGCTGAAAGAGTTTTCAAAAATAGGAGGAGGAAATTAAATTGTTATTAGTGCTGTTCAGTACTATTCATATCTGGCCGTGATGAAAAGTACCTTCTCCACTTTGTTGATATTTTGGATTGTACAAATAGGGATTGAAAGCATTTATCCCTTTGGAGTGATCAATGAAGCATTGTACTTCGTTTGCATTAGATCTGGTCTTTTGTGTGTGAATACAGGATTCCATCTTGTTTGTTTTTTTATGCATGAATAAACTATCTGCTTAATACAGCACCAATGGATTCATTCTGAGTAAAACTTAGGTGAATACCACCCAAAAAGTAAGCAGTTTCCTGCCCACCACTATTTAAAGTAGAACAATTGGGGAGGGAGAGAGAGAAAAGAGAGAGGGAAGGGGAAGACAAGGGTAGCAAGTGAGCAAGTGCTTAAGATTCCCTGCTCCATTGAAAATATTAATTTTGATGGGGATTTGAAGGAACAGAGAGACATGGACATCTACAGAGAGAAAACATTACAGACTTTGTGCACCAAGAAACACTGGGTGGAATTTTTTTGGAGAGCTAAAGATGCTTTGAAACAAAGGCCACAAGCAGGGATATATAGACATCCATGCAAAGATGGTGACAAGTAAGGCTGCTTGTCCTTGAGCTCCACAGTGTGCTTTGTCGGCATCCAGAGGGAGTCGGAAGGCCAGCTGGCTAGCCCCCAGCTGGATCGTGCCCTTCCAGCCGACCTGCTGGATGATCCCCGATCCCTGGTGAGACATAAAACCAGCGACCCTGACTTCAAAAGCAGAGCGTGCGGCGCAACAGAAGTGGCAAAGAGAGGCTTGTGAAAGCATATATACAAGCAGATTTATTGAGCATAAATCAGGACAAAGAAAAACATGTCGCCTCTCCTTTGTCTCCTCAGAGAGTCTCGAAAGCAAAAGCTATACACAACGGAAGTTCCCAGCAATCTGTGCTGGTATGTAAACAGACATGTGACATGCAACAGTTCCATGTCTGCAATTTAAGGTGGAATGGAATTTCCCAACATGCTTAAGTTTCAATTATTATTATTATTATTATTATTATTATTATTATTATTATTATTATTAGGTCCGTTGCCAGATTTAGTCTAGAAATCGATGCTGGACTGTTGTGACTCAGCAACTGGAGTAAGGCAGGAAGGGGTACTGCAAAACAATGATGGCAAGATGTAATTAATATGTCTTATATGGGCAGCCCTGACCCTTTACAGGTTAGTGAAGAGATGAATTATGGCTGTAGACCCACTTACTCAATTGCTCTATGGCAGGCTTCCTCAGCCTCAGCCCTCCAGATGTTTTTGGCCTACAACTCCCATGATCCCTAGCTAGCAGGACCAGTGGTCAGGGATGATGGGAATTGTAATCTCAAAACACCTGGAGGGCTGAGGTTGAGGAAGCCTGCTCTATGGCATTGAAATCTGGACCTCTGATTAAAACTCCATTAAGGTTTCGGAAACCATGCATAATAATATTTTGGGGTAACTAAACTCGCTACCTTCAGGAATATCAGCAGCTCTTATTCATATAGAATCTGGATAGGCAACAATTAAGGCAGGAGTGGACTGTGCTCTGTTAACGTATATTAAAATAATTACTGCTATGCCAATTGAGCATTTTCCTAGGCTGTGCTATTTGAAATTGGGTGATAACCAACTCTGGAAAGCAGACTGTCAAATGTTTTAGACTATTATTATTTTCTGAAACTAAGCCCGGCTTTGACATTGAATAAGTGTCAGCCAAGGGATTAGCTCTTCTGAATACAATCCAGAAGGGACCTGCAACCAACTAGAAAATTTCCCCTTCTTATCCACTCTTGAGAACAGAACATTTAGAGCTAGTTATCTGACCAGACTCACCAGTTTCCTTAAGAAATGCCTTTATTTAGCTGCATTTCCAAGGGATGCCCACTACAGTCTTGTATGGCCACCACAACAAGGTCCCATTTTATTTTGTATTTGTAGTTTGTATATGACTTTGTATTTGTGGTCAGCCTCAGGTAGCTTGCACTGGCTAAAACAAAACAACACAACCCAACACAACCAGGAGAAGCTTTTTAGATAAAATTGCTATAAATTTTTATGGTAATTTGGAGGTTTAATCTGAAATCAAGCTATATTTAAGATTTGTTAGTGTCTCTGGCATCTTCTCCTTCTTACATCATAGATGTTGGTTTAATTGTGGATGTATGTTCTGTATTATTTTAATTAATGTTATTGCTACAAGTTTGTCATGGTCTTTGGCTTGAACAATAAACTTATAAACTGAGCTGAACAAGCAGGGATATAATACTGACAAATAAGATGGGATGCTGGAAAACTATGAGAACTATGGAGAGCTTTAAAAGAAAGGACAAGAAATTCCTGCTGGATATGGGACATCCTACATTTGGTTTTGTCAAACAGGTCAATTTGCTTGGTTCTACTGAACTTAGTGCAACTGAGCTCCACAGATCTCCACCCCCCACGATGAATAATTCAGATACCGCATGAGTGACACTTAGAGGTTTATATGTGATGGTTACTGAACAGAAACCATCAAAGTAAATTGAATGAATTACTTCATTGCCTAAGTAAATAGAAACATAGGGGGCAATGTGATAGTCAAAGACAATGAATGAGAGCATAATCATTAATAATTGAAACTTTAACTGGCTCCTTTTAAGTTAATGTGCCTGTAATTAATGTAAAACTATGCAGTCAAAGCATGACAAAAGAGTTCCCAGACCAATCATGTTAATAAGCTCTATTATTACAGAAATGAATTTCTGACACCAAGACAGAAGTTTTCAGCCATCTAACTGATGAGTGGCACGAACTAATTGCCTGGTGATTAGTTATTGTCCATGTTTTTGTGCTGTAAATACATATCTATTTTTGTCTATATCTTTATCCGTATAAAATGGTCACTTTTTACTTGTTCATTTCGGCAGATTCTTTCATACATTTAAGCAAGACACAAAGCTTCACCCCACCAAGAAAACAACAAAAATGGAATCTCTCGTCCTGTTCACGTAAAATTGGTGGGACCAAGTGGTAAGGCTTTTCCTGGACTCTACCACTTCTGGCTGTATAAAAGAGGTGACTGTACTACCTTTTGTGTGTGCAATAGCGGCAGGGGGAGAAAAGTAGAATGTCAGGGAGAAGTGTGCAGCCTAAATTCCTCCCTGAGGTCTTAGTTTTCTTTGTGTGTGTGTAAATGTGCCCAGAGGCATTCAAATATCCAGCCATCCCACTGCAACAAAGTGGAAAACTAATGAGTACAGTTAAGTAAAAACTTGCACCTATCACTGTTTTTTATTAAGATGCAGGGAAGATTTGGTTCCTTAAAAAGAGAAATTCCAATACAGAATTCTTGGGAGAAAATAAGCAGCACAATAATATTTCAAAGGTTAACCTCACCTTATTTTCTTCCCCTCACCTGACTTCCTGCTACTGGATTTCAACATCAGCATCAGTTCATGGCATTCATGGGCATCTACCAGGGGCCCAGAGCCTCTGTAGGGACCACTAGTGATGCCTGCCCTGGGTCCACCTTCATTTTTTTCTCCAGTCCAAGCACTTTGAGCCCTCTGTCGCATTTCCCATAATGCCCGTAACCTAGCCTCATTCTGGGGCATTATGGGAAATTAAGAGATCGGCTAGACCTGACTACCAAACATTGGTTGGTACACTGTCACTGCAAGCTAATTTATCCTGCCAGGGCCCACTGACAGGAGCGCCCAACAGTGGGTGCTTCGTATCTGCCATTTCCTCCATTGGAACATTTTCACAGAGGGCTTAATTGTAATAGTAATAATAATAATAATAATAATTTTTCATACCCCGCCCTTCCCAGCCAAAAACCGGGCTCAGGGCGGCTAACACTAATTAAAATCACAGCAAAAACATAAACACAATCAATTTAAAATAACAGATTAAAATACAAATTTAAAAATTCAATATTAAAACTGCAGTCTCATTTTCAAATAACCCACCAATAAAAGAATGAAGCATAAATATCAAACAGAAACCAACCCAAAGGCCAGGTGGAACAGCTCCGTCTTGCAGGCCCTGCGGAAAGATGCCAAATCCCGCAGGGCCCTGGTCTCTTGTGATAGACTGTTCCACCAAGTCGGGGCCAATACTGAGAAAGCCCTGGCCCTAGTTGAGGCCAACCTAGCATCTTTGTTGCTCGGGACCTCCAAAAGATTATTATTTGAGGACCTTAAGGTCCTACACGGGACATACCAGGAGAGGCGGTCCCTTAGGTACGAGGGTCCTAAGCCGCATAGGGCTTTAAAGGTCAAAACCAGCACCTTAAACCTGACCCTGTACTCCACCGGGAGCCAGTGCAGCTGGTAGAGCACTGGATGAATGTGGTCCCTGGCAAAGACCCGGTAAGGAGCCTCGCCGCGGCATTCTGCACCCGCTGGAGTTTCTGGGTCAGCTTTAGGGGCAGCCCCGCGTAGAGCGAGTTACAATAATCAAGTCTGGAGGTGACCGTCGCATGGATCACTGTGGCCAGATCAGGGCGAGAGAGGTAGGGGGCCAACTGCTTAATACGGCGGAGATGGAAAAATGCCACCTTTGCTGTGGCTGCAACCTGTGCCTCCATGGAAAGAGAGGCGTCGAAGGTTACACCCAAACTCCTGACAGAAGGCGCTGGCACTAATTGGGCCCCCGCAAGAGATGGGAGTTGGCCTCCCAACCCCATGTCGTCCCGACCCAGCCAGAGGACCTCTGTCTTCGAAGGATTTAACTTCAACCGGCTCCCACGCATCCATGCAGCCACAGCCTCCAAGCACCTGGCCAGTGTGTCTGGGACCGAGTCAGGGCGGCCGTCCATCAACAGATAAAGCTGGGTGTCATCAGCATATTGATGACAGCCCAGCCCGAAACTCCGGACAATCTGGGCAAGAGGGCGCATAAAGATATTAAAAAGCATCGGGGAAAGGATTGTGCCCTGCGGAACTCCACACACCAAGGAGTGTCGCGGCGACAACTCCCTCCCTAGCGCCACTCTCTGTCCCCGACCTGAGATAAAGGAGCGCAGCCATTGTCGGACTGTGCCCTGAATCCCCACGTCGGCAAGGCGGTGGTCCAAAAGATCGTGGTCGACCATATCGAAGGCTGCTGACAAATCTAAAAGAATCAGCAGGCCCGAACCGCCTCGATCCAGCTGTCTACGGAGATCGTCTGTTAGCGCAACCAAAGCTGTCTCGGTCCCATAACCAGGGCGGAAGCCGGACTGAAATGGATCCAGAGCCAATGTTTCATCCAGAAATCCGCTAAGCTGTTCAGCAACCGCTCTCTCAATTACCTTACCCAGGTACAGAAGATTGTGACAAACAATTGTCGTTAACTTTGAAGAAAATATGCTGAGGTTTTCTTTGTCAAGAGAACTGTACAGTGTCCAGGATGCAGAGCTTTCAGAAAGTGTTTAAACATTTTCCCCTACAGGGCCCTTATGCTTCTGGGGTGAGATTATATCTATCAGCAAGAGGTACACGCATTGCCCCCATAGGGGAGTGGGACTTGTTTAGTAGGGCAAGTTGCCAGCTGAATGGATATAGTGGGAAACCCCTGCTGAGCAAGTTGAGTATATTACAATATCCTTCCAGCTGGCTGTGTGCCCAGGACAACGGTTTAGAGCATTTTTTCCCCAAACACTTAAAGAAATTTATTAAAGCTGCAGATAGCAACCATGGCAACTGGTAGGAGCTGTGATATTCCATGACTATCGAATTACGTTGGGCCAAAGCTGTGTAATGCACAGGTGAGAGTTGTCACCAAATTTCACCAAAAGTGCAATTTCAAGGATTTCAATCAGACGTTTGGAGCTTCTCAGGGGTCCTCTAGTCTAGACATCTCTTGTGAAACCCACCTTTTATGTTCTGCTCCTTTCAGACTGAATAAGCTAAAGGCAGTCTTCATTTTATATATTTTTTCAGTGCAAAACAAAACAGTTTGCTTTAACCAGCTTGGCCTTCTCTTATGCCTTCTCTGCTGACTAGAAATGCCTGGAACCATTTGTATGAGACAACAAATGGTCCTCCATAAATGTCCCTCCTTTCCCAACAGCACAGTTACCTTCCATGCAGGTTGTTGGGCAAGGTCTGTTATATCCTTTGCATGGGGAATCACAAGAGTTAAGCTAAAAGAAAAATCACTTGGGTGTGTGATTTGGAGCTGGGAAAGGGTAGGTATGGAAAGATTTAATGCACACCCCCATCACTTCTCCAAAGCTTCTTTTACAGGTAAGAAGGGATTGTTGGGATAGTGTTATATCTGTAACAAAACTCTCATACCTCATAATAACCACTAGTGCAGCAAGGTGATTTTAGACCCTGAACTTAATAGTTTTTAGGAGATGCTTCAGGCAGACTCGAGTATTACTTAAGTTAAGCACACAACTGACACTTCTTTTCTCGCCTCTCCCCCATTCCACTGTTTCTGCGTTCCAGATACATTAGAGCAACAGCAAACAGAAAACAGTTTGCCAGCCCTGAAGGAAGTAAATAAATAAATACTTTGAGCACATGTTGTTAAATCATAGCGCCGTTGTGGCTAGAGGAATAAAAGGGCAGTTGCTTCTGCTGTTCCAGTGTTAAACACGTTGACTTGGAAACGACTTCCATTTTGTTGTGGGAAAAGTTAATATATTTTAAAAGTACAATATTAAGAAATGAGCATCTGCAACCATGTGCATTCCTAGCCACACAGGCACTGACCATAATTTAAGAAGAAGATGGATTGATGGATGGATGTTTGGGCAACCAACATCAGCTTGGATGGGCTCTGGCTTGGTCAAGCTGGTTTAGATGCTGCCACCAGGCCTGTTTTCCATTGTCATCGCCATCAGTTGCACTCTGAGTGATCATTGGAGAGTTGGATTAGATGTTGGTACCAAGGTTAGCCCTAGCTGCAACACTGGTAGAAACCAATGATTTTTTGTTTCGTAAATAATGTTTTTTGTTGTTGTTGTTCTTTGTATGAATCTTTTACATGACTGTACCTGGCAGTTCACATCTTCTTTCTCTTAGGAGGGCACCAAAGACTGAAGCGTTAGACTAGGGCATGGGAGACCAGGGTTCAAATCCCCACTCAGTGATGAAGCCCAGTGGGTGACCTTTGGCTGGTCATTGCCTCTCAGTCAAACCTACCTCACAAGGTGGTTGTGGGAATTAGTTGAGGAAGGGGAGAACCACGCATGCCACCTTGATGTTCTTGGAGAAAAAGGTAGAACATAAATGCAGCAAAAAACAACAAGGGTCCTTTTCAATTCTCCAGTCGATGATTCTATTTGGTTGAGATTCCTGCATTCCTGGGGGTTAGACTAGCTGATCCTTGGAATTCTTTCCAACTCTACAACCCCATGATTCTAGGAAATAAAGTCTGGAAGCCAGCAACCATGGCCAACAGGACCTTTCTTGCTGTTTGTTCTCTGAATGTGCGAAGTGGTTAATTTTAACATCTTTAAAGAGCCATAGCTAAACTTCTTTACTTTTGAGTAAACATTCCAAAGTCTTGGAAAAGGCTGAGAATGAAAAAGGGTCTCCACTTATTCCCTTCCAAAGAACTTATGTGTTAGCATTTCCATTCTTATTATAAATATATACCCGTTTATATCCAATTCATCCTTTTTTAAAAAGAAAGACTGTGCAAAGGGGGCAGGGGAGATGGTAGAGGTCAGCCACCAGTTGATGATGAACATTTTGTAGGATTTTAAAGGTTTATTTTTGCTTTCTCTGAGACCTTGAACCTTTGAAGAAAGTTTTATGACACCTGCAACTTTCTCATAAGTCATACAGTGCTGGAGAGAGCAGTAAATGATGTTTGGCACTGAAAATGTTGGGTGTATTGGTGTGGTAAAACCAACAGCCAGGAGAGAAAATGGCTCTGTTTTTGCAGCCCAAGAACCAGATGTCTCATTTCTTTAGAGTCTGCTGAAAGGTTAAAAATTGACCTGCAGCATTTGAAAATAAATGGTTACCAAGTGATTGCTAGTGTTAGAAGAACAGAAGATAATGGACAATGTTTATAAAGTTGTGAATGGTGTGAAGAAAATGGGGGAAAAAAATATTTTCCCCCATCCCTCATAATAATAGAACTTGGGTTGCATAATGGGGTCAATTCACAACAGACAAAGAATAGAACTTCACACACTGCATGATTCAGTTATGGAGCTTTGGGTTTCAAAGTACAATGATAGGCATAAGTTACACATTACCATTTACTCTAAATCTAGTGCGCTCCTACCACTGGTGTTTGAAGACAAGTACGCAATGATGTTAGGCACAATCCATATGTATCCTGCAGTTTCTTGAGAAATACTCCTCTTTGATGTGTTTCCCCTCCCCAAGCCAGATTCAGTCCAATTTGAAAATGTAAGCCACGGTTAGGCTGAGATGTGTGAATTTGAGATGCACAGATGCAGGGGCGGAGGAAGGGGGTGCAGTAGGGGCAGTCTGCCCCGGGTGTCAACACTGAGGGGGGTGACAAAATGCTGGGCAGCACTCACCGTGGGGACTGCAGCGCGCCCGAGCCACTCATCTCTCCTGGGAGAGACGCAATGGCTTGGGCGCACACAGGCTCCATGCTGCCCAAACGTTCCACCCGCTGCCTCTCCCCAGCTGTAGGGCGGCTGAGTGGGAGGAGGCAGGCAGACTCCATGCCACCGTAGGCGCCCAAGTAGCTTCCTCCACCGCTGCACAGATGAGAGGTTTGGGGTGTGTGAAAACAAATCAGGTGATGCACATCCAGTGAAGTCATCCTCACCCCCTCTATGGTGCATACGGCAATGTAAGGAATCTGCTGGAAACAAAGTGGGGAGAAATAACTTTACATTTTAAGCTGTGTATATAACCTTAGACATTGGTGGTCCTTGAGGAATTTGACCTTTGTAAATACAGACTGACCCGATACATACCTCCTGGACTAGCCACCAAAACAGTTATCATCTAAGAAAAAAACTGTTTCAAAAACATTTAAAATGCATATTTTAAGAGGAAAATATGTATCCAAATGCAAATTATTGCTATTTTTAAAATGCATATCAGTACAGAATGGGGATGGAATATGGGCGAGCATAAGCAAAAGTAATGTGCACCAGAAATAAGCCCATTTCTAATTAAGATGCCTTCAAAGTGGCATCAGACGACCCTTGGAGATGCTGTTAAGACTCCTAGGAGTAATAGCTAAATTGTGAATTTAGTTCAAATCTCCACTAAGCAGTAAAACTCTCTAGCTGACTGAGACTCTGTTCATAGAATTGTTGTGAGGGTAAAATGGCTGATATAGACATGAGAGGCACCACCTTCTCAAGATGATTGAGGAGGCCTGACACAATGTCCTGATGTCACACATGTGACATTGTGAGGAGCCAGGGAGCGGAGCCAAACACTCCCTGGGCCAGCCCCCCTTAAAAAAAAAAAACATGGTGTGTGTGTGTGTGTGTGTGAAAGTGCCTCGGCCCCTAGGGGCTGGAACCAATGGTTCACACTATCCCAAATTTCTTAGATGAAGAATATAAAATGCAATGAAGCAAAGGAAGCTGCATGTTCAGAGCCAGTGTACCCCTGATCCTCAATTTCTAGGAACTGATACCAGTTTGTGAGGTTTCCAGAAGTGCCTGATAGATTGTTATATACAAACCGATGCCCTCCAGATGTTGTTGGAGAACAACTTCCATCAGCCTCAGCCACTATGATCAATGGTCAGAAACATTGGGAGTTGTAGCCTGAAACATTTGAAGGCCACCAGGTTGAGGAAGGCTGCTAAAATAGATGGTTCATTGCTCTAATTCAGCCATGTGGTTCCTATGACTGAGATTTCCCTTCTGAGCAAATACTAATTTTGGAGTGATATTCCTTTGCCTTGTAATTAAATGGAAAACAGTTTTATTGAGCAAACAGGCACAGAAGTGGTGATGTAAATGGGCAAAAGGACAAAAATGAAATTTTGTTTCCCAGCATTCTCTGTTGCCTTGAAGGCAATAAACATGGCTTACTAGACAGTTTGACATGAATGATCATTCTAAGTTTCTTGCCTTTGGTAATTTTGTCACCAGGATATGATAAGTGCCAGAAATCTGATTCTTACAAAGAAGGCAATAGGATGTGCAATTATTTTTAAACCTGAGACAAACATTCATCTGTGAGCGTGGTTTGTGTTTGACGGTGCCAACCTCTACTACAGTCTGTAAAATATGCCACTGGTTTTTAATTTGAAGTTATAAGATTTATTTTTTCCTGCTTCATGAATCATAGAGCAGGCATGGATCTCACAAACTACTCAGTACCTCTGTGTGACTTATTATATATATCCAGTCATTAACCTATGATTTCAAGGTGAAACACTGATGCTTCCCAAAATTGTCTTCAAAATGGCTGTTACAGGTTGTTCACAGTTGAGGCTTGTCGGAGCTGAACATTGTCTCCTGAAAGCCTCACAGCTAGTCTAATCAAATGTAAACATGGGTGGGCCAGACATTATGTGAAACAATGACAGCCGATTATGTGTGATGCTCTCGGCCTTTTTGGCATGCGGTGTGGGAGAAACAGCAGGGATAAACAGCTAAGGCTTTCTTGGTGATAATGCAGTGGAGAGCCAATACAGTAAACTCCTTACAGAAACACGTATTGAGGGAGGAGGGAAGGAAGAAGGAAATAATTCAGGAAGAACAAAGAGATGAGTCCCAACCAGGGCTTTTCCCCCCCAGCTATAACGCACTGTAACTTAGTTCTGGCACCTCTCAGGTGGGTTCTATTGCCATTGTAAGATAAAAAGAGTGCCATTCGTGGTGAGCTTCAGCACCTCTTTTTCTAGAAAAATAGCACTGTTCCCAACCATCCTATATTAGGAGCTAGGACTTTCCTGCAGGAAACATGAGATTTGGGGGTCCTGAGGGCACTTATAAATTGGATACTAATGGGGAGCATGAATCGAGAACAAGAAGGAAATTATAATGGCCCTCTGCAAATTTAGTGGGAGAATGCTCTTCAGGTAGCCTTATTCAGGATATCCATGAAAAGGCTTCCATGTAATTGTAAAGGTCCGGCTTACTCTTACTTCCAGATAAGCATGCATAAGATTGCAACTGTGGACTTCAATTCAACGCACTCTTTTCTGGGAGCAAGTCCTGTTGAAATCAGAGAGATAGTCTTCTTTGTAGGCATGCATAGGATTATGCTCAGGGCCAGCCCACTCATCAGGCGAGGTGAGGGAACTGCCTCAGGTGGCAGGATTCACAGGGGCAGCAGATCCAATGAATTCATCAGCCACTGCTTCTGCTGATGTTACAGCGGCACCGGAACCTGTGGAGCACTGCTTAGACTGCATGCATTGTCAAACTTGGCCCTCTAGCTGTTTTGGGACTACAACACCCATCATACCTAGCTAACAGGACCAGTGGTCAGGGATGATAGGAATTGTAGTCCCAGAACAGCTGGAGGGTTGTTTGGCCATGCCTGGCTTAGAGACTGGATCAGCCAGCTCCTCAGCAGCCCTCCACAACACTGCTTCTACAGCAGCGTCTTGGTAGATAGGAGGCTCTGTTCGTCTCCCAACCTTGTTCCCAGTGTTGATCTTTGTTCTCGCTTTGTTCCAGATGTAGATCTTCACTCGCCCTTCTTCCCTGGCCAGAAGGGGGCACAGAATTTTGTGGTTTGCCTCAGGTGCCAAAATGTCTTGGGTTAGCCCCGTCTATGCTGTTAGTGTTCAACAAGTGAGTAAATTCCTTGCATGTACAAAAGCATTGTGTATTTCTGTCGTATCATTTCAGCAAGTGAAAGGAAAATTCTACAGCAATCTTCATGTTGTGCTTTGCCGTTATTCTCAGAAGCATTTAATTCTCTGCATACTGCACCGCAAGTCTTAATCCCATGATTTATGGCATGATTATAGACAGTTACACCCACCTCTGCAATTACAAAGGCAATTTCCTTGGACAACTGACCCTGGGATTACAAGTCCTCCATTTTATGTCTTTCTCAGATAAACTTCATGACCCTAGGATGGTGGAGACAACGTTTGCAAAGCAGGTTAAAAAGTGTGTTTATAAGTAGTGCTCAAGCAAAACAACAACAACACAACAACAACAACAACAACAACAACAACCATCCATTCAGAGGTGGCCATTTTGGCAAAAGGATTTATTTTTAGAAGACATCTGAAGGCAGCCCTGTATTGGAAAGATTTCAATGTTTCATGTTTTAGTATGTTTTTATATGTGTTGGAAGCTGCCCAGAGTGGCTGGGGCTACCCAGTCAGATGAGCAGAGTATAAATAATAAAAAATGTTGTGGCTGTTGCTCCTGTGTTCCTATTTTCCCTATAAATAACTTGCCACCATCGAATTTTATAGGTGGGATACATATGTAAATAAATAAATACCTTATAACACAGAAATTTACTCCCTGTGGTCCTTGCCAGTTCATGAAGTGGTTTAACTGACAGCCGACAGTCAGCACATTTGTCAGAAGAATTATTTCTTGATTGTATTATGGAAGCAGCTCACCATCCCCTCTGCAAAAATGAGCCAACTATTCTTTGCAAGTCTCTCAGGAGCATATTTTCATGGTTAGATTGGCAATTTCTCCAGACAATAACGCAGTGCTCTCAGCAAGGCACCCAGTGCATCCAAAAACACATACAGAGGTCAATAAATCCATACTTAAAACTCATCCTGAGCTCATCGGAGGAAGGGTCATAGCCCAGTGGGATAGCACATGCTTTGCATTCAGAAGCTCCCAGGTTCATTCCTCAGCCTCACCAAGTACAACTGGGGAAAGAACCCTGTCTGTCCCAAGCCTCACCCCTCCTGGTCCACCACAGTGATGGCAGCGATGAGCGGTCAGCTAAGCAGTGCTACTTTGCTGACTGCTACTGCTAGGCTAGTGGTCAGTGATGGTGGAAGTTTGTTGTCCAACCACAGATGGAGGGCCACATGTTCTGCACCCAGGTGCAGTGTACTGGAAGAAGCAAAGATCACCAGTCTTGAAGCAATGGCACTTCAACATGAACTTCGTTGGACTGGTCATGTTGTTTGGATGCCTCATTATCGTCTTCCAAAGCAACTACTCTATTCCGAACTTAAAAATGGAAAGCGTAATGCTGGTGGTCAACAAAAGAGGTTTAAAGACTGTCTCAAGGCAAATCTAAAAAAAAAAAAAATGTAGTATAAACACCGACAACTGGGAAACACTGGCCTGCGAGCTCTCCAATTGGAGAACAGCCTTTACCAAAGGTGTCATGGGCTTTGAAGACGCTCAAACTCAGGACGAAAAGGAGAAATGCACTAAGAGGAAGGCAAGTTTGGCATACACTCACCATGATCAACTCCCATCCGGAAACCTATGTCCCCACTGTGGAAGGACGTGTGGATCCAGAATTGGCCTCCACAGTCACTTATGGACTCACTTTTAAAACTGTGTTTATGGAAGACAGTCTTACTCGGCTACAAGTGATCGCCAAAAACAAAGAAGACCCAAGTATATTGGGTGATATTGGGATCATGATTGTTTTGGAAGAGACCACAAGGGCCATCCAGTCCAACCCCCTGCCAAGCAGGATAATTCCTGACAGAGTGGTTGTCATTTGTTTATGTAATCTGTACTAAAGACCAACATTTGTAAGGAAAATCCAGCTAGTTCTAAGCACATAGGAAATGGTCAAAGAAGGCAGTCAGCACTGGGTGATTTGCTCTAAGTACAGAACAAAAAATGTTATATAATTCTGCAAAAGGATGATTAAGTTACCTGTGCATATAGCTAATGTTAAGACACAGGCTCTCTTGTTTTTCAGAATGTCCCGTTTACCTTTGGTATCTGAAGAAGTGTGCATGCACACAAAAGCTCATACCAAGAACAAACTCAGTTGGTCTCTAAGGTGCTACTGGAAAGAATTTTCTATTTTGTTCCTTACCTTTGTCATGGCTTAGATTGCAATCCAATACTTTGGCCACCTCATGAGAAGAGAAGACTCCCTGGAAAAGACCCTGATGTTGGGAAAGATTGAGGGCACAAGGAGAAGGGGACGACAGAGGACGAGATGGTTGGACAGTGTTCTCGAAGCTACCAACATGAGTCTGACCAAACTGCGGGAGGCAGTGGAAGACAGGAGTGCCTGGCGTGCTCTGGTCCATGGGGTCACAAAGAGTCGGACATGACTAAACGACTAAACAACAACAACAAGATTGCAATTGTATACTGAAGACACACTGGCAGGCCATAATGGATTTGGTGAAATAGCAGATATGCCATCACTGTGGCAGAGGCTATAGGCATGATGGTGGGAAATTCCTCCAACACAGTCATGCTGGTGGAATAGCTGAAACAGGGTGAAGATGTGGGCAAGATGCGGGTTGTGCAGTGGAAGAGCAAACTTACACCCTATCCTTCCCTCCATGGTCAGGGCCTTCTTGGTAGTGGCGCCCAACCTGTGGAACGCCCTCCCATCAGTTGTCAAGGAAATAAGTAATTATAAAACCTTTGGAAGGCATTTGAAGGCAGCCCTGTATAAGGAAGTTTTTAATGTTCAATGTTTGATGTTTTATTATGTTTCTATATATGCTGGATGCCACCCAGAGTGGCTGGGTCAACCCAGGGTACAAATAATAAAATTGTTGTTGTTGTTATGCACCTATAAATGGTGCACTTTTACACCAACTCCAAATCTGATAAGAGAAATTTCCCTCCGATGGACTCTGATGTGTGCTGTTGAATCCAAGGTACTGGAGCCTTGCTGGGCTGACCAGTTGGAACCCCCCCCCCATCTCTATCTCTCTCTCCTTTTCAAGATCTCCCCCTTCCCATATGCTGATATTAAAGGCTATGTCATGTGATGTTTCTTTGTTGATAAAAAGTGGTAGATTGGAATCAACCCCTTCCCAATATGATCTGGCTTCATTATTGTCTGTGCAGGTGGGGTGGGGGTGAGAGATGGCGGGAGGGAGAGATGGAATGGGGGATTGGACCAGGATGGTAAGAAGCAGCTATAGGAAACTACAAGGGTGTGAATGTTCTTGCCTTGGAGGTGAGGAATGATGTTCCCACAGGATTAGTTCTCTCTAGCAGCGTAACTGTAAGTAAATGCCCATTACAAAAACAAGTCATTGATAGCTTCTCCACATAAGGAAACTGACCCTGTCAATCTTCCCGGGGACTTATGACCCCTTAGAGAACTTGAAGACACTTGAAACACCAGTAATGCTTTGACAGAGGCTCTATTGACTACCCTGTTATAGCATAACTTTATTTTCTTTTCTTTTCAAATTTCTAAACACACAAGAAAGAAAGAAAAATGAACACTTAGAAAAGAAGGCATAAACATCTCTCCATGACATTTCAGGAGAAACAATTCACCCTGGATGTTGGCTGTAGGCAAACTAGCACATTGGGTTTAAGCTTTAAAGAAATCCTTTAAGAGTCTCAAAAATAATCAGCGCTACAGCTTTTCAGAGCCTTGCCTGTGTTTCCAAATTTAATTAAATATTTTTTTTACCACCCTCTTAAACAATTTCACAAAAGAAAATTGAAATAAACATAAGCACCTACAGGCTCCTGCTATTTCTTTCTCGGGATGCATAATTAGGCTTGCAGCTATTTGGAGAAATGTCCATTTTGCAGGAGTCCAGCCATTTAGCTACGTGACCTTGTTCCGGCTTTGTCATGGGGTGGGGGGAAGCATTGGGGGGGGACATTTAAACATTTATCACTCACACTGTCGGGAAGAGATTTTGTTCCTTGTGGTACTTTTGAGATAAACAATGGAACTGCACTTTGGTGTTAAAGAGAGAGAGAGAGAGAAAATCTCTCATAAACAAGGCATACAATAGATTCTAGCAGACCAGAAAAAATGGTCAGAGTTACTATTGTTTCTCCACCACAAGACCAATTTTACACAGCTTTACAACTCTGGCGTCTCGTTATCTTGTACTTTATTCTACTTTGAATGGGATGAGAGTTTACTGATAGGCACCTGCAGGCACCTAGTGGAGATTCACACAAGTGAATGAGCTATTACAAAATCTGAAATTTTATATCATCATACTTCAGCTGAAACACAATGCTTTTCAAGGGAGTCACTTTGGCTTCTCAGCTGCAACTGCTGCAAAGTCAGCTGATAAGTGATTGCGGAGGCCAATTTCTGGATCCACACGTTCTTCCACAGTGGGGACATAGGTTTCCGGGTGGGAGTTGATCATGGTGAGGGTTTGCCAAGCATGCCTTCCTCTTAGCACATTTCTCCCTTGCGTCCTGAGTTTAAGTGTCTTCAAAGCCCATGACACCTTTGGTAAAGGCTGTTCTCCAATTGGAGCGCTCGCCGGCCAGTGTTTCCCAGTTGTTGGTTACAGGTAAGTAGCCGTGTTGGTCTGCCATAGTCAAAATAATACAAAATAAAAAATTCCTTCCAGTAGCACCTTAGAGACCAACTAAGTTTGTTCTTGGTATGAGCTTTCGTGTGCATGCACACTTCTTCAGATACACTGAAACGGAAGTCACCAGACCCTTAAATATAGTGAGGGAGTGGGGAGGGGTATTACTCAGAAGGTATTACTCAGTTGTTGGTGTTATATGAAGACGATAATCAGGCATTGGAACAACATGACCAGTCCAACGAAGCTGATGCTGAAAAATCATTGCTTCTTCAAGTGGCCCACTACTTTGGGTGCAAAACTAGGGAATGGTTTGTCAGGAATGTCCAAGCCACAGTACCAAACTGGCGAACTTGTATTGGCCTTCCTGGGACAAAAATGGGATTAATTTGCAAGGTTTTCTGACATCAGCACAGTCCCCAAAAGTTAATTATCTCACAGAAGATATGGGTATATATCTAGACAACTTTTTGGTATGTATAATTCTAATGCATTTTGAAAATTAAATTCCTTGGGGTACTTCATGGTGCTAGTGCCTTATCAATTAATCTCTCAAGGATCTCAATCTGTGTTCAGAAACTTTTTTTGCCATCTGCAGTGCCATGATGACCTTTACCTCAACTAAAAATGTATTGCTTCATTATGCGTAATTATGCACTCTGCCGGATCAGGTGATCCAATAGTTTGGCACATTAGAACCTGAGGTCCTTCAGAGTTACTTGAGGCTAATAATCAGGTGCCCTTTTATAATTTTTAAGGTGAAAAAGTTAGCAAGCACCCTGCAGAAAGCATGCAGTTTTGTTAGAAAAACAAGTTCTATGGGAAATGATCAAGAGTATGGGGGGGGCGAGCTTTAACTATCCCCACACTGCTTCTGAGGGGTGGGGGGACTGTAGCCTGTTTTAAAACTCAGTTTTATTGGTCTACTTTGATCCCTCTTTTCAGCCCAAAGAACCCTCAAATACTCTTACACAATAAATATCAGCACAGTCATACCTTGGGTCCCGAACGCCCTGGAACTCGGACGTTTTGGCTCCCAAAGGCCACAAACCCAGATGTGATTGTTCCGCTTTGCAAACCCGAACGTCTGAAGGGGCTTCCGTGGCTTCTGATTGGCTGCAGGAGCTTCCTGCAGCCAATCAGAAGCAGCAATTTGGTTTTCGAATGCTTTGGAAGTTGAATGGACTTCCGGAATGGATTCCGTTTGACTTCCAAGGTGAGACTGTAAAACACTTCAAAGATTTAAACAAATGAAACAGTAAACACTGAAAGCATATGTCCCTTCCTTTCCTCTGAGATGTGCATGGGAAGATATGTGACATGGACTTTTTCTCTGCTACAGCACCTACACTCTCAAATGAAGTCTGTGTGGCTCCCTTTCTAATTGGTGTCCTTCAGCATGTAAATAATAATAATAATAATAATAATAATAATAATAATAATATAATATTAATATAATATTTATTTCAAATTTCTTTCACCATCCCTGGCAGATTCTTAAATGTTGCTGACAACTTAAGGATTGTGGACAGTTTGTGGAGATTTTGATCACTACATGGCCTGGGTTTGGTTATTTCAGCTTTTTAGGAAGCTACTGCTGTGTTCTAGTCTGAGGTTTGATAGTACATGACAAGACGTGTCAGGAGTTGCAGGATCATGGATAGGCCTGAGTAGAGAACTTGCTCCAGCAAAGGAGCAGACAGAGACGTTTTAAAAATTCTGCCACCTATTTACCTCTTCTAGGCTCCACCCCATTGTGAAGAACTTCAGATTCTTAAACAGTAAGTCCTCTGGCCTGAAGATGATCAGTCTTCCTCCCTTCCATAGATTCCTATCTGACATACTCATTAAGCCACTGGACATTGAGTTCTTGTGGGAGGCATTTGATTATTCAGGCTCAGGGGGAGTAGGGTCCTTGTCACAGTAGGAAAGACAGGCTCCCTGTATTCTTCTTGAGCCTCTTGCCCATCCACCTCTGCTTCAGCCTCTGAGTTGGAGCTGCTCTCTGTCACAGACTCTCCCTGTTCACCAAATCCTGTTGCTCCTTCAGCAGCCAACAACTCATCCCACCCACTCTTCTCCCTCTGACCTCTCCTTGATGTCCCACCACCAATTCCCAAGCTCTGAGCCTTCCTCATGCGGGGTTTTCCTTGGGGGTTCCCAAGCTGATGCCTCCCACCACTCCTCGTCATCCAGACAGTCTCTGACATGTAAGCTTTCATTCCAAGTGTAAGAAAAAGTAGTATTGTGACATGGATCCTGCCTGACGGCCCCACCAAAGGTCTGAAATATCAGAAGATCACAGGGCAATTTACAACATAAACTCCATACCTGCAAGGACCCCATTTCAGACCTTCAGCTGTACCTTGGTCAGGGACAGGCATAGCAGTTTCAGGAAAAAGGTCAGTCCTACTCCCCTGTTTACATGGGAACACGTGGTATAGGATAGGCATAGGGAACCTGTAGCCATTCAGTTGTCACTGCACTCCCAGCTTTCTTCCATCCAGACCAGCATGGCCAATGAATAAGGATGATGGCAGTTGGTCCAACAACATTAGGAGGAAATCAGATTCCTCATTGCTAGTGTAGAAGGTATCAAAGAGACTTAAAGGCCTGGCCTTTACACCACAAAAGATTCTCTCAAAATTCTCCTTTGGATGTTTTTATATTTCTCTAAATCCTGAAAAATATTTGACCTCTATGTTTGATATCTTATAGTTGATACTTGGCAATATTTCATCATTAATATGAAGTTGTGTTAATTGAAATATTTATTAACTGCTGTCTATCTAGCTAAAAGACTCTGAGATGGCACAGAAAGAATTGATAAAACTATTCATACAACATATATAAGTACAATGTAAAAGAACAGCAACAACCAAGAAAGATAGGTTGCAAAGAAAGGCTGAATTCCAACTAAAATAACATTTTAAATGCCAGGGCAAATAGGAAGGTCTTAACCTGTCAGCACAAGGCGCACCTCTTTAGGGAGGGCATTCTGGAGTTAAGGTGCCACCACAGAAAAGGCCCGTCCCTTTGTGAATACATAATATACATATACTGAAGACTGTATGCGGAGAAGGGCCTCGACAGGAGATCTGAAGGCATGGGCAGACTGGTATGGAAAGACATGCTCCATCAGGTATTTGGGTCTCGTGCTCAGGGTTTGTATTCAGCAGAATTTATTGCTGATGCACAGTGGTGTATAAATGCATCCACAGTCCTTGGATCATTCTACATCCCAATGGATGTCAGCAATGCCAGCTTGGAACTGGTGTAGGAGAGAGAGAGAGAGAGAGAGAGAGAGAATGCTCACTCCATCCCTTTTGTCTTGGCTGGCAGAAGGCAACAAGACTTCTTCCATACCACCTCTCCTTTGCCGCTCATTAGGATCGCTCTGTAAGGATTATCGCTACAGTTCTGACATTGTGATGGAAGGAATGTCTCTTATGTGTGTGGAGTCTTGGCCTCATAATTGACAATAGCACTAGTAATCTGCTCCAAAGGCGTTAAGTGGGAAGAGGCTGGATGCAGACTCCCTTTACTCTCAAATCAGAGATATCACTGATGGGTGAAACCAGCTCAGCCAGCAATTTGCTGCTGTACATACATATAGTTGTCATAAAGTGTCAAGGAATGATGCAGCTTTCCAAATACTTATTAGACAGATGACAGAGAGCCAAAAGGCAATTCCATGATTTTGAGTTTTATGCAATTTCGACGCATAACAGGTATGTTGTTGTCATTGTTTTAGTCCTTTAAAGGTAAAGGGACCCCTGATCATTAGGTCCAGTCTCGGACGACTCTGGCGTTGCGGCGCTCATCTCGCGTTACTGGCCGAGGGAGCCGGACGTACAGCTTCCGGGTCATGTGGCCGGCATGACAAAGCGCTTCTGGCAAACCAGAGCAGCGCACGGAAACACCGTTTACCTTCCCGCCAGAGTGGTACTAATTTATCTACTTGCACTTTGATGTGCTTTAGAACTGCTAGGTGGGCAGGAGCTGAGACCGAAAAACGGGAGCCCGTTGCAGGGATTCAAACCGCCGACCTTCTGATCAGCAAGCCGTAGGCTCTGTGATTTCACCCACAGTGCCACCTTTCGTTCACATTACATAGGATGGAATTGCATGTTATCTCAGCAAACAGGTGTTTAACAGGAATGCCAGGGTGGAAGAAGAAATAGTGGTCCTTCACTCTCCAATCGCAAATTTTCTCCTGGACGTTTCCCTGAATCTGTCTCCTCGATCTTTCCTGCCAGGCTTATAGCTGATATTAAAGCATTTGCAAGAGATGATTGTTATGGAAACAATTAAGTATCCTCTCCTGCCTGCTCTAAGTGATCCTCTGCCCAACATTTTCCCTCATAAGGAAAACACAGACTGAGAACTTGGTCCTTTCCTCTTAACACATAATTTCTCCCTTAGACGTCTTCTTGAGAGTTCTGAAAGTCCCACTTTTAATTTTTAGAGCACTTTTTGAAGAACATTAGCAAAGACAGAGCTTTGCGCAGCAGGAGAGTAATCTTATATTGGAGTTTTAATTTAATTTCTTGCTTTCGTACCTTCATTTTGTTGCTTCTTAAATACACTATTGACACTGACAGCCACCCACAGCTAAATATTTACTCTTTCTTCTGATTTATTGCATTCATGCGTGCATGTGTTGTGGGAGAGGGAAAGTTGAACACTTCTACAGAATGTTGGAGCGCCATTATGTTCAGTGGAAGGAGATGGATTCCATTAATGCATTATGATAAAACACCATTTACAGCTAAAGGTGCATGTAGATCTTAATCTATTAGATGTTTTCCCTTGTTAGAATTGCTTGCAGAAGGCACTTAGAAAATAATGAGTGATTAAACTGTCACAGTTGTTAAATGTTTGACAATGGGATGTAAACAGGTAAAATTTTAATTAACTGCACATGTTCTAAAAGAAAACCCGCATTACATTTTTGTTCAAGCCCTATCCTTTTGCAGTGGCAAGGAAGGTTGGTTGTCACATCTAATTTGATGAATACTGTAATCAAGCTGGTTATAGGTGATGCATAAATTTCTCACCCCTGCTGACAGCCACGTTAGCTTCTGTGTAATCCTTCAAATTGATTTTATCAATGCGTGCTGTTTGTGTTTCAATTGATCAAATTAAAAACTGCCTTCAAAATGCTTAATCAACCCAGCACAAGTTTCCCAATGATTAGGCTGGGGCTAGCTGAAAACAATAAATTGGTCGGCCACACACCTGATAAAAAAATACTTCTGTTAAATCTTTTTTTCTTCTTTTCCCCCCTCACATGTTATTCACTGCCAGGTCAGTGACAAAGTCTCTTATGAGGAAATCCCAGGGATGTGCAGGTTCTTTATTTATTTCTTTTTTTATATAAGAATTTTATTGGCTTTTTGCAGAACAAAGAACAACAAAACACATACAACAACACATACACAACAATCAAAACATAATGAGAAACAAATACAAACCACCACTAAAACACCAATAATTCTTTTTCTTGCTTAGAACAAAAAAAATTCTTGTTTTGAATCTATACAGGGTGACTTCCCCCGTTTTCTCTCCTTTGGTTCCAATTCTAATTTACTTTAATAACTTCTCATCTTTAAAGTTTAAATCATCCAAAAAATCTAAACAAACTTCTTAATATTTATTTTTACTTCAAAATACAACCTATTACTTCTTAACTCAAATCATACATCTTATTTCACTTAAACTGCTGCTAATAAAAAATTCACATATCTCTTCACTAGTTCAAAATCTTAAATTCTTAACACACCGACTTCAGGGTACCATAGTAAAGCCATCCTAATTATATTTTAAATATTCTCACCCTATCCCTTTTCTAACCATTTTCCTTCGCCATCTCGGGGTCTCCCCCCAGACATTTCTCCATCTCCCTCCAACATCATTGTCCCGAATGTCCTCTTTTTCTTTTTCTATAAATCCACAGGTCCAGACGTAATCCATAAATGTCCTTGCAGGGAACTTCAGGGAGCACAAATCATCTCCTTCCAGCATCTCCATTTCAAAGTTCCAGTTATCTTCTAATTGTAGATTCGCAAATCTTTTTCCCTTCATTTCTGGGCTCTCACCCCAGAAATTGGATATAAATTGTCTTTTAACCCTGGGTCTCTCACACCAACAGGATTTTCCATCTTCTCGGAGTTGCATAGTCACTGTACTTTGTTTCTCAAAAATTTCCTCAAGTTCCCTACCAAGGTTTTCTTCCAGTTTAGCAAAGTTCTCAAGAGTCTTTCCTGTGGGATATAACTTTTCCTCGAGATCCTGGTTCAACAGATTTAATTTCTGATTTAGCAGTTCTAACTTCAAAAGAATAATCCTTTGTTCATGGGTCAGTCCTGAGTCCAGAGCCAGTTTAAAAACGAAACCAACATGGTAGAAGTAGGCATAGGGTATCAAGTTTCAGTATTTTTCCATCTTTAACCATAAGTTTCAGCCGCCATTTTCCCCGGAGTCAGGGTGAAAAGAATACATTCCAACAACTTCAAGAAGAAATATTTCCAACAACTTAGTTCCCCTAAAAGGGATTCAGCCAGTCTCACTTGTCAAAAAACTCCATCGAAACTTTGTATCCGCTACTGCAGCAGCAGTCACAATCAGAAACATTGTTATTTTCTTCATTTAACAAAGGGAGGAACGGGCTTCCTTTTTAGCATACCTCCCGGAGCGCCAATTGTCAAGAAATTTAAATCCAATTATCTCCGTACTCACGGCCTGCGGGTTTCTTCTTTTTTCTTCCAAATTAGGTAGAACGACTCGCTCAGTGCAGGCGGCAGCCGCCGCTTCACCAGCCTGGTTGGGGCATGCCTCCACAGCCCGGCGCCGTTGTCCCTTCACTCCCGCGCCCCCTTTACAGGGGGAACGGGAGAAGGGTTCAGCGCCATAGTGGGCTCGCTGGAGTGCCCATGCCGCGGGACGCTCGACCCGCGGTTTTGCGGAGCCCGCTGTGCGGTAGCGGAGCTCCTACCCCCAAGGCTGGCCAGGGTCGTCTCGCTGCCGAAACGACCCTCGGCCGCCCGCAATGGCAACCTCGCCGGAAGTCAGGTTCTTTATTTATTTCATGCCCCTCAAAATTCCTAGGATTTTATCACGAGGAGCAACATCCAAGTTAGCCTCAAGTTGGCATCCTAGGCAAATCTTGGTAGCAATTTATGAATATCCCGATTCTGTACCCCACACTCTGTCACACACACTGAGCCATTTTGCCAGTCTTGTGGAAACACGGTCCCCCGTCACATTTCATCCTATTTTTTTTTTCAAACTGCCAAGTTTATATCAAAATTTAATTTGAGGCAAAATGTTGGCAGGAACTGCAAAGGATACTGCTTGGTGAGGTGGATTTTTTTTGGCGAACAGAACTGCTCTTATATTGTTAACTCAGGGAGACCCTGCTAATGTTGTGGCCACTCACAATTCTCTCTCTCTCTCTCTCTCTCTCTCTCTCTCTCTCTCTCTCCCCTGCAGATCCTGGCCCAATGGCCACAATTTTATGGATTTCTGCCCACTCAATTAGAGTGACCTGGCAGGCAACTACTCTATCTGATCAGCTCCTGGGAATACTGGCTTTGGTGCTGATCACCCTGATCCTGCCAGGCCATGTTTAACACTGGGTTGGGAATGCTGCTCTCACCAGCATTTGGATTTCCCTGGTGGCTCCAGACCCTCCTCCTCTTCCTTTTGATGAGATTCCGATTAGTGCTGTGCTAAAGCTGTCTTCTGCATTTTATCCCACTGTCCTATGCCAATTAAAGAAAAAAAATCCAGCAAACTGAAAGACTGTATTCCTTCATACTAACTTGCCTGGGTTCTGAGATCTTCAGGAGAAGGCCTTCTCTGTCCCGCCAACCTCACAGACTTGGTGGGTACGTGAGAATAGTATCTTCTCAGTGGTTACTCTCAGACTCTCCAGCTCCCTCTGGAGTGTGGTGTAGTGGTTAAGAGCGGTAGACTCGTAATCTGGGGAACCGGGTTCGCATCTCCACTCCTCCACATGCAGCTGCTGGGTGACCTTGGGCTAGTCACACTTCTTTGAAGTCTCTCAGCCCCACTCACCTCACAGAGTGTTTGTTGTGGGGGAGGAAGGGAAAGGAGAATGTTAGCCGCTTTGAGACTCCTTAGGGTAGTGCTAAAGCAGGATATCAAATCCAAACTCTTCTTCTTCCTCTCTAGGGAAGCTAGACTGGCTCCCTCCTTGTCGTATTTCTGCCAAGGTGAAGACTTTCTTGTTCCAACAAGCTCTTGGGAACTGACTGCTTTCAATGAAAAGGCTGGAGCTGTGCTGTTTTTCTGGAAACACTGGTATGGTTTTAATAGTTTTTATATATGCGTATAATTTTAAATTCCATTGCTGTTTAATTGTTTTGTAATGTTTTTTCTGGGTTTTTAGTTGTTCTTTTTCTTTTCTTTTCTTTTCTTTTTTTCTATATATAGTTTTTTTTAAAATTTTATGTTTTACAACTTACAATATTCATTTAAACAACCTTAAAATATCAATGACTTCCCTTCTTCTCTTCCCATTTTGCATAACATAAATCCCTGCATATTTTATCTAAACTAAACCATTCAGCATTCCCTTATTACTTCCATCAAAAATTATTTATACTGTTGAATTTATCTTAATGCTGCCAACGTTTTCAATTATACACAATTCCCCCCCCCATATATTCAATAAACATTTTCCAATCTTCTTTATACGGATGTTCTTCTTGTTCTTATTTTTCACCTGTAAGTTGCCTTGAGTCCCATCATATGAAAATTGCATTCAAAAATTATCAAAGTGGAGAGAAAATTTCAGTGAGATTCTCATGGATTGGGTGCAGGGTTTTGGTTGAGTTTTAAAAATATGATGGGCAGGACCGGTGCTAGGGCTTCTTGAGCCCTAGGTGAGACCACCTTCTGGTGCCGCCCCCCACTCCAAAGCCTGCTTTAGCGGGAGGTGGGGGGGTGGAGAATCAAGCAGCAGTTTCTCCACTGTAGTGGAGAAGCTGCTGCTCACGCGGTCCGCCCGCCCCCCGCCAAAGCCTGCTTTAGCGGGAGCTGGGGGGTGGTGTAGGGGGCAAGCAGTGCCTCTCTGCTACAGCAGAGAAGCTGCTGCTAGCCCGCCCCACCCCCCTGCCCAAGCCTGGACAGCGCTCCCTCCATTTTGGCGCCCTAGGCAATTGCCATTGTGGTGTAGTGGTTAAGAGCGGTAGACTCGTTATCTGGGGAACCGGGTTCGCGTCTCCACTCCTCCACATGCAGCTGCTGGGTGACCTTGGGCTAGTCACACTTCTCTGAAGTCTCTCAGCCCCACTCACCTCACAGAGTGTTTGTTGTGGGGGAGGAAGGGAAAGGAGAATGTTAGCCGCTTTGAGACACCTTTGGGTAGTGAAAAGCGGGATATCAAATCCAAACTCTTCTTCTTCTTCTTCCTTAATGGACGCGCCGGCCCTGATGGCGGGGTGTTGTTTGTGAGTGCCTTTCCTTTTATTCTACAAATCATCCCACTTGTGGCCTGCTCTCTGTGGCCTCCTGGGGGGCCCAGGCATTCTGAAAACCCTATTTCTCCTCTGGACTTTCCTGTAAGCACAGGAAATTCGGAAGGTTGCTTACCATATGCCTGGCAGCTATATATTGTTGTTTTTTAACTGGACTACATAATTTCTTTTTTTAAGGTAAAAAGGGAAGGGCTTTCCTTTAAAACAAAATCAGCAGCTGCCCTGATATTAGGAGCTTGGGAGCTAGCCTATTTGGCTTCCCATGCTTCATTTAAAGCTCTAGGGAAGATATCATAAGGTAACTTGGGGCTTTAAAAAAAAACAAAAACTAGAAAATACAGGTTGCTTGAGAGGCTGCGGAGTGCTGAAGAAATGTTTAGTGGAAAGGAAAAGCCCCCACACCACCCACCGTCCCCTTGCAGTGATAAGGTAAGCTCTGGCCCCCACATGCTGACATTCTAAAGAATTTCTGAAGTGCCTTTCACAGGGAGAAAATTGGAGGACAGGTTTTGGCACAGCATTGCTTCTGACATGCTGTGAAAGAATGACAGGTATAATATATATTTCCCTTTCTTTCTTTATGCCTTCATTTCTCTGTCTCATCAAGGGATGGAGAAAAATTTGATTCAGTTTACATCTTAATATAAACCGACCTAATTTGCATTTCCCCAAATCAAAACGCATCTATCCTTTGAAATTTGCACTCCTCTGAAATTTCCTGTTTGACTTCTGCAGCCGGGTAATGGGTGCAAAAAGACGTTTCTATTGAGGGGAAGTGTCCATAAAAGTGCATGTATTGGTGAAAACAGGGACGATAAGTTGCAAAATTGCATCTGAAAATGTGTCTACTAAGAGAAAGGCACGTTCAAATGCCAACAAATGTTCAAGAATGCAAAACCTGTCTATGTCTGGAGAAAATCATATTAAAATACTGATGAATTTTCATGAGGATTTTTTAAAAAAGAAATATGTGATGTAGAAAGTTGGAGAACCAAATTTTAAAGATTCTAAAAGGAGATACTGAAAGAAACAGAAATATATAGATTCACCCCCCTTTGCTCTCTTCCTCCATCCAGCTTGCCAGGTTCTACAAGCTCCCTCTCCTTTATACCCTTCTGACATTGTTTTTTACCCAGAACCTTGAAGAGACAGAGAAAGAAGCGGAAAGCTGGACCTTGGGAAGTTAGATTACCATGTTCTTGGGCATGACAACCAATAAGGCCTTGCGTCCCTGATGGTGCTGGAACATTGAGCTAGGCCTCCTCATGTGGTCTACAGCCATTCACTGGGGCTCTGTCTGACATGACTTTTAAAAACATTGGCACCATTGCAGTGTTTTAATAATGGCTGGAGTCATGCAAGAGGAATCTGTGCTATGACTCCTTTCAACAATGGCAATGCTTTTTGAGAGAGTCAATGCTTTGATGGGGACACATGATTGGGACACCGAGAAGAGGGCCTTCTCAGTAGTGGCACCCGCCCTGTGGAATGCCCTCCCACCAGATGTCAAGGAAATAAACAACTATCTGACTTTTAGAAGATACCTGAAGGCAACCCTGTTTAGGGAAGTTTTTAATGTTTGATGTTTTATCATGTTTTTGATATTCTGTTCAGAAACCCAGTCAGATTGGTGGGGTATAAATAAATTATTATTATTATTATTATTTGTGCCTATAATGACCCAGAAAGAAGCCACACTGCAGCACTTCACGTTTTTAATGTAACATTAAAAATAAAAGTGTGTGTGTGTGGGTGGGAGCCCTGAGAAGCTAACAACACATTACCAATTAATGCATTTAACTTGAGCATCGATGCTAACACCACCCCCCTGCCATTTTTTAGGAAATGAATGGAAGGCTACTTCATTTCTTAGGATTGCTAAGCCAATGTATGTGAAACCCTTTGATCACCCCAAAGCATGTATTGGGGTGGATAACCTCCCCTCCCCCTTATGTGGGCCATGTGCCAGTGGTGGGCAGGGCCAGATACAAAATGGGCAGAGCAACGAATCTACATTTTTCTTCACACAGCAGGTTGTCTTCTACACACAGCCATTCAACCCTCTCTGTTTTTTTCCATCTAAGCCATGAATTGGAGTTCAAGAACAAATTCCAGCAAGGAAGAAACAGTTAACTGGGGTGCAAAGCCGGAGTGGCACGGGGTGTGGCTGGAGAGGGCATGTAGCCAGGGCATGTAGCCCATCCTGTTTCAGCACCTGAGAAATGTGCCGCCGCCCCGTCACACCCCACCACTTCTGCCACCACCGGAATGTACCCCCCTCAGCGAAATTCGGTGTGGGGGGGTATTCTTGTGGCCAAAGAAGCTGTGGGGCAGGCAGTGCCTCGCCTCCTCTGCTACTGCTGCCTGAGGCAGCTTCCTTTCCCTGCCTAATGGAAAGTCTGGCTCAGTATGTGGCTGAGGAAAAGCTGTAGCATAAATCCAGTGGACCTGAGAGGACTTGAGGACCATATTTGTCCTCCAGGCCTGAAATTCCTTGCCCTGTTTTATGTACTACATCAGGCTTCTCAGCCTCGGCCCTCCAGACGTTTTTGGCCTACAACTGCCATCATTCCTAGCTAGCAGGACCAGTGGTCTGGGAAGATGGGGATTGTAGTCTCAAAACATCTGGAGGGCCGAAGTTGAGGAAGCCTGTACTACATCTTCATCATCTTCAGCCCTGAAGTATGAACCTCTAAGTAAATAAAACACAACAGGTGAGGAAAAGACAGCATTTCACTAAAGCTTCTCCCAAGACTCTAGAAATGTTATGGCCGAAGCTTTAGAAGCAAAGCTGTGCGCATTGAAATGCAGTGGAGAGGGGGAAATACAAAGGTTTCCCTCCATATGCCCAAAGGTTGCTTATGAGTCCTTCTGATAAAAACCACGAAAATGGTAAAGGCCACTGCCAGGGAGCAAGCTGCCAAATGCAAGCAGGGGGCAAAGAATATTGTACAAACATGATACTGAACAAAGCCAAAAGGGATAACAGAAGTTACAACAGTGCAAAGCGGCGATAAGAAAAGTCACAGCAGAAAATAAAAGGAGGACCCCGCAAGAGGTTTTCATAGATAATAGGGCTTTCTGGAAGCACATCCTCTTAGGGCACGGAGGTAGGCAGCAAGACCTTAAGGCGAATAAAGGATCGTTTATTATGAACAAAAAGTACGCAGTGCTGAAGGATTTCATAGGCTTGTTGTCAAGCGAGAACAGGACAAAACCATTAGATGAACGTCAAGTGAGTTCAGTAGCATTCCTCGTTCACCTTACTCTTAATTGATGAGATCCCATCAAACCACAAGGTGGGATTTGTTTACAGATGGATTAGAGGCTTACTAAACTGGCTCATACAATAGATGAAGCCTGGTGAGATATTAATATGAAGCTGAATTGTCACGATCTTCCATTTTTTTGTGCCAAACTTTACTTGTTTGATGAAGCTTTTGGCAAACAGTTAAATTATACATAAGCCCAGTGAGTCGTTTTGGTTTTTTTCCTTTCTCCTGTTTTTCATCCAAGTCCTGGGCAGTAATCACAGCTCAGTGGAGAGTTTTGCAAAAAGCCCCCAAGGTTTGAATGTCAAATCTGGGCTTTGGAAAGATGAGTATTCTAAATACAATCATATTGGCTATTATTGTGCTAGCCTTTATTTGCCATCCAAAGATAGCTCCTTATCTATGAAATGAGAATAATATTGACTTGCCACATGTGCTGGTTGAGAAGGTATTATCATATTATCAGAAAGCACCAGCTCACTTAGATTTTGACCCTCAACTTTGTCTCTCAAGTTTTAATTTTGCCTAGAAATACTAGTCTGCAAGGGATAACTATAAGACCATGGGGTGCATTTTCAGGTTTTGTTCAACATGCTCTTTATACTCTGGCTTGGGAGCATTCCAGCACTTACCAATTGACTAGAGGTTTGACCTTCCAATGAGCAGCAAAACAGAACCAAACATTCCTCAGTTCAAACATTCACCCTCCTTTTTTACCCATCTTTCAGTTTACGCTCTAGCTTTTCTTAGTTTCCATATGTCTAAGACCAGTGCTTTTTTTTTATTCCCTAAAAAAAAAAATGTTTAGGGGTACTCTCATTTCCCTACTCATATTGATATACTGCCCCTCAAGGAGGCCAAACTTATATTCACAAAATGTATAGGGGTATGTGTACCCCTGCATACCCCCAGAAAAAAGCACTGTAGAAGACTATAACTGGTTTCAGAAGAGCTGGCTAGCTGGCATGCACTCAACCTTCGTTAATTTTGGAGTTCTTGGCATTACATGGCTGCCTTTGCATATCTAATCATATGATCCTTGCCTAGAAAAGTCTAGTGAATACCTACTTTCTCTGCCTTTCTGCCTTCCTGGTGCTAAGGGCTCTCACATCCCCTTCTGTTTTCATGTTTTACAAAAGACAATAAGGCTGTGGGTAAGGGGATGCTGCCTATCTGTCTTAAAAATGCAGAGATCATTGCCAGTGACCAAGGAGAGGTTATGTGGTGGTGGGGTAGACGTGGTATGGGTACAGTGATGGAGCCAGTCCAGCCTCCATGTCTCCTTGCCCCTCAATCTCATCAGTGAGACCCTGGTTGAGAAGCCTGGTGAACAATGCTGCCCCCATGCCACTGGCTGCTACTACCATAACAAAAGATAGTAGTAGTAGTAGTAGTAGTAGTAAATTTATTTATATATATCCCACCCGTCTGGCTGGTTTTCCTGCGACTCCCAGTAGAATATTAAAAACACAATAATGTAGGGATATGACTGCAGTACTTCACTTATTTTTCATTCCTCCACATTCTTCTTAACTCTATGATTCTATGATTCTATAGGAATGCTTTGATGGTGTTTCCTGCTTGGCAGGGGGTTGGACTGGATGGCCCTTGTGGTCTCTTCCAACTCTATGATTCTATGATTCTTGCTTTCTCTAGCTTTTCCAGTTTCCACCACTTCAACCCCCTTGTTTTTGATCCCGCAGTATCAACGCCCAGCTACCTTTGGATCAATGCCATCTCATATTTTTCCTCTCATCTCTTTTACTTACCATCCTTTCTGGGACAAGCTTCAGTAATTTGCCTTTTACATTTATTTTCCTTTCACTCTCTCAATAGAATCTTTTTTGTTTGTTTTTGTTCTGGAAAAGTGCTATTTTTAGAATCATAGAATTGTTGAG
Organism: Lacerta viridis; assembly: GCA_900245905.1. Lineage (NCBI taxonomy): Eukaryota > Metazoa > Chordata > Lepidosauria > Squamata > Lacertidae > Lacerta > Lacerta viridis. Next base: position 867,995 of record OFHU01004604.1, read on the forward strand.
TTGGAAGGGACCAGGAGGGTTATCTGGCCCAATCCCGTGCAATGCTGGAATCTTTTGTCTAACATGGGACTCGAACCCAAGACCTTCAGATTAAGAGTCTCATGCTCTACTAGCTAAGCTCTCACAGTGCTCTTATCTCCTTTACTTCCTCCCAGATACTTTGCATGGGTGCTCCATTAAATACAGGAGCATTCTTATTGCAGAACTCCTATGTATTTCATAAACATGCTAGTTTCTTGGCCAGCTCTACTGGACTAATAGCAGCCTGCCTTCTGAGCCAGGGCCACAGAGGGTAGGGAGAATATGCTAGGTCTGCTCACTTTTTCTGGTGGGCAGCATTGTGGCTGGGCAACTAGGACCCGACAGTGATCTGGCCAGGGGGATGGAGATTGACGCCCCCTTCTGCATCATCTTGGCCATGTCACTGGCGTTGGGAGGGGCCTGAGCTGCATGGCACCACAAGCCAATCAGCACCAGGAGGGGCATGGCCATGGGAAATTTAATCGCGGCATTGCTGAGAGGGACCTCCTCTCTCGTCTCCTTCTCCAGATCTCCCAACCCACCCATCCTCTTTTCATGCTTTGCTCTGATATAACTTTGCTATGGACAATTGCTGGCCGCCATATTGTTGGGGCCAGGTAGGAATTTCTCCACTTGGTAAAGCTTGGTAAAGCACCAGCCATTTGGTTTCCGCCTACCTGGTAGCAATCGTCACAACTTTGTGAGGTTAGGCATTGGGTAAGCCTTTGTTTGGATGGAGAGGAGCTTGTAGCCTCCACCTGCCCCTCCTCAGTAAGGGTATCCTGTTAAAGGGATCCAGGGTGTGTGGATTCTGTCTGATGTCTGGACATGGGCTAGGGCCATGTCACAACCCCTACAGGAACCCCTTTGATGTAAGTCATAGGGCTCCCCCAGTCAGTGGTTTACCCTTAGTTGGACTCCCAGCAGATGGGCTGAAGTTGTGCTATAGCCTGGCTTCACCCAATGCCTAAGCCAGACCGCTCACATCTGTAACCAATAAAGTTGTGGCCCATTTGAACCCATAAACCAAAATACTTGTGTCTGTGTGTTTATTGTCCATTAGAGAACTGCAGGTCACGGGGCCTTGGCACGCAACAAGCAACACACCTGCCAGCACACAGAGGTATGTGTGAGGTGACATATACTGAGTTGCCCAGCCAGTCTGGTGAATACTGCTGGTGAACACCGGGACAAGTTCATACTAAGCATGGTGACCAACTAACATTTATTCAATGCAAACTCATTGTGAGGTCCAGCTCCGAGGGCCTTCTGGTGGTTCCCTCACTGCGAAAAGTAAGGTTATAGGGAATCAGGCAGAGGGCCTTCTTGGTAGTGGCACCCACCCTGTGGAACGCCCTCCCATCAGATGCCAAGGAAATAAACAACTATCTGACTTTTAGAAGACATCTGAAGGCAGCCCTGTTTAAGGAAGTTTTTAACGTTTGATGTTTTATTGTTTTTTTTTAATATTCAGTTGGGAGCTGCTCAGAGTGGCTGGGGAAACCCAGCCAGGTGGGCAGGGTAATAATAATAATAATAGTCTTTGATGGTCAATCCAAAAGCAAAAGTGGTTCGCTAGTCAAACTAGTTGCTCATTTGGGATATAAGAAAACATTAAGCATGTAATCTTTTTTCCTATACTGAAACCCAGGCATTAAAACCCATTATTCACTGAAGTTAATCTTATATACAGAACGAAACTGGAACACATCCTCTCAAGCTGCCAGAGGGCAAAAGAGTTTACACCATTCTAGAGAAAGCACTGGAAAGCTGAACAAAAGTACAGTGGTACCTCGGTTTACGAACTTAACCCGTTCCGGAAGTCCGTTCTTAAACCGAAACCGTTCTTAAACCGAGGCACGCTTTCCCTAATGAGGCCTCCCATTGCCGGTGCCCTTCAACTGTTCAGCTTCTGTTCATAGGCCGAGGTAAAGTTCTCTAACCGGAACCCTACTTCCTGTTTTGCGGAGTCCGTGAACTGAATAGTTCGTAAACAGGGCTGTTCTTAAACTGAGGTAACACTGTAGTCATTTTTACATTGACAAAACAACATGGGTGTCAGTCTGTTTCTGAGGCACCAGATATGCAAGAGTTAATACCTTTCTCTACCCCTCCTTTCACTTATCTCAGACCTTAGTGATCTAAAAAATCTCAGCTGACTGCAAAGCATATTGAACAAACAAGGTGTCACCATCACATAACGAATGTATTTCTGATGCTCACAGATGGCAGGTTCTAGTTACTGCTTCTTAATTCTCACCTTTTAATTGCCCCAAATGTCTGCCAGTACTGTAGCAGCATGCTACAGTTTTAGGAGCATCTGGGCTCCAATAGCCTCTAGGGATTTGTACAGAAATACACTGTTGGTGAGAGATTACATACCTTTGTGCACATCCAAAATAACATACACATACATGATGGCAACTTACCCATATTTGATTACCACTGATTACAGCACAACCCTCTGCATAACTTCTCAGAAATAAGCCACATTGTGTTCAACTGAGTCAGCTCCCATGAAGACATTATGTTTGCATCCAGATGTAGCTGTGCACCATAGACGCTGCCTAGGAGGTGCCCAGGGGACTGAGGGCCCCCAAATTTTCAAGAAGGGGGCCACCTCCACACTGGCGGAGGAAGAGGAGTGCGGGGGGAGCACACCACCCCCGGCAGTGCAATCCCGGTGGGGTGCCATCACGGCTGCGCCCCCACCCGTGCTGGGCGCCACGCCCTCACAGGCAGTGCGCCACGACCCCAGGACTCACGCCACGCCCCTGTGGGTGGTGCGTCATGCCCCCGGGAGGCGTGTCAGCCATGCCCCCGCCTGCTCTCCACCCCCCCGGTGCCAGAGCATGAAGCTCTGCCACTGCACCCCAATCCATAATAATTTTCATTTATTTATTTATACTTTTCAAGTTCATGCATTTCACTAATTTTATATATTTTACTAATTTTACAATCATTTTGACATTTCAGAACTTGATTTCCTTCCTCCTCTTTTGGCGGTTCCTTAAATTTAGTTTTAATATCTTCTGCATATCTAAATTCACTTGATTTGCCCCTTTATTCATGTACTTTAAATATGTACCCTTATAAAACTGCTGGTTATTACAATAATCCTGCTAATGTTTTTATCTGTTTATAATTTAACTGTAAATATTCAATAAACCATACCCATTCTTTTCTTTTAAAAAATTGGTATCGTGATTTCTTATTCTTCCGGTATGTTTCCCCATTTCTGCATATTCCATAAGTTTTTGCATCCATTCTTCCATTGCTGGAACTTCTGCTTCTTTCCATTTTGGGGCAAGTCACATTCTTGCCCCTCTAGTATCATACATGAATAAGTTTCTATACATTTTAGGTAGCTCTGTCCCTATAATTCCCAAAATGAAAGCTTCTGTGTTTTTTGTTTGTTTGTTTTTACAAAGGTTATTTTAAACATCCTTTTCATTTCATTATATATCATTTCCCAGTACATCATGTGATGGGTGCAACTCGGAGGGGCAAGGTGGCATGCTTGCTGTGCGCTAGTGGAAAGCACATACATTTTCACAAAGCAGGGAATGTTCACTAATCCCTCTACCTACTGCACATAGGAAGAGCTTTTTGGGACAGACCACTGTCCCCTCTGGTCCACCATCCTGTTCTCACAATGGCCAATCAAATGCCTATGGGAAGCCCCCCAAATAGGCCAGAGGCAATTAACATTTCATCTAGCAGAGCTTTACTGCTACTGAAGGCAAATGAGCATAATAGTCACAAATCCAATACATTCAGGATTGACACTGTCCTTTAAAATTCCAGTTGCAACAGACTTAACTTAGACTTACAATAACTTATAATAAGTCTAAACTGTAACACTAAGCATACTATGTGCAGAACAGCATGCCAGAAGGAAGAGAGGTAGAAAGAGAAAGAGAAACCCAGGCTCCTTGGCCTGTCCTCTTATTATAGTCAGCATTACTTGACAGAAAGAGATAACAGAACCAGTTTAAGCCAAGCTGTACTCAGCTTCTCTGAAGGAATAACCCAAACATCATGAACCTTCACTGCTTGTTTCTTTCACACAGAGAAGCTTCCAGAACCCTCTTGAATTAATTAGAACAGGAAAGATCTCTACACATCAGATCAATACTTTCTGCACTAAGAAATGCAAACTAATAACAAATTATTTGAGTGCCAAGCCACAGCCAGTGTCGTGTAGTGGTTAAGAGCAATGGACTTGTAATCTGATCAACTGGGTTCAATTCCCTGCCCCTCCACATGCAGCTGCTGGGTGACCTTGGGCTAGCCACACTTCTCTGAAGTCTCTCAGCCTCACTCACCTCACAGAGTGTTTGTTGTGGGGGATGAAGGGAAAGGAGATTGTTAGCCGCTTTGAGACTCCCTAGGATAGTGATAAAGCAGAATATCAAATCTAAACTCGTCTTCCTTCTGATTCTCCAACTCTCTACCTCCTCTTCATCCACTCAGGCCTGGACACAGTCTTATGTTCTACAAGGGGAGTTCATCAGAATCCACATTGCATCTGCTCTAGGCATGTTTCCTTCCTGTTGGATTGGCCACTCTGCAGATCTGTGTCTAAGTCAGGTGTGGGGGAACTTGGTTCCTCCATTTGTTGTTGAACTACAACTCCCTTCATCCCTGGCTATTGGTCATGCTTGCTAGGGCTGATGAGACAAAGGGCCCACACCTGGTCTAGTTGGAAAAAAAAATTCAAAACATATTTCTAAATCATACTTTTTCTTGGTGCCTTTTTGAAATAGCCACCCTAAGTGATATTCAGCAAATAATAATAATAATAATAATAATGTTTTTTTCTTTCACCCCATGTGTCAACAAGGGACAAAATATTTTAAAGAAATTCTCAAGTGCTTTGAGAGTGAGACAGAAACTCAGAAGCCTCCTTCGGGGGGGGGGGAATAAAACTTTCAGGAAATGGTGAGCAGATTTGGCCACAACACACATCCGGTCATGATAATGATCTGTGCCACAAAACTGCACATCGACTCTTGTTGATAAGTGTCTTGAACACCTGAGGAGAGTTGGTGGAAATACAAGGAAAGGTTTCACACATCCCTACCCAAAAAGAATGGCAATAATTAGCATAATTGTGGAGAGGTGGGGATAAAAGGAAGACAACATTCAGCTGCTATGCCGTGCTAGTGAATCATGACATTTTGAATATTTTTGATCGAAAGAATGACTCACTTGATACAATTTGAAAGAATAGCTCAACTTCTATCTCTCACAATCCCTTATCACTTTTCTTTCTTTCTTTCTCTGAGCCTCTGGGAACCAATTAATTGATTAAAACAGTAATTTCAGTTCATCATGCATGCCAGACTTTACTGTACTTACCTTCAGGAATATCACACAGTCACCTTTCATCTGGCAAAAAGAAATCCTCAATGTTATTATGACTGTTATAATATCCCTTACAATGGGCAGAAAAGATGAGAAATGCAGGCTTATGTTTTATCCAGAATTACAGTCGGAGCTAAGAGAGAACTGCTAGCTAAAGGAATAAATCCCTTCTGATCCGTGAACTGGGATAGGATAGAAACTTCGGGCTTTTTCAAAAGAGCTAGGGAAAGGATCCTCTAGCATCTCTACTAGGACAAACCACATTCCTTCCAGGCATATGCTGATTAAGCTTTTTCAGGTTCAGAGTATAAGGGTATTAGGAACACTGATAATAACATTGATAATGACCACTGGATACAATCTTTATATCACTAGTTCTAGATCAGTCCTAGATTAGTCAGTGGAATTTCAGATTGTTTACTGTGGAGTAAAAGGTCTAAGCATTGTGGCTCAATTCACTTTGTATTTAAAATCCATTGCATGCCACAACACAATCATAGAATCATAGAATCATAGAGTTGGAAGAGACCACAAGGGCCATCCAGTCCAACCCCCTGCCAAGCAGGAAACACCATCAAAGCATTCCTGACAGATGGCTGTCAAGCCTCTGCTTAAAGACCTCCAAAGAAGGAGACTCCACCACACTCCTTGGTAGCAAATTCCACTGCCGAACAGCTCTCACTGTCAGGAAGTTCAATGGTTAATTCATGGATTTTTCTTCATTAATTTCACCCCATAGAAGACATGCCAATTTAGATCGCAATGCTACTTTGCTGTAAGCTCATATCTCAAGGGCTGAACTCACAACTGGTCATCACACTGACCAATCGTAAACCAAAGAAGAGTTTGCACCAGTTGACCCCCCAGGCAGACCAAGTAGAACTCACTATAAAGAGTCTGTATGCCCCTTTGGTCCCAGTCAGTTAAGGAGAGTAAATGGGACCACCTCAAAATGAAACACTTTAATGTATACAAAGTTAGAAATATCATAGTCAATGCTTCCCCCCCCCCCCGAACCGATATTAGTAGTTTTCTTTTCAAAATAACAATGAAGTTCCTGGAAACACCGTTTTAAAAGCTTTTGAGTAGATGAGGTAGGAAATGTGCTCCTCAGAGCCAAATAGATGAGGTTATCAGATTAATCTCCAGGGAAGCAATTCTTGGCAATGGCCTTTGGACAGAAATTAGAAGTGACTGCTGAAAAGATAAAGCTATGGTTTTCCCAGTAGTAATGTATGGAAGTGAGAGCTGGACCATAAAGAAGGCTGATCGCCGAAGAATTGATGCTTTTGAATTATGGTGCTGGAGGAGACTCTTGAGAGTCCCATGGACTGCAAAAAGATCAAACTTATCCATCCTTAAAGAAATCAGCCCTGAGTGCTCACTGGAAGGGCAGATCCTGAAGTTGAGGCTCCAGTACTTTGGCCACCTCATGAGAAGAGAAGACTCCCTGGAAAAGACCCTGATGTTGGGAAAGATGGAGGGCACAAGGAGAAGGGGACGACAGAGGATGAGATGGTTGGACAGTGTTCTCGAAGCGACTGGCATGAGTTTGGCCAAACTGCTGTGGGAGGCAGTGGAGGATAGGGGTGCCTGGCGTGCTCTGGTCCATGGGGTCACGAAGAGTCGGACACGACTGAATGACTGAACAACAACAACTAAAAGATTCTCCAGCTCCCAGTCTTCTCTTCTTCTTCTTCTTCTTCTTCTTCTTCTTCTTCTTCTTCTTCTTCTTCTTCCAAGCTTTATTGAAATTTTAAAAAAATTACCAAGCATAAAATGTTGTCTTCCAGGAAAAATGCATGTACGGATGTTAAGTAATATATGAAGTCATCCACATGGCATCAAAACTAGACCTGGGTAACCTTTTACATTACAGACATTACATTACATTCACATCAATCCAAAGTGTTAAGAGCATTTCTCCATAGTAGCTGCTGTGACTGAAACAGAAAGCAGATTACTGTACTTCTCTATCCTCTTCCTACTCTTCCTCCTCCTCCTTCTTCAGGAAAATACCAACAAAAGGCTTGATGGTAGGTTTTCAAGGAGCATTTTGTGATCAAGGGGTGGAAAAGTAAACCTGGATCAGCCCTGAAGGTTTAATTAACTATTAGAGAATGTGACTACTAACTTTATTTCTCATTCTTCTAGATTTCTTTATTTTTTTTTAATGATCCCAGTTGTGATTCATAATGTTAAATTCTTTAGGGCAGGGGCCTCCCTTCTCCCTTATCTCACATTAATGTTTTTGTGTAATAATGCTAACAGTGGAAAACTTGTGGTATACTAACAAGGGACGCCTTTGTTCTCCAGATGTTTTGCATCACAGCTCCCATTTGCCCCAGCTTTAATGATCATACTGACTGAGGCTGATGGGTATTGTAGTATAAAACACCTGGCGTGCACAGGGTTGAAAAATACTGAGCAAGACTGCTGGATTTGGAAGGATGCATTGAAACTATGAGCATACTGCAGACAGAGTTTAATGCAATAGTTTACTGGTTATAATGTTAGGGCTTCTCTCCTGATTTCTAATTTTCCTTTTATACTGCAGTATCGGTTGTATTATGGAACTTACCATGGCTTTTTCATCAATAGACTGGCATGCTGTGCTAAATTCTAAATGGTGAGAAAGGACTGAATGCTAGTATACCTCCCCAAATTTTATCACTTGAGTGACAAAATGAAAAACATGGGGAAATTATAACTCAAAACTTCCACGTTTTTCTAAGTTTGCAGGGTTACAAATGTACTTTTCCTGGACACAATGAATATGGAAATAAGTGCTACATTCCACCAGATTCCTTTAGATTTCTAGAACTGACTTTTATGTCATGTGAAAGTTCACATAAAACACAAATGTTAACAAGACAGAAAATGTTAGGAAGGCTGAATTCAGTACTCTCTGAATACAGCCACAATCATGAAATTTACTTTGTTCTCAGGCCTAATTTATCTCACAGGATTGTTCTGATGATAAGATAAGGTAGCCTCTGTATATGTCACCCTGGACTCCTTGTAGGAAGAATGGGTTAAATAACCTATTAAGAATCATGTCTACTACAGATGCACTTACAATACTTTCTTCCCAAAAGGCGGCCCTGGGCAACTCACAACGTTAAAATTCCCTAAACAATTTAAAATACTATACTGCATTACAGACAGAGGTTTAAACCAGCAGTATGAAAAACTTCATAATATAAGAAACTTCCTAATACAAAACAGTTGGCCAAAACACAATAGTCCTAGGTTCTCACTGCAACACTGTTACACCTGAAGTTTCTTTAGACCCTAAATTTCACAAATGGGAACTGCTGTGGTTTGTACGATTTCAGCATGCAATCGAGGGTTCACAAAATGATTGATTACACTCCCAGAAACCTGAACTTCAGAGTCTCTCACAGCAGGAAGGTGAAACCTGACTACTCAGAGTCTTGCTCAGTCGAAGAAGCTCAGTGATGTTGAACAAGGAAGTTGCTTAGAATCTCTCTACGGGAGCAGAGACAGGAAAGTTTACTGAACAGTGTTAAGGACTAAAAAGAAGTGGAGACCACATCACTTGTTGTTTATGAGCAATGTGTAACTTTGTATACTGTAACATTTCTTTGTAACCATTTTAAGACTGTTTCCAGTAAAGCTTGGAAATTCGTTCTTGTGGCCAAGAGCTAATTCATTTTCTAAACTGCACAAGGTCCCGATCAGGGATTCTGCTTGCAGCAACTCAAACACTGAGAGCAGGGAACTACCAGGAATACAGAATTTGGAGTTGTGGAGTCACAGAATCAGTATTTTCTCTGTGGTTCAAAAAAGATGCAGAACAAATGTGATAATATATCAAATATATTTTGCTAGCCCAGTCAGAACTTATTTTGCAGAGGCCTATCAGAATGATCCATGCTTCAACTTTCTAAACCATGGCTGTTTCAGCTCCCGAACTGCTTAGACACCTGGCTTCTGCCTCCTGGTCTTGATGGGTTTCATTCCCTCCCAGAAGCCAAAAGCCATTCAAAATCAAGGCAATCTTTTTTTTATGACTGACACAGACATTGACTGTATCTACTGCCTCTATTTGGTTTCACAAAGTCATTTGCCGATAGATCACCACGGTCTTCAATCATGTGGATAGTGGCATTTCTGAAAGATCCACTTATCTGCTATCTATTCTACTAAATTAATGGCATTAGTTACAAAGCTTCTGGCTGGAAGGTTTGGGGAATATGGCCTTAGTAGAGCATTAAGGGTTTTACCCTATACATGGTAATATTTCACATACCCACTAAGTATGTTCATTGCATTTTCCCTTCTTGTTGGATGATCACTCATTTGTTTGAAAATCAATAGTTGCCTCATTTCTATTTCAGGCTCCTGTTACTTGTCTTAAGGCGCTCAGCATCCATGGGTGGGGGCTGCCTTATCTGCAGGACTGAAAATATAAAGGCTTTGAAAGCCAAGGAGATTTCATGTTAAAATAATTAGTAGTCAATTTCTTTGTGAGAATAAACTGGGAAGTGGTAAGTGAATGTGAAATCAATCAGCAGGAAGGGAAATTAATCAGCAAAGTTTCCCTGAAAAGAAGAAATTATTTATAGTTCTTACAGCTTCTGTGTGCATGTCTTTGGGTAAGGAAAGAAAGAAAGAAAGAAAGAAAGAAAGAAAGAAAGAAAGAAAGAAAAAGCTTTTGAGCCTTTAAAATAGAAGCTTCATCAATTTGGCAACTAGTCATGCCAGGGGAACATCTCAGCTCCAGGCCCCAAGCATTGGTGGACAGCAGCTGTGGGCCTTAAGTGCTACTAAAATTAAAATCCTTCCCTGTTCAGAAGATCTTGCGCATAAAACACACTGTCTGGAGATATCATGTGTTTCATGTTTTGCTCCTGTGCAAGCAGTGTTCGTACAGCCAGAATGTGCTGTGCTGTGAGAGGCTGCAAGCACAAAGCCATGAAGCTGCAGTGGTTCCAGTTTGTCTGGCGTTCTGCCCTCACTAAGTCCCTGGCCAAGCTGATACCTGGTTTTTTACCCAAACACAGCCATTTGAAACTGGGGTGGAGCTAACATTTTAATCATGGTAAATATATTATGTGATAATTGACGCAACTCTGTCCCAAGTTACTGTACTGAGTGTCATTATTAGTCCAGACCTTATTACAATCACTGAATTTTACTTATTTAGAAGCTGATTCATATGGACTTTTTCATCTGGCTGTTGTACTTCAAGGTTAATGTTTCAATGACTATGAAACAGAACACTAGGCACAAACCAGCCCAAGCTAAGTGCCTTGGTTAAAGTCAGTCAGGGGCTTTTCATGATCAACTGACCAGTCAGACAAAATACAAAATACACAATGAGGATGCAATGAGGTTGAGGGAACATTCTTTCATATGTGGTGAACATGTAAAAGGGTAAAAGAGTGTTGGGAAATGATATAGAATGAATTAAAAATGAAATTAAAGTAAAGTACATTTCCCCAAAAAAACAGAGTCCTTTTTGTTTGGGATAATTCAGATGGAAATTCCCAGGTGTCAAAAAAGGTTATTTATGTATGCCACGACTACGGCCCATGTTTTGTTAGCCCCAAAATGGAAAACAAGTGAGGTCCCAACCAATGAATAATGGCAACTTAAGGTTATGGAATACGAGCAGCTTGTTTAGAGAAGATTGGAAAAAGTTTATTGAATATATAGGGGGAAATTGTGTACAGTTGAAAACGTTGGCAGCATTAAGATAAATTCAACAGTGTAAATAAGTTTTGATGGATGTAATAATGGAATACTGAATGGTTTAGTTTATGTAAAATATGCAGGGATTTGTGATATGCAAAATGAACCATGGAAAGAGAAGGGAAATCATTGATATTTTAAGGATGTTTAAATGAGTATTCTAAACTGTAAAACAGAAAAATCACACACACACACACACACACACCATGTAATAACACAAGATCACAACATCATTTTTTTTTTAATGACAAGCTAAAGACTAACCATCATAGCAGGTCAAAGAGACATGGCAACTTTCATATATTTTACCACCTGCAAGGTAATAAATTTCCTCTCAAGATCAACCAGGTATTGTCAAAAAAATTAAATATGCTGGAATACATGGCACATCTTAGACTTTTAAGTTCCATTGTTATGCTTAACATTGGGTGGTATTCAGTTAAGTTTTACTCAGTGTAGACCCATTGAAATTAATGAACATGGCTGTTACCGGTAGGTCCATTAATTTCAACAGGACCACTCTGAGTAACATGTAGTTCAAAACCAATCATCATTTTGCTAATGCTTGGTTTGCTTGAGTCACCTGACTAGATTTTAAATCAGCTTCATTTAAAGTCTGCTTTCAAAACTTTGGCAGTGCTTGAAAAAATGTAGCAGTTACCTATTTTCTCCTAAGTAAAGTAGAAAAGGCTAAGTGAGAGAGCAATTTCCTCAATGTGTAAATATGACCCAGGAAATCAGACTCTGCCAACCTGGAGACCTGATTAGTAGATTCCCAACCTCCTTCCCTTGAGTCTGTAGGGATAAAAAAAATGTGGCTTATACTGTCACTCATTTGCACATCATTCTCCCTCTTGAAAAGATGTCGAAACAAAATAGAAAATTCTTTCCAGTAGCACCTTAGAGACCAACTGAGTTTGTTCTTGGTATGAGCTTTCGTGTGCATGCACACTTCTTCAGATACGCATGCACACGAAAGCTCATACCAAGAACAAACTCAGTTGGTCTCTAAGGTGCTACTGGAAAGAATTTTCTATTTTGTTTCGACTATGGCAGACCAACACGGCTACCCACCTGTAATTGAAAAGATGTGTGATTCATGTGGCTGCATAACATTTTGGGATTTCTCTTTAAGACGGTCTATATTTTTCGATATTTTAAGAACTGAAGTGGTTTATTTCATTGTTATGTCTAATTCTCTTATATCCTTTATCTATAATCCCATACATTGGGACCTGATTGCTCATCCATCCATGGTCTATGGAGAGGTAAGGAGACAACAAACTGCAATCTGCCCAATAGTGACCAGGAGAGTCTGCTAAGATTTCTTCCCATCCCAGGTGAAAAAACCCCAGAAGTTGAAGTTCTCTCCACTAGCAGCCAGTTCTGGGATGGAAAGGTGGCAGCAAACCCCACAGCCAAGAAATGATGCATGAAGCCAAATTGCCACAGCATCAGGCTAATAATATCCCCTTTCTCTCTCCCAAAAGTGCTCATTACTGTTCAAAAAGTATGTGTTGAAGCACAGATTACAAAATAAACTGGAACATTAGGGATTTTTTAATTGCATAATGAAATTGAAAATCACATAGGTTTTGGTTTTTTTGCTTGTTAATAGTGCAAGATGGTTCTTCGTTTCTTTTTCTTTTTAACCCAAACCTAAAAACAATGCTAGTAACATTAAAGTGCAAGATTGTGGGACCGCATTTAATTCCAGTTTCAATGTGCCCTTGAGCTTCACTATCTACAGTACTTTTGGAATATATTTTCTAGATACTCTTTAAGCAAAGATTAATGCTACAGTGCTTGACTTGACAATCATGCAGAGTCAATTTCAAGGAACTTATTATGCGCTGTAACACTTTGCACATGGAAATTGCAGCAAGTTGCTGAGTCCTCAGAAGCCTGTCAGCACAACCAGGCATTTGATCTAAGGCAAATGCTGCCAGGCTGAAGTAATGTTACCCTAGTTTGATATGGAATATAAATAAGAGTACACTTGATCTAAAAATAAGAACAACAGCATGAGATTTGCATTGAACTTTTCCATGCATGAAATACTATAGTCTGTCTGGGGAAAGTGAGGAGAAAGGCAGACTTTGTATTTTTCTATATTTATTTGAAGTTTTAATGCAAAATAATTCAGCTCAGAAAAAGAAGAAGCTGCAAAGCACTGCAGGGAAGAAAGGTTTGCTCAGGCTTTAGAACATATGATTCTAGACTATTCACATCCCCCTTCCTCTTAGGGAGTAGCATTATTAGATAGCAGGCTTGGTTAGGAATAGGTCATGTGTGGACAACAGAGAGCCAAACTTGAATAACTGCAGAATAAGGAAGGAGTCAGGTCATTAGCCAAGACCGCAATACCTCAAGGACAGCCTCTTTCCATATGAACCTACCCAGATGGTGAGATCATCTTTGGAGGCCCTCCTTCATGTGCCTTCTCGAGAGGTCTGGAGGGTGGCAACACAAAACAGGGCCTTCTCTGTAGTGGCTCCCCATCTGTGGAATGCTCTCCCCAGGAACGTTTGCCTGGCGCCTTCATTATGCACCTTAGGCACCAGCAAAAATGTTCCCTTTTAACATTTGACCTCCTATATCCTTTCAAAATGTGGCTGTTTGTTTGTGTGTGTGTTATTGGGTTGTTGGTTTTATTCTGATTAGGTACATATGTTGTGATCTTTTCTGTGAACCGCCCTGAGACCTCCAGGTATAGGGTATATAAACTCAAATAATAATAATAATAATAATAATAATAATAGCCAGAAACTGGCTGTTAGAATGGCCATGTATCCTACTTTACTCCATTTGAAGAAGTCCTCTGTTTAACAGACTATCTGGCCCCAGTTCAATTTAATGATAATGAAATTATCCCTGAAAATATGGAGAATTTCTTCCACCTTCTAATACATAAACAGGGGAAATGTCACCCCAATTTTTGCAGCCAGAAAATGGGACTACAGAAGTGGGGCAACATTTTCAGCCTAGCTGTAGTCCAAAAATTATTTGGAAACTTAGATTGAGGATGCAGGCAAGACACTCTAGTTGACCTGCCTACCAGCATCTTTTTACTTTCTTTTCCTTGGGGCTAATGAGATGCTGGAGCCATAGCAAGCAGGGGCACTGACATTAGTGGCCCCTTCAGGTGTGTTTCTGTTTCAAGGCATGGGAAGCATGAAGAGCAATTTTTGAGGGCCAGTGCCAAGACTCTCATTAAAACCAACGATTCCTCCCTGAGAAGTGAACAAGTGTGGAAACAAAGAATTCCTTCCTCCTTTCTTCTTCTTCTTCATAGGGGCAGTCTGGAAGAGTGCTGAAGTTAATTAGACATTCATATTTTTTTTTACTCTTCAGAGGCTTGAAACATGTTGTGATTAGCTATAGCTGTTATTCTATAATTAATTGAAAGAAACCCTTTAAACTCTTTTATAGACCTTGTGCACACAGTTACGCTGTGAGGATTCTTCCCCCGCCCCATGTATTCAGTTTGATTGCCTCTCCCAGACTTTGGGTTATGGGGTGACTATTTCCGCAGCTTTGCTTTTTCATTTTTATTCATCGGGTGGGTTCAAACTATTAGTTATGAAACTAATCTCACAGTGCCCTGACTCGTACAAAAACAGCCCAGGGGAGAAGTTGGACCATCTACTTTCCACTAACCTGTAAATAATAACCACGTGACTTGGGGCTGCCCTGTGAATGGCCAGTTGAGTGGTGGCCCCATTCACATGGTGGGTTGTACAAATGGGGGCCCTGTGGAATCAGGTTATCTTATTTCCACATTTCCTTTTGGCCTATAAGTCCCCTCCGCAGCTCACAAAGGGTAATACCATTTGATAGTATTAAAACAAGGCAACAAAATATAACTGACAACAAACGTAAAACAGCAGAAAGTCAATAGAACCATAGAGCTGGAAGGGACCCTGGGGGGTTCATCCTGCAATGCAGGAATATGCAGCTCTCCAACATGGTGATCAAACTTGCAACCTTGGCATTATTATCACCATGCTCTATACCAACTGAGCTATCCATGAAAGGGCATCATTCAAAACTAAAACCCAAACTCACCTGCCTTACCACTGCCTAAGAGGAAAAAAATTATTCCCAGCAAATGGTCAGGAAATATTGGTCAAATTGTGTGATGAAAGGGAGGGTCTCATACCATGCTATTTCAGCACTGCTTCCCAGTGAACACAAATATTTATATTTTACCCATTTTTAAAATGTATATTGGGTTGGATCCAGACTGTTAGTCGTACACACCCCGTTGTTTTTAATTAGAACTAACATAAAGCAGAGGGTCTTTTCGGTAGTGGCGCCCACTCTGTGGAACGCCCTACCATCACAGGTCAAGGAAATAAACAACTACCTGACATTCAGAAAAAACCTGAAGGCAGCCCTTTTTAGGGAAGTTTTTAATGTTTGATATTTTTGTATTTGATTTCTGTTGGAAGCCGCCCAGAGTGGCTGGGGAAATCCAGCCAGATGGGCGGGGTACAAATAATAAATAATTATTATTATTATTATTATTATTATTATTATTATTATTATTATCTGGACCAAGGCCATTTCATTTCTCTCCTACCTTTCCTGCATTGAGTTTAGGGGAGTGGACTTGATTCTCCCTCCCATTTTATCCTCATAACAATTGATTGGTCCAAAGTCATCCAGTTGTCGAATGTGAATTCTAACTGGTGTTCTCCCTGCTCCCCATCTTAGCTCTTGCTGCCATTCACACAATCTGGGGATATTTTGTACTTAGATTTCTATCTGCCATAGCAGTTTGCCACCATGGAGCCATTGTATCAGTAGGCTCATAGAGCACAGTTTCTGTTGGCCTGTGAACACTGGACATTTGTAAGGTCTATACAGACAGTGGAGCAAGTTTAAGCCAGGGGTGAGAGCTAAGGCTGCAATCCCGTGGCCACTCCCATTCAGTTACTCACATGTGAAAATGCAAACATCTTATACAGTGGTATCTTGGTTCTCAAACTTAATCCGTTCTGGAAGTCTGTTCCAAAACCAAAGCAAAACCAAGGTGCACTTTCCCATAGAACATCAGTAGTACTTCTAGTTACGAACTTAATTCGTTCCGGAGGTCTGTTCTTAACCTGAAACTGTTCTTAACTAGAGGCGTGCTTTGGCTAATAGGGCCTCTTGCTGCTGTTGTGCCTCCGGCACATGATTTCCGTTCTCATCCTGGGGCAAAGTTCTCAGCTCGAAGTAACTCTTCCAGGTTAGCGGAGTTTGTAACCTGAAGCGTTTGTAACCTGAGGGGTTTGTAACTCGAGGTACCACTGTGATGCAAAATGGATTAATCCGTTCCGGACTTTTAAAACAGCAGTTTAACATGAATTTTACTATCTAACGAGACCATTCATCCATAAAATGAAAGCAATAAACAATGTACTGCAGTCACACAATCAATCAATCAGTAGCTGAACTGGGTTCCACGCAGTCACAAAAACAAAACAAAAAGAGCCGCAAAAACAAAAACTCAAATAGCAAAAACAAACAGAGCTCAGCATAACACTCAAAACGGAAGCGTGGCACTCAAAATGGAAGCGTAACACTCTTATGGAACATGTTTGGCTTCCAAAAAAAGTTCGCAAAGGAACACTTACTTCCAAGTTTCCAGTGTTCGGGTTCCAAGTTGTTTGAGCACCAAAGCGTTTGAGAACCAACGTTGCACTGTATGCATCGTATTGTAGGCTTAGATTTTTTAAAAAATAATAAATGGAATTGCAATTGTTAAAAAGAAAGAAAAGGGTGCATTTAAATTTCAATTGAACAAAATTTATCGCTCTTGTTCTGCGGCTGGGAAGAACTCATCTGTCCTTGAGCCAGACTATGCCTGGGTATGCGTAAAAGAACAAACGTTTTATCCCTGCTCCCTGTCTTGTGAAAGTGTCCTGCTGCCTTTCCTCCTGCTGTTTGCTTCTTTCCTACTCAGGCAGGATGGGTGGTTGAGATAAAGAGTCTGCTGCAATGGATTCCTGCCCACAGATCCTGCTGCGGCCACTGCTGTCTGTGTACTATTTCAACACTAGCTCAGAATGGGGGACTTCTTGTCTCTGCTAAGTTCTTCTTTCTTCAAAATTTGTCCAATTCTCTAAGTGGCAAAGCCTCCAAAAGAAAAAGAAATAAAAGAAAGAGAAAGTTAGGCCTTCCCACCACAACTAAAGCGAATCTAGCCATTTAAAAAGTAACACTATTCACTGAGAAGACACATGAATTGAAGCTTTCATTTCAGTGTGAGCAATCAAATCTCATAGCCTCCAACATTTCTCTGATAAAAACAGGGATGTCAATAATAATAATAATAATAATAATAATAATAATAATAATAATAATTTACACCCTGCCCATCTGACAGGGTTGCCCCAGCCTCTCTGGTAGGCTTCCAACATATATAAAAACACAACAAAATATTTAACATTTTTAAAAAGTCCCTGTAGTGGACTGCCTTCACATGTCTCCTAAAGGTTGTATAATTGCTTGTCTCCTCGACTCAGGGTTCACATACCCTCCATACTCCATACCCTCCAATATTTCTCTGATGACAATATCAACATCCTACCATACCCTCCAACATTTCTCCAATGAAAATAGGGATGTCCTGAGGAAAAGCAGGACATTCCGGGATCAAATCAGAAACTGGGACAGCTTCTGTAAATCCAAGACTGTCCCAGGAAAATAGGGACACTGGGAGGGTCTGTAAGCATTTGGAGTATAGAGTTAAGTATCCAACCGCCTTTAACAATTCTTTAAGGCACACATGCTGGCAAGAATGGCCTGTGTTGTTTTCTGAGTCCCCAAGCAGTGTCAGCCTGCTTAGCTACCTCTGAAGAGTCCTGTGAAATAGATTGAGACACTTTGTTGATGCTGGTCTGAGGTTGTTGTGAGATAACATTATGGCCAGGTCACATAATTGGCACAGGTGATTTGCAGTGATTTCAAAGGGGATTAGCTGCAATTCATATCTATCTATCTATCTATCCATCTATCTATCATCTATCTATCTATCTATCTATCTATCTATCTATCACCTATCTATCTATCTATCTATCTATCTATCTATCTATCTATCTGGAGTTGTGCCTGAGGAATTCATGTTGGAAGTGAGACTTGAATCCACATGTTCTAGATCAGGCACTTCCAGCTCCAAAGAGACTGCAATCTACTCCCAGTATAAAATAACCAACAGTTGTTGAGCATTTTGGGGGAGGGCAAAGTTGTTGAGCTTTTTCAGGGGGTTGGCTGGAGTTTTTGAGCTTTTTTGGGGGGGGGATAGAGTTGTTGAGCATCTACTAGGATCACATAGCTGATCTACCTGTTTATCGTGGTCGACTGGTTGAACATCGCTGTTCTAAATCAAAGGACAATTCTGCTTGATGCAAGTTTTGGCCCCCAATCTCTGTCCTGTGAGATATGTCTCTTGAACTGAGTTATTGTCTTTATTTCTAATGGTCGTTTCCCCCCCCCACACACACACACACCTCACTGCCATACTTACTGACTTGATTCTAAATGGCTGGGTTTATTTTAACACCAGTATGAGCTTATTTTGTTCTGCTCAGAATCATGATTCAAACAAATTTGGCTTCTGCACCTTTTGCCTCCCAAATCTGTGGATATTAATTCCGCTCACCTTTCAGTCAAAAACTTCAAATCTCAGGTATTTTGTGTTATGCTGTGTCTGGCTAGACTGCATCTAATTCTGCCTGTCACTTGATTAAATGTAGCCTACTGAGGAGTAAATTTCAAAGATACATTTTGCTGGCATGACCAGAAGTGAGGCAGGGAACTATAAGAACTAGGTACTTATAAAAAATAAATAAATCTGCAAATTGTTTTCTGGTGACTGGTGCTGACTGTTCATGCACGTCTAGTCATATAATCACTTGAGGACCTGGAATGAACTGAACTGTGAGGTAGGGGATGGGGATTCAGAATTGATGTATCTCCTGAAAAGTCTGCTTCTGGGCAGAACAAATTCACTGGAGATCTGAAAGCTCAGAGTTGATCATTGAGGCCAATTAAACGAATTACTGTAGAAGAACAGAAGATAATTCATGAGTGACATCTAATCTATTCTAATTTAATTGCACAAAAACTTAATGTGGGTAAAGCTATAGTGTCTAGCATGTGTTGGGTTAGTGAACAGCATTCAAGGAAATGATCATTTATATTTGATTTTCAGGTATGCATGATGCTATTGATATTGGCTCTCTTTTATTAATGGATATCGTTCATAGCTTTGGCAGATTCTTACGTTATTTTCTCCAGGCATGTAAACTCACACTCGTATTCGAAAAGGTGCGTGAAATGAAATGTAAGAAGAGGAATGCATATATAATCTGATCCAACATCACTTATAAGAAAATTGATTCCCTTGTGACCATTCATTCATAGGGAGGCCTCACTTTTGTGATTGTTGCCTTTGCTTTGTTTGAAGAAGAAAAGGCAGACAAACTGGGCTTCTGCTCACATGGAGGACTCAGTTACAGGTGGGTAGCCGTGTTGGTCTGCCATAGTCAAAACAAAATAAAAATTTCTTTCCAGTAGCACCTTAGAGACCAACTAAGTTTGTTCTTGGTATGAGCTTTCGTGTGCATGCACACTTCTTCAGATATGCATGCACATGAAAGCTCATACCAAGAACAAACTTAGTTGGTCTCTAAGGTGCTACTGGAAGGATTTTTTATGGAGGACTCAGTTAACACAGAAAAAGGTATATGAGAAAATGGGTGTGAGAAAACAGGAAACAAAGGAACTGGATTTGGGACAACTTCCATTCTGATAAAATTTCAGCAAACCTAAAGGAGGACAATTTAAAAACCCTTTAGCAATGATATTTAATGTCTTATAAATCAAATTAATATAGAAGTTAGGATCAGATAAATGTTAGTTAGAGATGTGGATTCAATAAAGCAAATTATATGTATATCTTTTTTTTAGAATTGTTCTCAAATAGAAATATTCTGGAAATCCATTCAGGCAAATATCTGTGATATGTTTGGATATCTGGAACCTAAAACATATCTGCTTGGTTATCTAAAAGATGTTATTCCTGAAAATGATCCAGAAATAGTGTTCAATCTTATAACTACTGCTAAGATTATAATAGCTTAAAAATGGGGGTGGGGAGAGAGTTTATAGTCTACCATATCTGAATGGGTTGAGAAAACTTGGTCTTTAGTAACTATGATTAAGCTAACCTATTACAAAAGAATACATATAAACCAGTCTCACAGGTTTATGGAAAAATTGGCATTTTCTGCAATGTTTTGTACCAAGTTCAGCAATAATGTTCAACCGTAAGCTGCTTTCAACCTACTCTAGTGCAGTGTTTTTCAACCTTTTTTGGGCAAAGGCACACTTTGTTTCATGAAAAAAATCACGAGGCACACCACCATTAGAAAATGTTAAAAAAATTAACTCTGTGCCTATATTGACTATATATAAAGTAATTCTCTTGAATTTTTCAATTTTTCCCACGGCACACCAGGCAACACCTCGCGGCACACTAGTGTGCCACGGAACAGTGGTTGAAAAACACTGCTCTAGTGGCATTTCTTATATGAAACACACACACATAGTAAATACTATATGCATGCCATGCCATTGCAGTGCAACCTCAGTGTATGAATTGCTGCTGCCTGTAGAATTAAATCTCTTGATGGTCCATTCATAAAACCAAATCATCAGCGTGTGCAAAACATTCTTTGATAGTCTGCAGACAGAGACTTTTAGAAGTGGTGAGAAATCAATTACCGGTAGGTGTTCAGGTTTTTTAAAAAATGTATTTATCCAGGTTTTTAATTAGTTCTGCAGTTTAATATCTTTGCAGTCCTGCATTCTGCACTAACTTCATGTACACATCTGCATCCCGCACCAGACAAAATTTTCGAACAGTTTTCAAGGGCAAGCCAACACAAAGCACAATGCAGTTGTCTAGCAGTGAAGTGCTAGAAGTATAAGCTGGCATATGAAACATACATTTTATGAGTTGTTTGTAGGACATCACAAGAGCTTGTTCACCCTTGACTATGGACAAAATTGGATCCCAACTGTAAATTGTATTTTTTTCTTTCTTTCATCTACCGCTGAAGCAAACCTTTCTAATACAAACTTTCATTTTATATCATAGAGAGACATACATTAATGCTGCTTGACAAGATATGTATAATTAATGTCTTTAAGGTCAATGTCATCATTCAGGTCTCAGCTTTCCCCCCTCCTCATATGAATCTTAGGTAACAGCCTTTAAAATATTCCTCAGAATGGTTTTATATCTGCTTGAGAGCAGTAGATTTCAAATGGTTTTGACTTCTTTAAATTTTGGTACTAAATGATGCTCTATCATAAAATATCTGGGGTGTCAGGGTACCCCAGGGGGTTGCTCACAAGTAACGACAGAGTCCTCTTACTCTAAAGACTACTTTATTGTGCATACTTATTTACAGTGCAGAGCTAGCTAAAAACATGACTGCTCAGTCACTTGCAGAATCTGGAAGTGCTCCTCTCCGGTTTCCCGCCCAGCACCAAAGCCTTGGTTGGCAGCTGTAGCAGTACCAATTGGAGCCCCAGAAAAATGCAGGTGCTGTCAGCAGTGCTGGGGTGATCAGTGCTGGTGCCAGGCTATTTTGCTCCCTTGACAAGGCTAACTGCATCTTCCCCCACCCCCAAATTGCCAAGTTCAATTTTCAAAAACGGAGAGATAGCAGGACCAATGCCCACATTCTCTATTTTTGATTCCCTCCTCTGTTGCGCAATGGGTCAATGCCTCTGGCTGCTAACAAGAAGGCTGGTGGACAGGATTCCTGCAGTGTAGGGAGTTGCTTTAGAAGACCCTTCCAACTCTACAATCCTACGATTCCACGATTCTCTGCGGTGTAGAAAAATAAAAATAAATAAAAATAAAAGCACAAAACTTGAAACTTGATTTATTTTAAATTGCAAGAATAAGTAATGCAGCAATCTTTGATTATCCCTCTCAAATACAAATAAAATGTTTTGGCACACAAATCATTCTGAATAACCTCATGAACTGTGATGTTAAAATGTGAGTCTTTTAAAAGTTTCAATTTCAGTCAAATCAAGATCTCGCTTTGCCTGTCTTTTCCTTTGCAAATGTTGCCACCAATTCCTTCGGGTCAAGTGCTAATGCATGGGCATGTTCAAATGATATAGTTGCCAAGCCAACTGGTCTCTTTTTGCAACATTGTTGAGCATATGTAACTTGTAATAAATTTGAGCTTTGAGTAACTGCGTTCAAAATATAAAAAAGCAGAATATTATCATAAATTTAATAAAACGAATGCCAGATGCAGAGTGTGGTTGTTTATTGGCACCATAGCATGCAAAGGGGAGAAATTTAAGTCTTCCCACCTACAATCTGAGAAAAAATGGCCCTTCCCATTAATTCCCCCAACATTTGCTAGGTATAGAAAGCGAGGAATCACCAAGAGAAGTAGAGGAGGGGGTGGAACATATTGCAGATAAGAAGATTGAACCCCAGTTTCTATACACATGAGGGGAAGTATGAGAGCTTTCTAGGTAACTTCTTTTGGGGAGATGAGGGAATAACTCTTAAAACCCCAAGAAGGATTCTCTATTAAACCTCTTATATAGCAAAAACACATGCCCACGCATGATATAGTGAGCCACTCACAGGCAGCAGGCTGACTCCATAATTACTTAATTAGTTATTCAACTTAATTGCTTAATCCCTTCTGGCAACACTTAATTGCACTTGGTTTCTTAATTTCGCAATGCAGGATAGCTTACAACTAGCATGCTCAGTCCCTGCAGAATTATTACTAGTTCTATCCCAGTCTAAACAGAACAACTTCGCGCTGTTCTTTGATACGGCCCTGCATCTGTTGTGTGATAGTGTCCGAAACATCAGATTCTACTATGTAACTGTCTGGGCAGTGATTTCTCAGGACTGAATGAGAATTCTCTTGCCTTCGTCCTCATCCTACAGTCCAGACATGAAGTGTGAGCTCCAGACATGAAGTGTGAGCCCTGGTGTCATGGATCAGCCAACATCTCAAGATTGGCCACACATAGAGGGCATGGAAGAGGGTGCCAGTGAAGGCAGGAGGTACAGAGGTGCTTCAGGGCAGCAGGAGAAGACTACCACTAAGTGTAAGTATCACCTGAAGAGACTTCCTTGGGGAAAAGCTACAGCGAGGGTGAGGTGCTTCAGGGCAGCAGGAGAAGACTACCACTAAGTGTAAGTATCACCTGAAGAGACTTCCTTGGGGAAAAGCTACAGCGAGGGTGAAGGGTTCCCTACTCCAAGTTGTCAGGATGAGGTGGAAATGGGAGGCCCAGAAGACAGCAGAAGCTGGGACTAGGGATTGAGCACTAGGGAATGACTGGTTGGAGAATCACCAGCGGGCCTTGAGTAAGAATGGTGGGAGCCACCCCCCTCCCCCTGATCCTGAATCTTCCCAGGAACAGGAGGACAGCATAGATTTGGAACAGTGGTTTGCAGAGGGGCATAGTGCAGAAGGCAGAAGCTGGGAAATACTGAATGGTAAACAGCTAGAGGAAGAAGAAACACTGGGAGAGAGAGGGTTAACAGATTCACAGTCCTTGGACAGCATTCCTCCACCGCCCTCCCCAAAGTCAAGAAGAGCTCAGAAAGTTCCAGAACAGAAAGCGCAGAGGGCACAAGCTCAGATTACAAGACTTGGGGCTGGAGGTGGAACTTCCTTGGACTTTGACCACCAAACACCAACCATGACACCTATCACCTGTGCTTACCTTGCATGGTGGGAGTTCCAAACTGCATGGAAACCTGTGTTCATACAGCTGTACATGCAAATGCACACAAGTGTTCACAAGTGGATGCCAAGAGTGGGGTAAGTCTAGTTGGCGCATCCCTGTTTCCCCTACTGAGGAGGGCTTCTGTGAAGGTCACTTCAAATCCAGAAGTAGCTGTTTCTCCATGCAGTAAGGCATTTGAGTGCACCAGCTGTTTTGTGTCTGCATCCAGAATGACCTTAAGAGATTGGAGCACTGGGCCAAAACTAACAAAATGAATTTCAACAGGGGTCTGAACATGAGACAACAGTGTGGTGCAGCAACAAAAAAAGCTAATGCCCTTCTAGGCTGTGTCAACAGAAGTATAGTGTCCAGATCAAGAGAAGTAATACTACCACTCTATTTTGCTTTGGTCAGACCACACCTGAAGTATTGTGTCCATTTCTGAGCACCACAATTTGAAAAGGACATTGACAAGCTGGAATGTGAGTAGAGGAGGGAGGCCAAGACAAACAAGGGTCCTATGAACCAAACTTTATGAGGAATGATTGACAAAGCTGAGTGTCTTTAGCCTGGAAAAGCAAAGACTGAGAGGAGATATTATAGCCACTTTCAAATATCTGTCATATAGAGAATGGAGCAAGCTTCTTTCCTCCTGCTCTGGAGGCTACGACCCATACCAATGAATTCAAGTTACAAGAAAGGAAACACTAGGAGGAACTTTGAAACAGTAAGTGCTGGAATGGACTCCCTTGAAAGGTGGTGTGACTCTGCTTCCTTGGAGAGTCCTTGGTCATCTGTCAAGTATGATTTAGTTGAGAATCCTGCATCACAGGAGGTTGGACTAGATGACCCTTGGAGCCTTTTCCAGCTCCACACTTCTGTGATTCTATGTGGTACAGCCCAGAATCTCCTTGAAAGCAGTGAGCAGGGACTCCTGGAAATTCATCCTATCATGCCTTATGACTCAAATCCAAGCGATAATAGAATTCACCAGGGTTTTGCTTCTGGAGCAAGGGAAACAAATACTCATGGGACAGGAGAAACTGCAGCACACTGGCTGGTAAAAGCCCCCAAGAGCATAAGAACACTGAATATCTGTGTTGATGACATGGTTGCAACTCAAGTAGTCCCTACGAGAGTCCCTGGATTCTCCAGATATTACTTTAGAAGAGGTAACACTCCAAGGGCCTCTCCACCATATGAGATATGTATTTCTTGTGTTTACATTAGCCATTTTGAGAAATCCACATTATTCTATTCCCACTTGGCACACAAGTCTGATAAAGAATACCCTCCATCTCCATTTATATTTTAATAGGGTCACAGACTGTGTGCAAGAGGCATCCTCAAGGAACAATTGTTCCATATTGGATACTTACTGTATATTACTGTGCACCAGGGCTTCTTCTTCTTTTTCCCTACCCAAAGTTATTGTGGGTTGTTTTTTTTTTTAGGGGAAACAGCCAAAGTTGTTGATCACTGGCACCTGGCCCCAACCTAAAGAGCTGCCAGAACACACCAAAGTGGTGCCAGAATGCACCAAAGAGGTGCCGGAACTCAGTTCAAGTGACTCCCAACTGGAAAAAAAGCCCTGCTGTGCACATATATCCCCTAGGATTGTCTGTTAATAGAGATTTTTTTTTAGCTGAATAAGCATCTGCTTCTTGAATTGTTTAACTAAAGGCATTTTTCAAGTAGGCATAAAAACCACAACCACAACTCAACACTATTGAGTTACTGAAGGTAATGTGAGAAAACTTATAATTTAATAAATAAGGTCAACACCCATTTTTTTTAAAAGGAAAAGTCATTTTTTTATATTGCATTACAATAACAGAACCAAAGCAGCTTCCACAATTAAAAAAAGTGTGCTCTTAACTTTCAGCTTTATTGTTAAAGTTTATCTCTATGTTCTAGTCAGTGGATCTGATTTATCAGTTAAAACTTTGCACCCTGTAAGATGCTGCAGGTCTTGAACCAATCCAAGCCAGACACTTCGCCTGTGTGCATGTTACCATTTACTCCAGCAGCCCCAGTGCTGCTCCTTGGTGCTGTGGTCTAAACCACTGAGCCTCTTGGGCTCGCCAATCAGAAGGTCAGCAGTTCGAATCCACTTGATGGACTGAGCTCCTGTTGCTCTGTCCCAGCTTCTGCCAACCTAGCAGTTTGAAAGTACTCCAGTGCAAGTAGATAAATAAGTACCACTGCGGCGGGAAGGTAAACAGCATTTCCGTGCACTCTGGTTTCCACCACGGTGTCCTGTTGCACCAGAAGAGGTTTAGTCATGCTGGCCACCTGACCTGGAAAGCTGTCTGTGGAGAAACACTGGCACCCCATAGTTGCCTTGCCTAATCCATATGTAGCCTGTAGTTCATTCATTTATTTCATGCATAGCTGCCAACTTTTCCCTTTTTTAAGGGAAATTCCCTTATTCGGAATAGGATTGCTCTCAAGAAAAGGGAAATGTTGACAGCTATGATTTCATGATGGTTATACATTGCCTGGTTGTTAAAAAAAACAAAACAAAACTCAAAGCAGTTTACAATCACTCCTGCTTGAGCCGTTCCCCCTCAAACTAGTTTCTATCCAGCTAGAAAACATCAGCTGAGATGTGTACACTTCATATATCTGTTGCAAAGTGCATATGACTTTAATAGGAGTTTAGTATGGAGAAACAATGTACATCAAGGGAAGACAGACCTGCCCCCTTCTCTGGCGCATAAAGCAACATAAAGCAGGGGGGAAATTCCAATATGGTGTAATGGTTAGAGTATTGGACTATGACCTGCAAGACCGGGGTTCAAATCCCCACTCAACTATGAAGCGCACTGGTTGACCTTGTGCCAGTCACCATCTCATAGCCTAACCAACTCACAGGGTTGTCACGAGGATGGAACAGGAGGAAGAGAACCATGTACTCCACCACCTTGTGCTCCTTGGAAGTTAAAGGTGGTACACAAATGTATTAAATAAATAATAAAATGCACAAATAAAATGACCTCGCTCTGTTTTATGTGAATAGCCTTTGTTCTACGCATCAGCATGATGTCTGCTTGCCTTCTCTCAGCAGTGACAGGCTGGAACAAAAGAGACACAGAGCGGGGCTTTTTGCTGTTCTTTGAACCCAATGGATACAGCCAGACCCCGATTTAGGACGTGAATACTTTGCAATCCCTTCATCTCGGTTCGGGTTGTATATACTGTATGTGTAAATAAACCGCATATGACAAAGATACCATAGTCTCTGCTGTTCCTTATTCCCAAAGGCAAGCACAAAACCTGGGACCCCTGAAGTCTCTCACACCAGCCCGTAGCATGGCGCAATATGGAGGAGGCAAGTCTGCTTCTTGAATGCCGGATTATAGTCTGTAGGAAGGAGTTTGGAGGACTGAATGCTCACCTGTGGAGACACCCGCCTCATAACAACAAATACCTAGCAAGACTATGGTTGTTGACATGGTTGTGACATAATCTGCATACATAACTAAGGCTTTTGTTGGGCATAATGCATTTTTTTCAAGGACAGAGGATAGATCTAGTACTTGAAAAGCAATTGGCAGACTGCAGCAAGTCCTGCCCCATTGCTGTACTTTTCAGGATCCCCATTAAACCCTCTTCCTTTTCATCTGCATTTATCCTCCTCCATAACAGGAGCTTGTGAAAGAAAGGGTTATATGAACAAGAGGCATATTATTCTATTGCCAGCCTGGGTTTATGCTGAGGTTTGCTCTCCGTTTTGGCTTTGTTTTTGCTTTGGTACCACTTCATACTACAAATAAAGTAATCACTGCTAAAGCATGGGGAAGGAAGCCAGCACCTGGAAATAATACAAACGTATGTGAGCAGTGAAAGACAAGAAAAATTGAACATCTCCCTGTTACATGTGCCCATTTTCACTCAGATTTGCTTTTGTTTATCCAAGAGAGAAAGAGTTGCTATTTTTGGCCAGAGATAGCACTGTACGCCGTAAACTCATTACACGATGTACAATCTTTTGCTATCAATTCAAGGTGTCATCTTATCAAAACTCAGCTACTTGCCTAGAGATTCCATCATGTTCTTCCTGATGTCCATTACCATTTTTATTTGCCATCATCAGCATCCCCGAGGCAGCCAAATTATAAGGAAGGAAGAAGTTTGTGATTGCGGGACCTCGAGGTCATTAATGCAGCCTAGTATCAAAACCTAGCATCAGTTCATTGAACAGAACTGTAGCTAACAAAACATAAATTGGGAGGATTTGTGTAGATGAGGGGCAAATCATGAGAGAAGGCAATCACTGTGCAGAAATCTGAGATTACTTTAAAGCTTTAGCAGGCAAACATGGAACAGCATAAAAACAACTGTTTCTTCCTGGTTATTTCATGAACTGCTCAGTACCAACTCTGCTTTGCCCTGTAACCTACAATCTTCCCACCAGTATATTTTATATATTATATATATATATATATATATATATATATATATATATATATATTTATATATATATATATATATATATATATATATAAAAACCCGTTTGTGTACCACTCGTAAAACAAAAAATTAGCAGGATGGTGCACAACTTGTCAACTTAAATTGGTCAACCAAAACATAATTTTCTAAAAATCAACTGCCATGTCAAAGATCAATAGAAACTGGTTGGAAACCCAGCAAGAGGGTCTGAATCTTGACTAACTGACAAAATATCAGGAATGGCTGTGCCTGTTGGATTTCACAGAGAGAGTATTCCTTAAGGTGGATGCCACCACAGAGAAAGCCCATCTCCAAGTGTGCATTAGATGAATATCTGTAGGACACAGCATAATCATCTGGTGACCACAGTGGGTTGGTAGATATATATGGGGATTCTGTAATGTTTACAGCACGGATAAGGAACCTGTGGCCCTCCAAATGTTGTTGGACTACAGCTCCCATCTCCCCTGACTATTAGTCATTCTGAAATGGGCTGCTTGGAGTTGGGAGTCCAACATCTGGAGGGCCATAGGTTCCCCTTACTAATCTAAAGCAGCTGCAAAGGTTCCTCCTCTCTCTCTCTCTCTCTCTCTCTCTCTCTCTCTCTGTGTGTGTGTGTGTGTGAGAGAGAGAGAGAGAGAGATTCTTATTAAAAAGCTGGTGGACCTCTCTGAAGCTCAGCACTGGCACCCCACAGGGATGCATGCTGAGTCCCTACCTCTACTCGTATACATATGACTGTTTTTCATCTGATCCATCCACTGCAATTATTATGTTTGCAGATGATACCATGATAATGGGTCTAATTACAGGTGGAGGAGATGAATCAGCGTATAGGGAGGAGGTTCAAAAATTCTTTTTTTTTAAAAAAAAAAAAAATATTATTTAATCATTTTTCAATACAAACATCAACCACAAAAAACACAAACAATAAAAAACCATAATAACCATAATAGCACAATTTAACAATTCAATTTTGAATACACTGATATACCTATGACTACACCTTTTAAAAAACAACAACACTGTTTCCCCACCTCTCTCGCCTCTCTCTACCTCCCACCACTGTCCGCCATTTCACTTAAATATTCATTCCAGATTTCTTCATATTTATCCATTCTTATTTTGTGACGACATGCAATTCATTCATATGTAGCTAATCTGTCCATATTATCAATCCATGTGCTCAATGGAATCTTTTTATGGCTCTTCCAATTCATCAAAACAAGTTTTTTTGCTTCTAATATAGCACGGTACAACCATATTTTTTTTACTCCCAGGTTCAAAAAGTCTTGACATGGTGCCTAGAGAACAACTTGCACCTAAATATCAGTAAGACAAAGGAGATGGTGTTGGACTTTCGGAGGAAGAGAGGGGAACTAGCCCCGTTGTATATTGGGGGGGGGGTGCTGTGTGGAGAGAGTCTCTTCCTTCAAATTCCTGGGAGTTTACCTTAGTGAAGACCTCACTTGGAAAATCAATACAACCCAGGTGGTTAGGAAGGCCCAACAGAGACTCCATTTCCTTAGGGTCTTGCGTAAGAACAATGTCAAACAAAAATTGATGATCTCTTTCTACCAGTCCACAATAGAAAGTGTCCTTTCATACTGTATTACAATGTGGTACGCTGGTTTGACAGCCGCAGAAGGAAGTCCCTACAGAGGGTGATGAATACACCGCATGGTATCATGGGCTGTCCCCTGAGTTCACCAGATGACATCACAGGAGACCGCTGCCTCAGGAGAGCGAGGAAAATTCTCAGGGACAACTGACACCCCGGCCAGCACCTCTTTAATCTCCTACCTTCAGGCAGGAGATATAGAAGTATAGTCAGCTGCACCAACAGGTTAAAGAACAGTTTTTATCCGTGGGCTGTTGGGCTGCTGAATGGGAAAAAAATAGTGGTGCAATTGACTTCCGACAAGCACACAGAGTGTGAACAAGACTGAGTGTATGTGAGGGGGAGGGGGGGGGCTTCGTTTAATTTCACTGCACACAGGAGCACACCAGGCACTCCTATCCTCCACTGCCTCCCACAGTTTGGCCAAACTCATGCTAGTCACTTCAAGAACACTGTCCAACCATCTCATCCTCTGTCGTCCCCTTCTCCTTGTGCCCTCCATCTTTCCCAACATCAGGGTCTTTTCTAGGGAGTCTTCTCTTCTCATGAGGTGGCCAAAGTACTGGAGCCTCAACTTCAGGATCTGTCCTTCCAGTGAGCACTCAGAGCTGATTTCTTTAAGGATGGATAAGTTTGATCTTCTTGCAGTCCATGGGACTCTCAAGAGTCTCCTCCAGCACCATAATTCAAAAGCATCAATTCTTCGGCGATCAGCCTTCTTTATGGTCCAGCTCTCACTTCCATACATTACTACTGGGAAAACCATAGCTTTAACTATACGGACCTTTGTCGGCAAGGTGATGTCTCTGCTTTTTAAGATGCTGTCTAGGTTTGTCATTGCTTTCCTCCCAAGAAGCAGGCGTCTTTTAATTTCGTGACTGCTGTCACCATCTGCAGTGATCATGGAGCCCAAGAAAGTAAAATCTCTCACTGCCTCCATTTCTTCCCCTTCTATTTGCCAGGAGGTGATGGGACCAGTGGCCATGATCTTAGTTTTTTTGATGTTGAGCTTCAGACCATATTTTGCGCTCTCCTCTTTCACCCTCATTAAAAGGTTCTTTAATTCCTCCTCACTTTCTGCCATCAAGGTTGTGTCATCAGCATATCTGAGGTTGTTGATATTTCTTCCGGCAATCTTAATTCTGGCTTGGGATTCATCCAGTCCAGCCTTTCACATGATGAATTCTGCATATAAGTTAGATATTATTATTATATGGAGGTAAATGAAAATATTTTCAGATAAGAACTGGTCATGGTAGAGGAGAAATTCAGTTCAGTAAGCATTTAAAGCTGAATCTATTGTAGTCACGCTTAATGAAACAATATGTGACCTGAAATACAGGTATCCTTCAGAATTTTCATTTAGCCGAATTTTGCGATGCCATTTTCCAACCAAACAGTGTTTACAAAAATGCATATATTAGGGGGAAGTGTGCATGAAAGTGAAGATTTTTAATGAAAATAGCATCCAAAACTTGATAATATTAGGGGGAATTGCTTGCAAAAGTGTGTACATTAGTCAAAACTACATATTAGATGTATTTATGAGGAGAAATTTGCACTAAAATTCTGATATATTTTCGTGATGTTTTATTTATTTTATTTTTATTTTTAACAAACAAGACAGCAAATTCCTGCAAAATATGAAGAATGAAATTTAAGATTGGCAAAAGGAGAAACTGAGACAACCGAAATGGACACATCCTTTCACCCCCAAGGACCAGGTATTTAGCATACACTACCTCACAGGGATGCGGGTGGCACTGTGGTGTAAACCCCTGAGCCTTGGGCTTGCCGGTCAGAAGGTCGGCAGTTCGAATCCCTGCGACGGGGTGAGCTGCTGTTGTTCAGTCCCAGCTCCTGCCAACCTAGCAGTTTGAAAGCATGCAGTGCAAGTAGGTAAATAGGTACCGCTGCGACTGGAAGGTAAACAGCTTTTCCGTGCGTTGCTCTGATTTCGCCAGAAGCGGCTTAGTCATGCTGGCCACATGACCCGGAAAAACTGTCTGTGGACAAACGTCGGCTCCCTCGGCCATTAAAGCGAGATGAGCGGCGCAACCCCAGAGTCATTAGCGACTAGACTTAACTGTCAGGGGTCCTTTACCTTTACTTTTTTTGTGTGTTTAGACCTTTAACCTTCCCCAAATAAATTCACACATGACTCAGGTATTTGGTTTGGTTTTTGGCAGAATTTAGGCCACAACTTGTGAGTGGTTGCATAGGTTCTGGTTCGACTATCTCCCTGCACCCTTGCAGGCAGCCCTGTCCCAGAGCCACATTCGTAGGACAGACAAGGATGAACACCAGGGACAGCTGCTGGTAGGGGTACCTATCAGCCGTCCTGATGTCCCCTGGACTCGGGCACCGGTCGGACCCCTTTCAGAGATCAACAAACCAATGAGTCCCTGGATTCCTGTACCAGAATATCCTGCATTTGCATAGGCATGGCCACATCACGTGCCACACCTATCACCTGAACCAGAGCCTATCCGCAACTTACAAGTTGTGACTAATTGCTACGCGGCAGGCGAAACCCAAATGGCACCAGCCAATCAGCCAAGTGGGGAAAATTCCTACTGTGCCCCTGTCCCAACGACAGACGACACACGACAGCATAGCAAGGTCAAGCGCAAGCCCTAAATATAGGGTGAGGTGGGTGGGTGTTCCAATGCGAAAGGCCACAAAGAGGAAGCTCAGTAGCCTTGCATGGGCATAAATAGGTCCCACGTTGCTGCATTTTACAACACCCCATTGGTCAGATTTCACCCCAGCAAAACGGGACTGACCTATCAGGGGTTGTGGCCATGATTTCCAATTATCCCCACAACACTGGGTCGGGTTGCCGGTCGCACCGCAACATGTGCCCTCTTTTAATGGAGGACCCGATTCACCTCACATTTTACATCCATGCCATCATCAGCCTTCTCATTTTGCAGAATTAAGAAATGTCTAAATGTTTCAGCAAGACTCTTTAAAGTGTCAACTTTAGCAGATGAGAGGTGCCATTTCTGGCCAGCACCACCAAAGCAGAATTCATCCTATGCCTTAGTGCCTGCCACATCCTGTTCTAGCAGTCTTAACATCTGTTCTAACTTAACATCTGAGTTCCAACCTTGATATTAAATTCATTTATAGGCCACCCTGTTGACAAAAAGCAAGACAAAGGGAGAACATTTCTTTCTTTCCCAGCCAGATGTGAACCTCTACAACACTGCTGAACCTCTACAACTGTTCAGAATTGGTAAATTAATTCAAATTAAATTTTATTGCGGCTATAAGCCCATAAAAACATAAAATATGTAATATATGACATAAAGTTACAGCAAACCATAGACCCTGGAGTCATAGGGAAACAAACCACAGCACAAATACAAGTTTTAAAATTGCAACCAGGGAGCAGAAAACAAAAAAATTAGTGGTCGTGTAGTTGGCCACAGCGCCTTTTTTGAGATATGACAGAGTTTAGAAAGGGATTTGGAACTTTCTGCCCTCCAGATGTTCTAAGAACTAGTGGAAAATTGGACAGCAATTCCACACACTGAGCATGGAGTTCTTCAGCATGGAAGCCAACACATGAAGGCTTTCCATACAATTTGGAATCCTGACTATCAGATGCCTACTTTCAACAATGAGGAGAGGGAAGCAGCATGATGTGGGCCAGCCCCAAATCCCAATTTGCCGTTACTTGTGTGGAGCCTTCTTCGCACAATTAATCTACAAAGAGGGCCATATCTTCTAGCTTGCTTAGGCCCTGCTCTCCACTGCCTCCTGTGTGGGACCAACAGTCATCAACATTCTGTTTCCTGTTAAACAGGGTGTCTTTATATACATCAATGTCGTTTTTGTTTTGTTCACCAAGTTGTGTTCTTCTGCATACTAAAGAAATCTTTTGCATATGTGCTAGCCACTCTTTTTTTGGGGGGGGGGTTGTCCATTTTCATATTCAAGCTCCCCTGAATACGATACGAATACAATACAATACAATAATCTTTATTGTCATTGTCCCATACAGAACAAAGAAACTGAAAAATCTACATCAGACATGCAAAAACTGACAAGCCTACTACAGTATCCTGAAAATGCCTATCGACTCATTCCCCATCCCGCCTATGCATAATTAACCTCCTAAACTTTAACACCCTACCTGGTTAGCCCCCTAAATACTCTGATGCCCCACAACTAAATACAGATACTCCCTTAAAGACTGTCTTACACTGCATTTAAAACCAAAATCGCTTTTGGGTAGAAACTGTTTCCCAGGCAGCTAGTCCTGGTCTTTATAACCCTGTACCTTCTTCCAGAAGGCAGAAGCTGAAAGAGATCATTTCCGGGGTGCGCACTATCCTGCACTATCTCTGCAGCTTTCTTATGGCACCTGGAGGCATAGATTTGATCCAAGGTGGGAAGAGTGCACCCAATTATTCTCTCCGCAGTCTTTACAACCCTGGACAGCACTGTAGTTATTAAAGGGACATTTCTCTTCTATGATGTTTGTGACATTTTTACACTGTTTGTTCTATCCTTTTCAACCCGACCCATCAAGGGTTAATGCAGGCTCCAGGTTGAACTGCCGGAACATTCCATGAGGGGTGGGGCGGCTGGATGGTTAGAGAGAGAATGGGCAGTCGTTTTGTCAGTTGAGAGTGTGCTTGGGAGCGGGAGTGCGAGGTGGTTGAAAAGAAGGTCTGTGAGAGTAGGTTTATGTTAGTTATTTGTAAGGTTATCTATTATATGATTAACAAAGATATTACCACTGAAACTAAGCTTGTACACAAGAAACCTTAATGCAACCATTACGATATTAAGCAATTAAATTTCCATCGTTAAAGTGCCAATCAGAAAGTCGTCTGTGTTATTTTCCAGCAAAGGTACATGAAACTCATTTGTGTGGACACTCATTAAAAAAACAAAATTTCCTTCCAGAGTGGAACGGTCAGGGTGTGACTTCAAGGTGCACTGAGAGGGCGAATTAGGCAGACAGACCCAGGGTGTCACAAAGTTACCTCAGGGAAGAGGCGAGCTTTTACAGTAGGGGATTTCTAGTGGCTGAACCCCTTATACTGTGGACACAAGGGATAGTCTCATATATAGCCTAGAGTTGAAAAGGGTACCTGGCCACGTTGGTGCTGGAAAGGGACTCTCAAAAACAACCCACGAGTGCTAGAGGGTTTACAGAAAGGCTAAAGGGATAAGGGGGAGGTTGGATTCACTTCAGAAATCCCTGTTAGTTCTTTTAATAATTGAGAGGACGAAGAAGTTATAAGACGAAAGGAAGGGTCTTTCGTCGCTCACCAGTCCACCTTCATTGGGGTTTACAATCAATTAGGGTAGGAATAGAATCCTGCAGCTGATCATAAAATATTCTTATGTAGCAGCATGTTCCACAGAGTTCAAAAGTATTTACTCTCAAGAAAGTACGCATAGCATTACAATCATATGATAATTATCTAACAGCCTTGAGTCTCTGGCATGGTTTATATTGCCAAGCTTAACAAAATCTGTTCTAATCTTCCAAATCATCGCAGCAAGCAAACCCTGTGATTGCAAGGCAATATGATGATCCCTCCTGATTGATCAGGCTTTTTGCTATTGATGTCATGGGCCTTTCCACTCTAGATTTGGGTAGCACATACCTATCTTCAGAATCATGAACTTTCCTGAACTGAAACAGTTTCTCCTATCAATTTATTTCCGGTGCCTCTTCCCAAGATGTTTATGTGCTTTTAATTTCTCAGACAATCTGCTACTGCTATGGATTCCTCACACGTATGAGGAAAGTTATAATTAAAGCCTAATAGTATCATCTGACAAAAGTTTTCTCTCTAACTTGGTAGCTATCTTCAGCAAATAAAGGGCAAGTCTGATGGTACCATGACTGAATTTCCATCTGCCACCATTTCTTAAACATTTGGCTCCCTATAGGCTAAATTTGGGAAATAGTAACAAATGCTTTTAATATCCAATTCAGTCTTCTCTTGTCTCTTAAATGGAGCTGTGAGAAATGTCAAGAGGATAAATGTAAGAATTAGCAAACATTTTTACCCTTTTGGAAGCCCTGTGTCTGATCTTGAAAATGCAGGCAAAAAATAAAATAAAAAATGCTGCTTTTGTAAGGCAATCAGCTGCTAAAGTGTTCTGACTTGCTATTTTTGTTGACTTCTAGCAGATAATGCTGTCAAAAAATAATATATCAAATATTTCTTAAAAGCACACCGTTCCCAAGCAGACTCTGTAGAGATGTTTACAAGCAAACTGACAGACAATTAAATATCATTGTTTGTGGAAATAATTTCACCTGGAGGAAGATTTGTAACAAGTTTTTGTGTTTTTTTTTTTTTTTAAGTGGGTGTCGGAGTGTGAAAGAGTTTAGTTAAGGAAAATCTATTTGCAATGTACTAAAAAGCAAATACCAATATGAAGATTAGATCCTGTACATATTGCTCCTGTAAGCTCTGAATATAGGAATCAATATTTTCCCCTTTCCTCTACCTTTTAGATATAGGAAAGCTGCAATATAACCGAAATCATTTTCTGACAAGCAAATCTTTATTGCATTACCCACCCTGGAATATATCTATAGGATTTTTTTTTTTCTTCCTGAGCTGGAAACAGTAATAACCCAGTGAAGAACATTTCAACTGTGTTATCCTGCCATCAACATTTGAAGAATATTTTCTAGAAAATAAAATTATATTATTGTTTTGGCTGCTGCTGCTGTTTTCTCCTCTCTTATTTGGAAGGGTTTTTGTGATTGCCATGGGCAAATCATTGCAGCTTGAATTGCAGCGCTATGCAATGCACATTGTACAAAGAGTACAGGAATCTATGCACTTAAACCTTATTTGATGGGATTAGGACCTCCATGTCTCATTTTCCTTAAGTCTTATTGGCCAACAAATGATGAGGCTCTGCAGTTCAAGGGAAGTTTGGTGCTTTCATTTGCAGAAAAGTATGACATCCAGCCTAGGGACGCGGGTAGTGCTGTGGGTTAAACCACAGAGCCAAGGGCTTGCTGAGCAGAAGGTTGGCGGGTCGAATCCCCGCGACGGGGTGAGCTCCTGTTACTCTGTCCCAGCTCCTGCCCACCTAGCAGTTCGAAAACACATCAAAGTGCAAGTAGATAAATAGGTACCGCTCCAGTGGGAAGGTAAATGGTGTTTCCGTGCGCTGCTCTGGTTCACCAGAAGTGGCTTTGTCATGCTGGCCACATGACCCAGAAGCTGTACGCTGGCTCCCTCGGCCAGTAATGCGAGATGAGTGCCGCAACCCCAGAGTCGGACACAACTGGACCTAATGCTCAGGGGTCCCTTTTCCATTATATTTATGACATCCAGCCTGCCCCATGTTCCTTCACTTGGGATTGTGGTAAAGAGGTATGTTTCTAGCATTTGTCTAAAACTGTATAGCAGGCTCCTTGGCAAGGGAATGCCACAATGTAGGGGATTTGACAGAGAATGCCACTTCCCAAAACTTCTGAGTGTGGTGGAACAAAACAAAAAAGAAAGAAAGAAAGAAAGAAAAAAGAAAGAAAGAAAGAAAGAAAGAAAGAACTCAAGGGCATATGTAGGGAAGGAGGTGATCTCTCAGATACTTAGGTCTTTA
This sequence comes from Lacerta viridis, assembly GCA_900245905.1. Lineage (NCBI taxonomy): Eukaryota > Metazoa > Chordata > Lepidosauria > Squamata > Lacertidae > Lacerta > Lacerta viridis. The sequence continues at coordinate 905,568 of OFHU01004604.1, forward strand.
AGCACTAGTGTGAACACCTTTAATTGGGTCTAGAAATGAACTGGCAACCAATATGCAAGCCGCCACCTCACATTCAGACACAGTTCTTTAAATCTGCAAGTGAGAAGGCCGCCATTGCTTCCTTAATCATGAGAGCCAGTGTGGTGTAGTGGTTAAGAGTGGTAGGCTCATAATCTGGGGAACCGGGTTTGCGTCTCTGCTCCTCCACATGCAGCTGCTGGGTGACCTTGGGCTAGTCACACTTCTTTGAAGTCTCTCAGCCCCACTCACCTCACAGAGTGTTTGTTGTGGGGGAGGAAGGGAAAGGAGAATGTTAGCTGCTTTGAGACTCCTTCGGGTAGTGATAAAGTGGGATATCAAATCCAAACTCTTCTTCTTCTTCTTCTTCTTCTTCTTCTTCTTCTTCTTCTTCTTCTTCTTCTCTGCTGCACCTCATGTTCTGTAATGAGAAGGAACCAAAATGCTTGTTTATAATGCTATTGTACTACCAATCTTACTGCATGCTTGTGAAACACGGACCACTTATAAACACCATCTCCAACTCCTCGAAAGATTCCATCAATGATGTCTCCCGAAAATTTTACACATCACTTGGGAAGACAGGCGAACTAATGCCAGTGTACTGGAAGAAGCAAAGATCACCAGTGTTGAAGCAATGATTCTTCAACATCAACTTCATTGGACTGGTCATATTGTGTGGATGCCTGATGATTATCTTCCAAAGCAACTACTCTATTCTGAAGTTAAAAATGGAACGTGTAATGCTGGTGGTCAACAAAAGAGGTTTAAAGACTCTGTCAAGGCAAATCTTAAAAAAGTAGTATAAACACTGGCAACTGGGAAACACTGGCCTGTGAGTGCTCCAATTGGAGAACAGCCTTTACCAATGGGCTTTGAAGATGCTCAGACTCAGGACAAAAGGAAGAAACATGCTAAGAGGAAGGTATACTTGGCAAATCCTCACTGTGATCAAATCCCATCCGGAAACCTATGTCCCCACTGTGGAAGGGCGTGTGGATCCAGAATTGGCCTCCAATTCTGGATCCACACGCCCTTCCACAGTGGGGACTCTTATGGGCTCACGCCCTTCCACAGTGGGGACTCTTATGGGCTCACTGTTAAAACCGTGTTTATGGAAGACAATCTTACTTGGCTACGAGTGATCACCAAAGAAGAAGAAAAAGAATATGCCAGGGGTTTTATTTCCATTTAGAATTTTTTTTTGGCGCAGTAAATATAGCAACAAGCAACTTCAGGAGGGGGCAATTCAGAGCAGAGGAACCATCAGATGGGGAATGTTTCACATGGTTTCCACTAATCTTTTCTTTGTTCTAGGGTGATTCCCTGCTCTCACATTTCCAAATACACGTTTGGAACAGGAATAGGAGGAAGTGACTGGATGTTTGAGGCTTTAGACTGGAGAGGTTGCAGGAGGGGAAAGTGTTAAACAAGTTTATTTACCTGTGGCAGCTGCTCAGCTCTTACTCTCTTTTTTTCTTTTTTTCTAAGGAAAGCACCTGTCAGGCTTCCAGTATATACACATGCAATGTAGTGTATAGTTCCATCTGCAAATTGCAGCGTATTTCCTAGTGTGTGTGCGTGTGTGTACACACACACACACACACACACACACACATTCCCCATTCATCATTATCCACACACACTGTTCGTCTAACATAATTATCCTAAACAGATATTTTTATAATAATTATCTTCTTAGGAATCTTTTTGCTACCATACATCTTATAAAACAATTTTCTAAAATTAAAACAGAAGTGACAGTCTTAATGGTCTAGTTCATAAATTGGTGAACTAAGTGTTTCTATTTAAATAAATTATCTAAGTACATATAGTTTTAAATGCAATTATCCTCACAAGTCTGGATTGCTTTGGTTTCTCAGTATAGAGAAGTTCATCCTCTGACTTCCTTCAGTCCCAGTGACTTTTAGGAGGACTGCATAACAGAAGGAAGGATTGCTTGGCAAATTGTAACCTTAGGCTCTGGTCAGGAATTAATCTCTTTCTTTGGGCCGGGGTGCTCTGTGTGTCTGGAGGTGTTGTGAGATTTTGAGCAGCAGTGCACGGCAGTCAAATGGCCTTGTTCAAATTCTTCCAAGCAGAATCAAACTTTCATCTTGGGAAAAAGTATGGAGGGAGGATTTAAAATTTACAGCACGCTGTGCATTGAAGGAGAACTATATGAAAATAATGTATCATTGGTACTTAACACCTACAAAATTAGCAAAGATGTGTAGAACTGCTTCAAATGTATGTTGGAAGTATAAGGAAAAAGAAGGTGCTTTCTACCACATGTGGTGGACATGCAAGATAACAACATTCTGGGAAACGATATACAATGAGTTGAAAAAAATGTTCGAAATAACGTTTGTTTAAAAAAAACAGAAGTTTTTTTACTAGGAATTTTAGACACAGAGATACCAAAGGAACAGAAATGATTATTTATGTATGTGATGACAGCAGCACGGATACTACTGGCCCAGAGATGGAAAGAAGATAAAGTCCTGACCAGAGACGCATGGCTGATGAAGATGATGGACTATGTTGAAATGGCAAAAATGACCAGAAAGATCAGAAACCAGGAAGATAGAAACTTTAAGAAGGAATGGAATTTTTAAATAATTTACTTAAGAGAACACTGTAAACAACTAAAAACTTTGGCAGGATTTGAGTAACGCTTGAAATGTATTAAAAACTAAGATAAAAATGGATTACTGAAAGAAAAATAGAGAAATTCTGTGATGCAGCAGGAAAAGTTTGATAATGGAAACTATGGAGGGGTGGTGGGAAGTCTAAGGATTCAGGGAATGATTATGGTTAATGTTTGAATTCAGAAGTAGAATGTAGAACTGAATAAAAAAGATTTTATTTTATTTTTTTAAAAAAGAAGAATCAAGGCTGCAACACCTTCTGATGGATTTTTCCTGTTTGTGTGGGAGCCACCTATAGTCTGATACCCATACCTGGCCCTTATTGTGAGTTTTTTGCTCCCTGGGGGACACAGTAGCCATTGACAAATAATGAATGCAGTAGGAACCTTCGCAGCCTGCAACCCCATCCTGAGCTCGGGGTGACTGTAATTTGTCTCTAAAGTTCAAATTAAATAATGTTTCCATGGTATCCCCGTGAAGGCTCAATTCTGTTAACAGCAAGAGCATTTAAGGAACGCAATCCAAGGGAAAACCAACTACTTATCTCAAGAGTACATTTTACCCCACATCCCTGGTTTCTTCTTCAGAAAACAATGCCCCAAGAGACTCTTCAGATAAAGTGAGTGTGTGTATGTCTGTATAATCTTGTAGTTAAAGCTATAGCTATATTCTGTACGATACCATCTCAAGCACAGTTGTCTGAAGCAGTTAGAAGTCAGACATTGTTAAAAACATCATTCCTTGAAGTAGTTTTCCTCGGTGTTAATACATTTATAACTGCATCATTGTGACTAAGGGTTATATCTAAGGTCCACAGGGCAATATCAAATAATACAGGGAGCTTTTATGTGGGCACTTATCATTGTGTGTAATAAAACAATTTGATCCAAAGTGAGTGTGCCCCAAGCAAACTTTCTCGTGGCACTGACACATGAAATTGTATTTCTTCACATTAGTATTTATGGATATGGAAATATAACTATCCGTGAATGTTTTATTATGCTGTTAAGTTGAATTCTGCACTCATTTGGATGGGGATAAAATACCACAGAGGGCTTGTATACAAAGTTAAGAAGTAAGCTCTTTCATGTAACCTCAACCAGAAGAAAATGAAAGGGGAATGATACTCTTTGTCACATCCCAATGGAGATTATGGTATTATTCAGATACTTACGAATGAAGTGATTCAACTTGCATGATAGAGGTACAGTTAGATAGCACAGCATGTACCAAAATAATGTTTCAGCCTGTTGTTCCATAAGGGAAGGCCTATTTAAGGGGCCATTGAATGTATGGATCTCCACTTTTGTGTCTGTTTTACTCCCTGTTGGTTGTATGGTAGAGGGAAGGGATTTTGCTTTTCGGTTACATGTAGCAATGGGTGAGGAACACACACCCTAGATAAGGTAAAGGACCCCTGGATGGTAAAGTCCAGTCGACTATGGGGTTGCAGTGCTGATCTCGCTTTCAGGCCGAGGTAGCTGGCGTTTGTCCACAGACAGTTTTCTGGGCCATGTGGCCAGCATGACTAAACCACTTCTGGCACAATGGAACACCGTGACGGAAACTAGAGTGCATGGAAATGCTGTTTACCTTCCTGCCGCAGCAGTACCTATTTAACTACTTGCACTGGCATGCTTTCGAAGTGCTAGGTTGGCAGGAGCTGGGACAGAGCAACAGGAATTCACCCCATCAGAGGGATTTGAATGGCGACCTTCCGATCAAGCAAGCCCAAGAGGCTCAGTGGTTTAGACCACAACACCACCTGCATCCCTCTACACCCCACTTTAAAGTGACTCTGAATGCAAAACCCAGATGGCCGATCCCCCACTCATTGAAAGAGGGGAAATCCTGGGGGGAGGGTGCAGTGGATTCAGACAAATTCTGGACTTAAGCAGACCACTTTGATCAGATTTCAGGCTTGTCTGAACTAAAAAGGGATCTCTCTAGAGAGTCCATAACAGAAACAGGGCCCCATGAAGTGATTTTGGATTTAGAGTTTGAATTCCCTGTGCCCTCAAAGCAGATAGCATATCTGCAAGCAAACCAAACCAAACCAAACCAAACCAAACCAAACCAAACCAAACCACAAACCCCACAAAAAACCCAAAACATTTATTGTCAAGTTATAAGGAAAAAGACCAAGGGAAGGGGAGGGGAGAGCTTATTTTATTTTATTTTTATTTATTTTTTTAGCAACAGCCGTAGCTTCCAATTACTGAAAATTATTTAACTAGGGCTGCCTGCAATTTGGCTTTATATACTCTGAAAGGGTTATTATAACTGCAAATCCACCCGATTCTAAGGAAAATACATACATAGCTTCCCCCCCCCCACACGCCTCCGTTACCTCAAGTGAATGGGAGAGGTACACAGCTTCATTTTACCAAGTCAGGGTTTGGACCTGAATCAAATTGGGCATTTCGGAGGAAAGTTTGTTCTTTTCTGAAATGCTACATTAGGATCCATATGAAATTTTGAGGTTTGTTCACACCCCAAGAAAAAGCATTAGCTTTGTGAAAGGGGATAACCGGTAGCAGGACACATGGTCAGGATCAATCCCATCTCCCAAACACGCAAGGTAGCTCTCAAAATTGAAATGATGCTTCTGAGCATTCTTAGAAATGTTATTTGGGGTGTATAGTTTCATGAACTAGGTGCAATTCTGCTGTCTGCAGAGGTCTGCATTAATAGAGGTGGGTTAACTGAAGTGCTGGTGCCAGAGAAGGGAACCCCAGCAGGACTGAAAAGGGAGTGGCCAAGACCGCAGATATCCCAAGGTGGGGAGACGATACCTAAACCTGGAATCACAGAGCAGAGGGGGAGAGAAGAACTGCCCTCATGTTTGGCCAGTGATAAGGGTTAGTCTCTCATTCTTCAGAATTAAATCCTACTGAATTTGATGAGGCTTATTCGCAGGTAAGCAAATAGGATTGCAACCTTAGGCTGCTATGGAGTTACATACTGATTGTGTTTGGAGAGTGTTTTCTGACGTGTTGTGCAGTTTTGTGCAGTTTTATTGCCATTGTTTTAGATTCTAGTTGAGTTGTTGCATACACACACACACACACACACACACACATGAAATTTTACTCAATATTGCAGAATTCTCAATATTGCAGAATTCTCAGTATTGCAGAATTCTTGGTATTGCAGAATTTTACTCAGCATTGCAGAATTCCCAAAAGATACACCAGAGGCAATTGTATTTCATCCAGCAGAGCTTTACTGTTACTGAAGGCAAATGAGCATAATGGACACAAATCCAATACACTCAGGATTGGCACTGTCCATAAGAGATCCAGTTGCTTAACTTAACTTAAACTTACAATAACTTACAAAAAGTCTAAACCGTAACACTAAGCATACTATGTACAGAACAGCACACCAGAAGGAAGAGAGAAAGTGAAACCCAGGCTCCTTCTGGCCCCTTATTATAGTCAGCATGACCTTGACAGAAGAGATAACAGAACTGGTTTAAGCCAGCTGTACTCAGCTTCTCTGAAGGAATAACCCAAACACCACGAACCTTCTGCTTGTTCCTTTCACACAGAGAAGCTTCCATAACTCTCTTGAATTAATTAGAATAGGAAAGAGCTCTACACATCAGATCAATACTTTTTGTACTAAGAAATGCAAACTGACATACATATATATATATATAGAGAGAGAGAGAGAGAGAGAATGAGAGAATGAGAGAGAGAGAGAGAGAGAGAGAAAGGGACTGTAAGCCATCAAAGGAACAACAATTGCCATTGAAGTTTGTTTGAGAGAGACTTGTAATAAGCAAACAAATTCGTCCACAAATGATTTTCCTAATGTGATGCAGCAAGACCATAACAGAGTCAAGTTCTGAACTAGGATGTTCAAGTCCACAACTCAGTCTCTTAGCCACAATACTACAATGCTAAAAGGCCTCAAGAGTGCATTAACTAGTGAAATCAAGAGTCAGAGCTCTGAGGTTTCTAAAGCTTTAATATTCAGGGCAATTCAGTGACTATTCACATTGCTTTGGCGGCCTCATTGTATGCAGTCACTGTATCATCCTATTAGATTTTCCATAACAAAAGGCATGTCTAAATGAGGAGCAGCCACTGTATGACCATTATGCCACTTACATTTTTTTTCATGGTCAGGAGGCACAATGAAGAAAGGGAACCTGGCAGCACACACATTTAAACATGTGAATCAACGAAACCAGCCGGCTATGCTGCTCAGGGGCTCAGTGATAGGAGGGACGCTAACATTCTCTAACATGAAAACGCTACTCAAATGTAATGCAAATGACATTTGCTCTTTTATAAAGCAATCTTGGGATGTAAGAGAAAATTGCCGGTCTGAGTTACCTACGAACCATCAAAAGCGTATTTCCTCTTCACTTAATATCAAAGAGGAAACTTAACAGCGCAGCGGCATTTCATTGGGAGCTTTTCAAACCAGTCGGCACTGCCCTGAGCTCTCGAGGAAAATATGTTTGGATGAATAATTCCCATTCGAGGAATTCTTAATGCTCTTCAAATGGTTTGCTCTCCGCAGACAATGTAAATAGCGAATAATCCCCCTCCTACTCTGCTTAAGGAAATAATAGCACCGCCAGCTAGAGGCACATTCTGGAACTGAGTAGTGTGCCCAGGAAAGACCCAAGAATGTTAAATCCAAATAACACCAAGGTCCCAGATTTGGCAGGCTCAGAAATGCACAATACTCCAGCCATATCCCTCTAATTCCTCACCCCTGCTTGAGTTCTTAGCTGTTTTGATATGCCAACAGGGGTTGTAAGGCTATATGAGAAGATAACGGTAAAAGGTAAAGGGCCCTTGGACAGTTAAATCCAGTCAAAGGCGACTATGAGGTGCAACACTCATCTTGCTTCAGGCCAAAGGAGCCGGAGTTTGTCCACAGACAGCTTTCCAGATCATGTGGCCAGCATGACTAAACCACTTCCGGCACAATGAGACGCCGTGATGAGTGCCAGAATGCACATAAATGCCGTTTACCTTCACGCCATAGCAGTACCTATTGATCTACTTGTGCTGGTAGGCTCTGTGGCAGGGGCTAAAATCTGTCTGTGGATATTTACATTGTGAAATCTGCTGTAGCACTACATCCTGCAACCTCTCCACCATACCTATCCACTGGAAATTTTGCAGAAATATTCCCTTTAACCACTGCACCAGCCTGACACCACAACATTTTTTCTATTACTTTACTAGCCCCCTTCAGTTTGGATGAAGTCTCCCAATTTACAGGAAACATCTATAACTAATTTTACAATGAATGCCAGTGGCAAGCACTATGAAAAACAGTCACATGGAGACAATAGGCAATAAATAGTAATAATAGATAAATGTGCATGGATGGCATGATCCTAACTGCACAATGAGTGCTTGTGGCAAACACTTGTGTGTATGTGAAAAACAGGCAGATAAAGACAATAAGTTAACGTTAACAACAACAACAACAACAACAACAACCATAAATGGGGGAAAAAAATCTCTTGGCACACACACTAAGGAATAATAATAGCTATAAAAGGCTGAATGAAACATAAAATACAATCACTCCAGTCTACACATCGTCACACAGAAGCAAAATCCTCTGACTTGAACTGTAAGGGAGAAAGGGGAATACATTGTACTGTAATAAACAGAACACGCACACTTGAAACAACAGCAAATACAATCAAAATGGAATGAAAGAACTGAAGAAGCAAGTTAGATAGCAATTGGAAAACAGCGGGAAAGGGAGGCATGCCTCCAAAGTAGAAATATTTCTAACATTACCAATCTGTTTTCTTAGTCCAGCACCATCTCAGCATTCTTTCCCCAGAGAACAGATAAAAATCATTTCCTCCCATTAGAAGTTGGGCTTGTCCATTACAAATTAATTCTCCTTCTTCTCTTCCAATTCTGGTGTCTTCCTTAAGCTTAGATACGTGTTTTACAAATCTGCTGCCTTCTCCAAAGCACTGGGATTGGAAAGGGCTGGTAAAAACCATTCCTTCCAATCACAAGGGAGAGGTGTCAATCACAAAAGAGCCCCCCAACTATGTTTTCCCTATTATAGAAACATAAGTCTCAATTTTACAAAACTGCCCCCATTCCCCTGGCATTTTTCCTTATATGGTAAGTTTATACTTCCCACAGATACTTGTCTGCAGCATTCTTTTGATGTCCAAGTTGCCAAAGTGCTTCAGATGATTCTCACTTAGATTCGGGGTATCTTGTACAGACCTTGCTTCACCCTGAAAAAGCCAATAATCTCTCTGAGGCACCCCGCTTTGACTTGGGTTTAGAGATTCCTCTGAAAATGCAGCACACACCTATCTCAGACCTACTTTGCTGTGTGTTGGGAATAAACCCTCTAAGAACATGAAAGACTGGAGGGAATTATTCTGTTGTGCGATGGGAACGTATTTCTTCTGTATCCTGGATCTATTATGCAGAGAAACAGGTTCTTGCAGGTGTGGTTAGAGCTGGCTCAGAAACTAGCATGTTTTACCAAAATACACAATATGAATAACTTTTAGGAACTGTGGTTTTTGTAGCAGATTGTCCCTGTAAAGTACCGTAGAGGAAGTAATGGAGGTGAGCCCAGAGTTCTTCCAGAAAAAGAGGCTTTATTGAGAAAGTAATAAACATAAAAAGACAGCCGGGTGCGGTGGCGCGTGCCTGTAATCCAGCTACTCCTGGAGGCTGAGTCTGGCAGATCACTTGAACTCGGAAGTTCGGGGCTGTGGGCTACGCCAATCGGGTGTCCGCACTAAGTTCAGCATCAATGGAGCTGAGGCGCACCAGGTTGCCCATGTAGGGGTGAAGTGGCCCAGGTTGGAGACAGAGCAGGTCAAAACTCCCGTGCCGATCAGTAGTGGGACCACACCTGTGAATAGCCACTGCAGCCTTACCTGGGCAACACAGCGAAACCCAGACTCTTAAAAATAATAATAAAAAACATAAAAGATAAATTGCAAAGTAAATTGCTGAAGGCATGTCCCAGAAGGGAGGCAGGAGTTTTTAAGGAGATGAGGCAAGTCAAGAATGGCTGCATGATGATGCATCCAGAGGAGCATAATGAGCGAGGAAGCTGACAAGAGAGAAAGAGAGAAATAGAGATGGAATAAAATATGGACATATTTTAACTCTGCTTCCTTATGATCTATTCAAAAACATGTCAAAGGAAAAGGGAAATAATATCCACAATGTCACTGTAAAGCTGAAGAGGGCAAGAGAAGGAGTTCCTCAGTCACGGCAAGGCTGTAGGATGATGGGGTGCAAAGATGAGCAACCATGGCTGGGAATTCCAAGAAACTGTCCAACAGTCTGCCTGCCAGGAAGACGGGGGTCTTGGGATCATTGCTAGTAAGTGTTATGAGATCTCTGAGTTCAGAGGTCCAGAGCAGGGAAGTCCAAAAACCAGGTGGGCAAAAAAATGTATAGAACAAAAAATGAATGTTGGAAGTGTAAGGAAAAGGAAGGTACCGGTACTTTCTATCATATGGGGTGGACATGTAAAGAAGTAATAGCTTTCTGGGAAATGATATATAATGAGCTAAAGAAAATGTTTAAAAACACTTTTGTTTTTTTTAAAAAAAACACCCAGAAGCTTTTTTATTGGGGATAGTGGGTAGAGAGATACCGAGACAAGATAAAAAAATTGTTCTTATATGCAACAACTGCGGCAAGAATTTTGTTAGCCCAAAGATGATGATGATGACGACGACGACAACAACAACAACAACAACAACAACAACAACAACAACAACAATAATAATTTATTTGTACCCCGCCCATCTGGCTGGGTCCCCCCAGCCACTCTGGGCGGCCTCCAACAGATATTAAAATACATTAAAATATCACAGGTTAAAAACTTCCCTAAACAGGGCTGCCTTCAGGTATTTTCTGAATGTCAGATAGTTATTTATCTCTTTGACCTCTGCTGGGAGGGTGTTCCACAGGGCGGGCGCCACTACCGAGAAGGCCCTCTGCCTGGTTCCCTGTAACCTCACTTCTCTCAGTGAGGGAACCGCCAGAAGGCCCTCGGCGCTGGACCTCAGTGTCCGGGCTGAACGATGGGGGTGGAGACGCTCCTTCAGGTATACAGGACCGAGGCCATTTAGGGCTTTAAAGGTCAGCACCAACACTTTGAATTGTGCTTGGAAACACAAGATAGAAACAACAGGAGTTACCAACAACAGAAGAGTGGCAGATGAAGCTCTTGGACTTTAAAGAACTGGCGAAACTGACGGGGGAAATCCAGAACCAGCAAGATCAAGCATTCCAAAAGGAATGGAACAAATTTATATTATATTTGAAAGACAACTGTGAGCAATTAACATCATTAGTAGGGTTATCTGAAGATTTGTAAGATGAAATTGCTACCTATTCAGGTTGAATCATACAATATTTTAGGTAATGATATAAGAAGGATAGGAAACGAAGTGAAATGTAAAGATGTAAAGTTTAATTTTGTAAACCATCAGATGGGAGGGAGGGAAGCCGGTAGGCTCAGTTGAGCCAAAGAGATAAAATAAGAGGATATGATGTTACATATTGTGATTATATGTAAAAACAATAAAATATTATTTATATTTATTTTATTTTAAAAAAGAAAAGAAAAACCAGGTGGACAGAGTGCCTGTCACCAGGACAGCTCTAGGATTGCTCTGCTCTTACTCTAGGAGTCTCAGATCAGCTACATCTAAGGGGATACTTTCTTGGTCTTTAGGGAGTTTTATCATGCCATCGGTGTGCATGATACTTTAGAGAGTAACAACTCAGTGCCCCCTGAAGAGAATTTAGACAGAGGGGAGAGGCAGCAGCAGGCTAAATATTATCTTCAGGAGGGAAACACACAATTTAAAACTTGACCTTGCAATATAACTCTGCACAATTTTTGGAAGTGTTTAGGACTTTGTTGATATAAGTGGAATTGGCAAGGTAGAGCGTATTGTGTGAGTTCCTGCATCCCGCATTATGCTGCTCACATAGACAGCTCATGTGAACAGAGTTCTTTAAAAAAAAAATGCAAGTCAGCTGCTGCCGTATTCTCAGAACTGACTCATAGGAATACTGTATCGGATTCAATTCATGATGAGGAAGTGAAAATGGATGTTGGAAATTGAAGGGCATGAGTAAAAGTCACATCTGTCTAGCAGAAACTTCAACGGTTCCCTCAACGATGGTTTTCTACATGCAGACTGCAAAAAATCCACTGCCTAAATACAGCTTGCACCCGTGTGAGTAGGCTGCACCATAAGCATTGCAG